>CM054118.1:79340304-80034525 GCA_028673005.1 Tanypteryx hageni | reverse complement strand
AGATTAAATTCACGTTTCCCGGGGAAAAAAATACTGCCGGGAACCCAAAACTTTAGCGATGGACGTGCTCATGTTTCAAAGGATCGCGACTACCGCTTTATGCACTTCGTCTAATTCGTCGACCAAGCGTAGACCTCAGATCGCCTAGTATGGAGATGCAGAAATCCACCAGTTGACGCTGAAAGACGAAGCGTGAGTGCTAAGTGGATTGAGTAGGCGGCCGTTTTTTTAATAAATGCTGGACGCATTGGCTAAAAGAGGCGCGAGGACGCGTGGCGGAGATTGAGTGAAGCGATCGGATACTTGACGACCACCGGTGTCGCCTCTCGGAGTAAACGACGACTGCCTCAAAGCGCCGCTCTCCAACACCTTAGGGGCACAAAACTACTGTTGTGCCTCGCATATTAAATCATTGAGCAATTTTAATTGCAGATGAGTAGTTTTCTCGTCTTACGACCTTACCTGTGATGCTGAATTGTCTAAAACGAATGAGGGTCCACTTGAAAAATCTACATCTACATGATACCCTGCAAGTCGCCTTTTTTGGTGGATGGCAGGGGATGCAGTGCACCAAAGGTCTCTAGTTTCCCTACGTTATCTTTTCCTATTATGTTCTCTTATCACCCTTGAGGAAAACGAACCTCTATATCGCTCCGTCCTAAAATCGATCTCCCGAATCTTATCCTTGCTGCCCTGCCTTCCGAGTCACGTCGGGCTTCCGGTAAGACCTACTACCTCATTCGCTACTCCCTCCGACCTGCAAAATCTTAATTTTGTCCTTATTTTCTTCGATTATTGCTTCAAAATATCTATTTATTCTATTTATGCCTTTATTGCGTTGCTCCCGTTTTTACAACACGCGTTAAAACGTTTTCGTCTATTTTAACTTGTTCACGATTTTTAAATCAAGGTTTGATCAGTTACTTTTTGATACAATTTTATATTGTTTCAGAAAGCAATACGGCCCTCCTGCCTCTTCATTGATTAAGGTGTGAATGCATGATATTTTCCGGAGTAAATCTATTCCTATATGTTAGTACCTTGACTAATTTTTCAGCATATCTCAAACACTAAAAGTTACCGAACAGACAGGAAAATATCTCATTTATCGGAATTCACAGCAAGATAGCTGGAAAAGAGAGCAGAAGAAATATTAGGAGATCAGTTTGAATTCAGGAAGGAAAAAGAAACGAGAGGTGATAGGAGCAATGAGAATCATAATAGAGTGAGCGTTGGACTATAATAAGGATTAATATATTCGCTAGGAAAGACATTGTGTTATAGACTGGACAAAATTAATGCAGATACTGGAAGAAATTGGGGAAGACTGGAAGGCTACAAGGATAATAATAAACCTCAATGCGAAACAAATTAAATGCAAGAGTAAAAAATGAATAAACCAAACGCATGTTGATAGGAATTGATGTCACACAAGCCTTCAGTATTATTTTTATTTAACATATACGAATAAAGGGTTATACAGGAATCTTTGGCGCAGTGGCGGATGCAGGCCTTCTTGAGTCCCTGGCGCAAAACTATAGGGGCCCCAGGCGCTAAGCACTTGGGACCTCTGGCGCTAAACACTTGGGGCCCCTGGCGCAAAACTCTTTGAAACCCTTTAATCTGAAGACAGTGGAACTTCCATAATTCGAACATCAAGGGAAAGAAAAAATATTCGAGTTATAAAAAATTCGACTAATGGAAATGCGTTTTAAAGATGGGGATTTGGCCCGGCAAAATTAATTCACTTCGAGTTATGAAAAATTCGAGTTAAAGACGTTCGAGTTATGGAAGTTCCACTGTATATAGCGAAACCTCACCTATCGACTACCCTTTAGTTGACCCCTAATAACGATCGTTTAATAAATCAAGTATCACAGTGAAAAAATTTATTTTTCTTCGTGATTTTTAATATGAGATATTTAATATTTCTGAGATTATATAAAAAACATTTTTCTCGAGGCTCCTTACTTCAAGGGGCCCCTGGCGCGCGCCTAGTGCGAGCCCCTTAAATCCACCACAACCTTTGAAAAAACTGAAGGGCTGGAGATAGGAAGAAAAAGGATAAAAACAATAAGAAAATAAAGGGGAAAAACTTAGGAGGATACCAAAGGATAAGGGGCATAGTACGAATATAAAAGTTGATGAAATTATTTTCGAAGATCTTAAAAATTTCGGATTTTTAGGACCATTCTGACGTCGTATGTAAGGTGCACATAAAAATGAGTTAGGTTAACTATTTCAAAAGTAGATTTTAACGGTAAGGCACTTCAGTCAACAAAATGAATGATGAGTTAAGGGATCGGTTCATGCAATGTAACATCGAGTATTGCATTGTATTGAGCAGAAACATGGGCTCCTTAAAAAAAAGATATTAACTACTGTTAGTCCTCCGTGTCGGTTAGCGATTCGCTGCGAGGTCTAAGGAGGTTCTTTGGGAAGTTCGGGTATAATGAACGACTGAGAAGACTTCCACAAATCTATTTTATCTTGCCATTTCTACAGCCACCGTTCAACTGCCGCGTCTCTTTCTTATGTTCACCTTCTCTGCAGCCGTCCCCCCCGTGACGCCCCGTTGCAGCTTCCCTATTGAGCGCTCCAACTAGCTGAATCTTGCAGCCCTATCAGCAGTTGCAACAGTCAGGACGGACAAAGTTCTAAAAGGATGTACGGGTGGTTGGGGTGAAGAAGTGAGAGAGGATGGGAACTGTCGAGTGGACATTTAGGAACAAAGGAATGCTGGCTTATGGTCTTTACACAGTTTAGTAAGCTCTGAAATACGGATATTGAGGAAGATTCAAAGGTACAACAAAGAATAAACGAGGAAAGAAAACTGATAAACTACATAAAAGGAAAGCTAACTAGATAGGACATGTACAAAGAAGAGAATGTTTTTTGGTAAGTCTTAAAGGTTGAAGGCAGAAGGGGAAGAAAAAAAAGGAGACCTTGTACGATGTGATGATTTGAAATTTTCAGCGAACGAAAAAGGCAAAAGAGAACAGAACAAGTTGGAGGAATCGTTTCAAGCTTGGATCTTGAACCTGTCAGAAATGACATTATATTATGTTTCCAGTGGCAGATTTGGAAATTTCCCGCCCCTAGGCCAAATTATTTTTCCGCCCCATTTTTGGCGATCTATTTTTTCGAAATAATCGCTCGTGTACTATATGGTTCGCCTGACCATCCGTCTGTCTGCGGATCATAATAGTGAAATTCATCAAAAGTCTGCGTAATATTAATTTTTTATTTCCGCCCTAAAATCCTGTTTTTATTGCCGCCCCGGAATCTCACCGCCCCTAGGCCATTGCCTAATTTGGCCTTATTTCAAATCCGCTACTGTCTGTTACACATTATTTGCGTAGCTTGAAAAATGCATTTGTTAATGTCGATTAACAAAAAGCGAATTCGAATAACACGAGAAACGAAGTGAGGTTCATGTTTTTTTTTTTAGTGGTTGGGGCTATTTTCATCTCTGCCGACCTCTTCTCTCTCACTCTCCCGCATCCCTCTCTTCTCTCTCATCCCCTCTCCTCTCTCTCTCATCCCCTCCCTCCCTCTCTCTCCTTCTATGTAGGCTACGCCTGACCAAGCAGTGATTACTTGAGTAGCGAAAGTGCGGGAAGAGACCTTTCCATCCGCCGCGGAAGCTTTGGGATCAAAGAGATTGTTATTGCTCTACACGTCCTCCCATTGATCCACAACGCTTCCTCGTTCGTGATTCTTAGTGTCACACGTGCTTCCTCGATAGCTTCATTTTATGCGTACACCATTTTATTATCCTCTGCTTAGAGAAAACATGCAGTAATGGATTAATAGCGATTATTGTAAATTTTTGCATGATGGGTTTTAGATGATTGCTTTAGTTCAAAATGGTTGCTCATTGCTACCATCAACTGCGGCGACTTTTCTTCATGTTTGTCCAACATTGTGTCGAATAAAACTGAAATAAAAACTTTTTGAAGGAATGGTCCTAAAGTGGAATATAATGTCCCATACCATACATGCAATATATTATAATAATATATCAACCTCAAACATATTATTACATTGTTGGTTGGGGTAAGAAAGCTTGTCTTTATACTCGGATGAATAAAATTAATTTGAAATTTCAAGTGCACAAATTAATTGAAATATCAATATAAAACTAAATACCAAATGGTAATCAGTCTATTGTGCCTAATCTGTCACAAAAATTCTGCTTTTGGAAAAAGAATTAATATGCACACGAAATACAGATTGACCTCCAGAAAATAACCAAAAAATATCTTGTAGATTTATGTATAATTAAAGTTTGCTGCATACAGCAATGATTATTACTGTTATAGTATATAGGCATCTGCCCATTATAGCTCCACCTGCTAGAAAAGACAAAAATATTAGATACAATGAAAGTTAGGAAAGAAAAGAAAAAAACACCAGAGACTTATAGACGTTTTTACAAAATGACTCGAGAGTAATGCACTTTTGTTTACAGCAGTTGCGAATAAGATTGTTTTGATGAACAACGATTTAAAAACATGATCTGTGAGGTATCGATCAAAAATTTTATCCGGATATAGGACAACATTCGCCACAAAATAGTCAACGAGAGCACGAAAATACGACCCATTGTTTCGGAGATGAATATTCGAGAGAGCTCCGAAAATATTTTACACGCGAAAGAACAATTGTCCCTGTATTCAAACCCATCTACTTTTCATAAAATCTCGAAAATAAGTACAAAACGGTACTAGACTTCAGTCCATTTGATAGACTCTGTGAGTATGTACATGTTTACCTCCTTAACCCTTCCTCACCCTCACGTTTCCAATTTAAAAACATTACACCATTTAAAAGCATTGAACTCGTTCCCATGGTTTCAGAATTTCTCATCTTTAAAAAACTTGAATTGTCGTATTTTTCTGATCATATACGACTTTTTAAGCTAATTTGGCACGAATTCGAATTCTCTCATTGAGAAAAGCGTCCGCTTAACGCACATCCACCGATACGTACCATGTGTCCGTATGTACGTACACACATACGTATATTGACCGCTGTTACGCACATTATACTCAGGAAAACAATATTGTCTGGCGTGTCGCCACATGTACGATGTTGCTGCGCGATGTATGGTCGACATCTTGACTTCTTAGATTTTTCTTATGCTTCTACATTGAAATAATTTGACTGAAACTTTTAATCACAATGACTGCTAAAATTTCCAAAAACGGCAACTCCTCGAACATGTTCCAAGCCACCGTCATAATCAGCTCTTAAGTCTCATGAATCTCCAGCTAAATTCCTTTCAAAATCCTCTCATAGCAACCCCCCTTCGTCCGAATAAAGACGATTATCTATCTATCTATATTCCTCCTGCCATTGTACGTTTAGCTTTGTTTTTTCAGCTGTACAACTGTCTAAGTCGAAGTGTGTCTTAATTCAAAATAATTTTTAAAAGGCGACGAAACGGATATAAATGAAGACGCAATTTATTTTGCATGGGAAAATGTTTATTTAAAACAATTATCTACTTCATATTTACTCAATATTTCAAGGTTTTCCAGATGTTTCCTGTTGGTCTCACGTTTGTGTTCTACAAACCTGCCAAGTTTTAGATTCTCACCTATTCCGGATATTTAACTTTCACATCGGTGTAACGCACGCACGCACGCACGTAGCTGCACTACAAAGTTAATATATAGGATTACTAACGATCTTCATGAATATAAATTTTAAAACAGTTATATTATAACAATTATCGGATAAATTTTCAATTAGAGGATGCTACTCATTTAAAATTTTTATTATTAAATCATAGGTATTTTAGTAGTGCAATTAATTCCAAAAATTTGTGATTTTTTAATTTTTTCTTAATTTCAATCGATTAATGAATTTTATATGGATGAATGGAGATACAAATTTTATTGCTTGCCGTCTTTCCTTAACATTTTCCCCATTTAATGTCTCAATTTTCCCGAATAACAGCTGACAAAGTAGTCCATGATCACGCTTTCCATCCTGTAGGGCAACTGCTACTTCGTTTCCTAAAGAAGACGGCTTTTTGATTTATTTTAACCAGAATACCGTTGGTATCGCTTCAATAGCAATGAATCAGAATGAGATAGGAGAGCGGTACATACGGAGCGGAGTTTCCGTATGCTACTTTACGGGCAGTCACTATTATCTCATTCGTAGAAATGTTCTAAAATACAGGCAAGTATACGGAAAACACGACAATCAAAAGATAGTTATCATTTGCGTTCTGTAATCAGAGTATGGTCCACCTACTGCTCCGTCGATTTACGATAGACTTCAAATTTTTACTTTCTTTAAATCGGGAACAAATTACTATCAATGCTATCACTTTTTCTTATTATGTCATACAAAGAAAAACTTCAGAAACTATTTGGCGTATAAACAAAAATTTGCTCTGAACTTATCATTTTTAACCAATTACATGTTCGAAACATCTTTTTTTCAACCCCGTAAAACTCTGCAAATGAGCAGGGCCAGTAAAATAACTCGTTTAGAAAGATACCTAGAAAGCGTCTAACATGTTAAACCTTTCTTAAATTTCTCAGATAAGAAACTGCCCCGATTCTTTATGGAACATATGCTTAAGAGAAAGCGATTTGTTTCAAAGGAAAACATCTTCATCGAAAGAGTTCTCAAAAAAATTTCCCGGAGATTTTTCCTCTTTGTTTATTATCTGTGGAAAGTCTCAGGAAAAGAGAAGCCACAATTCGAAAGAAAACTAATTGTTTTTATGAAAATTATCATAAGCATATTTAGAGAGAGTCGTGAGTAATTAGTGACATTCCTTAATCAGATATGGTAATTTGGAAAGCCAGTCTTACGAGGAAAACAAGTCTCATTTCTACGAGACCTTGTTACTAATGATTAAGTTCACGGCGCTGCCGCAAATGTGTACTACATACAGCGCGTGCGGATGGAGGTCAAGGTCACCTGCGGTCTGGTATTTAATTTGCATTAGGATGCCGTAAATTCAGCGAGAAGCCCTCCGCCTTGTACCGAGAGTCACATGTTAGGCTGACGAACTTGAAAGATCAAAAGCGACCTCTAAAACTCTTTCGCTGTTAAGACCGGTTTGTATGTTTGGAAATTGGATCTAATTATTGTCTCACTCGATCATTTCCGCTTCTTAAAATAGAGAGCAAGTTTTAAAAGCTGTGTGCCCTATATAACGAACTGAAATTGAGCTCAATAAAAACTAAATCTTTTATTGAATTTTGCGAAATTATACCGCCAAAAGCACACGAGAAGGAAACGTAAGGAAAACTCTTTTGTCAGGAAAAGTTCCCTCTTTTGGAAAATATGATGCAAAAATGTCGCTGGAATCTTGAAAGTCGCACTCGATATTTTATTGCGTGCTTGTGCAGCTGCATGCAGACATGAATGAAGTCATCGCCATGGCCACTGTTTGATGATTCACAGTTACGCACATGTGAGACCAGTGCAATTAGAGAGCAAATTTGATTGTGAAATTAAAGATTTATGTAAACATGTATAAATAGCAATTGAAATAATAGACTTAAAAATTCTGGTTACGGAAATGCCTCGATTAACCAAGTAGATGCGTTCCATGAGGTCACTTCGTCATCGGTAGAAATAGCACAGGAAGCTTATGGATGCGTTACAGGACTTAAGAGAAGGAGAGATACAGTAAAATATTTATAATGTCCTAACAAAAATTATATCAAATATGTTTAAAAAATATGAATTTAGCTTAAAAATACAGTAAATCAGGTAATAAATCAATAGATACTACTGAAATCCTGCTTAGCCGAATTGGCAATAGTGGTAGTCGAGGTGGCAGGAACTACAAAGGGGGGAGAGGTGGGGAGGGCAGGCCAGTTAGGGCCATCCGTAGATATCCAGCAAATATTACACTTTGTCGACTATCTCAATACCCAAAACCTGGACCATGTTTACGAAGTCAGTGACACTAAAATTTTAGTCTTTTCAATCGCTTTGCATGAAGTTTTTTTTTTTAGGTTTTCAATTTTCTCAAAAATTTAGCCGACTTCGTTGTAAAGGAGCTTCGTTCCCAAAGAATTTGTTAACCGACGTATTGCTGTATATTCATATTTAAAACTGTTACATCGAATAAATCATTCTTGAAAGAAACGCTTAATGTACTTAATAACTAATAAATTAATAACTGAAAACTCAAGCCTCGAATATCAACATCGACACAAAAATACTTTTTACGCAATTTTTCGTCAGTCTGAGTGAGATATTATAAGAAAATATAGATCAATTTGACCAAAATATGACTCGCTCTAACCATCTGTGGCATAATTTTGAGTTTTGTTGTCTTATATAGAGGTAATTAGAGTTCATTCGTCGTATTTAGAATCATTTATCCAATTTTTCGAGACCTTTTCATTTTTATAAAATAAAACGCGCTAATAATTTAATATGTTATGATAGCTTTATTATCTATTTTATTTCACATTTTGTCGAATCTGAAAGGATGTGTATAGCTTGAGAGTGAAATAGTTTGTTTTTATAAGTATAACATCTTATATTAGGCTCTTAGAGGCAAAACTTTTATTTTCCAAAAGTGGAGAGAAAGCAATATTAAAGACGAATCCACTCCTAGTTTTCACCGAATAAATTCTAATTAAAAAATAACTGTTAATTGCTGTGATGATGACCAGGAAATTGTAAATTTCGGTTAAATACCCAACTTTATATCAAGAAATCATTAAAACATTTGCCAAATTTGACGCAATGAATATTTTCCATTGATGTATATCATTACTATATAAAATACACTTTAAAAATCAATAAATATTCTACAAAAATGCTGAGGACAATTCAAAGCACTACTTTCTTTCTTGATTACAGAAAATATTCTTGTTCCGAGCAACGTCCGTGTGCGAGGATAATTCTGTTCACCTGACTCTTTCTCTGTCGCCCTACTTTTTCTCGCCGTGGATAGCGAATCTCCAGATTGGGGGAATACCATCGTCCGAACACGCCTTCCACCTCCCCTCCAACCCCTTCCGCTATACACCCTTCCCCCTCCCCACAGTCCCTTCCCTTCCAACCCCTTCCCCTGTACCCCCTTCCCCCTCCCCACAGCTCCTCCAACCCCACCCCCTCACCATTCCTTTTCCCTCGTGTCTATTCCCTTTCTCCCTTTTCTCATCTCCTCGAATGGCTCACTTTCCCTCACATTAACCCTTGCACATCGAATGCCGATGTCACTTTTTAAAGCTTTCTCCCATTCTATTTAAATACTACTTTTACTTTCGTCTTCTAGTTTTCGTCAGTTTTCCACGAATTAATTGCATTGGTTTCCATCTTTGACGCGTCCACTTAGGTACGTGTTTGCGGTCGAAATTCTCAAGTTGCCTGTGAAAAAAGCAGTCTTCACGGAAGAACCGCCTTGGATATGTAAACACATTTACATGGTGCTTAGTGCTTTCGAAAATTGAAATTTCTCTATTTTTGAGTTATAATTTACTTAAAACATATATACCTCCGTTTTAAAATTATTCAAATAAATATCATTGTCTGCAATCCTCCTTCTCACAATAAAATCCAATCTCATTGTATGTCTTAATATTTGATTTTATGAATTAATGCGGATAACTCAAGAACGCTATGTTCGAATACGATGAACGTCACCAGATACTCGGCGCGTGCCCTTGAAGGCTTTAAATGGGCCATCCATGATTAAGGACATGGATTTGATTGCAGAAGAATTTACATTCTCTATCTGAATAACATGGGAATGATTGCAGCGTATTTTGAATTGCATTTTAAAATTTCGTATTATCATCGAACGAATCCAGGATTTGCACCAAAGAACGACTGAAAAAATGCAATTAGAGAGAGAGAGGAATATAGGATAGGAGAGAGGGAGGGAGAATAAGGAGATAACGTATACTTGTGGATGTGCGTGGGGAATAGGGAGAGGAAGGGAGAGAAAGAGGAAAAGTTATCAATCACTGCATTTGTTAAATTTTGTTAATTTATTTTTCATTTTAATAAATGTTTTAATTTATATTTTGCCTTTTTATTTAAAACCCAAGGAAAATTAGATAAATAAACTATATTATTGCATCGTCATTTTTGAAGGGCATTTACAATAGTAAAATACATAATATCCCAAATCTGTTTTGAAGGTTAAATTAAAATTTCGACCAAATAATGGATTTGTTCTTTAAATTATGTATGTGTGTATTGCATATTCTGTGTAGCTTCATTAAAAAATAATGGAGAATGTATAATAGGATTGATATTATTCCCATGCCTAATACTTCCATTGTTTGTTTAATATGGCGTTTCACCTAAAACTCTACATAGTAAAATCAATAAAATTGTAAATTGGATTCATGTTATCAAATAACATGATAATTATGCGTTTACGGTTATAATACATTATTATTTGAATTGCAATTCCAATGGAGCGATGTTAGTATGTAATGATCAATTTTGTCACTCGCCTCTTTCTTCACTTTCACTTTGCCGGTGATTTATTTATTACATATGCAAGAGAAATGAAAGCGGCCAATTGAATCTACTGAAGTAAACTTTTGAAAATGACCAGCTATTCATTGCACTACCTCTTAGATACCCATTGCTCGTAGGCAAGAGGGACTCATCAGTTCGTTAAAAAAAACTGGACAACCCATGCAAATTCATAACAAAATGTTTCCAGCCAATCCATTTATTTTTCCCTACGATGTAATCTTATAATTCTTTAGGTAAGAATCGAAAACAATTCCTGTGACTTATCTTGATAATTTTTTTGTGTATTACTCTTTGTCACACTTCATGAAATTAGGTCCATCCACTTCTGTCACTCCCTACTTGGGAAGTTTTCAATCGGTGCTCCGTGTACCTCAGGTGGAGAATCCTTATTTTTCACCCCCTCCATTTTAATTTGCATATTCGTTTTCTAATTTAGAAGTTTAACATCCACAATAAAAAGAGGATGGGTGCGAATATCGTCCTAAATTTAAAACTCACGATAGATCCGTCTACTTTCCCTCATCCTTTGCCGACATCTTCTTCCTGCGATCCCGTCCCCATCTCCAGGTTCGCCCTTTCGCTGACCACCTGCGCTCAAAGGGGTGGTTCACCCCTCGACCCCCTTTGCGGATACCCCTTTCACGGACACGAATCCGGTCCCCCTTCCTCCCCTCTTCTCATCTCACGCCCACTTTCCTCTATATATATGACTAAAGTCGCCAGTCCCTTCGAAGCACAATATCAACATGGATTCCTCAAAGATGCTTCTCGTGGCCTTCATCACCGTCTCCTTTTTGCAAGCCTTGGTCTCAGGATCTCCGCTCGAGTCGCCTGGATTACAATCGCTGGTGAGAAGCGAGCTTTGTTTGGCAAGGATAGTCGGCGATCTAAGTGTCGTTTAACCTTTTGTTAACAGCTAAAGTTGGCATACCTGTGTTGTAAAGTGCTTTTGGTTTCTTGGAGTGTCGTATTTATCGTTACAAGGGCAGAGATTTGATCGCAACACTGAGTGTCAGATCATTTCAAGTGATAGATTTCAACGACTGGGGAAGTGTATACCATTTAAATAGAATTTCTTCCAGACTCCAGGACATCACTTTTTTACATGCGAAGTTCATAGATTTTCTTTCTTACGGTACACATATTTCAAATAAATACGAAACAAATGTATTGTGTGTGGAAATTAATGAGATGAAAAATTCTCTTCTTTTAAATAACAAAACTTTGTGGAATTGCTTCATGACAATGAAAAATAAACTGTAAACTCCACATAAATGTTTTTATAGACCATGGTTTCGTTGCGGAGCAACATCATCATCAGATTATGCAAGGAACCTCTTATTGGTGTCTCACCTGCTACCAAATATTTCTTCAAATTTCAATCTACTGCCTTTCTTTCCAGTATGAAACGACTACATTTTTCATCATTCGAACTTAGCCTCTTTTTTATCTTACGTTAGAGAAACACTACCTATCTTCCATGAAAAGATTTTTTTGAATCACAATCAGTTTCGCTACGATCTTAGCATCATCAGGTGACACGGTGATGAATTCGCATTTCAAACCCATTCTCCTTTATTGTTTTCACAATGATTTTGTACATCACTTGTAACTTTTGTCGTCAGTTTGCATTACCTTTCTCACTTCCGCTTTTCCTCACCTTCCATTTAACCCCTCTACTTCTTCCATCCTATTTATTGAACTACTGCAATCACCGTGTAACCTGACGATGCTACGATCGTAGCGAAACTGGTCGTGATTTTAATAAAATATTTTTATGGAAGATAGATAGTATATTATTTCTGTGATCATGATGAGTAAATTCAACAAAGTATACACGGATTTTATAGGTGAGGTTAACCTCTTTTTGTAAGCCATGCTCCGTTTTAGTTCGATCCTTTTCATATCCATTCTACATAAAAGGAGGCGTATTTACTCCCTCTTCTTGTTTTAGGATTACGTTGATTTCTTTTATTGCCTATACATCTCAAAGAACATTCATTTTCAGTCAAGGAAAAAGTTTTTGATTTTGTGTTTTGCTATTTACCTAAGTTAATTCTTTAAATTCATAGGTGAGAAGATGATTTGCAAGTAGAGTCTAGCCTCAGTATCTCTCGCCCCAAAGGAAAACAGAAAATTATCTACTTATCGATCATCGATTATATTGGTTTTAGCGTACTCGTATATGAGCTCAAAAGAGTAAAAAATATCAACTTCGACTGATGAAAAATTAGAGCTATAAGCGTTCGAGTTACCGAGGTTAGGCTGTACGAATTATATATCTACAATGTCATACGCATTTCAGTCAGCAGTTAATTGCAGATTTTAAGTATATTTTCTCTCGTAAACGTAAATTAATGTACCCCATTTTTCTGTTTAAAGGAATACCACCCAACGTCTTACCCGCGCTATCGTTACGCGTACCGAATTAACGACCCTTCGTATGGCAACTTCCAAGAGAAATACGAATCAAGGGATGGAGACGTAGTCCAAGGGTATTACAGGTAAACTTCGTTTACATGCTGGAAGAATTTCTTACATTTAGTCAGAAAAAGAAAACCATGAATCCTAACACTGATGATAGTTTTATTTTTATTACTTTAATACAAATTATATCTCTTATTTTAAGAGTAATTGTTTTTATTTCGAACGCTGTGTTTACTCCATTTTTCATTGCTGAGTACCTTTCTCCTTAATTGATTGAATAAAAAATATTCATTTACTTTTATTTTCTATCTCAAAACATATGCTAAGCTATAATAATGACCGTCTATTTTATTCTGTAGCTTTCTGGAACCCAATGGCCTCATACGAATAGTTCAGTACACAGCCGACGAATCTGGATTTCACGCTCAAGTGTCACACCAGCCATCTGGTGACCACGTTGTAAAGCTCGTTGCCGCCGCATGAAGCCGAAGGATATGATAATTCGAATTGTCGCTAAGTTGCCAAATCATTTCAGTATTATCGCTTAGTTATCAATCGATAATGGTTATTATTATGTGTACTATTAAGAAATTGTACCAAATTGTTTAATCTATTATTTCATATATTTTAAGATAGGTACTGTATCTATTGTAGTAGTTATTCTGATTTTCGGATATATCCTACTTTTGTAGCCTACGAAAAATTACTTATGAATAATTGTTAATAATTTTTAAGTATTTTTCTCTCTTTAAGGTATCGCTCAATAATGTCGAAAAATTTTAAATCTTCTTATTTTATTCGTTTTCGCAGTTATAAATCCACCTCAAATTTTATGATGAATTTTAATAATAATAATTACATTATATTTTAATGTCAACCAAAAATATTTCCAGATTCACTTATTATCACTAACAATTTCACAAAAAAATATCTTCAGTAGTTTTAATGCGCAAGAAAGCTTTAGATCCACTCAACTGTTACTTTAAACATAATCAATAATTAAATTAATAATTTTCATGCGTTCTTTACTGGAAAAGCGATAGTAGCTGAACGCCATAATTGGCACGTCTCCTATGTCTGTCTGTCGCGCATTTCATCTATTGATACGCTTGACGGATTTTAATTAAATTTAATATGAAATTGAATTGAAATTCGTCGACCAAATATGTTTTTTGTTTGGCCGTATCGGTCAATTACAACTTCAACTTTACATAATGGCTTAAATAAACTTTTATTCATATATCGTTCAATGTCATTAAATTCACCAAGCGTTTATCGTTTAAGAACTTTGTCGACAGTCAACAATTAAATCGGCATTCAACTCTTAATTAAACAACGCTGTCGCGTCTTTCATCTCTTGAACCATGTGACATTTTTATTAAATAAATATAATTTTCCTATACATAATATAGCAGATAGCGCTTTGAAAGCTCTATGTATTCCATTTAAGGAGAATATTTTTCCTTCATGTTGTATGATCCACTCATTTATATCTGTGTGTGCTCTTTACAAATTTTTGTACATATTTTTTAATTTTACTTTTTTATGCATACATTAAAATGTTTTTAATATTTTTATACTTATAAATTCAAAAGTTGTTACTAAAATAATGTTATAAACAGTGGCGGCTCGTAGCTGAAATTAGTGGGGGTGCTGCTCCAGAAAATTTTTAGCCTTTGTTTTAAAATTGTGTACTGAAGTACTGACATTAAGCTTAAGGAATATATATTGTACTACAACAATAAAGAAAGAATTAAAGAAAAAAGGACTCATTATATTAAATGTTATCGATAATATCAAGTGGAAATAGGGGGTGCTGCAGTTCCGCAGTGCCTATACACGAGCCGCCACTGGCTTATAAACTGCTTTGATTAAAAATGAATCAAATGTCTGCAGTGATATAACAATATTTTGTTTGGAAATTCCTATCAAATGTTATCATTGAAAATATTCCAAATCGGTCAGCAGCCTAATTTTAGAATTGTATAAATGTTGCAGTTTTAAATAAATATTTTTTTTAATTTTGAAAAGTTATTTCAGTAACCCTGCATGAAACGGGAAGTTCAATGAAATTATACTTACTATATGATTTGTTAGGAATATACTATTTTTAATATTCTTGCAATTTTATGCCATTCCAACGCCTATTTTTAATTTCAGATAAATCAATCTAAAATTCATAATCACGGTTCTTGTGAGTAAAAATAATTTTAGCAGTAAGTAGATTTAATTTAAATACCTATGAACTCACAACTGTCATACTTGATATGAATAAAATTTTAAATACCGCCACTATCACAGACTCAATTATAAAATTCAAGAGATTTTCCTAGTTTTTCTCAATCACATAAAAATAAATTTACACATTACCAATATTATCTAGGTCACTAAGAAAATGCCTCAAGCGTTCCGTTTGATTTTCGGCTCGGCGGCGTAATTACCAGATCTTGGAGATACGGTAACAAGAACGTAATAGATGAATGAGTGCACTTAAAAATTTCCTTACTCGCAGAGCGCAGCGCTCCATTCCGGTCGCTTACGCCTTCAAAAATTGCATTTGCGATAAAAAACGCACTTCTTTCAGCCAAAAAAGGAAAGGCTTCGAATGCCGATTCACTCTCGGGCAGACCGACAAAGTGGCCGTTACGAAGTTGCATAACAGGAAGGATGGTAGTGAAGAAAGATGGTAGTTCACGCGCTTCCAAATGGGTGGAGCTTTCGAGGATGCTCCTTTAATGGCTCTCGCGTCCATCGAGCGAACAAAAAAATGCTAAAGACACCAAAAATAGGTTGCGCGATTCTCGATGGAGGAGAAACAAAACTTTTTCCGGTAGAATCGAATCGTATTAAGACGAACTTTTCGACCCCCCGCCCCTTGCGTCCCCTCCACCCCTTGCCCCCCTCCTCCTCTTGCTCCCCCTCCCTCCTTCCCTTGCCCCCCTCCATCCTTCCTCCTCCGCCACCGCTAACTCACTTCAGCTGTTCCAGTTTCCATGACACCTGTCAGCTGAGCAGGCCGAGTACCTCCGAGTCTCCTTCGCACCGTTATTTCCCGTTTGCTTCTCACAAGGTTCTCCCTCCATTTTTCTCTGTCTTTCTCCCGCCCTCTTTCCCTCCCTCTCTTTCTCTCCCTCTCTTTCTCTCCCTCTCTTTCTCTCCCTCACTTTCTCTCCCTCTCTTTCTCTCCCTCTCTTTCTCTCCCTCTCTTTCTCTCCCTCTCTTTCTCTGCCTCTCTTTCTTCGCCTCTTTCTCTGCCTTTTTCTCTCCCTCTCTTTCTCTCTCCCTCTTTCTCTCTCCCTCTTTCTCTTCCCCTCTTGTATCGGTGGTGTAGTAGTTAGGACACTGGCTGCCACTCGTCTGCTAATCAAAAGGGCAGCGGGCACGAACCCTGAGAAAGGAGGATTTTGTTCCAAGGTCGCCCGGCCTCCTGTTTGTGTGGTTTGAGGAGACCGCGCAAAATCAGCGGTCCGTCCTTCGGAAGGGAGTTAAGCAGTTTGCCCCTTGGTGCTTTTCGTAAAGAGTAGGCTGATGCCGGCATCGGGTTTCCCTCCTCCCTTGTGAGTGTGTTCGCTATGGAAGGAGCTATAGCGATAATAATCCAAGAGGCTGATTAACCAAATACACACCCGCACACACTCCCCCTCTTTCTCTCCCCTCCTCTCCTCTCTTTCTCTCCCTTTTTCTTCCCCCTTCTTTCTCTAACCCACTCTCTCTCTCTCCTACTTCCGTCTCCATCATCTCTTTGAAATTTAGCCTTCTTTCTCCTCTTTCTCACTGCTATTGCCTTCTCATGCATTATACAGCAAGATGGAGTCTGATGGACATTCGCTTGCAATCTTTTCCTTCGTAACACCAATGCTGTCCGCACTCACCCGTTTTTTTCTCAAACATTTAATTGGGTATGTTCTCCCAAATGAGACCCTTCGCCAGCTGACCGCCGTTCAAAACGTACACCTTTTCCAATGAGGTACGTTTGACCTTTAAAGTCAATGGATTGTAATTATCCAACGTTCACCCTCGTCGATTGTACGTAGTGGCTTTGATGAAATATTCTTTTTCATTTCCGTTTCACCCAGCAATGAAAAATCACACATACGAACATCTGTAGGTAAAAAGCAATGGAAGTACCAATATGATATTTGGTACTTTATTCGTTATATTACAGTCATAATTTTTAAAATAAACTCGTAGCCCAAACAAATGTATTAAAAAACTGAAATCATACACGATTTATGATTTCGTACGAATCATTTGTAATTTTAGACAAATGATATAATGTGGCCATTGATATGAAATAAATAATGTATTAAATGTTGAACTTTTCTGATGTTTACATTTATTAGGAACATTTACAACAACAAGTTGAAAAATAAATTGTATCCATTAACATTATCATTAAATTTAATAAATAACAATAATTACACTACCACATATACGAAAGTTTCTGGAATTTAGCAAGTAGGAAATTTATTATCGCTAATTATTATCAGAACTTCGTCTCTCTCACTGTGGTCAATCTTGTATGAGCAGTGGTTGAATACATATAATAGGTGGAAACGAGTAACTTGTTAAAGGAATAATTAAAAACGGTTGTATCGAGAATTTGATTTTTCTGGATGGCTTCTCTTGGAAGTTGCCACGAGTCACCGCTATATGTGCAAGTGAAATAAAGAAGGTTGGATCCATATCGCTGTGCATCAATCGGTTTCACTTTTTAATATACTTAGTATTCCGTACGTGAACATTGTATGCGAGATTTTACCTAATTTTTAGTGTCATTTGGTGAACGTTCTTGAAAAAATCACTCAAATTCGATTTTTCAAATTTTTCATCCATAAATTCTCAGCAAGTTCTCTGAAGAGTGTTTTAATTGAACTTTTTGTTGCTCTGGATAGAAATTCGTCATTATTGAAGCGAGTGCGCCATTCTACAATAGATTGAAAAACTGAACTTCGCTATTTTCACCAGGATGGTATTTCGTGGATACAATAATAGGCGTCTGAAATTAATTCCGCAATTATTATTTTGGTAAATTGAGTGCTCCATACATATTTTTTGAGACAATTTTTATCATTGAAAAGAAGAAGGGCACCGCTGTGAAAGGACACCGCACCCATCACTCTGGCAGCGGCATAATCTAAAAACCAATCGCTTTGTAAGGAGCTGCCTCCGCCGCCACCAAATGGCCCTAGTCCAACTGGCTCTCGTATTGTCCTTTCGACCCACGCCGCCGATCCCTCTATTTCCCAGAGAGCGTGCTGCTCGCTTCGTTCCTCAATTGCCTTTTTCGCTCCCACCACTCCCTTCGAAGGGGTCCTTTCACTTTCCGTCCGTTGCAAAAAAAATGGAGCGGAGATAAAGAGAAAGAAAGTCAACCGGCCTCTAGTTGCAAAATCACGACCCTATATTACATCCGACGCACGGTGCAAGGACTACGAACGGGAATGAAATATAATGCCTCAGAGTTTTTTATACTATTATCTTTTATATTGGCTCTTCAAACTTGCACATACGTAGGAGAATCCTCGATCCTCTAAAAATGCTTGCTAACCTATCTTTTTATAGTTACACGTACAATTTTTGTTCTTGTTATAGTTTTGTAACAGGTAATTCATCTATCGCGCGAGCATCATTTAAGTGTTGGACCGGAGAAAATTCCCGCGCGTGTAATGAAAGAATTATCTGCTGAAATCGCGCCGTATTTGAAAATTATATTCGAGAAATCCATTAGGGAAGGAGTAGTTCCTAAAGATTGGAAGGTGGCACACGTTACACCCATCCATAAGGGTGGCGACAAAGAGAACCCCGAAAATTATAGGCCGATATTCTTAACTTCATTATCGTGCAAGATTCTTGAGCACATAGTCTTTAGCTCTGTAATGCGCTATTTAGATAGTCATTCATTGCTTAGCGGATGCCAACACGGATTCCGGAGAGGTAGATCATGCGAAAACGCAGCTCGGCCTGTTCGTGGACGATTTGTTGCGATGCGGAGAGAAAAATACTCAGGTCAATGCCATATTCATTGATTTCAGGAAGTCGTTCGATAAAGTATCTCATAGGAAATTAATTGCAAAGTTAGGACAATGTGGTATCAATCCGAAAGTTGTCAGTTAGGTGAGTGACTTCCTCTCGAATAGGGAACAGATAGTTGTCATCGATGGGAAATACTCGCCCCCCGTTAAAGTTGATTCGGGTGTTCCTCAGGGAAGTGTATTGGGCCCTCTGCTCTTCTTAATCTATGTAAATTATATCTGCTCGCTTGTTCGTAGTAAAATTAGGCCATTCGCCGATGATACTGTTCTATATAAAGAAATAAAAAACCAGAAGGATCATCAGTCACTGCGTGAAGACTTAAGAGCCATTTCAGCGTGGTGCAAAGAATGGCAAATTGAAATTAATTATACGAAATGTGCCGCAGTCACGTTCTAAAAAAGTAAGAACAAAGATTTAAGTTTCGAGTATAAAATAGATGAAATGAGCATTCGACAAGCTGAGTATGTAAAATATTTAGGAGTAACCATTTGTCGAGATCTTTCGTGGGACATGCACATTCGTCGAGTTATAGGCGCGGCCAACAGGAAACTGGCATTCATAGGTAGAATAGTACGAAACACTACAGAGAAAGTACGTGAAACATACTACTTATCACTGGTAAGACCGCAAGTGGAATACGCAGCGAGCATATGGGATCCGTACGAGAAGGGACACATAATTCAACTAGAAAGAGTACAGCGTAGAGCAGCCAGATTTGTAAAACAAAAGTACGAACATAAGGAAAGCGTCACCTCTTTATTGAGCGATTTGAACTGGATATCATTGGAGGACCGTAGATTGGACTCAAGGTTGAAACTTCTGGAGAAATATAGGTCGGAAAGTCTAAAAGAGGAGGTAGTGGGAATAATTGTGTCACCAACGTATATAGGTAGAGATGATCGAGACGATAAAATACGTGAGATCGATTGTAGGACGGAGCGTTATTTAGGCTCGTTCTTTCCGAGGACAATACAAGATCACAATAGCAAATTTCGAATTGAGTTAGACAATCTTTGGGTAGGATTTCGTGCTTTGCACCCCCTGCCACCCACCAACTAGATAAATTGCAGGATAACTTGTAGATGTAGATGTAAGTGTCGTGAATATTAAATCAGGCTGTTTTTATTTAATAAAATTGTCATATTCTTTTAGCTTAAGTATATTTAACAATGAAATAAGTTTGCCGGCTTTGATGGTTGTTGATTAAAAATTCTCCCTTAGATTTACAAGATCGCTGGTTCGACTCTAGCTGTGTCATTACCGATATGGTTTCCAGAGATGGGCATGCTCAAAAAGTGAACAACAAATTTAACTGAAATTTCTAAATTTCAATCATAAATCGATTAGGAAAACTAAACTGAGAAAACAAAAATGTCATTATCACTTATTGCTATGATCGGAGAATAAATATTATGCGTAGATAGTTCAAAAATTCTATCTTCGTCATTTGTGTAGCACAGAATATGTTACAAATCCAAAAATGAAATTTCTATGAATTATAGATAAATAATAAGTTTCTCAGTCATTAAAAAATATACCCCACTTTTATGAAATTATCGGATATGTGATAATCATCCGCATACTACTAGTAGTCGTGAATTTCTTTTTATAACAATAGCGTTTACTCTTTACTTTTGGCACATCCAGTTTATAATATAAAGTTCTTTGGCTTTTTTGGAAGGAGAATCAGGATAAGATGAATCGCACTTGGAAGCAAGGACAATAGATGGTATAGGTGGTAGTATTTAAGGAAAATCATAAATCCGTTTGATGGATCACCTTTATTTTTAGATTTTTTTCACATATATTGTCGTCAGCAATTATTTACAGTTGTAATGCTTCGCTGACACATTTTCACAACGTGACATGCTGATTATAAGAAAAAAGAAGGCAAAGAAAAGTAATGAGTATATGAGCGTGCTTACGTGTAAGTCACATTATAATGGGTGGCAAACCGGTAGCGACTTCTTCAAGCTACTCCGGTTCATAAAAATATTAAAGCTTAATGCATGTGACAAGTTGATAAATGAGTAGCGTGCATAGAACTCGAATGCGCGGAAATAATGGGGATAATAGACATCAAAAGGAAACTATTAGGACACAAGAAATAGGGAGGTGGGAAAGATGATAACTGGATGCGAGGTACCCAAACTCAAGGCAAATAGACAACTTGTTCCGCCAAGAGTCTAAGAAAGGACCAGAGGTGACGAAAATCCACCTCGTACAAGGGTAAGCAAGGTTAACTCTTCACCTCCAAGGAACTAAAGGTCTTAAGTAAAGTTTTGTACAAGAGGATTCGGATGAAAACCAATCGAAATGCATCAGCATCGGCCAAACAACTCGGAAACCACATCGAATACGATGAAGCCAAGTTGGAGACATCAACGTCCGCACGGAAGAGCAATTTCGTCCGAATCCTGATGGAGGATCAATAAAACCTAAGGAATACAGCAGAGGTCTTTTTAGACTGCATCGTTCTTTTTAAGGGCGATACATCTCGTGATTAAGGCGCGTGATGGTATTTGCATGCTTCTTTATATAGAGATGTTTATGATGGATGTGTTTTGATGGATACTGTCGGCTTAGTAGTGGTGTCCATAGTGTCCGCCGTAACCGTAGGCGGGGGCGGCGGCGACGACCTGCTTGGCGAAAACGGGTGCGGCGTAAGCCTTAGCCACGACGGGTGCGGCCACGGCGACGGGGGTGGCGGGGTGGGCAGCGGGTCCGCTCTTGTGGACGACGGCGTTGAATCCGTTGTGTGGGTCAGCAGAGTAGTCGACGGTGCGGACGGTGCCGTCGGGTTCGACGAGGCTGTACTGTCCCTTGACTACGTCTCCCTCACGGTGTTCGGTCTGGCTCTTCTGGTCTCCGGTGTGAGCGTCATGGACTCCATAGTTGAACTGGTAGTTGGGAACGGCCTGAGGATCGACGAATCAGGAATTTAATTTTTCTGATTAATAAAGCATACTTCTTTATCAAATTTGCGTGCGAAGTCGTTTATCAAACAAATTATTTCAAACATCGTCGTAGGTAATTAAAATATTTAAATAATAAGAGAATGTCTTGCTTGCTAATCGTGGATATGAATTTTAGGGCGTTTTTACGATCAAAAACATATTTACTATCCTAAGTTTATATAAAAGTGATAAAAACGGTCATGTGTACTTTAAGGGTCATTATATTAAGGAAATTCATGGAGACTATGCGGGACGATACAAAATATTCTCATATTTATTAGGGAGTGCAAAAGTTGTCATTTCGAGGACAATAATGCCCTTGATTAGACAAGACGGATAAAATAGTATTGCGAGTGGCAACTGGAGTATCTATTAAGGACATAAGTAGGCGACCGTTACGGAATTGAAGCGCGTGATCTCAATAGCGAATACACGTCCGTCGCCTATTGCGATCTCGATGTTCTATGGTCGCTCACTCGCCAACTTCTCCTTTTTTGCCAAAATCTGATACGGGGGTTTATCGGCTAGAACTGGTCGCCGCAGTTCCTCACGGGGAAGAGGAGTGCGTTTCGTCTGCGGGTGGAATGACATTAAGGTCGACAGCTCCACCAGTCTGTTTGTGGTCTGCATTTCCATTATTTTTTTAATGTTGCCAAGTCTCTTGTCCTCCCTATTTTTGGCTTACGTGCCCTATGTAAATGTGCTCAGCTGTTTATCATATTAAATTGGAGAAAAATTTTCAAATCGTCCACTGCATCAATTAAAATTTTATGATACAAAAATCAAAATTAAATCACCATATATTATGTATTTTTTAGTACCGGTAAATTGAGACCGTCAAATATACATCTCTTCAATTCAATTAAATATTCGCTGCAACGTGTATTGAGAAATTACCTCTCGTTTTTATATCTTACGTAGTTTAGAAATCGTTATCTCGATTTACAATAAATAAAAGGTGACAACATAGACCAATTATGAGGCAAAGGTTCGTGTTATGATCGAGAAGTCAAAACCATTTCCCGTTATCTCCACAACTCCATCGCAATGATCGAAGAATACTTACGAAGTAGTCGACGGCGGCGGCCTTGGCAGCGACAGCGACGGGAGCGGCGTGGATTGCGGGTGCAGCGTGGATTGCGGGTGCAGCGTGGAAGGCGGGGGCGGCGTAGGCGTGGGCGGCGTAGGCGGGGGCGGCGTAGGCGACGGCGGGGGCAGCATAGTGGGCAGCGGCGATCGGAGCGGCGTAGTGGGCGGCGGCGATCGGAGCGCCTCCGTAGATGCCTGGGTAAGCGTTGACGGCTGTGGCGACAGCCAGCACCAGAGCAAGGACCTGCGATGGATTAGGAGTGGGGGGAAGACGTTTTATTGTTAGGGAAGCAACGAGATTATAGAAAATATAAAATAAAGAAATCTGAGAGATGAGTCAAACTATAACCCGTTGTCAAATGCTATATGTGATTGAATCTCGTCACACTGTAATTCTAATTTACATTTTTTCAAGATAAATCACGAATTTTGCCATAAGCGAAGATCATTATTCTGATTTTTTTAATAGCAGACCGATGTGTATGTCCGAACTTAAGGAGTTATGTAAGTACGTATTTAAAACCGGCCGCTATTTAATGTTGCTTTGGGATTCTTAAAATTAAACATGAGAATTCTCATTGGAACTGTGCGGAAAATATTCTCCGCATTGAGATTATCCTGATCGTAATCCCTTGTTACATTGAGCGCTTAGAGTAAATGGTATTAAATATATTTAATTTCGCAATACAGTACTATTTTTACCTATGAAAAATAAGCGCTATATTTTTCTTAGTAACGGCTTGTGGGGAAAGTAAACTTTTAAAGGAAGAAAACCCTTAGAAATATGACGCATTTGCAGTAGGGAATGAAAAGACCATTACATCCTTTCCCATAATGGTCAATTTATCTGATAGCCTCTTTTTTCCCTCTCTACAAAGAGAGAAAACGGGTTATTAGTGCCTAGGAATGTTTTAGTCTATTAGATCCACTGCCAGGGTGACTCAGATGCTCCGCCAATTTTCCTAGTTTTTTATGAAAAACATACTTTCTTCTCTCAAATCCACCGCAATCTGCACCGCACACATTTAACTGCCTCCCACGAGCACTTCCTCTCAACTCGGTGGTGTGACCTGATTTTGCTTCGTGTTACTTATGGGAACCTAACCGACGAGTGGCACACACACACGCACATATTCGAATGCATTTTCTTTCGTTCGCTATTGGCTCACACGAAGGAAAAAGATGAAAGAATTGCGCACAAGAAACCGCTTCTGTTTTCCGCGTTATGGAGAAGAAGCCGATTTGGGACAAACGTATCGTGTAACGATAATAATATTCTGTAACGAAACCATTTTGCGGTGTGAGAGATGCACGCGGCTGATACTTTATATTCAGCAAGGGATTTTACTATTGCGCGATCATTTAAAATCAGGAAGTGTTTTAAGATGCAATACCTACTTCGTTACTAGGAAGTAACAACAATATTAATGGCCACTTTCGCCTTTATAAAATATCAACTTGATGAGGAGTTTAAATATATTACTTTAAAATGAGTTATAAACCAAATCAATTTCCATTCTCACTATCTAAGCATCTTATTTTGCCTGAATTTGTATGAATATCTCAAATTGCTTAATTGAGAAATTTTCATTCTTTGTCGGTATATCTAAAGTCGTTTCATCGACGATGTGAGTTATTTGAATTTACGATAATTTATATAAAATGTTAAATAATTAATCGTATGGAAATTGGAAATTATAAATATGCATTAGTAGAGGGTTTATCTAACATATTCTTTAGCTGTAGAATATGAATCCTTTTGCTAGAAAAATAAAATAAATTCTAAATCTATCCGGAAGACAAGAGGACCACGAAAATTTTGCGGTATACCTCGGTTATCTTATAAAAAATGTCCTTCACATAAAAAATGAAAAAGCTTTGAGCATTAGTGTATTTAATAATAAACTTTGAACATTATTGTTTTTAATGATAAACTTTGATTAATTAAAAATTAAATCTATCTTAGGGTAAAATGCTGGGATTTGCTAAAAGAACACTAATGCAATGGAGGTGGTTATTATATATTACGCCCTCTCTTTTGAATGTTTAAAAACATTCTAGTATGTTTCTTTTAAAATACATGACTACATATTAATTTTCAGCTTTTTACTAACCAAAAGGCAGTTCATTAATTTTCTCGTCTTTCTAGGAAATGTGTGAAACTCATTGCTCCTTGAAATATTGGTGACCGTGAATGCAAATCGATGACTAAAAGGTATGATGACGAAGCACACAAATCCTATTTCTGGTTCATCTGACCGATTCCCACAAAAATTGCACTGCTTAATTAAAAATTACTGAAAGCTATAAATATTCCGTATAAAATAAGAAAATGCATGAATATTTTACAGCGATTCCTACCGTTCTCCTATTTCCTCTCGATCATAGAAAATTAATTCACCGTTTATTTACTAACGTCAGATTAGTCGGCGAGAAAGAAAAACTCAGATATTTAAGATGTTCATAGAAATCTACTTTACTTTTAATCTTAAAAACAACATGGATATTATAGAGTACTTAATTTATCAACTCCGCGAGGCGAAATAATTATTGATAACCGAGTTTGACAGTTAGTGAAAACATAAAGTAAGCATATGAGGCGTTGAAGTACCTAAAGAAATATCTTTTGGAGACTCACCTTAGCGACGGCCATTTCAATGGTTTAACTGCGTCTAGTTGGACGAGTGAGGGATGTAATGGTAGAGATGCGTTGCCTAGAAAGCGTCTGACCTAACTGGCCCACCAGCTGGGTTTATATACCCGCGGTGAGGTCTGAGGAGTAAGGCGCAAGAATTGGGGAGGGTGAGAGGGGTGGAGGGCCCCGTTGGAGGACGAAGCGTGTGGAGGGAAAGGCGATCACAACACATTCACCCTTCCTTCCCCCCTTCCCCCACCCCCACTCCTCTCCCCTCCCACCCCAATCACCTCCACCCACGACACTCCGCCTCGCAATAGCCCCTCCCTCACTTCTTCTTTTCCTCTTCTCTTAACCTGGGTTCGATTCCTTTGGGGTCAGCGGCTGAGAGAGAGAAGGTGGGATACTATTGGGCGTTGTCTTGCGTGGTGGTTGGGGAAACGGAGGGAAAAGGAGGAAGAGAATTGGGAAGGCGGCTCCGAGGAGGAAAATGGAAGGGGGGGAAGTAGATAGAGGGAGGCAGGGAGGAGTGAGGTGGAGTGAGGGAGGGATGTTTGTGCATTGAGGATGGAAGAGAGACGGCTGCAGCGAGAGAATGAGGAGTGATAGACTCGAATCAGAGAGGAGGATTTCGAAGGGAACAATTACTGTAAATGCACCGTAATTAAAGCGTACGAACAACGGGTTTGTAGGATATATATATATATATATATATATATATATATATATATATATATATATATAGATATATATATATATATTTATTTATTTCCACCGAACAAAGTTTATATATAAAATATTCGATAAATACTAATTAGGCACGAAGTTCATTCATTTAGTTCTATGGTATATCCGTCATGGCTTGCTTAACGGAATTTCAGATATCTTTTGGTTTCTTATTTATCTGTTAATTCGATAAAATAATGCTTTATCCAAAATTCCAATTTAACGGTAGATACTCTTTGTCAAAAATATCCGAGTTCAAGGTTTTATTCCTCAAAATAAATTAATTCAATCTTCCGTTATTAAAATCTGCCATAATTTCGTTATATATACTTATGTATGTTAGTATAGTTAGAAATTCCAACATTTTAAATTAATATATATTTATAATTTTTTGTAGTATTTCTTTTCGATCGAATTGCTGTATTTGTAGCCTCTAAATTTCAACTAAATTTAATAGTTAACTTCTACTATACTTTTATTTTGTATTATATCAATTGTTAAAATCAAATTGATAAATCATGAAAAATATTTATTTATTAAAAACTGTACCGTTTTTAAGAGAAAATTTTGCAAAAATTAAATCACATTTAATTAAAATAAAAAATATCTGTTTAATTTTATATTTTTAAGAAAAGATAAATGTAAGCTTTGGTCAATCTTCCACGTTAAATGCCATTGGCATCGTTACAAAGTTTATCACCATGCATAGAGCTGCCATTTATTTTATATTATATTTTCATGGTGAGTAATTCGTGGA
The DNA here is from genome assembly GCA_028673005.1 of Tanypteryx hageni. Lineage (NCBI taxonomy): Eukaryota > Metazoa > Arthropoda > Insecta > Odonata > Petaluridae > Tanypteryx > Tanypteryx hageni. The sequence continues at coordinate 80,007,407 of CM054118.1, read as the reverse complement.
CCCGTACTTAATTCTTAGTGCCACTGCCAAACGTCATTCCAATTACATCTTCAAAGGAGCTATCGAAGTCTAGATATATGAATCCTTAATTACCGGAAATGATTAGTAATAGTAGTTCATCGTTACTTTAGAGGAAATTCGGAAGAGCGTTGCGGTCGATTAAAGGCGATTCCGAAGGAATTAAACAAACCCGCGAGCGCACTTTTCCTCTCGAAGAAAAACATGTCCGCACAAGTAGGCGACGCGACAAAAAAATCGACACCGCCGCTATAGGAAAAGGGACTTTTATTCATAGGAGATTTATTGAAGGACAAAAATTAGACCGGCGTCGTAAGAGAGGCGGACGCGCAGCCTCGTGGAAGCACTTTCCCTATCGGGCTGACCGCCGCTGACGGAACGAGTACTCCCGCGGACCCGCCCCTCTCCACCGCCCCTCCCGTCACTCCCGTTCTCTCTCTCTCTTTCTCAAACACGCACACAATCCGTCACACTCGACCCTTCACTGCAGGCGCCTCCTGCGCATTACACCCGACCCCACCGAGATGCCATTCCCCTTCAAAACCAACTCTAATCGTCCCCTCTTCCTCTCTCTCTCTCCCCACCGGAGGCTACCACCATTGCGTCCCTCACCTTCGACCTTCGTACCAAAGACAGAAAAACCTTCCTGACTCTTGCGATCGGAAGAATTATAGAACCCGTTGATGGAGTATAGCGATCTGAAGATCCAATGGAGACAGGCATATGCTGTAATGTTGAGAAAATTGTTGAAACGTTTCAAAAATATTCCCAACATTACAGCTAATGCCTGTCTGCATAGGATCTTCAGATCGCTATATTCCATCTATTTCTAGCTTGGCAATCTCACCATTTGAGAGGGAGGAGTTTTCTTCGTTGTATCTCTTCGAAGACTTCCGTAGGGGCAGGTTGATACTAGCTTGGCTAGTTCGGCCCCAACTAAGAAAACATCCGCGTTCAGAAACGAGAAAATTGATCTGCTACAATAGTTCAGTGGTAGAATATCCGTCCGGCAAGTAGAAGATCCGGGTTCGATTCCCAGTCATAGCAAACTTTTTTCTATATTACCCATCAAGGCGGGATTTTTCCTCTCTAAACCTTATTCTTTCCTTCCTTTTCTATATATTTCCTTTTCACAATCTTGGTGAATTAGGTCGTCCTTCCAACGCTCTTCCCGTGGATCCAAGTCCTGCTGGTTTCGCATCGGAAGAGTTTCTCCTGTTAATTTCCCGAAAAATACCTTCCTTTCTTTGATTGTAATTAAAAAGTTTTTCATCGCAACAAGAACCTTCCCATAATTATCAGCGCTTTGTAAGTAAAACAAATTTTTGGATGGCCCGTTCGCCCATGGGGACTTCATACGCGTAATTAATTAAGGTACGACAACCGAATTTTAAGTGAAAGATCCTCTATCCAAGCCGTAGCGGACATACTCCGTTTGTAGGCCACTCTGTTTGTGTATGCGATGTCTGACGAATTAAGGAAGCTGCTCCAGCTGCTCCAGCTGCTCCACTTGCAATGAAATTACTTCCTCGCTTTTTTCATTTTGTAAAAATTAACATTACTCCTTTTTTCATTCATGTTTTGTGATTTGACACATTGCCTCAATTCTCATAAGATACCTTTCCAAAAATTTCGCACATCTGTTTATCATGAGAGCAGCGTGAGAATGTATTTCTGTGAGGCAGGGGTCTGCAACCTCATCAATGTGGCGACCACCAAATTATATTCTAGAGCACCCAACGAGCACCACTATACTTTTGTAAAAGTAGAAATTACCATAAATGTAATCAAATTAACGTCAAAGTGATTTAAAATGACCTTTCGTAAGTTTGAAAAGGAAATAGGCGAAAAAATCGGGTTATTGTTACTAGTAAAGACGATTTTTAGCATCGTAGAAGTGCACAGTAAGACTGCTAAAGAGCACCGCGGTGATCGCGAGCACCAGGTTGCGGACCTCTGCTGTAAGGGATCGACTCTCTTTAGCGGAACAATCGACTAAGAACTCAGAAAATAACGAACCCGCGATTCAAGACTGCTGAAATAGGCCAATCCTTTATTGCTCTCTCGGCCTTCGCGATCAATCGGTATTTTATGAGAATGTTCATTGCTTCCGATTTCTGTAATTGCCTTCCGATAAGTTCCAATGTTTTTATTGCTTATATTTTTGTAAATTACAGAAACTGACCTTGTGACGCAAGGCTTTAATTATAGAAGGTCCATTAAAGGTTAACTGTGTTTAATGAAAAATCATGCATAATTTACTAAAGAGTTGAGTTTGTAGAATTTTTACTGTTACTTATCGCTAATTTGTAATAATACACGCGTTATCACTCTGTCTTACATATTTTGATTTAATTTTCAAGGTTCTTATGTGCATTTGACGTAGATATAAACCAGAGATAGGTGTTGTTCTGCTTTTATGATTCTATTGCAAATCATAAAGGCTTATAAATCAAACCTGTCCAAATAACAAATCATAAAGACTTATCAATCAAACCTGTCCATAATGCACACAAAACTTCATTTGCTCCGAAATGAATATTCTGTTATAAGTTCACTTATAATGTCTGCAAAATTTTTAAATTTTTTTCATAGAATCTTTATGGCTATTAAATGCGCTTTGATGGCGTCATACGGTTCACAGGTAACCAACGCGTTTATGGCATAACCCTTCGTTTTCTCTCTCTCATCTGTCGCCCGCCGTTTCCTTCGGCCCAAATCCTGCACCAGAATTTATCTTCTCGAAACATCACTTTCAGTTTCACTTTCCTCATCCTTCCCCTCTCACCCCACCCATTCCCCCTCTCGCCGCCCCCCTTCTTCCTCCCCCGTCCCTCTTTCCCCCTTTCTTTTTTCCCTCCACCGCACAAAACCGCGGCTCAAATCCTTTCCCTTTCTTCGGCCACGCCCCCTCCACAACCACCTCTTTAACCATCCCCTTTCGTGTTTAAAAATCCATCCAAGGTCGCCACCCTCCGCTGACCGACAGAACGAGCGGACGCCATGTGTATCGTGCGCTTGATTCCTTTAATGTCCCTCTCTCTCTTTCCCTCCATCCCTCTTTCTCCCTCCCTCCATCTCCCTCCCTTCATCTCTCTCTCAACAACATTCTTTATATTCATTCATTGTATATATTTCATGTATATTTCATCTCATTCTGCATACTTGTATATTTCTTGTTTACATTACGCTATTACCTTTACGTGTACTTTTTTATGACGGTATATAATTACGCTGTATATACGAACTCTCCCACTGTACATACTCCTTCCTATTTAATGTTGTAGTTTTGTATTACCAAATGTACACTATCTAGGGTTTTCGCAGGTTTTTCACACCCCCCTTCTTAGTGGGTGTTTTCCTGCGTGGGTTTTGCTAGGGAGGACATGTCTGTTTTTACCTAGATTTTCCCCACAAACACAAATCTGTATTCAATTTTATCTTTTTAATTTGTATGATTTAGGTACATAATGTTTATATAGTGTATTTTGTTATACCTTATTTTATTCTTTTTCTTGTATTTATTATATTGACGAAGGGTTAAATGTAAGAATGGACCTTCTGGTCTAAATTTCGCCCGAATAAAGACGATTATCTATCTATCTATCTATCTATCTCTACCTCCCTCCATCTCTCTCTCCCTCCCTCTCTCTCTCCCTCCCTCTCTCTCCCTCCCTCTCTATCCCTCCCTGTCTCTCCCACTCCCTCCCTGCCTCTCTCTCTCCCCCTCTCTCCCTCCCTCTCTCATTCTCTCTCTCATTCCCCCTCTCTCTCTCTCTCACTTCATTCCCACGACCCAATCCGCTCACTCAAGCCGAGCTCTCTCGAGGATCTCACCGCGAGCTAATGGAATATCGTGGTGGAGAGAAAGGAAGTCGGAAGAGAGGGAGAGAAAAAAGTGAATGACGATGGGCGTGTTCCGTGAGGGACTTCCCCCTTCGTCACCGTCTTGAGGCCTACTGTGAATGCACTGTCATTTGGTGTCCTCCAAAAATGCCCCTTCGAGAATAGCCGCCTCTCACGCTCCTTTGACTTTTCCAACTCATGTTTTTTTCTCTTTTTTATTCCCTCTTTCTCTCGCTCGATTACCGCCTATCATCATGCGGTTTTGTGCATCCCAATGAGTGAAACACGTGAAAACACTTTCAGTCTGCCAGAAGCCATAAAGATTAGTAAATAAAAGTGACGATGGCGGCATACATTCATAATAAAGTTTCATTAGGAATTTTAAAATGCAAATCCTAGCACGCTTTATATTTTATGTGCAGCTATGCTAATGTTTTTAATGCCTAGCGAATAGCTTTTTCGGTGAATGCTGTAAAGCAGGGGTCGGCAATCTACGGCCCGAGAGCCACGTGCGGCCCTCAAGAAAGCTTTATGCGGCCCGCAAAGCTGTAATGAAAAAGTGATCAGGAAAATTTCTCATGAGCAATTTTATATTTTTTGAGTAAAATTATGGTCTCAAAGCCTTTTCGGGAGAAGTTTTAACGCTAGTAAATTATGAAGACTTGATTTAGTTCATATGAAATCGCAGAATCTCTAGAATACTTCTGATTTATTCGCTCATCCGGCCCGCCGAGGCTTTCTTGACTCCCAATGCGGCCCTCCGAAGCATTCACAACTGCAAATGTGGCCCGTCGTGCAGAAAAGCTTGCCGACCCCTGTTGTAAAGGGTTTCGTATTTGAGTAAAGCAACAATATCCAACCTGTTACATACTACAATTTAAAATTACTCCAAATATAACAGGGGGCTATAATCAACTCATTGAAAATCGAAAATGTATTTAATTATTTATTAATTTAAACGATATTATTAATGATATTACGTATGTTTTTGTTACGCGTAATATTACTAATTTACTAGAGAATTTTCCAGTTCGTCTTATGGCTGAAAATATGTAATTCAGAAATAAGCACTTTGGTATCAAAAAATTGAAAAAATAAGTATTTTTCTTATGTTTAGCAAATGGTCACAACAAGAGAAGTGGTTATTATCATTTTTCAGATGTAAGTACTTATTCTTGAATAAAAACTGAGTTTATAAATATTTAATCACAAAAAAAGTTCTTTTCTTGGAACTTTCAAAAGCAATAGCAAGGTTACTATGAAATAAGTATTTATTTTTAAATCTTTATAAGTAAGCGCTTATTCTTGAATCATATTAGTCATTTTAAAATAGCTTACAGCTACTGTTAGACCAATTATTACAAGAGAAGAGAACTATTAAGAATATGTTATTGTATTTCACCCTCAGCCACCCACCTTTCTATTGATTTTCAAAGTAATCTAGATGTGTATGTGAACTTAAATATCGGTTGTTTAAAAATTATAATTTAATACGCACAAAGATTCATAAAATACGAATGCATAATCTTGATTTTTATCTTAGAAGTATTTTATAGCAGATATAAAAATCTGATTCAAGCCATAATCTGGTTGATTTTAGAGATTATTTTTCTTTCATTAAATGTTATCATTATTTCGAGAAATAAATATTGAGAAATTACGATATATGAATAAATTTCTTTGTGAAAAAATTGGAAGATCCTAGATACGCGTTAGATGTGTAATTTTACGACACAAGCAGCTCAAGGTTTTAGTACGTTATATTTTTGGGAGGGTAATAAGGCGGATCTTGAATCAGGAGTGTGAAATTCGTGGATGCGTGAAGTATGGTGATTTAAAGGATTCCAGACGTAGGTTTGCGGAATTTGGAGCGACCTTATTCCGCGGTCGAGAAATATATTTCACTTTATGGTGAAATTTCGTTTCATAAGACATCCGGTGACAAAATTTAGCCCGCGACTTCAACATCGCCTCTCATACGCATTTAAAATCTTACGCCATATCAAAATTTTTGATCAAAAAGGTAATTTTTCTTTCATGATTTGCTCAGCTTTCGGTTTTTAAATACTTGTATGATAAATATGTAATATTAATGAAGATATTTTCGTACAATATATGGAATTATAATCGGAAATTATTTAATCAATCATATTCTTATAATAATTAGTTTTTATATTTTGATGGTAAAATGTAAATATTCTATTTTTTAAAACAAAAATATAAACTCAAATCTGCTAATACTAACCTTTCACATTACTAATTAATTGTAAGAGTTAATGAATGGAAGGGAAAGTTCTGCCTCGACTGGGAATCGATTAACAAAACCATACCCATTGAGGACGGCTGCTTCATAAGCGATATTTGTATATCTGACAACCCCCACGATTTTTATTTATTTTTTCCGATCATAGTGAGATATTTATTTCGATATTAGGAATATTTAGTATATGGATAAACATCGCTAAGAATTACTTTTTTATTATCCTGTTTTCAGATTGACTTTTAATCTCGATCATGTATCTTTGTGGTATCGGTTGTTCATCATATTACTATATTTAGTAATGAAAATTTCAAAATTTTCTAGATAAGCGTATTCATGATTTGACGCGCGCAAACATAACCGGGTACCTTACTTTTAACACGGTTGTTCACCTATCACAAAGCCCCTTTTCCTCTCCAATAGAAACGGAAATGCCTAGAAGACCTTTTCCTCTTCCGTTATGCTTTTCATCGTTCATTTATATTCAATCGCACACAATTGACGGTTCCGGTCACTTTCTCCATCGAAGAGATCGATGCTGTGCCAACGTCTCTGCCAAATAAGTATAGCACCGTCCGTTCAAACCAAACGCCTCATAAAGTCCCAACCCACGGAGTAAACTGCCAAGAAATCTCCGGCCAACATCCGCAGTCTTCCTCAAATGTTTCGAAACCTTCCGAGAAACGATCGGAAAAAATGGCTGCCCCTTTTGTTTCTCTCTCCCACTTCTCTCTCTATCTCTCTCTCTAGAGACAACGTGAATACAACTCTATCGTAAAAAACTGTTTTTAGAGTCGTTTTGTGTCTTAAGTGTTTGATATCCGAAGTAAACATTCAGCCATAAAAGTTCCGATGTACGTTCTTAGGTCTTCCTTAGCTTCGTTCTATATTTCAATAGGGTGAATGTTGATGTCTTGACTTTAGGTTTTATTCTTTCTCGGAACAAATTCACACTTTGTGCCCAGTCGATGTAATTTACTATTTGAACGTGTATTTCAAGATGATTCTTGTCTGTTGACATATTCTAATGAAATCTGGATATATTTTTGGGAAATTTAAATTTATTTTGTAAATACCATTACTAGAATAGATGGTGTGAATTGAGTAAACGGATCTTAGAATAAATGTCGTTTATCACTGCGAATTTGGATTTCGACTGATTTCCTGCCATTATATTTAAAACGTATCATATTTTCATCCTTTAATCCGTGTTAACAGCATATTGTTCTCTTCCGTAAAGGAAATCGCCTGTTGATTCCCACGACTGCAAAAGAACCATTCGCTCGCTCCTTTCCCGGCCTCAAAATCCATTTAAATTTAGTCAATGTTGCATTGCGAAAATCTCAATTCCCGAGAAACAATACAGATCTGACTCCTTCAAATGCTTTCTCAAACACTTGCGTGAAACAACTCAGGAAAGACAAGAGTGCTTAACTTCGCCGAGGAAAATTCAAAATATCAGCGAGGCTGACCCGGGTGAACGCCCTAGGAATGATTGAACAAGAAGGGTTGTGCACGGGATTCCCGTGGTACATAAGTGATTTTCGTCACAGTGTAATCATATATTAATGTACTTGCTTTGAAATCAGAAAATTTTTTTTTCATATATGGTAGTAGCCCTGCATTATAGATACGCTCGAAACTTGTTCATTCCATTCCATTCCATTCATTGCCCTACAAGCGAAATTTCTTTTTGAAATCGGTTCAGCTAAAGACTTCCAAACTCATAGTTACAGAAAAATTCTAACCTTGATATTGTAGTAGCCCTGTTTAGTCGACCCGGTTGAAATCTGCTGTTTTGGTTATTTATTTATATGAAGATTATATGTACGATATTGCCACTTCTCTACAAATAGATAGGTACGTGTAAACATATAATTTTACTTTTTACTGTGGTAGCCCTGCTCTTTATCTCCACTTTAAACATCTTGATTTCATTATGGTATGTTGTACAAATCTTATATACAGAATTTAGCTTAAATCCGTTCAGGCAATACCTTCCAAACCCGTAATTACTGAAAGAATTTAATTTGTAAGTGTGGTACCCCTGTTTGGTTGATTCGGTCCAAATATGCTATTATGGTTTTGTATATATGTGTACCTTATAAATTTAAAATTTGGTTAGAATTGATTTGAACAGTCCAACACAAATACTTTTAAAAAGACATTTTTTTATTACTTGTTTTGAGGCAACCCTGATTTCTATATCTACATTATAAATACTGATTTTGTTTTTTAATGTTGCACACCTTCTTCATACTACATTTCGTTGAAATCGGTTTGGCCAATTCCTTCCAAATTCATTATTACCGAAAAGTTGAATTTTGCAATTGTGGCACCCCTACTGAGTCGATATCCCATTTTGATCCTATATTTATGTGAGGACTATGTACCAAATTAGGTTGAAATCGGTTCAGCCAATTCTTCCCTGATATATGCGTAAGGACGGACATCACGAGGATAATAGCGCTTTTCAGTACTGACGAAAATCACTAACAAGTAGGGGTGTATAAAAATACACGGGTTTTCCGTGGAACAGAAGTGCTTTTCGTCAAATTCGCCGTAGGATAATCCTATACTAAGGTATTTGCTTTGAAATCAGAAAATTATATTTCCTTATATAGTAATAGCCCTGCTTTTTTGATCTGTTCTAGACATATTCATTTCGTTTTCACATTCTATACTCGCCCTACAAACGAAATTTCTTTGTTTATATATACAAAATTTAATTGAAATCCGTTCAGCTAAATCCTTCCAAATCCATAATTACTGAAAGAGTTTAATTTTTAACTGTGGCACCCCTGTCTGGCTGATTCGGTTTAAATTTGCTAATATGGTTTTGTATATATGTGTATATTATAAATATTAAAGTTGATTAAAATTGATGTTGACAGTTCAATACAAATATGTGTAGAAAGATTTTTTTTTATTTCTTGTATTGTGGCAGCTCTGTTATCTATATCTATACTAAACATCTTGATTTTGTTATTATATGTTTCTCTCCTACTTCATCAAAAATTTCGTTGGATTCGGTTTGGCCAATTCCTTCCAAATTCATAATTACCGAAAGTTTAACTTTGCAATTGTAGCACCCCTGCTTAGTAGATCCGGTCAAAATATGTCATTTCGGTCATTAATTTATGTGAATATTATATATACCAAATTTAGTTGAAATCGATTTAGCCAATTCATCCCTGATGTATGCGTACGGACGGACGGATATCACGAAGATAATAGTGATTTACAGCAATGACGAAAATCACTAAAAAGACTATATACCCCTAAGCAATTAATTGGCATGAAAACGCAAGTTTTCTGCTGATATTTTGCGTTGTCATCTAGTTGCCTTCAAAAATCAAATTCAGCCGAAACCTTGAGCCGTTTTCGTTTTATCCCAAATTTTCATATTTTTGAGTTACGCCAATTTCAAATTTTGATTTGAATTTTAATAAATAAAACTTTGGATTAAAATAGACTAAGTAGTATACAAAGTGTACACAATTTTATATAAAAAGGTACTGTTATTGTTTATTTATTTTGTGGTAATATTTTGTGTACATTCTATAATTTTAAATACAAAGTATTATACAATTTACGTTCCAAATTATTAAATTGAAATGCTGAAATCGACTTTTAAAATGGTAAATATCTCGAATAGGGTATATCATATATGCTTTATTAATCCATGAAATCTTTTGAAAAAATATTAAATAAATATTCAATATTTTCTATTGTGTGACGAGGTAAAAAAATGTTCTTGAAAATTCATATGTCCAGTTATTTCTCCATTATTATTCTTATCCACCAATTGCACCTTATCTCCCTCCTGCATAAATGTAAGATTTAGTATATGGTGTTATTTTTCTGTAAAACCATAAATGAATTTCTGATGATCCATCCTATAGGCCCGAAAACTGGGTGAAATCGAGGATTTGGCGATATTTAATTTCAGAAGCGGCACGAAAGTAATTGGACTGGACTTTTCAACGCATTACTCAGCATCCTGCTTCGCCCTTGAAATCAATAAATCTCGCCAAACAAAAAATTGAAAGCCTTATATCATTTCGCCATGCAATAGTGTTGAATAAGCATTTTTAAAGATGGTTATTACGGGAGTGAATGTAAGTGCCATAAAAACTGAAAGACATTTTCAGAAAACAAATGTTTACTATAAACACCAATAAAAAAATTGAAAATTACGCAGTTAAATATTTAACCACACATTTTAGTTCAAATCATATATTACGATATAAGATGGCGAGTAAATGCCTCCACAGCGATGGAGTTACTATTTTTAAATAAAATGTTTTTGTAATGTTGGCTACGTATTCTCATTCATAATCTTGCTTAAATTTGTTCCACGTTTTATTTCCAGTTGTAATAAAGGAATGCCCAAAAAAAACTGAATTTGTAAAAAAAATACATCTGTAGGCATTCATAAATAACTAATACCACTTACGCTACTCGCTGAAAATTTCCTAAATTTTTTTAAAGTACCAATGATTAAGTAACTTGATTAAAACTATGCAGTTTAACTTTAGTTATTCTTTTTTAAGATCTTCTTCATTTTCCTTGAATATATGGTTTAAATCGAATGAATAATTTATCATGCAATGCGTAAAAGGACTAAAATATAATCTACGCGTTATTTTAAATGAGGATCTTTTACGAAGTTCAAGTGTCGAACGCCGTCGTGTTAGATAATAGATATTGTCGATTGTGATCATCAGCATGAAAAAATTGATAAATTATTGCGAAAGGAAAAGACATTGCAATTGGTTATAAGAGCTTCGTAGAAAATGAATACATTTTAATGCATTCCCAGTGGGTCACGAAGTTCCTTTCGCGTATTCCACCCAAAAATCTTAATTTCTTTGAGCAAAAGAGGAAGAAATCACTTCGGGATGCTTAAGAGATTACGGAAAAAATAGATAGAAGCTTAAATTTTGAAAATGCCACGATGTTACTCGGTGCGAACCTTCCTTTATATAAGCGGTTTCCAACCGAATTTCGAGGTTGACAACACTTGCGTCGAACAGATCACCATGTTCGCCACACATTGCCAAGTATATGAAATATTAATGATGAAAAAGCTTAACCTTTTAAATTGGTTTCGAAATGCATTATTTTGAATTAACTAATCGTTCGAAGGATTCAAGAATTAACTATTATTTTTTATATATAATTTATAGATAAAAATTAAAGTATTAGCATTAATGAACGGTAAAAATAAACAATAATAGACATTATTATCAAAACTTAAACATTGTGTGACATTTGGCAAACACTTTTCTTTATCCGATCTCTTGAATGTTTACAAAAATTTTTCAGAAACACAATTAGGCCCAAAGAAATCATCATCATTGGCGTACTGTCCATAGATAAGTCTGTGATTATAATTGGTTAAACGTGGCTTTACACATACTCCTACTTTCTGTAATCTTCATTTCTTGGTAACTCTTTTTCCCTATCAAGTCATCTATCAGCTGAACCCCTTCCTATTTCCTTTTTCCTTCTAGCGCGTCATTCTCCTGAGATAAAATTCGATCAAGTTAACCTTTCTTGTCTTCTGTGTGACTGTCCCCTTTTTAGGCGTTCTTTACCAGCGAAGCGGTAGTGGCAGAACGCCTTATGGGCACGCCTCGTCCGTATGTCGTAACTTTCATCTCCTATACCGCTGGACGGATTTTAATAAATTAAGTAGGAGTGATTCTTATTAAAATGTATTTCCCAGTTGTGATTTTGAACTGCATTAGTCTGTTAGAACTTACACATTATTTTTTATTTTGAGTTCAGCTGATTCGCCTCTTGTCTAAGAGGCAGTGCAATGAATAGCCGGATAGGAAGTGAGGAGAAAAACCTGGTGCCGGCTTTTAGCCTGCTCTTATATGATCGGTTAGGTATAGATTAAAAAATTTATTTGGACAGAGCACTTTATTTATCACAAATAATTCCGCAATACCACAAAATTACGAGTTATAGTTTCGAAGATAATTCGAGAAACTCCCAAGCAAAACATCAGATATTTTCTTTATATCGACGGTTCTCTCAGCAAGCAACAATTAAATACCAAATTTCTCTCCCCAAAGCCCTTATATGATTTGTAAGATATTAAAAATATTAGTTGGATATAGGACAACATTTTCCACTAAGCAGTCCGCGATACCACATATAATTACGACTTTTAGGTTCTGGTATAAGAAAATTCAAGGACCGCCCAATCTTTAGATACGATTTTGTACGTATTTCCTATAAAAAACGCCTTGGAAATCTCTGTGTATTTCATTTATGGAGTATAGTTTTCCATCTTATTTACAATGTTCATAGTATTTCCTCGTATTTCATCTTATCTGTCAATTTTATCGCCGGCACAGTTCTCTATACCCACATTTTGTGGTTGGACACAGGTATTGACTTGCTAATAAATTACTATAAATGAAATAAACAATAAAACCTTAAATAAATAAAATAACAAACTTTACAGAAACATTCTTATTTACGCTCACATATGCACACTCGCTCGCGCGCACGCACTGCGCTCACGCTCTTTAAAGCACACTCTCTCGAAAATACGAACGCACACGCTCTCATGCGCACTCACTCACACAGACACTCTCACACTCGCACTCTCTCTCACACACACAACACTTTCACACACTCTCACACGCACACGCTCACACACACACACGCTCACGCTCACACACACACACGCGCGCGCGCGCGCCCACACATACACACACGCTCTCACACACACGCTCACACACACGCTCACACACACGCTCACACACACGCTCACACAAACGCTCACACACACACGCTCACACACACACGCTCACACACACACGCTCACACACACGCTCACACACACACGCTCACACAAACGCTCACTCACACACGCTCACACACACACGTTCACACACACTCTCTCGGCTACAATCATTTTCATTATAGATATATATATATTTATTTATTTATTTATTTATTTTATTTATATATTTAATCATTTTCTGGGAATCCTTTTTCCTTTCTTGCCAGAAGCAGGTGATCATCATCATATTTTAATGTTCTTTTACTCCTTCCATCCATCTTGAAATCTCCTTTACCTTCTAGCGGTTCTTGCATTTGCCTTTCTCCATATAATGTAACTCCTCTCCCGATATTTACTCCTCTAAATTTTTCCTCAGTTTGACTTTCACGAATTGATTCAAATATTGATTCCTGATCAGTCTCCTGTATTGCCCAGCTACACTTATATCCTTCAATATCTTCATCGGCATAACCCAATTTATTCTGTCAAAGGCCTTCTGCTAGTCGACTAAACACGCAGCATTCTAAGTTACACTCTATTGCCCTTTCTGATATGATTCTCCTTATTTAGATGGCATCTACGGTTCCTCGTCCGTTCCTGAAATCTATAGATCTTTTCCAAACATTTCTCCAGCCTTTTAGTGAGAAGTGTAGTGCTATTCGGCACGTGCGATAGTAGGCATATCAGCCTATCATCTTTACAATGGATTGCCCTCAGCTTCTTTAAAAGGATCATTGTTACTTCCAGAAAATCCCGAGGCCACTATAAGAAAGAAAAAATATATATATGACTGATGAAGGGCATCAATTCGCCACAGGTCTGTGGATGATTAGCCACATGTGACATGTGGTTCTTCATCTACATCTACATGCCTACCTAACAGTTATTAATCGCAGAAAACGCTTCTTAAATGGCTGGATTGTATTGAATTATGAATTTAATCGATTGTTCCGTGACTGCTCTGAACACAAATTCCACTACATTCATAGCGATAGTAATATTTCTTACACCGATTTGGAAATATGTAATAAAATCGTGTACTAAAGTTTCCATTTCATGTATTCTCGCGGGAAGAAATTACTTTCGTCCAGAAAGCACGAATTCTATCCGGGGTATTTTCAAAATTTCTGGGTCTATTAGAATTTTTCATGTTCGATTCTCGAAGATAGCGAGGAAGTTTATTCAAGAGGAGATTATCGTACTCGTCTTTTGTCTGAAATAAAATTGACAAAAACCACGTCCCTCCAATAGTCGTAAAGTCGGGAATAACTCGATGTGCATTTCGGGTCCGTGTCAGCCATCATCAGTGACGATTCACCTATAGTGGGTTCTAAAAAATTCGAAACCCGCACTGATGATGGCTGCTTCGTGGCCAAATTCGTATTTTATTTTCCCAACCATGTTAGGCTAGTGTAGTCTGTCACGAAAGTTTGTGTTAATATGGTACGCTCATTATAACTGTCCTGATATATTTTTTCAGGGTTTTACTAATTAGATATCTGTACAAAAGATTAAATGATGATGGCGTTCAAGATGGTACAGAAAATATCCCTAAATATTATTTTTAATAATGATAGTATTCTTGAAATTTTGATTTTTAGTTTTATAAATAATTTTGGTTCGACAGATCAGGTTTTTACTTGTCTCAACCGAAGTTGGTCCCATTCGAATATTTAGGCACAGGAAGTTTTTCCTAAATCATTTATTTGTTTCTCAGGTGAAAAGCGAGGAGCTTCAGAAAGACCGATGCAAAAAAGAGTTCGTTTGTCAAGGTGTCAATGAGCGCGCCCTTGAAAGCGAACGCGTTTTAGAGGGCGCTCTTCAAACGCTGCTTTCATCCGTCCAGTCTCCGATATGCATTGTGATTTCGAGCAAGAAAACATAGCCTCGCTCCTCGATAGGCGTTCGTAAAAAAAAAGCCACACACATAACGCTTTGGTTACATTCCTCTTGCATAAGAAGAGCGAATGAGGGAGGCGAATGAGGAGGGGGACGACCTGGATTCGTAGGACGAAATGGAAAGTGAAGTGAGCAACGTGATACCTATTAAGGGGATCAATTTGCGTGAAGAGGAAAAAAGGAAGGCGTGTGGCCGCGTGTGATTTTTCCGTGCGTGTGTGAGCGCACGTGTGAAGAGTGCTTTTTTCGGTGATAAGCAGGTGGATGGACTAAAATGCAAGTCGTGCTCGTGAAGGAGAGGAAGAGAGAGAGAAAGGAAAGTTATGCTCGTCAAAAGAGGTGAACGCGACTCCAATCGACTGACGTATCCTTTTCCATCAATACGTTTTTAATTGGCCGCGAAGAGAAAAAGGCGAATGGAAAAAAATATAAGGTCGAATGAGTACGTGCGCCTTGAAATAATAAGACTACGTAAGAAAAAGGCAACAAGATCATAAGATATGCTGCATAAATGGAATACACAGAGATTTCAAAGCCGTTCTTTATAGGAAATACGTACAAAACGGTATCGAATGATTGGGCGGTTCATGACTAAAAGTCGTAATTGTGTGGTCTCGGGGACTGCTTTGTGGAAAATGTTGACCTCCATCCGAATAATGTTTTTAATACATAGCTTATAGATCATATAAGAGCTTGGAAGAGAAAAATATTATATTTAAATTTTGCTTACCAAAAGAACCGTCTTAGCGATCGTTGCAAACAAAATATGTGATATGGAAAAAAGAACTTTGTTATTTCCACAATTATTTTCCCACCGAGTTGTGCCTGACCTCATTACTGATAAAATATGTGATGTTTTACTTGGAATTCTCTCTAATTTTTATCTCCGAAACTATTAGTAGTAATTATGTGGTATATCAGACTTCTTTGTGGTAATGAAGTGCTCTACCCGAATAATGTTTTTAATCTATACCTTACGCATCATATAAGAACTAGAAAGAGAAATTTATTGTTTTTAATTTTTGTTTGACGGACGCCATTTAACGAGATACGAATACAAGTTTATTTAAGTAATTATGTAAAGTGGAAGTTCTATTTGACGGATGTAGTTCAAAATCACAATTGGGCGATATATTCTAATAAGCATCACTCCTTGCTTTAATTAAAATCCGCCCAGCGATTTGGGAGATGAAAATTACGACAGGCGGACGGACGAAACAAGATTTTCTGCTGCAACCGCTTTGCTGGTAAAGAACGCCTAAAAATTGACCTAATAATGCTTTCAAAAGTAATAATTTGATCGAAAAATAAATGTAACACAACATGATGATTACAAATATTTGTTCTATGTAACAAATGTAAAACCTTTAAGTCAATTCTTCCAGCTCTTACCAACCCATGATTATTAATCGCATCAGTTTCTCTTGAAATTCAAAATAAAGTATTCTTAATTTAGGTTTCCTGGATAACGTGTGCTATTGCCGACCCAGTTGCTAGCCACGAATATAACAAAATTCTTGGTTCCTAATTGGAAATAAATGACTAGCTTCCTTGATATTCATCTACATCTACATCTACATATTACCCTGCAAGTCACCTTGACGGTGGATGGCAGGGGGTGCCGCGCACCAAGTTCCTAACTAATTATTATTCACTGTTATCTATTGTGGTCACGTATTGTCCTAGGGAAAAAGGACTCCTTATACCTCTCCGTCCTACTATCTATTTCGCGAATCTTGTCGTCATTATCCCTCCGTCCGATATACGTTGGTTGTCGAATAATATCCTTCATTTCATTTACGAATATCTCCGACCTATATTTATCTAGAAGTTTAAGTCTCGCCTGTAATCTACGATCTTTCAACGATGGCCAACTCAACTCATCAATGAGTAACGTAACGCTCTGTTTTTTATCGTAATTCTTTTTCACGAATCTAGCTGCTCGCCGCTGTATTTTTTCTAAATCCTTTATGAGTCCCCTCTGATATGGATCCCAAACCGCTGCTGCGTATTCCATTTGAGGTCTAACCAACGATAAATAACAGGATTCTCTCACCTTTTCCGTGCTTTTCCTGACTATCCTACGCACAAAAGCCAACTTCTTATTTGCCGCACCTATCACTCGTCTTATGTGGGTGTCCCAAGACAGGTCACGATTCAAGGTTACCCCGAGGTATTTCACGGATTCCGAAACAGGAATGATCTCACCATCTATCGAGTAGGTAAACACGGACGATGGGCTTCTAGATTTCCAAAAGTTTAGAACGTTACTCTTTTTCTGATTGATTTCTAGCTGCCATTCCTTGCACCAAACAGATAACGCATTCAGATCATCCTGAAGCTGACGATGGTCGCTAGGACCACTAATTTCTCTATAGACTACGGTGTCATCCGCAAAAAGCCTGATATTACTTTTTACAACTGAGCTGATGTCGTTTATATAAAGCAAGAAAAGCATAGGTCCGATCACACTACCCTGCGGCACTCCAGAGACTACATCTGCCACACTCGAGGACTTACCATCGATGACTACTTTTTGTTTTCTATTCCAAAGGAAAGCGCGAACCCAGTTAATGACTTTAACATTAACGCCAAGATTTCCCAATTTTAATAACAACTTACGGTGGGGAACCTTGTCAAAAGCTTTTCTAAAATCAAGGAACACTGCATCGACATGCTTATTATTTTCGCCGCATGATAAAACATCATTCACAAACAGACCGAGTTGGGTGTCACAGGATCTACCTTTTCTGAAGCCATGTTGACAGCTGACTAAGAGCGATCTACTCTCAAGATAACGCATTGTGTTGCTAACAATAATGTGCTCCAAAATCTTACATGATAATGATGTTAGAGAAATCGGCCTATAATTTTCGGGGTTTTCTTTGTCGCCTCCCTTATGAATGGGTGTGACGTGTGCTAGTTTCCAATCATCAGGAACCTCACAGAGGGTAAGAGATTTCTCGAAAACTATCCGAAGGAAGGGAGCTATATCTTCTGCTAGTTCTTTTAATACACGCGCGGGAATTCCTTCTGGTCCAGGATTTTTGTTGGGCTTTATCGCACTCAGTTGCTTCGCTATTCCTGCCTCAGAGATTTTAATATTATCCATCCGAGTACATCCATCGGGAATAAGATTATCTTTAAGTATATTTCCACCTGCCGTGAACGCCTTCGCGAAGTAAACGTTTAGTAGATTAGCTTTATCCTCCCCATCGTGAAGGATGTCTCCGGAATCACATCGCAGGGAGGGTATTGAAGGACCCACTCCCTTGACTTCTCTTACATAGGACCAGAACGCTTTTGGATCCTCCTTCAATTTTGTATTTAATACCTCATTCCGGAAGGTGTTAAATGCGTTACGCATGGTTTTTCTCGCTAGTACGCGGGCACTGTTATACTCATGGACTATAGCTGTGCGATACTCATCGGAAGCGGTGGTAGGTATGTTTTTCAATTTTGCGTGGCTACGCCTCTGTCGTCTTAAGGCAATCCTGACTTCCTTATTAAACCAACGAGGTTCTTTCTTATCAGATTTTAACTTACTGGGGATAAATCTATTGATACCTCTTCCTAGTATATTCTTAAATAATAACCATGATGGCTCCATACCTAATCGTTCTGTCTTTTCACGATAACTGACAAAGGTACTTTTGAGATGTAAGCTGAAACTTTTAATGTCGGCCTTGGCGAAAGCGTATACATTCCGAAGAGGCTTAGGATGTCTTTTGAGCTTTAATTCGCACTCCGCATACACAGCTCGATGGTCGCTAAGTCCCTCCTCTGTGGATACCTTAGTTATCCTATGCGGGATGTTAGAAGCAAGCAAGTCGAGAACATTGCCCGAACGCGTGGCTTTTTGTACCATCTGGATTAAGGAATATTCATGAAACGTGTCAATTAAGGCTTCACACGATTCGCGTTCTTTACCTCCCGTAACGAAACATAGGTTTTCCCAATCGATTGACGGTAAGTTAAAATCGCCTCCAATTATCACGTAACCGTCGTTCATAATAGATCTAAGCTGGGCTAATTGCCTCTCTAAACTTAAAATATAATCAACTTTGGCATTAGGTGGTCTGTAAAATGAGCATAAATATATCTTTTTCGAATTATCCTTACCTAGGCGGCACCACACGCTCTCGGTCGTTTCATCGATAATAGGGATCTGACAACTATCGTACTTTTCACTTATTGCCAAAAATACTCCGCCACCTATTCTATTGGCGCGGTCTTTTCTGTATACTCTATAGCTTTTCGGAAAAATTTCTTGGCTAGCGATATCTTCAGTGAGCCAACTTTCCGTACCTATAACTACATCCGCATGCAACGTGCGAATTACGTGTTCGAGTTCGGCAGACTTCCTACGAATGCTGCGGCAGTTTAAAACTACAATATTTAATTTCTCGTTATCGCCCGAAGCATTAACTGCTCTATTACGGCTTTCGCAGGTGGACTCTCTCACTTTGCGACCAGAAACTGTTTTACACTCGATGCCCCTATGAAATCTCCTAATACGCCTACACCCTACCCTACTCTCTAATCTAAAAAAGACCTACCATGGTCGAAGATCCTACACGCTACACTCTGTGAAGCCTCGGTCGTGTAATGAACTCCAGAGCCGTTTAGGGGTACCCTACACGATCCGAGAACCGGCCGGAGATCAACAAAGTCGACTCCCATGCCCACACAGAAATTCCATAGCCTTTGGTTTAGCCCCGCCACGCGGCTCCAAACCTCCGAACCACAGTCAATCCGCGGGACAATACTACAAATGGTGAGCCGCACATCAGAACCCGACTCCTCTCGGACACGAGTGACCTCGGCAACCAAGTCCTCAAAAGAACTTAGAATCTCCTCGGACCCGCGCTTCGAGGCGTCGTTAGTCCCAACATGGACCACCATCCGCAGCCTAGAGCAACCCGTTGACTCCACCGACTCCCGTACCGCCCTCGTCACTTGGGGGACCGTTCCTCCTGGTATACACCTGGAGAACACCCGCTCAGCCACTCCCTCCCGGCGGGCCCGAGTTAGCAAGGGAGCCATAACACGCCGGACATTAGAACTACCTATTACTAGGAGCCCTCCCTTCCCACCCCGACTTCCCATAGATCCAGCCTCCGCCAAAGAGACGGGAGCGGATGCGAGAGCATCGGCCGAAGTGTCGTCCTCCGACAACGCCGCGAACCGATTGCAAACTGGAAGAGGGTCTGCCGAGGCATTCCCAGCTCCCAGCCTTCGCAGGACCACCCCACGATCCCCCCGGTTGGAGACCACTCTCCAATCGTTGGGTTTCAGGATTGGAGCGACCCCAGCCCCCGAAGAGGTCCCACAAACACCCTCGATCACACCACCGACTTTCGCACTCGTGTGCACCCGAGTCGCCATCATGGCGCGGTGAGTTCTCGGGGATGGATGCGTTCTCCCAACACGAACAAGGGCCGACTCCGCTCTTGCCACCCTCCGACGGAGGTCCGTAACCTCTCTTACCAGCTCCGTGATTCGAGACCTCATTCCCTCGAAATCAGCGTCGCATAGAAAGGAGGAAACGGGAATCCTAGGTGAAGCCATCCTAAACACTAATCTGTACTAGCTACGAATTAAATTAAACTTCAAGCTAAGGTTATACTAAGTGACTAACTAATTCGTGGACTTAAGGTCTACGCTAGAGAGGAACGCAGGTAAAAAGTGAAAGGGAAACGCTGACTCACCGCACAAACAACGTTAGCGAACAGGCAAGATATACACACAAGCAAGCGTTAAAACAATTTAAATTAGTACACCAACAGCGATAATCAAGTTAAAACAAGTTAAGTTAGTACACAAACAGCGTAGAGTTCTTACAGAAACAATTACTACCTGAATATGAGTTTTTTTAAAGCAAGTGCTAGAAAAATACTACTGAAAAATGACGATATTAGAATTAAGAGATACTACAATAAACAATATAAATAAATGTTAGTTCTACTTATCAGTACGGTTACTTCGACTCTACTTCTACTGCTACACAACGATACAGCTACGGAAGGACAGCTGCTACAGCTACTCTACAGCTACTGCTATTAAAGCGCCGGTCACCCGCAGGTCAGAAGCTATTGCAGGAGGAAGTGAAAGGCACGTCCTTACCCTTCGACAGCCAGGCACTAACTATATTTATGAAAGTACTGCTGCGCGTCCCACTTTGTTGTCTCTATCAATAAAAATAAATAAATCAAATGTTTATATCATAATAGTATCTCGATAATTATATATTCTCGGCACAGTAATCTAAAAAAAACTCAGTTGCTGTCATTAAATTATTCCAACCGGTATTATTAGTCGACATGTAGATATACGGAAGCTTTTTTTTAATTAAGAAATTAATAAAATTGCAATTTCGTCATTTTTCCAGTGCGTACTGAACTATCGATTAAAATTACTAAATATTAAATCGCCAAAAGGCTGATACAGTTTCGGATGGATGAAATTAGATGCAAAACAGAATCAAGAGTCAAAATATATCATCTATCTTCTTCAATATAGATTAACCTTCAATCACACATGCAGCTGACGGCTGATTCTCTGAATGGTTCCATATCATGGTTTCATGATATTATCATATCTCGCATGCATTACTTCCGAATCAACACAGAAGCAGGAGATCCTTAGATCACCATTTCTCAATCTTTTTGATAATACGACCGACTAACTACAGGAAAAGATCCGCGGCCCTCCTAAAGTACAATAAATTTTCCGCGACACACCTATATACATATCAATATAGGTATGTATAGCAGAAGAAAATTAAAAGTAGCGGGTTATTTTAAAAAACATATAGCACTTTATTAAAATTTCCATTAGTTATTTAATGTTTGCTTTTTACAAACGTATTAAATAACAAAAATGAAAAGTTTTCGCTATACTTTTGCGACAGTTTTTTTTTATATTAATAACCGATCTTAATTTTTCAAATTTTTTGCAATCCCTCTAAAATCCTTTAGCGGCCTACCATTGAGCCATGACCCACCGCTATGAGAAACGCTGCCCTGATACAGTGGTGACCTAACTCTTCGACTCGAGGGACACATAACGCATTTCTGCACTCATCGCGGGCCAACCTCAGTCGAAATGGAATTAAGAATGATTTAAGGTAATGTTGTTTAAAATGTATTTATCTATTACAGGGTGGAAGGGTAAAGATAAAATATATATTGTTTTTATGATTATTTATTTTTATTTGATGCTGAATTTTTATCTTTTAATTGGTAAACTCATTGCGAGACGGACGAAGGCCCTGTGCATAACGGATGTGGCCCACGGGCCGTAGTTTGAGGACCAATAAAGCCTAAGCGACGGGCGCGTTTGACATGTTTTGTCGTCCGCACGGCTCTGCTCCTTTGGAAGATAACTCACTCTTTCCAATGCCTTATCGCCATCACTCGTCTTCTGGCGCAGGTTACGACCTTACCCTATTTGTATATACCAGCGCTTCTCCCATCATGCCCTTTAAACTGCTTGTTCCCTTAACCCTCGCCCTCAACCGGAGAAAAAAGGAAAAACGAAGAATTTCTTGCCTTTCCGTGAATCCTTTTTAGGAGAGCACGTCGCATCTCGTGAAATGGTTTGTTTCTAGGAAAATTCGTGCCACTCGATTCTCTGCAGCGCACCGTGGTTTTAAGTAAGTAAATATAATACGTATATGGATAAAAATTGGCGCACTATAATTATAATTTTGTATTTGGATCTCTATTGGAAAATATTATAATGTATTACGTTAACGATCAGATAAAAATTGCGTTCTCTTTTGCTAACGTTGTCAACCCAACTTCGGATATTTATGGCTAAATCCTCTAAAGTTTCATATCCTTCCGATTTTAGGTTCTCCTCCAGTGAGTGTGTGGAGAGAAAAGTTTTCTATTTTATGCTCCATTTTCTTGACTCTCAGAGTCTAGACTTTTGAACTATTGCCATTAAGTTAAGGTTGTTTAGAATGTGACAATTTTATTTTAATTCCAAGCACAATTGTGCATAAAACAAGCACATGCTTTAGAGCAGAGTTACTCAACGTTTTTTTAAAATATGGCCCAACTTGGCTTAGTTTTTAACTAATGAGATGAAATGATGACCACATTACAACTGAAGTGAGGTCTCCCAAATTGCTATTGTTTTTTATTATTATTTATTCACGAGCTATATCCACAATTGAATTTTTCGTTTTTAATAAACTCATGAGCACTAAGAAAAAACTTAATGTTCGCTTTATTTATTTGTAAAATGTCAACTATCAGAAAGTAAAGTAGAGCGTTAATTTGACGCTGTAACTTAGATGGTCTCAAAGACCGCACCTCGGTAAATAAAATGTTTAATTTGCGATATAGTTTAACTATTATGACTAACGTTTATTCTGATTAATTAACGCATACAGCTGCAATGATTAAACAAGGCGAAAAACCTATAAAAATTGATTGATATAAGATTAAAGAAGCAAAGTCACCATCCTATTATTATCGTGACGACATTAGAATGTGTCACTTTCTCAAAATTTAGCATTTCAAGCACTTATGGCATATCTTATTTTTGAAATAATTTTTCTTTAAATTCTTCAGTGCATTTAAAAATTTTAATCTGAAACTATGGCTACATTGCATAGTGTGATTAGGTCGAAGTTGCATATGTGTATCAACCATTAAATAGTAAATTGCCCTTCGTGTGATTTTCTCCTCATAGTTTAGTCGCTATCAAAACGAGGACACAGCCGGTTGCTTCGGTTTCGTGCATTGCTCTTATCGCATACCCATAAAATCGGTTATTGTGCTATTTACGCTGGTGTTCTCACCCGCGCAGCCGATGAATTCACGAAGGTTAACTCGGAGGCGGCGCGCATTCCTTCAAAGGTCGTGGATAGGGCTGGGTTACGCGCTTCTCGAGAAAAATTTTAACCCAATTTTTCAAAAGTTCAATGTCACTCGATTCATCTGAATGAACAGGTTTTTCTGTCGAGTTAACATCTGTCGGTACATGCGGGGCTGTCGTTGCGATATCTCGGCTCGGGTAAATGTTCTTCCTTCTTCCTTACGCTTTCATAACAATACACTACTCGCCAAAATGGCGGCTCGGGTTCGCCTGGGTGCGGAAGCCGGCAGAGCGATCGGGGAGGCTCCTAGCTCCTCTTCGCGGGTCGAGGGTCCTCCGGTCCGGAAGCCCGATGAGTGGTGTGTGGTGTCCACTCGGGGGGATCGTGGGGTGGTGTTGCGGAGACAGGGAGTTGGGAACGCCTCGGTGGCCCCTCTTCCTGTTAGTAATCGGTTTGCGGTGTTGTCGGAGGACGACTCCACTGCCGTTACGCCCGTGCCCGCTCCCGTCTCCTCGGTGGAGGCCGGGCCCAAGGAGAGCTCGGGGGGAAAGAGAGGGCTGTTAGTGATAGGGAGCTCCAACGTCCGGCGTGTGGTGGCGCCTTTACTGTCACGGGCCCGCCGGGAGGGAGTTCACGAGCGGGTGTTCTCCAGGTGTATACCAGGAGGTTCGGTGCCCCAGGTGACGAAGGAGTTCAGGGTGTCGGTATCGGGCACGGGTTGCTCCTCGCTGCGGGTGGTGGCCCATGTTGGTACCAATGACGCTTCGAAGCGCGGCTCCGAGGAGGTCTTAAGCTCTTTTAAGGACTTGGCCGCTGAGGTTGCTCGTGTCCGAGAGGAGTCTGGTGCTGATGTGCGGCTTTCCATCTGTAGCATTGTTCCTCGGACGGACTGCGGTTCTATGGTTTGGAGCCGAGTGGTCGGGCTGAACCGTAGGCTGTGGGACTTCTGTAGGGGCAATGGAGTGGACTTCGTTGACCTGAGGCCGGTCCTGGACTCATGTAGGGCATCCCTAAACGGTTCTGGTGTGCATTACACTGCCGAGGCTGCGGAGGCGGTAGCGCGTAGGGTGTTTGAGCATTCTAGGGCTTTTTTAGGTTAGATTTAAGCAATTGCAATTTTTTAGCAAGCGTTGAGATGCACGCCAATAGTAGATCAGATGGTAGGTTAGGATGTAGGCAGCTTGCCGGTACGGGATTAATTGAGAGCACAATAGGGGAAAATGTAAGAAATCCGTGCGGTAACAGAATTATCGAAGGCATGGGGATAAACGATTTTCCATGCAACAATTCCGTAGATAATGCGTGCGACCTTAACAACGCTATAAACCCGACGTTAAGTAACAGTAGAATACATTCCAAGCGTAGAAATAGTCGACAAAGTAGGAAGGATAAGGAGGCAGTAAATAATAATAATTATAATCTTAATAATAATAAGAGTAATAATAGCTCAGTAGAGCGCGAGGAACCGTTACGTAGTCATAGCGAGAAATTAAAAATCATTACGGTTAATTGTCGCAGCATTCGCAGGAAGGAGGCCGAATTTGAACATCTTATTCGTAGTCTGCGTGCTGATGTAGTTATAGGCACTGAAAGTTGGCTTACGGCAGACATAGCCAGTCAGGAGATCTTTCCTCGTGACTATAGCGTATTCAGAAAAGATCGATGTATCCGGTCGGGAGGTGGAGTCTTTATAGCAGTTAGCAATAAATACGAAAGTTACCCAATACAGATTAACGACGACGAAGTCGAAAGTGTTTGGTGTCGTGTGAAAGGAAGCGACTCAAAAACTATAAATATATGCGCTTTTTATAGACCCCCAAATGCGAGCGTGGAAACTATTCATTCTCTAGAGAAACAAGTGGCGACGCTAAATTCGTCTAATAAAGATAAAGCCATTATAATCGGGGGCGATTTCAATCTTCCGTCAATAGATTGGAGGCATAATTGCTTTTATCCCGGAGGTAGAGAGCGTGAATCGTGCGAGGCGTTACTAGAAACTTTCGGTAAGCACTCATTGTATCAATTAGTGAGATTTCCCACGAGATTTAATAATATATTAGATTTATTTGTTACTAATCTTCCTGAGCGTATGAATAGAGTATCTGATGCTGAGGGAATAAGCGATCACAAGGCAGTGTACGTGGAATTTCAGTTAATTATTGAGAAACAGGTTAAGGCCAAAAGAAAACTTTATGTATTCGCCAAAGCCGATTTCACAAGATTTAGGTCTTTTCTGCGAAATAAATATACTAATTTCTGCAATTTAACCGATAGTGCAGACGTGGAGGAATCCTGGTGCATGTTCAGAGATATGATGCGAGAGTGTACAGATAAATTTATTCCGAGCAAACAGAAGCGTGATAGTGCAGAACCTAGATGGTACAATCAGGAAGTAAGAAGCGCTCTCCGACGTCAAAGAAAACTCCACTCTCGCGTAAATAACACATCCTCAACAGCTACGGTCGAACAGAATGCAATAATAAGGCATCAATACAAGGAGGCGCGCTCCATAGCCAGAGTAGCAATGCGTAATGCGTTTAACAATTATAAAAAGAAGGTTTTACAGGAAAACTTGAAAGAGAACCCAAAAGCATTTTGGTCTTACGTCAGGGAAGTTCAAGGTAGGGGCCCCACTATTGCGTCACTGCGGTCGGAAACGGGAAACGTAGTTCACGATAGTATGGATAAAGCAAACCTATTAAATCATCACTTTCAGAAAGCTTTTACTCGTGATGACGATGAATGTGAAACCCCTATTCCTATGCGTCAGGGCGATTCGATGGAAGATTTGGTATTTTCGGAAAATGGCATCGCGCTCCAACTTCATTCAATTAAGCCAAATAAATCTCCTGGACCGGAGGAAATTCCCGCGCGTGTAATGAAAGAATTAGCTGCTGAAACCGCGCCGTATTTGAAAATTATATTCGAGAAATCCATTAGAGAAGGAGTAGTTCCTAAAGATTGGAAGGTGGCACATGTTACGCCCATCCATAAGAGTGGCGACAGAGAGAACCCCGAAAATTATAGGCCGATATCCTTAACTTCATTATCGTGCAAGATACTTGAGCACATAGTCTTTAGCTCTGTAATGCGCTATTTAGATAGTCATTCATTGCTTAGCGGATGCCAACACGGATTCCGGAGAGGTAGATCATGCGAAACGCAGCTCGGCCTGTTCGTGGACGATTTGTTGCGATGCGGAGAGAAAAATACTCAGGTCAATGCCATATTCATTGATTTCAGGAAGGCGTTCGATAAAGTATCTCATAGGAAATTAATTGCGAAGTTAGGACAATGTGGTATCAATTCGAAAGTTGTCGGTTGGGTGAGAGACTTCCTCTCGAATAGGGAACAGATAGTTGTCATCGATGGGAAATACTCGTCCCCCGTTAAAGTTGCTTCGGGTGTTCCTCAGGGAAGTGTATTGGGCCCTCTGCTCTTCTTAATCTATGTAAATGATATGTGCTCGGTTGTTCGTAGTAAAATTAGGCTTTTCGCCGATGACACCGTTCTATATAATGAAATAAAAAATCAGGAGGACCATCAGTCTCTGTGTGAAGACTTAAGAGCCATTTCAGCGTGGTGCAAAGAATGGCAAATCGAAATTAATTATACTAAATGTGCCGCAGTCACGTTCTGGAAAAGTAAGAACAAAGATTTAGGTTTCGAATATAAAATAGATGAAATGAGTATTCGACAAGCTGAGTATGTAAAATATTTAGGAGTAACCATTTGTCGAGATCTTTCGTGGGACATGCACATTCGTCGAGTTATAGGCGCGGCCAACAAGAAACTGGCATTCATAGGTAGAATAGTACGGAACACTACAGAGAAAGTACGCGAAACATGCTACTTATCACTGGTAAGACCACAAGTGGAATACGCAGCGAGCATATGGGATCCGTACGAGAAGGGACACATAATTCAACTAGAAAGAGTACAGCGCAGAGCAGCCAGATTTGTAAAACAAAAGTACGAACATAAGGAAAGCGTCACCTCTTTATTGAGCGATTTGAACTGGGTATCACTGGAGGAGCGTAGATTGCACTCAAGGTTGAAACTTCTAGAGAAATATAGGTCAGAATGTCTAAAAGAGGAGGTAGTGGGAATAATTGTGGCACCGACGTATATAGGTAGAAATGATCGAGACGATAAAATACGTGAGATCGATTGTAGGACGGAACGTTATCTAGGCTCGTTCTTTCCGAGGACAATAAGAGATCACAATAGGAAATTTCGAATTGCGTTAGACAATCTTTAGGTAGGATTGGTGCATTGCACCCCCTGCCACCCACCAACTTGGTGAATTGCAGGGTAACTTGTAGATGTAGATGTAGATGTAGATATTTTCACTTTTTCATTCCAAAAGCAAAATAATTGATATTAGCATTTCAATTCATGGCGAATACTTTTCATGTTATTATGATTATCATTTCAACGAATTCGACCATTGGTTCAGGTTTACTTTATTTCGAGTTATAATCCTCCCGTGGGAAGATACTGTTTCATAAGTTGAAGTTAGCTAATTATTATCTTAAATTAATTTTCATCAACATTATATTCATTACACGGGTAGTATGTAGATATGTACCGTTAAGTATGTATGTACAATGAATTTTTAACGAAAGGGGTACTAACACATTACATAACTCCCGTCTAAAGGATCAAATTTCATTCATATTGAATAAAACATTTTAATTAACGTTCGTGTAACTTAATGTCAAATTAGAAAGTTTCAGGAGATATTTAAGGCCTACTTATTAAATAAACGTTATTTCTATCATATTTAGCACCTTAAATCATTCAAAACCTTCCTCTGAAAAAATAATCGATTAACTTTATATGCCGTTATTTCTGCGTACTGATCGATTCCGCTTTCTACTGATATCCTTTCGCAAGCGACGAGAAAATGATTAATCGCTTCTTTCACAGATCAACCTAATAAGCATCCGCAATCGCACAGATTATCATTACACATGCGCTCCAGTCTTCCTTGTATGTTTTGCGAAGGTTAAATTAAAGGTAAAGCTCTCCTTCTCTCAGAAGGATCTTAAAACTATCTCTTTCTCGCCTCTACAAACCCCAATGCCATTATCACGGACATTCTAAAGCGACTCTCGGACACACCTCACTTCCTCAAACGACTCGACGCTAAATCCGTTCAAATAACCGTCGCTGAAAAACCCGCGAATCGGATAGGAGTCCTCCAAGAGGCGGCCTTTGGCGCGGAAATGTCACGACGAATAAAAAGGCGCCCGAAAGAAACTCGAATCGACGGAAAATAAAACCGCCAATTAACCGTTTTTCATTTTGAAGGAGCGCGTTTCCCTTCGGTCGCGAAATGACCGCGTGGAAGGCGTCCGTCGACAACGCAAAATGAGAGGTGGAATGAAAAAAGAAGCGATAACGCCTCTATATTAGAATAAGCGTACCATTCGGTAAACTGCACGGAGGTAATCGCAACCGCATACACACATACATGCGCCGTTTCAGCGACCAGATAAATCACGCCCCCACCCGTACCCCGCATCCCCCCCTCCTCCCGAACACCCGTAGTTTGATGGTCCGGAACCACTGACATTAGCATGTCCAGCACTTTCTCCTGTTGAAAAACGATAGAAAACCGTTTGACATTTGGCTTAAGTGGACCCTCCGCTCCCTTCCTACACACCAACTGCCCGCTTCGAAATCTTTAATGATCCCTCTCATTCGCTCCTTTAACTCTTTTCGTTCTTTAGAATAAAAATGACATAGCGGAGGAAGGTTTGCGGTATTTTTTTTTCAGAATTCGCCTAAGTTGGCGAGCACTTTTTTCCTTCCAGATACGCGCTCGCATGATTCGCGAGGCGGAGGTAACGTGTTCATGATTATACGGTCTCCTACGGACCATACGCGCATATCGATCTTGTGGACGGTATCTCATCGTACAAAAAATGCAGTGCTCCAGTTTTCCACCTGCTCTAGCGATTTCCTTACTTATAGTCAATTCCAAACATAATCCATATTTGATATACATGGCGCTCCGATATATGTTGAGGAAACTATCCCATAATGTTTCCTCGTATGTTTTTTTTTTGTTCTGTATCGATACTACTAACAGAATAAGCGCAAAGGCTCAGTTACACCACGAGTGAACCCAACCTTTTATGAGACGTCTGCTAAAACAGGCATTTCATATTTTGAGATAATACTGAACCTTGATAGTAAAACTAACGACATGAGAAAAATAATCAATCGTTTGAAAGTATGTTATATCCCAAAGGCGAATCGCTGACATAAAAATAGGAGCTTGAGTTTAATCGGCGTTAATCGCCACATCTCAGCGGTGACGGCTCTCAGAGTTCTAACTTTTGATTCAGTTGGGAAGCTTACATTCGCCGCGCTGTTGATATTGTACAAATCAGTCAGCCTAATGTATTTTTGCTTCTACCTTATTTTGAACTGGGTATTTATGCCTTTTTCAACTCTAACAAACCCAAATTGGCTCTTAGTCACGTGATATAAAAGAGATAATTCCAATTCATTCCTACAATTTTCTCTTTTTTCTCTCGATTTCCACTCGATTCACCGTTTTCTTTACCTATTGTCTACCATCCATTCTCGTATCAAATTCTCCGACAAAACGCGTTATAGATATCAGGTATAGTCAGCGCCGTGACATTCCTCCCTAGCAATCTAATCTCCCGATAAGAAGTCAATTCCCCATTCATCGTGAAGCGATCTCTGAAAATCCAAGTATCTCCCGTATACAAGTATATCCTTTTTCCCTCTCGGCTGCGCCATGCTCCCGTTCCTGATCACTGATTCGCCTCTGGTCCCATTCATCCTCCGCCGCCGCGAGATAAGCCAACCCGTTCTTTCTTCCGCCTACCTTTTATGTCCTTTCCAGTCTACTCCCACCTTAAGCGTCGCATATCGGTTTCGTTTTGCGAGTCTCCTTGCGCCGTTTCCTCAGACAGAAACCATTTCCAACTGGCGATCTGACCAACCGACTTATCTTCTGAAAACGATCTTCCTTTCCCTTCCTTGCGATATTATTTTCAAATCGTTCACATCCGGGCGAGGGATCGTGTAAGACAGTGGTTCTCAAACTTTCAATTTTCGCGGCCCCTCTGGGGGGCCAAGGCCCACAGTTTGATAAACACTGGTGTAAGAGATAGTCACAAATTCTAAATGAAGATTCCTTATTAAATTCTGGACTCGGTCAACTTGAAAGTCGAGGCGCAATCAATCTAGGGTAATATCTTATTTAAAAAATTCAATTTTATGTCGTGACAAGTGAACTGAGTATAATACGAGACAAGATTTAGTATGAGTTATTTAGAATTACGTACTCAGCATGATTAAATTTGAAAAAATTGTTCATCATTAATAAAGTCGGTTTTGTTTTAAAGTACGCGTCGGCTGAAAACTAGTTTTTGTAAAAATTAATAAAATAAATATTAAGATGAGTTTCTTATGTTAAGGCTTAACGAAAATTAATTCCTAATATTCCAAATGAAAAAAAGATTTTCAGTCTAATGTCATTATTTGAATTCCGCGATGCATCAAATTCATTCTATTTATTTATTTGTCATGGATAAGTTTTCCAACAAGCATTTTATATAATTTTGGATACTACAATTAATAATTTACTATTTGCTTGTAATTGCTGCCTCTGTCTTTTAGGAGTTTTACAGAGTTTTCATCGGTTTCCTGTCCAATATTTAACTCTTGGAAACTTAGCTGTGTTGGTTGTTTTATACAGATGGATCGTCAGTCTGTCGCACAGCCACTTTCATGTATTGCCTACACGGCGTGCGCGTTTTTCTTCTTTTTCGTTGTATATCCTCCGAGTCAATATCACGTCTTAGAGAAACTTGTCTCACATGCGAGGTAAAAAGCCATGTGCAGCTGTTCTGACCAAGCTATCGCAAAAGCATTCCGCTGTATCCTGAAACGGCGATGAATATAAAACCATTTACCTCTCGAATTAAA
Source organism: Tanypteryx hageni (assembly GCA_028673005.1). Lineage (NCBI taxonomy): Eukaryota > Metazoa > Arthropoda > Insecta > Odonata > Petaluridae > Tanypteryx > Tanypteryx hageni. The sequence continues at coordinate 79,975,766 of CM054118.1, read as the reverse complement.
ACAAAGCAACCTCCAACTCGAAAGAACTTGACGTCCGGTTTTAAAAGGACATTTATCTGCTCTTGAACAATATCAACGGCCATTACACCACTCGATCCTTTCCCTTAATCCGCCATCCTCGTCCATTATTAAACCCGCCCTACCACACCCCTCCAAATCCTACCCATACCCTTTCCACCCCTACCCTATTTTTTTCCCGATCCCATACGCTCATCGGCGATACAGTTCATGGGTTGACTGCATTGCCTTTCACATTCCGATCGCTCGGTGGAGAAGCTTGGGAGTGCCTGGCGCGGCAACGGCTACCGCGGTTGGAGGAGGGTGGGAGAGATCTCGAGGGAGGGAGAGAGATAGGGAGAGATGGAGAACCCCCTCTATTTGTTGCCTGCCTTTGGAGGCCACTAGAGACACTCGGGGACACGCCCCAGGGCTTCCTTTATTCTTTCCGCGACTCGACGAGTGACTATCGGACGTTGAAGTCTCCTGCGTGTGTAATGCCCGTAAGGGCGGGAACGAGCGCACCTGTTGCCTCGGGGGTGTGTCTGTGGATAAGTCTATTAGCCTCCGGTCCACGAAGAGGAAACCTCTTGTTATGTCATATATATTCATCGAAACTGTTCCTTCCTTTTTTATTATTTCTGCCGATGGCTTTTTCATGGTCATATGAGCTCAAAGTATTGCTTTCCTTTCTCCTGTTAAGATAAGTTGTAAAAAAATTAAATGTTACGCAATTATTTCAGTAAAATGCTTTCATACGTTGGTTAGAAAGGGTGAATAAATAGCTTCAATACACCTTGCTAATTATTTTGCAACGAGTAATACTGTTTTAAATCAGGTGTTCGTTACCGTAAAATGAAAACTATGAAATGTATAGCGAAATATTATTTTTACTGTAAGTTTCACTTGGTTAACGATGATATCAATGAATATTATTTACAATTTCCAGCAATAGCGAACGGATCAACAATTGTTATTGGATCACGTACATAAAATTGTAATAAAGAAATTACAACCGCAAAAGTTAAAAATAATTAAATAAACGCTCTTTTTTATGAAAAATCTGTTGAGTGAAATTCAACGGTACTATATCGTCCATTAATTGAAATCTATTAAATAGCCTTTAGTATAACCTCTACAAAATCATAAACCCGATCCCGGAACTTGAATTTTCGTTTCAGTTTATTTTCATCATAACACCTACAATATATCCAGATAATGTCTGATATTTTCATATTAATTTTAACATTCATCCGAAGCAAGACTTTTTTCCTAAACAGCAACCCTCGTTAGCGAGCTGCATTTTCGGACATTTTTGTCGTCATATTCAGATGCAGGTCTGTATTTTTCCATCGTAAATATTGGACTAAATGAAAGTTGTTGCGCATGAGAGCCCACAGAAAGTGTCACCGAACTAAACAGAAAAGTTATTTTAGCAAGGCTACTTAAATGAAATTGTGTTGAATGTCTAAAGGACATTCTCCGGGTTCGAATTCGCTAGCGGCATCATTTTATGTTCCAATAATTCAATCCTGAGATGAGGAGCAGTGTCTGAGCTCCACTTTGAAAGAGGTTAACTATTTCCTACTAAGTGGTTCCCAGCCTTTTTATAGACGCGGCACCCATTCAAAGACAAACAGAATTTCGCGACTTCCCAGCCTTCAAAAAGGGTTTTTATATTTTCACAAACGAGTATTACAACGTTTGGACACATCCATTTGTTGGTATCAAACCAAAATCAATTTATTAGAGAAAACATCAATGAACTAGTTACCTGTAAACACATCCAAATCGTTGATTTGTTTACAAACTAATTTTATCGCGGCACCCCTAAAAATCAGCTGCGGTGCCCCAGTGTGCCGCGGCACGGAGGATGGGAACCACTGTCCTGCAGATTAGCCAACCAACCGATAAGGTGCAAGAGATCGTCCTTGCTAGGCAAAAGGATTTTTTCAAGACCGACCGCAGCGGAACACTAACCATATCAAGACTTCGACCTCCATTCACACTCAAACGATATTCGACTGCGATTCGAATGGACCCAGCGGCAAGGACGAAACATTTCTGCGTGACGTGACCTATGCGGAAAGTTTCAACCGAAAATCGATGTTGTAATACTATAGGAGAAACACAAATACGAATTATTTTCCACGTACTATAGAAGGCAGTAGGAAGGTAATAGGCATAAAACGTATGGTATTGAATCGCGTTGAAGTCCGTTGCGTTATTTGCGAGTGAACTATTCTTTAGAAAAAAAGAGGCTTTACAGGAAGTGCTCGTGGAGTTCCAAGCGTTGAGGTCGCCAGAATGAATAGCGGGAGCTGAAATGTATGCTACGCGTGAGAAAATGAGAAACCACGGCGAATTGGGTAATGGCGAGAAATAGCCTACATTTCTCAGATGGTATTTTTCTTTGATATTCCCTGGAGTATGGAAAAACTCGTTGAGTATTAAAAATCAAAGTTTTCCAAAAGTTTCTCTTCCTTTCAGAGGATGCATGGAGTTCCTATTAACACAAAATAATGATAGATTTTTGTTTACTAATCCAAACATAAAACTTTATATATATATATATATATATATATATATATATATATATATATATATATATATATATATATATATAACAACTTACGGAAAAGGAAAGGTAAAATGAATATATGGATGTCAACAAGGTGTTGGGATGAGGAAACCCAGTGAGCACTCACCAATCAGACGACTTCAGGTTGGCGAGGCCCCGGGGATGTCGAAGCGACACACGTAAAATAACACAAAAACACAGAAACATCACAAACGTAAAGCTTTCGGAACTACTCCTTCTTCAGCTACAGAGTGTTATTTTACGTGTGTCGCTTCGACATCCCCGGGGCCTCGCCAACCTGAAGTCGTCTGATTGGTGAGTGCTCACTGGGTTTCCTCATCCCAACACCTTGTTGACATCCATATATATATATATATATATATATATATATATATATATATATATATATATATATATAGACAGATCAAGAGAATTTCATTATCATCGGAATGTGCTCAACTTTATTGTCATCAAAATCATCAATTACTGGGAATAAAAAGCATTTGATAATTAAACCACAATTCCTTTCTTTTTATCAATTTTGTGGTTCACTAGGTTATTAGGGGCTTTGCCGGAGAAATGCCGATGACGCTTTTCTACGAATTTGTTGTTGTTTCCCTTTCCCGCCTAAAAATTAGATTAAACGAAAATTTATTTCTAATTGCTCAGGAAAATCTGTCGAACACTAAGTTAAGGCTTTTTCTTATATACATTAGTCTTTAGTCTTGTTAATTCCATTACTTATGGTAGGGTTTTGTTTAATTTCAAAAATATAAATGTTCTCTGATTCCTAGATTTCAATTTCGTCTTTAAGTTTCCCGTTTCAATTATTGCCGCCAATGAGGAATCCATACAAAAATGCGTGGGTGAGCATAATTCTGAATGCATAAGAAAATACAATCATACGCTATCATGTCATAATCAATAAATCAGCATGCCTAACATTTGATTTTTACGTATCCTTTCCGAAATGTTATAACATGAGAACGGCTTTCTCTTCGCTCCCTCGGCCGAAATCTTTTCTGAGGCCGGAGCGTGTGCAATGGCCATGTGTTCGGCGGTGTCTTCATCAAAACAGCGTCCCAAGCGTGCGTGCGAGAGACGGGAGAAAATGTAGATGACGGAAAATTGCCTCGCGTTTGATGACTACGAGGTGTTCAGTCGCTTTCTCACGCTGGAGTAAATAGAAAGAATTTTCAAAACCCTTTTTCTGTGTCCATCAACTAGAAAGAGAGAAAACGTCCTTGCCTCCCTCTGGCGAGGTTCAAGGTTCGACATTTCAAAAACGCCAGCGACGATTTTTTCCCTCCAAATACTTTGGATCTCCGGTTTCCCCTTGATGCAGAGACATTCTCTCGATATGCTCCGCTGCCTCAAGCTTAGCGAAAAAAAAATATTGGATCGATTGACCGTTGAACGATGAAATGCTGTCACTGGTGTTTTTTTATTTTTCCACACGCCGCTAAAACAAATTCCGTTATCGACGATACGTTGGCTTGAAGCTTTTTTAAATTATTTTAATGCTATTGGAAAATAATGATTTAAACTCCAACTTTATAGAATAAAACTGCGCTTCTTAATTTTCATAGAATTTGTTTGCCTTCTAAATGTTAAATAGCTATACTGTGCTTTTCTTCGCAGATATTTACAAAGACTGGCGATTTACGACGGCTACCGCTCCTAACGACTTATTTTCTAAGAACGTAATCAGTAATAGCGATGTAATTTTCCCTCTATTCAGCGTCACTACTCTAAATGGCCAATGGCCAACGCTATAATAATCCAAGAGGCTGATTAGCCAAAAATACACACACATATGCTCTAAATGGCCATTATTCTTCAATGTCGTCGATGGTCGCTTCCTAGGAAATTTTCTATACATTTAATGAATAACATAATGCAAATATTATAAAGTTGCATTTATCGAGATATGTTCTGGGAACTTGGATGTGTGCACGGCATATTTTTACCGAAAGAAATGCATTTTCATTCTGTGAAGTCCCAGTTTTTATATAGATTTCACAATTGCTTTTGTTCTCATCTTCAACACTCATAAATTTAATTGATTTGCATACAAAGAAAATTATAGCTGGTTCCGAGTCAGCCATTGCTGTCTCACGAGAAAATAATATAATGATTCTTAATTTTATAAATGCTTGAATACGATGGATATAAATGGATAGTATTTTTCTTTTCAAATCGTCTTCGTAATTTCTTGATTTTGTTTTTTATTTTCACGTGCCAATATCAAATTATTTATTTTGAGCCTTTTAATGTATTAACAGACTTCGAAGAGGCGTTGGAAACGGGATTGGTTTTAATGAATATCAGAAAAGTTTACAATGGAAAACGTGGTATATTTTTCGTCTTAATATCTATTATGCGAAATCATTTCGGATAAATTGAGCAATCGATCCATATCGGGGGCGAAATAACAGGTCCGCGAAGTTATGTCGAGGAAGCGGCACTCGGATAGAATAACGATTTTTTTAAAGTGAAGTATGGTAAAGGTGAAGTACTCCTTTAGCCAAACAATTAGAGGTAGTAAAATCTTTCCGCAGACTTTAAACCCATGAAATGAGTTCCATTTATATGAAACCTTAGCCTCAAAATAAATTCCGATGTAAGCTTCAAAAGCTGCTCATTTCTGTCCTTAACGATATCAAATCTCAAATGGAATTCTCTGCTAATGAACACCTTACTTTCTCTCTGGACGATTTTCCAATTATTAACGTGAATACAATCGATGGTTTCCCTTCTGCGGCATTTTGAGAAAGAGAAGACATAATTGATTTTCAACTTCCTGAGATTAAAATATACAACGCTTTATTTCATCACTTCCTTTTACTTTAATTGGAGAGTTGGTTCCAATTTATTCAGTAGTCAAAGACCGATGAAATTTAATGATTCTACTTACTCTAGAGGAAAGGAGAATCATGGAAGTGTAGCAGGATCTATCTTACATGTTCTTTGTAATTCAATTAGGAAATTGAATTTTATCGGGAAACATTTCTGTAAGGTTGCTCGTGGGTTGCATTAACGTTAATGAATAGCATGTTTGACTATTATACCACTAATATGTGATTAACATTTATTCAAGATTTCTTCAGTTAAATATGTCCAATTACGATTGTTCTTTACCAATAGCAGCCCAGGCTAAAGAAACTGAAGCAATGCCTTTTGCGTGCTCCATTACTTATTCTCTCAAACATTTCGATAAAATAAGATCCTCAGGCTAAATTCCCGAATTCATCGACAAATATCATTCTCTGTCGGTAGCGGTTCTATGAATCACGTAAAAAGCTGAACATTTCCTTGAAAAGGTACCAAATCGGAGCGACGCACTTCCACCGCAATCAAACACTTCCATTCAGCAAACATCATACTCAAACCCATTAGTATCTAAACCAATAGATCGGCGACCTCTCCGAAGGATTTAATTGATTCTGCGCGCTCGAGTCGACGCGCTTGATGAATGCGTGTGCGACCGCACGAACACATCTCCCGAGGCTCTTTTAATGGTCGAGACACCCTCGATTATGGCGCCTGGTTTCCACGGTGGCCCGCTCGGACAAATAGATCTGGGGCGATCGGAGCGCCGCCTACGGACGGTCAGTTGCGCTGGAACGGCAGGTAGGTAGTACCTATTGCTCGGCGACGTGACCCGAATCGAAAATCTAGCAGAGACGGTCGTCGGGTCGGCGGTGGCGGTGTGGAGAACGTTTGAGGCGAGCGGACTCGAAAGCTATCTAGAACGGCGGGTTCGGGAATCGGTTGGAAATCGAACTAGATATTGTAAGAGTATGAAATAACGCGGTCACTTTCTCACCGGTATGAATTTCCTCCGCGGATCGGTTATGTTCCTTGCGGTCATCCGTTTGGGATTTACTCTTGAGCGGGAAAGTGCTTTGAGCGGTTCGGATTCCTTCTCGCGACGTAAATAGAATTTTTGCTGCTTCGTTATATGCGAAAATGATAAAAATTCATTCTAGTGCGTGTTTGTAGTGGATTATTAGGATACTTTTTCCGACAGTAAATACACGTGTTTGCATACACGTGTATTCACGCCAAATAGGGGTGCGCAAACATAAATATATCCGTAAAAACGAATACTTGCTAACTTGCTTTCCAAAAAGGCTAGTGAAACTTAAGAAGTTATCTATTGCAAAAAATCACTTTTGTGATGCAGGTAATTATAAACTTCTGGTTAATAAATAATGCCCATTGTCACAATTGTTTTTAATTACGGCTCTCGTACTTCTTCATTAATCATTGCTCAGCATTATGAAATCTTGATGTCATATCCAATTTTGTTTAATTTAATGGTAATATGCATTTTTCTTCTATTTTGTTTAATTATGCTTAAGTGTGAAATTATTCCACCTACATCGAAACATCAGGGTGTTTTATGGCAATTATGAATTTTTTTCCGTCCAATAAGGGAACATAGATAACATTTTAGAATGCCAAATATTTTAATCTTTAATTTATTTATATATGCCTTTCCTTATAATTTTAATTATATTATATTATCCTGGACTGCAATTTAAAAACTGTTGCATTAGTGATAGCAAAATGTCATCGAATAAGTTGAACATTTTTATATTTTATTCGCCTGTAAGAAAACGGTCGGCTATGTGGAGCAGCAAACAACTTCTCAGTGCTAGCTACAATATTGAAGCGATGATCCCAGCAGCTAATTGATATATGGAATAGCGGTATATGGAATTGAAACGGGGACCGCGGAAGACGTCTCAGGACAGCGCCCTCTGGGTGTGCCGGAAATGCCTCAAACGTCGTGAAAGGGAATATAAACTATTGGGAAAAAGTCAGCGGGTGCAGCATGAGCGTAGACGCGAATCGCGCAAGAGGAAATTCGGTTGTGAGCGTCGGGTTTCGCCCTAGAAACTTCTGCGACTGGGTTTAAAACTTGACCGCAAATGTGGGTCAGGTAAGGGGCGAAAATAATCCTTGACGCGTGTTAAGTGTAATCTTAAGTTGAATTAGGTGCGACACTTGTCGCGAACTGAGTTCGTTTGGAAAGAAGTGTCCCTTTAAAAATATTTTTCCCAAATGATATTTGTTAAAATGTATGTTTCAAGGCAATTCTTTCTATTTAATCTTAAAATTCATTAGACGTTACATCGGTTTAAAAATATCTGTTGAATAAGGAAGATTTTTTCGTATTTTCCAAATCATTGATCGAAAAATTACGTAAGACTACCACGATCCATTTGAAACCTTATTTATGCGTAGCAAATAGTAAGCTTCACTCGGAGAAATTACGCACCTTATATCGTATCAGAAGTGAAATTTGTTAGGCAAAAAAATGCTTGTTGACACATTAAAAAAAACGTATGGAATTGTAAACCGTCTCGTTTTTCGGCTTGTTTATAAATAAATTTTCCATAATCCAATTTCTAATAGCCTATCTTTCTTCATTTGTAAGTAAATAGTTCAATGTTCATATATTTAGCTATTGAAAGTGATGCATAGTTAAACTTGACTGTATGGACCTTCATTTGGTGGTTTTCCATTTTAAAAAAAAAAACACAACAAAAATAATTTTTACAATGCCACAAATTTTATTTACAAAATTCACACAACCCGGGTTTCGATGATTAGCATCAAGCATCGAAACCCGGGTCGTGAGTTTTGTAAATTAAATGTATGGTATTGTAAAAGTTATTTTTGTCGTGCTTTTAATAAATATATTGTTTCAAATTATTTCACCAAAAATGTTTGAAATTTCCATCTTTGATTTATTCGCGAAAAACTCAATGGAATCAGTTAACAAGAATTTCATTTCAATGATAGTTTTTATTCCTTGCAATAAGAAATTTTGACGCTCTCTCCCCATACTGGTAATATTGTTTTTCAAAATGAGACAACTTTATTTTGCTTTCTCGTACATTCGCACTTGTGATGTGAAAATTTAAAAGCAAACACAGTTAGTGTTACAGTAATTTTCATTTTCTGGTATAATTATTTTATTGCGATATTATAAATAACATCGCAGAGCTATCATTTATCATGGAACCCTCGTTTGTATTCTTAAGAATGCGGTTCGCTTTAAAAAGAAAAGGTCAATTGCTGGGTATTATTGGGCCAGGGATTTTTTTCCCAGCATCCTAACTGTGAAAGTAAATCTGCCTTCGATCGCCTACAGCCAAATAAGACCATGAATTGTGCATGAGCTGCAGATCGCTATTGACGTACACGCATGGCTTTTGTTAATTCTGCGACGGCGCTGTGCATTCTAAGATTGCTCAAGATCGAATTAGGTTGGCCTTTGAGTAACTGTTGTGGAGAAAGGCGTTATGGAAGAAGTGTTATTTTTTATACTGCTGCAAAGTCAACGTTAAAATTTAATGTTGAAGGGAAGTAAGACAGTGGAGTCCGTATCTGAAAGTGTAATGACTGCTGACTTCACACGAGCATATGATGCGCAGCGAAAGTAATTCCGCTTGGATGCTATCATATACAAACTGAAAATTTAGTGGAACACGCATTATTTAAAGGTTAGATTACAAGAAAAGGAATTTTCCCAAAGTAAAATTCACGCATCGGCTTAAGCAAAATCGTGCAGATGTTATGCTCTCCTCTATTTATTTAATAAAGACATATATCTCAGGTATCCTTTGAATGAGATGGTACTTGTCACTTGAAACTTTCTTCTACCGAAGGTTTTTGGCACCGCACAAGTTACCAATGGGGGTAATAATCTTGCCATGAGATTTTCGTGATTCCTTGCAACAATATTACATTTTTCGGCGTTTTTTTTTCACAAAAATCGCTTATTCTTTCTCCGTGTCTGTTTGGTTGTCAGTCCAGTCCAGTCCATCTCAGTGTGCACATGCTCAAATTTAAACTGTAACTAGCTGCTTAGTGCAACGTTGCTTGCAGCATCAATAAGATATATGCTTATTTCCACCTGGCATGGTAAATTATTGCAATGGGTGGGCTTATTTTTTTTAATGTATTCCAAAGTTCTACAGAGTCCCGTGGTGGAGAACTTTTCATCTATCTCTGAATGTCCTGCATTTAAGGTTATACCAGTTCCATGTTCGGCCCTGAGATGGAAGTAACAGATAAATGCACTACATTAATATTTTCTATCAAAAGTTTCTGTTCAAATTGTTTTGCGACAAATGTTGCTATTAGATATTCGTACTTTGTTATTTTAATGTTTTTGCAACATTAATGCAATGCAATGGAAATCAAGAATGTGCATGGGTATATTTTTAAAAAATGTGTCAAAATACTGTGCCTCCTGGTGGCGAACTATCTCCCATGGTCCCGCATTTTGGGTTTTACCGGTTTCTATTACTGCCATAAGGTGGAAGTATGGTAAAATTACACTAAACTAACATTTTCTATCTAAATCTTCTTTTCAAATTAGGTTTTTTTATAATGAATTATATTAGCTATTGATATTTTAGGAGATATTTGCAACCAAAAAAGGAGTATAACTAATTTTAATGAAGTTTCAATAACGTAGTTAACAGGCCATGTATCAATGTTGTCCAATAACCATTCAGGGATAAAATATAATGGTAAATTGTCATATTGCGGTGACCCGATACCTTCGTATATTGTAGTGTGTAGTGTCATCGACACACTGACAAAACGCACTTATTATATAGATAAAATGAAAAAAGAAGTGTAGATAACATTTTCATGGTATTATTGCTATTAGATACTCAGTTGATCTTGTAGACCCCTGGAGAAGAGCAGGGGAGGGTATTGATATTTTCTACATTCCACGCGTTTTAAGATGAAAATTATGAATTTGGTCAATTCTTAAATACCATTTCTACAGAAACTAGCTAGAAAATTTAATTAATCCAGGAGATTCAAAATAACGTATGCATAAAAAACAGAAAAACTATTCAGCGGAATATACTCGAAAAACCATCCTGAAGTGACTTCGTTACTCTCACTAGCATAACGCTCATGCGCGTGTTTTGTTCACACACTCGTATATAAGCGCGGTCGATGACTTCCATAGCTTGATAGAATAATAAAGAGAGACCGAGACCGGATTCTAGAGAGTTGAATACGTTGGAGAGATTCTGAGGATTCTGTAAGATTCTGATCTCATCAGTGACTCCAGCTGTTCTTCAGTAGTGTGGGTTTCCCAACATTTCAAGCCAATTGGCTTCCACCTCTTGTGGCCCTGAAAAGGGCCGTTGCTCATCAACCCCCGAATCCATCATCATGGATTCCACTGCCAATAGCACACCTGGCGCGACTCCTGGGAAGAATGTAGCTTCCTCCTCCAGAAGAAAGACGCCTTTTCTCACCGCCGAGGAGAGCAGCAAACAGCGATCAGCAATTTACGGTCCTGAAAAGGGCCGTTGCCAACTGGATTCGGTCCCTGCTGGAGTGAAGAACCCAGCAGCAGCTGCACAGCTCAGCACGTCCGAGAAGGATTCAGCATCTTCTAGAAAGGTGATGTCTCCCCTTGATAAGGCGGGAAACTCCAAGAAACCACACTTCTCTGAGAGTCTACCCAACACGCCGACTGTAACTGTTTTCAACAGATACGACGCGCTTGTTGACAGTGTTGCTGGTCCATCCACAAGCCAACCGCAACCGGAATCGATGGATGCGGAGCATACCCCTGTGGTGAGAAAGCAGCGACCGCCGCCCATCCTCATCTACGACGTCGTCGACTAGCGCTTTATGCTTGAGGCCATCCGCTCGTCCGTAACAGATAAAAACTTTGTCTGCTCTAATACGAAGGATTTCACCAGGGTGATGGTTTCCAACACCGTAGACTACAACTCGGTGCTGACGATGCTGGCATCCGAAAAGGCGCAGTACAGCTCCTGGTCCTCTTCCGACAAAAGAACGATGAAGTTCACCATTCGAGGACTACACCCGAACATGGACCCTGCGTACATCATGGAGGATCTTATCTTCCTCGGGGCACCTGCAACACACGTCAGGAACTGCCTGACTAAGGAAAAGTCGTCAACGGCTCACCATCAACGGCGATTGGACGCCGGAGCGCATAGTCAACATCACGCGCCTGTTGAACTCCTGCGTGCGCCTCACCCCATTCGAGTATCGCCATCCTCAAATATGCTTTAATTGCAACCGCTGGGGGCATAGCTCTCTGCACTGCAAGGCGGCCGCCCGTTGCTTTAAGTGTGCGGGCCCGCACAAGAGCAGGTCCTGCACCCTCGCTGCGGAAGACGCCCCAACCTGCTGCAACTGCGGTGGGGCACACGTGGCTTCTTCCAAGGTCTGCAAGTTCTACCATAAAGCGGAGGATCACCAGGGAGGACGCCAGCAGAAGGCACCTGCTAAGCAGCGAGCGGCTGCCAGGCGGAAGGGGAGGAAGAGGATGAAAACGAAAGCATCATCTTCCTCCAACCTGACTCCGGAACAGACGCTGTCTCTTGGTAGCGCCATCCCGGGGTCTAGGCCGACACGAGACACCCCACGCCTCCGTCTGGAGCTGGAAGACGAGTTTCCGCCACTTCGGCAGCTAGCTGCAATTCCTGGCTTCACACAGCAGCCTGCACAGCGAGAAGCCTCGCAACGCTCAGACCTACAGCGACGTGCTACGCAGCGGAAACAACACCCGCAGCCCAACCAGCGGGAGAGAACAAAACCAGAGACGAATCCCTGGAGTGCCACAGCTTCTGGAGAGGCAGACCGTTCTGCACCTGTCAGGGAACTCCTTTCTGCCTTGGCCAATATCACATCTGCAATCCAGCAGTAGATGCTGGCCCTAGGACAAGTGATGACCCGCCTAGTAGACATCCTCGATGGCTACTAAGGCTAGTCGCACAGCTAGGCTCACCATTGTGGCATGGAATGCCAACGGAGGCATCTCAGAGAATACGCCGGAGTTGCTCCGTTTCCTGAAGAAACAGGGAGCGGCAATTGCTCTCCTCTCAGAGACTCACCTCCGTGCTGAACGGAGGTGGACGGTTACTGGGTTCAAAGTCTTCCACAATGACAGGCCGTCCCCGCACACTGCGGGCGGCACGGCAATGCTGATCCGGGAGGACCTGGATGCCTCATTGCTTCCTACTCCTGCTCTGCGATCGCTCGAAGCAACACTGGCCGTCGTCGACACGCCGAGGGGAAAACTCAAGCTCGCTTCTTGCTACCTGCCGCCGAACTCTCAACTGGTGACAGAAGATTTTGATCAAATTTTCTGCAACAATCTCCTCACGATTGCAGCTGGGGACTTTAACGCAAAGCATCATGAGTGGCACTCGCGTAGAGGAAATTCACGAGGGGAAAGGCTCAATAAGTGGCTCGATGCCAAGGAAGTGAAGGCAACAGGACCCATGGAGCCGACCAGATACCACCACACTGGTATCGGAGAAGTCCTGGATATTGCCCTCCACCGCTCTATTAGAACATCGCTGTCGATGTTTAGCGTGCCTTGTTTGAGCAGCGACCACAACCCGGTTGTGGTAAACCTGGGCCTCCGTACTATATTTTCCACACCGGAGATCAGCCTTGACCTCCAAAACACGAACTGGAAAGCCTTCCGCAAGAGGTTAGCGGACTCCATTCCGGAAGACATTTGCGAACCAGTCGATGCTGCCGGAATTGACCAACTGGCCACTGATTTGACCGACAACATCCTGAAATCTCTGAAGGCTGAGGCCCCAACAAGGATCCGGAAGCCACCGGACTACATGAACTTGCCGCCATGGATTCTCCAGGATATCAAGGAGAAGAACAGAGCGCGTCGACTCTTCCAAAGATGGGGCACTCCGGACCTGCAAAGGCGGTTAACGGCAATGCAACATCGAATCAGAGACGAGATTCAGACATTCCGCAAAGAGGCCTGGAGAAAGCGGATGGAGTCACTCAACCTTCGCTATGGCTCCCTCTGGCGAATGGCTCGTGCGCTGCGTGCTGACAAGGCTCAGGACTTCCCGCTGCTAACGGGGACCGCAACAGCGCAAACCAGTGAAGAAACAGCAGAGTGTATGGCGTCCTATTTGGAGAGTTGCTTCGTTGACAATCCGCCATCGCCTGACTCACCGGTCCTAAACATCGATGACCTGCCCACCGCAGCTGCCGTCTCCGGAAGCGAGCCTCCAGCCGTCTCCTTAGCCACCGTCACTACCCTCCTTTCGCGTCTCCCACTACGGAAGGCGCCGAGAGAGGATGGTCTCCCGAACGAGGTACTGCGCCAGCTTCCACGTGCTGCGGGCCTAGCACTGGTTCATCTCATAAACGCCTCCATCCGAGTTGGACACTTCCCTGCCAGCTGGAAATCTGCCGTGGTGATTTGCATTCCAAAGCCGGGAAAGGCCCCATCCAAGCCGGAGTCCTATCGACCCATTTCCTTGCTGTCTGGCCTAAGCAAGACATGGGAGAGAGCGATCCTGCCGTTCCTGCTTAGCCATGTTGAGGAGAATTCCATCCTTCCTCCTCAGCAGTTTGAATTTCGGTCCGACCATTCTACGACCCAGCAGTTGGTGAGAGTAGTAGACTTCATCACGGATGCCTACAACCGGCGAGAATGCACGGTCGGGGCATTCCTAGATGTGAGTAAGGCCTTTGATCGCGTCTGGCACGCGGGTCTTCTTAGCAAGATTGAGGCGATGGACTTCCCACTCTGGGCCTGCAAACTCCTCAAATCCTCCCTGCTAGAAAGGTCCTTCCGCGTGAGCTGGAGCAGAACACTTTCATCGCCGAGGAGGATCTCAGCTGGCATTCCACAGGGTTCCGTTCTCGGTCCTCTCCTATTTAGTATATTTACCACCGACCTGCCCACCAACCATCACTGGAATGTTAAGATAGCCCTATTCGCAGATGATGCTGCGGTCTTTGCGAGATCGAAACAGCCTCGCCTTGCTCCATCCTACCTGCAGCGGTCCACCGACAGTTTCACCCAGTGGTATTTACGCTGGCGGATAGCGATCAATCCTTCGAAGACTCAGGCAGTGTTCTTCCACAATAACCGGAATCTGGATCCGCCAGAGCCGATCTCTATCCTCGGCCGAGCGGTTCCATGGGACGAGTCGGCGCTCTACCTGGGTGTCACCTTGGACAAGGGACTGACTTTCAAGGCCCATGTGCAAAAGATCATCGCGCGGGTCAATTACACGACAGCTACGCTGCTCCCCATCTTGAGAAATGCCTACGTTAGCAAGGAGCTAAAGCTGCGCCTCTACAAGAGCGTGCTCCTGCCGGCCGTACTCTACGGAGCGCCTGCGTGGTCGGCCAGACTTAATGGCGGCTGCAGGAACAGATTGGAAACATGGCAAAACACCAACCTGCGTATAATACTACGGCCTCCTATCGGCATTAATACAGCCACCCTCCTTGCTGCAGCAGAAGCCTCCCCGATTTCGAAGCGGCTGCGAGACACGGTGAGGAGGTTCTATGATTGCCTGCTGCTGAAAGGTGCCGACGAGCTTCGGGCGATCGGTGAGGTACAGGTCAGCTCCTTGGACTGGACGAAGAGGACCAGAGCAGCTACTGAAAACCTGCAAGACCAGCTTCCGACGAAAAGGAGGCGATGATTGGGAATAGGCATCCCAAAATGACGAAGAGGCACAACTGTAGACCCACCGCGGAACTTCCCCTGCGAGAAAAACCGCGGCAGAACCCGCTGCCGAAGAGGCTACTGGCGGGTTTACAGAGTACATCAACATAGCTTGATATGCCCTCTCCAACCAATTGAATGGAAAAAAATATTAACTTCATTAGTAGAAATAAACGAAATAACCGAAAAATCAATTTGCATAAAAAACCAGATACAGTGCAACCTCTATAATCCGAACTAATTAATGCAAGGGCGTGTTCGGATTATCCAATGTTCGGATTACTGGATTCAAAGTAAATGACCAAGTTTTGAAGAAAAATATTTATTATAATATATAGTAGGTACATTTCCGCAATCAAAACTGTAAATTTATATAAACATATATTAAAGTAAATAGTCGTCCATCTTTTTTTGTTTTATTCCTTTCACTAGTTTCTTATATTCCTGCTCATGCAGCTGACGAAGTAAGAGGATGTGATGGACAGGTACTCCGTTTTTTGTTGCCCACTTTAAGCAAGTATTAAAACCGGAAAAGGCATCCTTGTGTTTTACTAAGGTTTCCATAGTAATGTCCATTACATTTTCATCTTCCTCATCTACTTCCTCATTTTGTTGCAGAACATTGGTGGCAATTTCCTTATCAGTTAACATTTCAAAACATTCGTTATCATCTTTTACAGTTGCCCATTCTTCTACTTCAGTTTGACTCAAATTTGCACCAAATGAGATTGTATTTTCAAGCTCAGCGAGTGACAGTAAATCATCATCTTCCCATTCATTATCTGTTGTAGTAAAGTCATTTCGTGTAAGCCAGAATTTCTCCCAAGATTTTTGGATGAGACTAGGGTTTACTAATTGCCATGCTTCTGCTAGAGCGAATACAACGTCTTTTAGGTTAAAATTTTTCAATGTTGTAATAATACTGTCTTCCTCGGTTACAACATGTATTAATAGTTTCTTGAGATAACGTAATTTAACAGCCTGGATAACATTTTGGTACATCGGTTGAAGTAGAGGTGTACAGTTATTCGACCATCATCACTCACAGAATCGTCTGGGTGGCCTGCTGCAAAGCAAAGCTTTCTGATCCTCGTTCAAATCTAACATTTTTTCCTTACAGATTGGACAAAATGATTATGAAACCAGTCGTAAAATAATTCTCTTGTAGTCCATGCTCTTTGCTGATCTTTATAGATAACAGGAATAGTGTAGTTTTTGCATGCTCGTAGACTTGGACATTTTTCTATAACCAGCAGCTGAAGTTTGTGACTTCCAATGGCATTAGCACATGGCATGAATGTGATTCGCTCTTTGCTGATCTTCCTCTCGGGTGCCGAATCTTCATTTTTGTCAACCAACATTTTATTTAGTAGAACTTGTCAAAACAAACCACTTTCGTCTGCATTATATATTTGATCGAGGGTGAAGTCAAGTTCTCCAACTTTTTCCAAAAACGTTTGCTTGAAAGATTCCGCCGAAACTCAGTCACTAGACAATTTTTCCCCAGATATGGTCAATTGACGAATTCCGTGCATTTTTTTTAATTTCTCTAGCCAACCAGAACTAGCTTAAAACCCATCTTTTTTGGAGATTTCTTTGTAAAAGAAATGTGCCTTCTCGCGTAATAGTTCTCCGTTTAAAGGCGTTTCTCGATCTCTCTTGAAGAATTCACATGTAAACTGCAGTTTCGACTGCCCGATATACACTGGATTCCATTGTTTGGCGTTCACCAGGACCTTTTTCAGTAGCTGACACAAATTCAAAAATCTTGGATTTCTTGCATTTTAAGTCACTTACTGTAGATTTTCCAACGCCAAATTCTTTTGCCAACTTCGTTGCACTTTCTCCGTTTTCAAGTATTCGTAATAAATTCGTTTTCTGTTCGAGTAACTATGTTTTGTGTTTCCATTTAGACGACATCTTTAATATTTACATACCCTACAATATATCTCAATATAATTAGAAATGTACGTATTTCGAGTATGATAAAAATAACACGCAACCTCTATCCGTCGCTAACGGTGTACTACTGAAAACGCGTATAGCACTACAGCAAATACAAGGAGTCCTCGTTTTACGACGGCTCGCTTTCCGACGATTTGCTTATCTCAGAGATGAGCTGCCAATCTGGCTCGCTATATGCAGGGGTATAATGGCAACCTGTAAATAGTGGGCTCGTTACATTTTAACAGTTAATGAATGTATTATAAATAAACGTACATAAGAATACAATTTTTTATTTGTCAATTTATATTTACAATTATGTATAGAAATTTTAAATAAATAAACAATAATATTCGGGCGTTTATCTGAAAAATTGTATGAGGCCAATTCGTGCAAGAACTAGAAACTAACCTCTTCAATTGAAATTCTGCACCGATTATGTCTGATATGTCCGTAAGTCTCTAAATAACACCTGCATTCAATAAGAGAAAAAAGTAAAAATCAATGTTCATGTAAAATATCGAGGAAAAAATCTATTATGTATTAAATTTCTTTAAATAAAACACCAATTAATGTACTTAACGTTCACAAAAATGGCTGACAGATCCGCGTTGATGGACAGGAAAATTGTACTGCACACTGGGCTGCGGCAGTAGTAATGAGCGATATCGGCCGACCCTGCCGATATCGCCCATTCCTTTTAAAACGATGTTTCAAAGAATCATCTATTCAGCCGCAAGAGGCGCTAGTATAGGACATCTGTGCCTGACTTCGTTACAAAATAAAAGCTTCAAATTTCACTTTCCGGCGCTCGCTTCGCTTAACTGACACTTTACACCTGATGTTGAGAAACTTCGGATTACTGGGAGTTCGGATTATCGTGGGTTCGGATTATAGAGGTTGCACGGTATTCCGATCGATGCCATGGGATATGAGGTTTCGGCAATCCAAAGAAAGAAAGAAACCTCGCGTCCTTTCAACGGACGTGACCTTACCTGACTAAGGATATGTGGTTCAGAGGAATTTAATTTGGTAGTCGCTGCTCGAGGTATGGGAAGTAGGGATACGAAAAAAGTATCGATACTTTACTCATATCGGTAATTTCCTTTCGATATCAAGTACTTTTGTACTCGATTCTTTTCTTTCGATTTTCTAGTGACATCTGTACTTTCGGCCCGACACTTTTGTGGTATCGATACTTTTCATTCGATACATCATATGATTACGGTATCGATACTTTCGTTTCGATATCGTATCCCTAATGGGAAGGCGTGCCGAAGCAGGGAAAGGTGGATCAGTGGGACTCTTAACCCTTTTGGGAAGCGTGCGTCGCAGTCAAGGGCGCGGAATGGCACGCCGCTCTCGGGAGCGGTCCACGCACGAGGCGATTGTCACCGAACGAGGAAAGTGAGAGGAGGACATTGTTTCTCGTGGAGAGAGAGAATAACAGCGCCGCGGCATTCCGAGTTTTCCTCCGGCTGAATGGTCTCGACAGCGATTTCCTCAGAAGAAATGTCCGAGATCTACGATCTGATTTTCTAAGGGATAATTTATCGATGACAAATCAAGACCAGAGGTGGGCAAACTTTCCTTCGTGGCGGGCCACGTTGGTGGTTGCGAATTCCTCGGCGGGCCGCATTGAAAGCTGTCAATGCTTCGGCGGGCCAGATTAGACTTTAAATTGGACGTTAACTATATATTTTGAGGTATCATATCAGTTAAAATTTAGTCTAAATTAGTTTTTTTAGGGTTAGCATTTCAATATCAAGTGTTTTATTCTCGTGATTTTAATGCATATGAATGTGTTAAATCTATTATTAATCATAGCTTCGTGGGCCGCATAAAACGCTCTCGAGGGCCGCATTCGGCCCGCGGGTCGTGGGTTGCTCACCACTGACCTAGACCTTTTTTTCAAACTTTTTTGTGTCGCGATCCAGTGGAATGTCTCGAGGCCCAGTCGAAGGGACGGCACAAGGAGAAAAACATGATCTGAATTCAGTTTTCATTAATTCTCGACAAAAAAGCAACTCATACTAAAAGACTGGCTTTAGTATAATGAGAGCATTAAGTTTTCTGTCATAGTAATAGTAATGGGTCGCGACCCCAATTTTGAAAATCACTGATCTCTATGACACTCCATCAGTGGTTTTGTTCTGGTCCGTCGTCTGATTCCTGCCCGATACAAGATGAAGTCCATAACGATGGTTTAAGAATTCTTCCAGAGGATTCTCGTCTTCTATTAGTTCTACATTAAGGTAATCACATTATATCACACGATAGTTTGCAAATCAGACTAAAAAGTAAGTTTTGCGCCAATTCGGCACGGACTCAAATTCAGTCTAAAAAAATAAACCTCGTTCTTTGTGTAATGAAACGGTTTATGTCCCGAGTTCCTATCTTTATTTTAACTAGGTAACTTAAAAATGCAATTTTATAACATCTTGTGCCGATTTCCATGTAGAGAAACAAGAAAATATGGGGCTAGGAATGAAACAATGGGACCGGAAATCCCCCTAAAAATGAAAATCTTTGAAAATTTTGGATTTTTCTAACAGTTGTATTCAATAACCTGTCATTATGCCAAAATTTAGGTCTGTGGCATAAATAGACTGTTTACAATATTAATTTCCAGTTTACGGATTTTTCTTATTTTAGCGGCCTCTAACGGTGGAAATTCATACTTATTGAAATTTGTAAAATGCAAATTGTAATATTTTATTAGTACCTACCCAACCAAGAAAGAATTTTTCATCTATCTCTTAAAACAAAAAAGTTGAATGCCTACAGACGAATGGACGACAAAGCGATAACAGTAGCGCGCTTTTAACATTTTTGTAAACGAGCTAAAAAGAACTCATTTGTGAAGAGGAAACTAAAGCATCCAGGTAGAGTAAAACGGTGGTTGAAAATTTATTATTGGCGTTGGCCAAATGCTTTTAAAAGTTAATCCACCTTTTCTTTCGTTTAAAGTTACGGCGCTGATTTAAAGGTCTCTATTAAACCAAACAACTCGGAGGAGAAATACATTTCTCACGATAGCTACATTTAAAATTAAATAAAAACGAGTTACGTCAGGATACGAGCTCGGACGAATGGATTATCCAACCGCAACTCGCGAACGGTTCTCTATTTCCGGTCAAACAACCTAACAACTGACATGACTACGGAGTAAAAAAACCTTCCCTTCTCACCCACCGGCATCGACGCGCACAAAAACCCCAGCGCTCCGAGCGGGATGACGGCCGAGGATTGCTCGCAGCGAGTGCGAGTCATAATCTCTCGCGGAGAGTGGTCTTCTGTGGCCTTGAATCACGTCCCGCCCGACCACGCTCCCCACCCGTCCACCCCCACTCCACCCACCCACCCCCACTCCACCCACCCACCCCCACTCCACCCAACCACCCCCACTCCTCCGTCCTAACTACACTCGCACCCTCGCTCACGAATAGCAGGCATCTCCCTTCCCTCTTCGGGGAGTTGAGTAGGAACCAAGTGATCCTCCTCCCCCTCCCTCCCCATTGTATCGTATTCCTCCTCGTTTTTCCCTACTTTCCAGAATTGAAATAGGCTTGTAGTTTCTTCGTTGTGCATGTCTGTCTGTCCGTCTGTCTGTCCCCACTATTAACTTTTGAACCACTGGACCGATTTTCATGACACTTAGTGGAAATCCCTTGCTAATGGGGCCGAGATCTCCAGGATAGTTTTTGCTGCGAAGATTGAAAGTATAGGAAGTATCCTTCCCCTTTCATTTACATGGGAAATCTTAAGTCTATCGTCCGTAGTAATCGTCTCATGCACATTACAATATATTAGAATTGTAATATCTATTTATTTATTTATTTGAAAAAGCCCAAAAACAGCACAAGGCCAATGACATTGGACACATAACAACGAAGTAACAAGAATAAAACAAAAATAAAACTATTAAACAAAATAACTAATACTCTAGCAATAAATACACAGAAGACATACATAGTACACCAATCACACGAAATCAGGGTAAGGAGCAAATAGAAAGACAAACAAATCGGAAGAAAGGGGAAGGAAAATAGGCAACCAAACAAATCAAATATTCGGTTTAAATTGGAAGTTAGTAGACTTAGTGAAGGGGTCATAGTCAGGGAAGCGCTTCAGCAAACTATTACAAAGATCGGGAAGGCGATAGAGAAAGGAGCGTTTAGTGATTGAGAGGCGAGGGGTAGGGCAGTGAAAAAGCTCATTCAAGCGAGTAGAACGAGCGGGAACCCGGAGTGGAAATAGAGAAAGAAGCTCATGTGACCTAAAATTGCCATTAATAATTTTTGAAAATGCTTTAATGTCAGTGTGAGTACGTCGATCAGTAAGGGATGGAATCCCTAGGGAGGTTCGTATGGCACTAAGTGAAGAGTTATGGAGAGGAGGGTGATGAAAACGAATTATAGACAGAAAGAAATTCAAGGGTCGGTCAAGGAGCTTGAGAGTAGAAGGCGAAGCAGTGCACCAAATTGGGGAGCAGTAATCAAGAATGGGGAGAACGCAGCTAAAGAAAAAGGTACGAAGAGCGGAAATGTCAGTTATTTCTGTATAACGATAAATTAAACCTACTAACGACATAGCACGGGAGGAAATACTTTTAATATGATCTTGGAAAAGAAGCTTCGAGTCGAAGATTACTCCCAAGTCCCTTTGGTTGGTGACAGAGGGGATTACTTGACTAGAGACCCTGTATGGATAGTTAAGAGGAGATCTGCGGGAATTTTACTATTCTCTGAGGAAAGGAACGGAGATTTTAATTTTTATCGTAGAATTTTGCTTATCGATTCTATTCTTCGAATTTTGCGTAAATACCGGCGTTTTTGCGTTTTTGTGCTATATATTTAGCCATTTGAACAAATTAAATTTGAGCCTTCAAGGTCACAATACGTCCATTTATAATACAAAGGACAAAATAAAGTCCATGATAAAAAATTAACATTTTGGGCCACTTGTTTGAAAAGAGGCTCTTTGGATTGCTTCGAGACACTGCAAGAATATCTCTCGACGAATGAAATATTGTTGGACGCATTTGTGAAGTCAGATATAAAAGAACATTTGGAAGGACTCGTAGCGCTACTTCGGGAATATTTTCCAAAGACTGACGTATTAAATAACAGGGTGCGCAATTCATTTGATGTTGATTTTCCGATTCCAAATTTAACAACGAAAGAACAAGAAAACCTCCTGGATATTTCTAAAGACAAAGACATAAAAATCAAATTCGCGAAAACATCTTTGATTGGTTTCTGGGCAGTGGCGGCTCGTAGCTAAAATTAGTGGGGGTGCTGCTCCAGAAAAATTTTAGCCTTTGTTTTAAAATTGTGTAAAAGGAAAAAAACATGCATAAAAAGAAAATTTTTTCAGGAACTTGATAAAATCTTAACAAAAAAACCAAACATTTTTACTTACTTTAACTTAAATTGTTACAGTTCAAGCTTGATCTATTCATTTAAAAATGAAATCCATTCTTCTAGTTTTAATTTGCGCAAAAAGTTCAATAACTTTCTCCTTGATCTCTGGATGACAATTGAGGAAATTTTTCTCCATTGAAAGTACTGCAAGAGCATTTAGTCTTTCCGAATTCATAGTGCTTTTCTAATTTCCGTCTTTATCTCCTCATGGTATATTTGTAGCAGGCAGTCAAGTATCTCATTCTGAATGGTCTTAGAAACACCTTTGAAGACTGCACTGGTTTCTAAGTGATTCTTCAAATCTGAATCTAATTTAGATGCAAAATTTACTAATCCTCTAAATACCCCTGGATTTACTGAATCGTCTTTTTCATCATGTCCACATAAGGGAGTTTCAAAGTTTCCACAAAAGTAAATGCAGTCTATTATTTTGGACAAAATTTCACGGTTCTTTTTAACTTTTATATTATGCTCATTGATTGAAAGTCTGTATGCCTCACTAAGTTTCTCCTTAATACTTACGGTTCCTAAAAGTGACAGTGAAACAACATTATCAACGTGCTTCTTTGACTTCTCATGCTTTTCAGTTTTTTCTTTCATTTTGTTTATATTTCTAAAACCATCTTTTGTCCACGGTACATCACCTCCAAACAGCAAACACGGGAAGCAAAACAGTGCATTTTTTACTTCACAGCCGCAAAGCCAACTATTCCTTTGGTACCATTCAGAATTAAAGCTACGAATATATTTCTTGTTGTTGCTTTTGCCTGGCTGAGATATTAGAATATCAGGTGTTGAACGACCTCTTTTCTTAACTGTAACTTTCTCATGGAGAGATAGCTGTGAAAACTTAAGCTGTTGAAGTTCACTTACAGTCACAGAACTTATTTCTTGGGGATGCAAGGCCATGGTTAAAGTTTTCTGTTAAATAAAAGAACCGAAAAAAATGAATCAAATAGAATAGCTGGAAGCAGAATAATAATCTAATTCTACACTCTTCTACACTTTATCACATTCAAGAATATGGTACACGGTTTTTAAGCACAACACACGCTGAGTAAAAATAAACTTCCTTCCACCATCACGCCAGAGCCGGCACTGCGAGAGCAACAGTGCTCTCTCTACCTGGCAGTCCCGCCTTCCTCCCCACCCCCCCTCCTATGTGCGCGTGCGCACAACAGTCAAACACCACGTCGCTGGCACTGTGAAGCGCACAGTTCCATACAAAGATTTTTGTATCTTTTTTTCATAAACTGGGGGATGGCTACTGAAGTACTGACATTAAGCTTAAGGAATATATATTGTACTACAAAAATAAAGAAAGAATTAAAGAAAAAAGGACTCATTATATTAAATGTTATCGATAATATCAAGTGGAAATAGGGGGTGCTGCAGTTCCGCAGTGCCTATACACGAGCCGCCACTGTTTCTGGGCACAGTCATTAAACGAATATGGAGCAGTGGCTAAGAAAGCAGTCAAAACATTGATACCCTTCCTCACAACATACCTGTGCGAAACTGTATTTTCTTCTCCAAGTTTAATTAAGTCAAAAAATCGCAATAAATCGCATGTGGAATCTGATCTAAGATTGAGACAATTGAACCAATGATAGACTCTTTATGTCGTCTAAAACACATTAATTTTGTAAACTTGTTAATTTTTAAATATATTTTTTATTATTCTTACAGTAATATTTTATAATCGAGAACAAGCATATTAATTATATGTAAACTCTTTAATTTTTAAATTTCTATGGTGTACTATACTCTCAGTATTATTTTATAAGGGGTACTTTAATTGATTGTTTGAATTCAAAGGAATACTACGCGGTCAAAAAAGTTGGAGAAACTCTTGTCTAGTACATACACGCGTTATTTTTGCGACACAAATACGCGTGATCAATTTTGTTTTCCGTTCGAATGTATTTTGTAATATTTTGTAACGCTAAATTCTGAAATTTGGGAAAATAGGCGTCATAAGTTCCGTTTGGATCATCTTGTTTCTAATTCCGAGTAGAAAGATTCCAATAACTGCCTATAGTTAAAGTGTATATCTAAACGGTATGACCAGTGGCGTATTACCGCCTAGGCCGACAAGGCTCAGGCCTAGGGTGGCAATTTTGTCTGAAAGTCTGTTAATTGACATAATTATTTAATATTAATTAATTCGTTACAATAAATATGATGTACAAGTATTTTTATAAATAATAAAACTTATAAATGTTCAATTATAATGATTTTTAGTTTCATATTTAGTTCATACTAATTCATAAATACTAAAATAAGTTCATATGGGACGGCAATTATTTCAGGGCCTAGGGGCAGCAGAATCTTTAATCCGCCACTGGGTATGGCGTTGTTGATTATCTCGCTGATCAGTACGAGATCAGATATTACCTATTCTCTGACAATGAGACATTTATAGTTGTCATGGATTTATTCTTTCATTTTAACGAAAACATATTTCAAACTAATACGTTACTAATGAATTTCATTGTAATTCCTCTTCTTATTTTGATTAATGATTGAATGTCAAATTAATAACACAGTTTTATAATTAAACCTTGAATGTCTTAAAAAGGAAGTCCATAGTTTAGCTTAATATAGCTGTTCTATGGAGCCTTTATTTGTTGTTCTTGTTAATTAATATACAGTATATATATAACTGGGAAATTTCATAGATCATTTTCAGTGATTCGTTGCCCAGAAATTCTATTTGCTAATTTGAAGATTCGGTAGCTAAAATCCAATCTTTCTGCCCTGGCGTAGAGGCTGTCATTTCTATTTCAAGACCTCCGATATAGGTCACCGTTTCTCAGAGGCCAGCCGCTTCTATCTAGTTGATGATACTTTATGAATTACTTAAATTACAGACGATTTCGTCTCCCAAGCTACATCTACATCTACATCTACAAGTTACCCTGCAATTCACCAAGTTGGTGGGTGGCAGGGGGTGCAATGCACCAAATCCTACCTAAAGATTGTCTAACGCAATTCGAAATTTCCGATAGTGATCTCTTATTGTCCTCGGAAAGAACGAGCCTAGATAACGCTCCGTCCTACAATCGATCTCACGTATTTTATCGTCTCGATCATTTCTACCTATATACGTTGGTGCCACAATTATTCCCACTACCTCCTCTTTTAGACTTTCCGACCTATATTTCTCCAGAAGTTTCAACTTTGAGTCCAATCTACGGTCCTCCAGTGATACCCAGTTCAAATCGCTCAATAAAGAGGTGACGCTTTCCTTATGTTCGTACTTTTGTTTTACAAATCTGGCTGCTCTACGCTGTACTCTTTCTAGTTGAGTTATGTGCCCCTTCTCGTACGGATCCCATATGCTCGCTGCGTATTCCACTTGTGGTCTTACCAGTGATAAGTAGCATGCTTCACGTACTTTCTCTGTAGTGTTTCGTACTATTCTACCTATGAATGCCAGTTTCTTGTTGGCCGCGCCTATAACTCGACGAATGTGCATGTCCCACGAAAGATCACGACAAATGGTTACTCCTAAATATTTTACATACTCAGCTTGTCAAATGCTCATTTCATCTATTTTATATTCGAAATCTAAATCTTTGTTCTTACTTTTCCAAAACGTGACTACAATCAACCTCATTTTTATGGCTCTTAATTTATCTCTAATTCGTTTTCTTACGCCTGAAAACTCATTGTCAGCTGGCCTCAAGCATGTATGTGGACAGCGGTAGATCGCTATCGCTGGAAGAATTCTCAGATGGAGCTCATGGAAGATGGGGTTTCTTTTTTCTGTATTTTTCCAAATGTAAGGAACTCTCTTGCACTTAATAGCAATTCCAGAAATGAAATTCTAGCACTTCTCTATTCTCTCATAAAGTCAATATTTTTTTGCTGTTTCTATTATTAGCACGCCAATTGGGTGAATGAGCATAAATAATCTCCTTCTGAAGGAAATTTTAACTCAGTCGTCTGTTCGCGTGGGCTGACAAGAAATTTTCCTTAAATGGAAATTCTGGCAACCAAACCATAGTTGAGCACACGAATGCCATTAAGGAGGAATGGGGTTTTCTACGAGCGGCTCTCGATTTATTTTTCCGTCGAATAAACCACGAAAAAAACTCGGAAGTCTTGCGAAACGTGCCAAATGCGCTCCTCTTGAAAATCCGTTGCGAAAGGGGATATAGCAGCGCTCCAATCTTCGGCCCATTAACACACCGTTTCCATTACCGAATGAAAAGTTGCATCCCTTTCCGGTAAGACATCATTTTCTCAGGAATGAGAACGGGTTTTGAACATCCAGGTTTGCGAGCTAGCCATAAAAATGCCAATTCATTTCAAAAAGAGACGATTCTTCCACGTGGAGTGGCTCCAGCAGAGACTTTGCTTGTATACGCCTATCCTTCAGAAAATCCAACCCCACGAGCCAATCTCTCTCTCCAATCGACTTCCTGACTTTCCCTCCTCTTCCCGTGCGACTGTGGGTTTGCCGCCGACTTCTCCCCTCCCGCCCCTCTCCCTCCCCCGCCATCCCTCCCCATCCCTCCTCTCCACCTCCTCCCTCCTCTCTGCCCTCTCCCTCCTCCCCCCCCCCCTCCGCCCTGCCCTCATCCCCCCACGCCCTGGCTATCTCCTTATGGCCATCCTATATAACAAAGTTACCGTGGTTACTTAATCCCTTATTCCTCCAAGTCTCTCCCTCCCTCTCCTCCCCACTCCCTCCATCTCTCCATCCTACCACTCCCCAACCATACCTTCACCCGCTCGGCTGAAGTTCCCCGGTAAGGGCTCCTTTCACTTTTCACCCCTCACGCGCACAGAGAGACCAGCAGCGTTTAGCCTTATGGCGCTGGTTATGCAGCACGGATAATTTGAGTTAATTAGGAGTGGTTTAAGCGCTTCGCGTAAGTCAAGGGACGCGTCGGAGGAAGAGAAAATCGGGTTTCGTGAGATCGCAAAACCTGAATTTGGCGTTTCCGCTCCGTTCGGTTTGACGATGAGCGATGCGTCAGGAACGTCTTTTCTTCCTTCAAACACTCAAGGACGTTAGCACGGAATTTCGTTTGATCTTTCATCACCTCCGTGTGTTTCCACCCCTTATAGCAGGAAACGTTGAGGAATCCCTCTCTTGCTCAAAATATGTGGCGTCATTATCTTTGAGTCGATAATGTCGATTACGTTTCACCAAAAATGAATTATTTTCCTGAAAAAAGCAGTTCGTCGTGTGAGAAGATCGCTCCACGAATTGTTAAAAATATATATTGTTAAATATATATATATATATATATATATATATATATATATATATATATATATATATATATATATATATATATATATAACAACTTACGGAAAAGGAAAGGTAAAATGAATATATGGATGTCAACAAGGTGTTGGGATGAGGAAACCCAGTGAGCACTCACCAATCAGACGACTTCAGGTTGGCGAAGCCCCGGGGATGTCGAAGCGACACACGTAAAATAACACAAAAACACAGAAACATCACAAACGTAAAGCTTTCGGAACTACTCCTTCTTCAGCTACAGAGAGAGAACTGTTATTTTACGTGTGTCGCTTCGACATCCCCGGGGCTTCGCCAACCTGAAGTCGTCTGATTGGTGAGTGCTCACTGGGTTTCCTCATCCCAACACCTTGTTGACATCCATATATATATATATATATATATATATATATATATATATATATATATATATATATATATATATATATATATATATATTGCATTATGGGTGCTACTATAGCTTGCTTTTTGTTTAGGCAATTTTTCGCTTAAGAGAAGCGTGTTCACTTGCGTCAAATACTTATCGATCGGATCACATCAGCAGAAATCCTCGAAATTGCTTTTATTTCATTATTCAAGATTGCTCCAATTATACGATTTTGGGCAACTGCCCGATTGAAGCTGCACTCCCAAAAAGAATGATTTGACACCAAGTAAAATAAAACAAAATTTGACTCTTTTATAGGTTTTAAACATTTGGCGTAGAAAATATGCAAATAGACTGAATTGTTGAGACTCAGATGAGTATTTTTCTCAAAGTTAAGTTTGTCGATTTTAATTACTTTTTGCCCGTTTGGTAGGTGTTGAGAATAACTTGTCGGTCGACAAACGTCTGCGGAGATTGCGTGTAAGACATTGTTTTTACTTATTTTGCAAATATTCACAAATTGCAAAGGAGGTTTATAAAAATTCGATGCAAGTTATATTTTTACATAGAAATTTTTCACACTATGAGTAAAATTCACGTCTGCCAATATAGAACAGAATACAAAATTTACATGGTTATGGGCAGAGTTAATTAATATCTCTGAATGAAATATTGTCCCAAATGAGATAAATGCTGACATTTAGAAATGCTATCAATAGAAACATAAAGCTGTTCTGTTTTTCATTAAGTATTTTTGAATAATTTTGAAAATATGAAATTCAAATTAAATAAACTGATTTCCTTTACCATCTCATTTATTTTAAAATAACATGATGCGGGTTATGTTTATCCAAGTCATTTTTATTTCTGTCTCGTGTTATTTTCTTTGTTGTTTTTTGATTCAACAGTGACGAAAATAATCTGTGCGCTGTTTCGAAATACCCAATGATCAAAAAAGATCTGATATAATTTGTATGAGTCTATTCCTGCGAAATTGGTTGACGGCTCCGCGGCAATCGAGTTCGCTTCTTAAGATGGTTCAAGTTCCATTTGTTTTGTTCCACATTTGCTTCAGATTGTATTTTTTGTGCCCTTAGTAAACCGAGTGCGCCAATTTTAGATACGCCCGTTTCCTTAGGTGCACGCATGCCGCTGTGATTTACGATCAAGAGGAGAATAATGGATAAAAAGGTGAGAAAAGTCCTTACGTCGTACTTAGCGTGCAAGCTTCTTTTTTTCTCCACGCCATTCCCCTTTCCGTGCCAATGGACGGAGAGCATTATGATTCGCCCCATCGTGTTTTTGCACTGCACATAAACGACTAACGATTCGTAATGTAGAAGATGGTTTAAGTATCGTAATTATTCCTGTTAACACTGTGGGCGCTATCTTGTCTTTTCTGTAAACGTACATCTATTTCCTGATGCCTCAAAGTATGTAGCTCTAATTTCGGATTCATTAACTTCACGCTGCTACGGATGATGGTTCTACGCCATTAAATGCTTTACCTGACCCCACTAATTTAACGGATAAAAATATCTCCAACTATTTCAACGCTTTTGAGTAATTATGATTCCACAGAACGGTATCCCAGTACCTAACCCTGGGGTACTCGCGCCCCATGTCCGAACATGAGTACTCGCGATGGGTCGCATAGACCCACCAATATAAATTATATATTAAGCACATAGTAAGTATAATTTTACATCATAGGTAATATATAATATATTATTAACCATTTACAATTATGACGTATTAATTATATTTTTAGATAGTATTTTCTAGCCAAGTCAGCCCGAAGTTCCATGGTTCCATTTTTTTACTTTTTTTGATAGGTTTGATTTCTCATTATGACTGTTTCAAATTCGATTGCTCTAAGAAATCAAAAAGGTTATATAAGGAATGAAAATGCATTCAAAATACAAAAAAGTATTTTAAATTGCTATAAAATATTTATTTATGACACTTGGTTCATGGTTATGTAGGTTAAAAAATTGTTAATTATTCTCTTCCTCTCTAATACATTCACTGTTTGGGAATTTCGCTTTTTCCCAACATCCCACACAAACTCCACGGCAATGCCCTTGGCATATATAACAATTGCATTGTACACATCTGGATTTTGTTTTACGATCCATTTTAGTTGGACAAACCTGACAACCTGTGACGCAGTGAAGCTGTAAAACAATGTATCGAAAAGGTGTAAGGAACACGTGCCCTCCGGAAAATAGTCTTATTTAGCAATAGCTATACTCCTCTGAAACATTGTTTTGAACAGTGGTCCATATTTTGAGCAAAGTGTTGACGCCGTGGAGGACACCCTCTTCTCGTGTCTTCAGATTCGCTTGGGTGAAAATTTTTCCTTACTGCGTCTGCTTCTTCTCCCTCAACAATGTCTTATAGTGAATGCGTGGTAGATATAACGGGCTTTGAGGATGCTGCGAGGAATCATCCTCTAATAAACTGCAAAAAGGTGTACAAAAACGGTGTGGAGTTGGGCTAGGGAATCGTTCTCCAATAAACTGCAAAAAGGTGTACAAAAACTGCGTGGAGTTGGGCTAGGGAATCTGTCCCATGAAGAGGGGAGGACTCAATTTTTGGTAACGGAAAGGCTGTTTTCGAGTTTTTCCATGAGATTACTGTGTGGTGAAGGAGAAACGTAGGAAAGGTGACTGAAACTTAAGGAGGGAACTTCTTATTGGAGGAAAAAATATCATGGAAAATACGCAGAAATCGAAGCTCACTTTTTTGGATTCCGAAGGCGGAAACATGGAACTAAAGATCGAGTGTTATTTAAAGCGCTTCTACATTCTGCACTGCGCTGGTGCTACACTAATGCATTCTCCGTTCCATCCACCTTTTTACTCATATACATTGATAAAATTATAACTCATTGACCAGAAAACATGATCACTACGTTAATTACTGAACTATTTCATTTCAGAAGGGTTTCAAAATATTACAGAAAGCATTGACAATAAGAAAAAATGTACTCTGGAATTACAAAAAAGTAAACTTTGTAATAAAATAATTTTGCACTCATGCATTGATTACTCCTTTGCCAATCACCAAAATCGGAATACTTTGTCAGTGTGTTAAAAGAAACATGTAACGCCAGTAATAGCCATGGGTCTAATCGACCCAGAACGTTGAAACGCCCCTAATTTTGACAAGAGTAAATATTGATAAAGCGTAAAAACACAGGCCATGCATAAAAAAATTTAAAAACTCAGCTACTGACAAGTTTACGTGATCGGGTGCAATATTTCAAAAAATACATGCAATTAAAAATCACCAGGGTCTAATCGACCCAGACGCGAATGCTCCAGGGTTAATATGTATTCGTGTTCTGAGGAGATATGCAGTTATCTAATTCTAATGAAGTTAAGGTTTTCGTTCTTATACAATAAGACTCGAATCCCAAATCACTATCTTACATTTGTTTCCCATACCAATAAGTAAAATAAATACTTCCGAAATGTACGCGCTGGGAAATAATATTTTTTCATTACGACAATATACTTTTATGAAAATCAACCTCTTACTCACTTGAAGTCTATTTTAATGGAGAATGTAACGGTAGTTGAACCCAGGGGCAGACTGGCCATATAACCTTCCGGTACAATCACCGGACCGGTAAGTCCAAGGGCCGATCTGCTGAAACTTTTATATTATTTTATTTTTCAACGAGTCATTATTTTCCATGAGAAATTTTTCTCTCCACTATATTACTGGATTTTCAATAAGATTTGATCCACTCTCCGCTAATAGTGTGATGGGAGGAGGTTTGGGTCGGTTCTTCTCACAAATTACTGGGCCCTTTGATACGTCTCAGTCCACCCCTGGTTGAACCCGTTCATTTTTTTAGCCTA
This sequence comes from Tanypteryx hageni, assembly GCA_028673005.1. Classification (NCBI taxonomy): domain Eukaryota; kingdom Metazoa; phylum Arthropoda; class Insecta; order Odonata; family Petaluridae; genus Tanypteryx; species Tanypteryx hageni. The sequence continues at coordinate 79,943,763 of CM054118.1, read as the reverse complement.
CTTTCCAGAATGGGAATAGGCTTATAGTTTTGTCGTTTTATCTGTCTATCCGTCCCCCCTATTAACTTTTGAACCAATAGACCGATTTTCATGAAACTTGGTGGAAATCTCTTGCTACATGGGCCAAGGATAGATTTTATTGCGAAGATTGAAGTCCTGGGTTCGATTCCAGGAACTATCCTTCCCATTTGATTTACATGAAAAATTTGAAATCCTGCGTAATTTTCTCTTAAACATTAAAATATCTTAGAATTGTAATATCGGAGCAAGTTTTGTACTATTCTCTGAGGAAAGGAATGAAGATTCTATTTTTTTATCGTAGAATTTTGCTTATCGATTGTATTTCTTAGAATATCGCGTAAATACTGGCTATTTTGCAGTTTTTGTCACTCATTACGAGAGTGTTGCCATATCAACAAATATTATTGGACTCACATCAGATTCGGTATATTCTAATAAGTACACGCGTTATTTTTGTCACACAAATACGCGTGATCAATTTAATATTCCGTTTGAATGTATTTGTAGTATTTTATAACGCTAAATTATGAAATTTGGGAACACAAAGAGCTACTTTAAAGCTATTAAAGTATAGCTATATGTATTAAATAAATGATTAAATGGAAAGTAGGCATCATAAGTTCTGTTTGGATCATCTTGTTTTTTGTTTGTAATACGGTAAAATTCATGCATATTTCAGGTTAGCAGTCATCTTAATTTTATTTTTCCTTAGCCTATTCTACCCTCTTCTCCTTTCTAGCAAAAACCATAATTGCCCATGCCGAGTTTCACGCAACGCGAGGGAACGTATATCAATAGAATCGACATAGGTTTAGCTCACAACGAGTGATCGTTTTTATGGACATTGCTAATTGTAGAAAGAAACCCTTTGGAAGGGGCGTAACATTCCCCGTCGCTGACAAATCACGCAGCATATGTGACTATCGAGTCGTTTTTTTTCGGTTTCTTGTGAAATCTTTGTTTGCTCGTTCAGAGCGCGCAATTTTAGTTCTTCGAAGGGACGCCGACGCCTGAAGCGCTTCTTCGTTAATCCGTCGATCGTAAATGTCGAGGAAAGAACTCGACAAATAAAAATATGATGCAGTTGGTGGGAAGGTCGACTTTTGCACGATCCCTTCTCAAATGGGTTTTCTTGACTGCACGAGGCGGGTTTTACAAACGATGGGGGTATATGCTCCAGAATAATTATCCAGCACTTTCGTTGCACGAATGCTCTTTCAGAGAAAAGTCAGTACTTATGTTCGGTCTATTCCCACGCGATATTTCTCGGTGTATAATTAGCAACTTCTTGCATAAGATATAGGACAGTTGTGCGCAACCTGTGGCCCGCTATACTCCAAAATAGGTTTTTAAGTTGTCTCCGTGTAATATAATGGCAATGGAAGTGAATTTTTCATGTTTACGTACGTTAAAAAGTATTTAAAAATAATTTTTTGAAGTCGTTTCTTAAATATTTGCTTGTTGCCGTAATTATATCAACAAACTCGGTTTCAGATAGATTATTCAACCGATATTGCTGTAAAATATCAAAATTTTGGAAGTGCGGACATTACACGAATTATAGTTTTCTAAAAACGGGGGTGCTGGTATTAAACGAGTTTACTTATCAGAAGCCCGACGTATTTCGGAAGGCAGGACAGTGAGGATAAGATTCGCGAGATTGACTGCAGAACGGAGCGATATAGAGGATCGTTTTTCCCTAGGACGATAAGAGACCATAATAGGAAAAAATAACGTAGGAAAACTATGGACCCTTGGTGCACTGCACCCCCTGCCATCCACCGAAAAGGTGACTTGCAGGGTATAATGTAGATGTAGAATACGGTATATGATAATTATTTTTAAATAATTATTATTATGAACTTATTGGTGTACAAAAGCTTCAAAAACCTAATTCTTTATGATGGAAAATCACAATTTTCTAATAACATTTGCGATGAAAAAACATATTATAAAATAAATGAGCTATACAAAATATCATACGTATTTCTGGTATATACTTGGTAAAACATCAATATAGTGTATTTCCTTGACATGTTCCTAAAATTCTTCATGATTACGAAGATCTTTGATGACGATTGGCCAGCACAAAAGTAAACAAAAACAGAATAAAAGTAATATTACGACTCAGCGGCGCCGCCGCAGTTTCAGACACGTAACTATAGCATAGGTACCAACAGCAAAATAACATCAGAATAACATATGGCTAACGATAGCTAAAGTTAAAGTTGTCGTGAACCTAATCTAACCCAATCTCAAGCAAAAACCCATCCAAAGCGAACCCAACCCTGCACATCTCAATAGTAACGTTAACAAGTTTAAAACTTCCAATGCCAGCGTCACTGCAAAAGACTGTGGAATTGCGGCAAACCAATGTAAAAAACATAATAAAAGTGAACGAGTGAAATAGAATTAAAGTTACCGTAATTTTCCGATTATAATACGCACCCATGTTTTTACGAAAGAAATGTGAAATTTGTCTTATCAGCATACATAATACGCACCTAATTTTTTGTATAAAGATCAGTGTAACTTTTCACTAGATTATTAGCAGTATCGATACAGTTCTCGCTTTGCCGCCAAGTGATATACGTGCGAGAGGGTTCACGAGGATATCACGTTACGTTCTGACTCACTTATTAAAGATCGACACAATGTATTAAAATATGTACGCCATGGATCGTATGGGATGATTATTTCGGTGAAGTGGATAACGCGGATGAAGACGACGTTCTCGGCGATGCCATTTATGCAGACGATGAGAGTGAACACAAGATCGCGGATGAACTATTTGAAAACAGTGAGGGCAGTGATTGTGAATTCGGAGATTTTAGTGATTAGGACAGCTATAAATAAATAATTAATTATTCTGTTTTGTTTTGAAATTTTTTAAAATAAATGCTATCAGAATGCAATGAAAAGTACAACTTATTTAGAAAGTCATGTCCGAAAATAAAATTATTTCCCTACTAGAAAACGTTATATGCGTTTGTTACCATGTATAATATGCACCCTAAGTTTTTGCCAATATTTAGAGGAAAAATGCGAATTATAATCGGAAAATTACGGTAATAAACTTATAAATAACAACAATTTCTTTCATTAGAGTTGAATGACTATCACTGACAGAGAGTGTGGTACGAATGAAGGTAAGTGAGAGAGCATTTAGGAGCATTATTTTAAAAAATTTCAAAAGTTAAACTTCGTCCCAAGATGCCAACCGCGCTATATCGAAAATGCGCTAAAATAACATGCGCTAAACGAGGCATACCTGTATAACCAAATTTACTAGTGGCATTTAGCGGCATTCATTTCAAATACAAGTTAGGACCAGTGCAGGTATAAGGGGAGTCAACAGAGGCACTTGCCTCATGGGCAAGGGTGCAAGGGGAGCCCTCGGGAAAGTCACCAACTGTTTGTTTATTTAAGCAGGTATGCCCCGACATAGGTGTACTGAGGAGAGGTACCGACTGGGCACATGCTACCTTCCCCCCCCCTCCAAAAATAATTTGAGCAATTCATGTTTTGAAAGGGGGTTTAGGCACAGATGTGCAGTGGGATGGTGTGGAGCAGGGGTCAGTAACATCCAGCCCACAGAGTTTCTATCCATCCAGCTGTTACTCCACGATGTCTATTTAACTTTGCGAGCTATTCTTCCAAAATTGTAGTTAATGATAAGAGCATCAACATTTGATATATCATGCGTCGCTGAGTGTAACTATGAAATGCGTAAATCATTCTTAATTTCCTTGAAATTTTATCTGCTCTCCAATTGGTTGCCTTATTTTGAATGACTATGTTTACTCAGCTCATTACTCCATCATGATTATTTAATCCACATGTCTTCTTTACCCTTTAATCGGTCTTTCCCCTCGCCTACATTGTAGTACTTTGTAAATGACCTCACATGTTAACCCACATTTATTATATTATTATTATTATAAATTATTATCGAAATTTCTGGTTTTATCATTGTCAATAGATGATGTGCATAGTTATTAAGGAATAAACTGATAAAAAAAACCTTGCCGATCAGGATTTAAACCAGTAATCTGAGATTTTGAATCCCATCACTCTATGCACTGTGCTACAGCAAGCTCTACGAAAACGCACTAAAGATTTTCATTAGTGGCACTCATTAGCGCCACATTTTCACTTTCGTGTCATCCCCATCCGCAGCAACAGCCCTCACATGCTCCGCAGCAGCGAAGACCACTGCGATTCCAGCACTCATGCCTCTGATATGATAATAATTTTCATGAGGCGAGTGGCCGGAGCAAGGCAGCCAGCAGGCGACAGTGCACTGCATTACCAACCATGCTGCCGACTCGTCCCCCATATTCTGCAGCCGCCAACAGGGCGAATAGGTGTCTCTTTTCATGCTGAGGTGATATACATATTACATACAAATTACAAGTTTAATAAATATAGTACCGTAAATACCCGCGTATAATGCGCACTTTTTCTCGAAATATTTGAGTTAAAAATTAGGATGCGTGTTATACGAGGGTACATAATCTTCCTATTTTCATTTGACCCCTTATTTCCACAATTTCGGCACAGTAATTACTGCCCGGGTTATTTTTATTGGTGCATTTTACGTAAAGTAAGATAGATAATAGTAAAAATTTATTAACTAATTCTATAAACATAAATTAATTAGATATGAAAAGAATGAATTTATTCATTTTAAAAGCCAAGAAATTCTTCGTCACTGGACAATTCGTCTTCAATGTCTTCAATTTACGGTATAATAAAAATAAATGGGCCGTAATTCAGAGCAAATATTCGTTCATGAGGCTTTTGTGTTTCAATGTTTTTTCCAGGTATTCCTGTACGCTGTAGAATGAGTTCATTAATAAGTAGTATTTTACTGTTTTTTAAATATTTTTATTTTGTCTAGATTCTTTATATCATTAGGAAGGGCATTGTGTAGTTTGCCACAGGAATGATGAGGATTTCTTTTTGAGAAGTTTAGTCGATGAGGTATTGTTTGCATGTTACTTTTACCTCTAGTTGAATAGGTATGGAGGAGTATTGCATAAAAAGATAGAAATTTTCTTTGGTGAATATTACTGATTTATATATGAAGATACTAAATAGTCAGGATCTTGTTTCCAGTGAAAGATGTTCTACAAGTTGCTTGTCTATTTATTTTGAAAACTGCCCTTACGACTATTTTCTGGGAAATGAAGTCTAGAGGTGTGCGGCAATGATCTCCAGAAAATTATTCCATATATTAGTATAGGATAAATATATCCATAGTATACCATTAATAGAGTATTGGGTGATACCTTCTCTTGTAATGCTCGGATGATGAATATTGATGAGCTGATTCTTCTGGTAATTGAGTCTATATGAGTGGCCCATTCTAATGTGCCTGTTATATGCAGACCAAGAAACTTTGTATGTGATGATTGTTGGATTATATAGTAATATATTGAGAGGGGTTATGTTTGCTTGGTATGGATGGAATTGTAGATAGGTAGGTTTGAAAGGTTTAAATTAAGAAGGTTATCACTTGACCAGGTTTCAATCTTATTAGTTGATAGCGCTATGTCTAAGATTAGTCTCTGTTGTTGGAGATGTTACGATTTGGGAGATGTCATCTGCAAATATTACTTCTAGTCATTTGTATTTGATATGGCTTAGGTCGTTTGTGTAAAGTGTGAATAGAAGGAGACCAAGGACTGATCACCAAGGGATTCCGCAGGTGGTGACATTTTCAGAGGAATAAATAATTAGTTTCCATTGGCCAGATTGATGAGGTATTTTTACTTTTTGGGTTCCATCTACTATGAAGGATCTTATCCAGTTTAAGGCATTCCCTCTAATGACCAGAGAATTCAGTTTATTGAACAGCATATTGTGATTGACTGAGTCAAACGCTTTGGTGAAGTCATAAAAGAGGAATATTGCTTTCTGTTTGTTGTCCAAGGCTTGTGGCTTGCTTACAAATTTCAAATCTATGGCATCCAAGAAATCTCAGATATAGCTGCTAAAAGCACTTGTGGAGATTCTTGCTTAAAAAAGTCATCATATTTTAATTAATATTTGAATGTAATAATTTATATTATTTTAGTGCTTTCTAGTTACTTTGAAATTCCATTTTTTTTTTCTTTTTTATTGAAAGAAGTCTCTGTTCATATTTTTCCACACTCAGGGATAGTTTGAAAAAATCTCTAGGAAAAAGTGGTTACAACTGGAGTAGATAAATCAAAATTATAATTTTGACTTGTAAACTGTTCCAAGTATAATCCATGATTGGTTTCATTGTTTTCAAATGTAATGTACTCTTATTGATGCAACATTTATTTAAATTTCAGCACCTGAAAAAAGTGAATAAGCTATAGTTACATTATGATTGAATTGGAAACCTGGAGTTGAATTTTCTTTTCCATTTAAGATGAACATACCCTTTTCCTTATTTTTTTATAAACAATTCAAATATGTACCAAGAAAAATGAAAAAATTATCCATGAAGTTGTTATAATGGATTTCATTCATCATGCAGCCATTGAAGATATTTGAATGGTTGTACTATTATACAACAGGGAATTATTGAGCTTGTTTTATGGCTGAAAAAAATTCTTGAAAAATACGTCTCTGTATTGGTGATACCTAAGACAAATATTTTTTAAGTGCTTGTTCTTGAATACTATGATACGCTTATTTTTAAAAAAAACATCGATAAAACACATAATCATACTATGACAACTCATCCCAGTCAGTTCGTTGCGGTCAGTTCATCACGCATAAATTCGTTGCGCATCAATTTGTCAAATAAAAAATTACCACACGTTAATACATCACACAACAAACTCATTGCACGTCAATTCTTCTCTTGACAAATTCGTCACAATACACCATGACTGGTGAACAGCAGGAGGAGATACTTTTCCACAGAATAATTTTTCTTTATATTTCGATAATACCAGAATTACCCGAGCACATTGGATGGCGTATGTCACAAAACCAAAAGTGTATCCCCCTGCCGTACACCAGTCATGGTGATTCGTCTTCCAATTTGTCTCATGACGAAATTGTCATACGACGAATTTGTCTAGCAATGTACTGACGTGTGACGAGTTTGTCGTGCGATGTATTGATGCGTGAAGAATTAACATGCGACGAATTGAAGCATGACGACTTGATGTGCAATTAATTGACCACGATGTATTGACGGTACACAATTTCTTACTCGAATTTAAGACACCCCCGATTTCACAAGCTGAAATTTGGCAAAAACCTTGTCTTGGATTCGGGTAAATATGGTACTATTACTCCAAATTATGTATATAAATACAAATTGACAATGTTAATTTTAATTTATTTTCAATAAAAAGCTATAGAGAATCTTGCTTACATTAATAAGTTACAAAGAATACATACCTAATAGTGATTAGATTAACATATAAAGCAATGCTTATTTGCAATGTTAGGCTACATTGTGCAAAGGTTTTTCCATGTCTTCTATTTACTCAGTTGGATTCTGAATAACAATTAAGATGAACTCCTTATCTATAAATTAAAAAAACAATGCAATGTTATCAACACTACACCAAAGCCTAAATTTATAAAATTATCGCTGGTTTTACTTCTTATAATAAAAAATTAAAAATACAATTTATATTATTTCATTTTCTAGAACTGCACAAATATATCTAAACCCTCCTATGAATGCTGAAGTTTTTATAAGTGTATATTATAACTTTCTGGGTTATTATAAATCATGGTTGCTATAGATGCATTTCCTCCATTCAACTTAATAATGACGGCTGTAGCTATCTTGTATGCAAAAGTGTTAAGTAACAGTCAAGCTTATTAGCAAATGGAAGAATATACATGTTCAAATTTTGATTGGTGCAGACCATTATTAAGTATTCAGTATATAATTACTAAATTAAAAAGGGAGATTTGTCGCTCCTTTCCACTGCAGTAATACAATACATAATTTCAACTTGTAAAATATAATAACAAGATCCATGACCTCAAATAGCATAGGCCTTATAATCTGTATACAATAATAAAATACAGTACAGGGATCCCTTACTTAGCGCTCCTAATTGGTTCCTAAAAAAACAGAGCACTAACTGGAACTGCAGTAAGTGAGAGAATTTTTCCCATAAGAACTAATGTAAACAGATAATCCGTACTTCCAACCTACTTGCAATGTTAATGAATTCCCAACATGAGGTATATTTTGTTTGGTGCTCAAATTAAAGAAACATTTAAAAAGATATCAAGACATGTATTTTATAAACACAAAAATTTATAGCATTTTCTCTTATCAAAACAATGGAAATTAAGAATTTGTTTCACCGGAAAGGGGGATCTTCTTTTAATGAATTCTGGACTTATCCTTCTTACTACAGTAAACACTTGTCCTATGGAGATGACTATATGCGTTGAAATAAATGCGACATATTTAATAAACATATAAAATTTAACTATACCTGTTCCAGAATTGGGTATGCACCACATTTTACCTATGCATGTCACGTGAGAAAGCTTGTAACCTATGAGAATATGTTTTTTCCATAAGGTGTTGAATTTGTGCAGTGCAGTTTTGCCCAAGAACATAACCCCGCGCATGCCCATCTGCATAAAAACTTCACTAATACCTTCATTTGTGTTTATTTGGCAATGTCACCTTTGGGATGTAAATGGGTTATTAATAGTTTCAAGTGTTATCATTCAACTGATTAGGGATGGAGCACCGATGTTTCGATGTTAGGGTACTATCATCTCCTGCCCCCAAGTGAGAGGCACAGTAGTTACTTCTATTCCATTTTTTGGCACTGGGCTGGGCTAGCATGTTATCTGAAGTTCTGCTCTATAAAACTCACACAATTGTTTTTCAGTGAAGTTGCCATTTTATATGCTGTCGTACTTTGCCCTTAATTCAGTTAATGATGGCAACCAAGAGGGAGCAGGGTGAGGATCACAAATTAGATTTATTGCTATCTATCTCAGAGAATGGCATAAAAAGTGATACAGATAGTGATATATTAGAAGAGGAAATTCAGGATCTCAGTGAAAATATTTTACCTGTATATTCAGATAATGAATCCAAAGCTGGAATGTCAGTTCATCAGGCTAAAAGAAGCAGATTGACTAGGTTGAGAAGACGTTTGATAAATTTAGATACTAATCCTTCTCAGCTTACCTGGCCTTAACGCTTACTTATAAGAAAATGCATTGATTGCCCTTACATAATTTTATGTTATTTTTTAGGAGAGATATGTTGAACCACTGTGTCAAGCAGATTAATTTTTATGCAACACAGAAAATACCAACTGCATGCAAAAGAGAAAATATTTGGGAAGCTCTCACAGTAGATGAGCTGAAAACCTGGTTAGGTGTTATTTTTAAAACTGGATTTCATAATCTCCCACTATTGGTCCACGAATGGGCCCTGAATGTACCAGATGTAGCATAAGATATGGCAAGGTAAATTTCAATTGATTTTCAGAACTTCCACATAAATGATAATTTAAGGCAGCCTCTAAAAGATAGCACAGATTTTGATAAACTTTATAAAATTGGACCTATTCTGGATATTTTAAATAGCAATTATAAAAAATATAACTTTTCTGAGTATCGGGTAATAGACAAAATAATGGTGAAAGTTACAGGTCGCTCCCCAATGAAGCTAATCAAAAAAGGATTCAAGTGCTAGAGAAGAGCAGATGGAAAAGGACAATTAAAAATAATAATTTGGGTTAAGGTGGAAATGTCATAATGCAACTTCTGGAGCCTCTATATGGGTCAGGCAGCACCATAATTTGTGATCGATTTTTCACATTGCCAAACCTTTTTATGTAGCTTTCCAAGAAAGGTCTGAGAGTCATAGGGACAGCAAACATAAACCGAGCAGATTATCCTAAAGAATTGGTAGCAATCACAAAGGACTGGAAGGAAGGCAACAAGGGGGACTGTGAGTGGCTCACCACCAGCCTGCTTGTATCCTTAGGATGGCATAACAAAAGGACTATATTCTTTTTGTCATTGGGTTACGACACACCCACTTACCCAATGCAGTGTGTAGGAAGGAAGGAGAAGGATGGGTCAAAGATGGAACTGTGTTGCCCAGATATTGCCAGATTGTACAATATATTCATGGGAAGATTATACAGAAATGACCATCTATGCAGCTCCTACAGCTTGTACTTTTCTTAAAAAAATGGTAGCATAGATTGATCTTTGACTTAATTAACAAGAAGGTAATAAATTCCAACACCTATTACAAACTATCTACCAATAAACCAAGCTTCTCCTTAAAAAAATTTCTATTTGGATATAATCAAAGATATAACAGGAGTTTACAGTAGTAAAAAAGCCACTGGATGCATGGCAAGCACCACTCCCACACATAACTTAAGATTTCCACTATCCTCAATCAGTTGAAAGGATTAAGGAAGAGGACAAGTTTTGTGTGTGCAGTTTTTAAAAAAGGTTTTGCATTGACACTTGCTTCAGAGTGTGCCATATGAATCTACGTTAACTAAGGAAGCATAAGCACAGGTAAACAGTTAAATAATTTACTTACACTTATTTCAATTAACCCTTAAGAGATTGTACAGTATTTTTAAATGTAAGAGGTCCTGACCATATTGAAAAATCAGCCAAAATATCCATATTACCAATAGTTATTTAATTTCTTCTTTAATTTTAAAATAAATTGTTCACACAATAATTTTTTATTGAGATAGCTACATTTAATCTTTGTCTTTTCCTGTGTAGCATAGTCTGTGACATTGCTCTGCATCATTGTCTCTATCATAACCCTTAGATTCACTGTATTCTTTGTTGGATGTGTTATACTCAGTTCACTCTAAAAAGGCCTCCTCTTCATTTGAATCATCAAATCCAGTTATACCCTTCTTTCTCTTCTATTACTTTCCAAAAAATGCCTGATTGTTTCTTTTCTCACATCAAATGAGCTCATGATAAGGATTAGTATAAGTAATTGATATTAAACAAAAGCCCTTCTTTCTAGATAATAATTATTTTCATGCAGAATTATGAAGACTGCAATATAAGTCATCAGTGGTCTTGAATGACACTTGAAAATGGCCAGGATTATAGCAAATATCTTTTCTTAACTAGATACACAGGCTGACTGTCACTCAAGGTGCAGTCAATTTCTTTTTGAGTTGTTACAGTTTTTAGTGAGGGTGTGACAAGTAAACACTTATCCACAAATTTTGTGGTGGTAATAACAGCTGAGAGCATAATGAAGGGTACACAAAAGCAATCGGTCCTTAATAATGTGTGACCAAAGGATAGAAGGCAATATGGAGGAGGGAAAACGTTAGCATTAAAAAGTGATTCCATTTCTTTTACTAATTACGTTAGAAATGCATAACAGAAAATCAAAAGCTAGCATAATAAATTTATAACATTTCTTTTAGTAATCGCGTTCAAAATACGCTGCAGAAAATCTTACGTTACAAGATGATAGCAATTCTTAGATTTACAATAAAAATCCGTAATAAACAATGAAAACCTAATAAAACAACGGTTCCTTAAATTACGTAAAAATACAAAGACAATAGCATTAAATCATAAAATATTTCGGTCAAAGAATGAATGCTTTCAATGTCATACTCGTAAAAGTTGTGAAAAACTAAATGTGCAGGATGCTTTTCCATTAGCCAATAACTTCTAAATTGGCCACTAGATGCCAACAACATTGACTGTTACCGAAAATAGCGCCATTGGCAGTTACTTTTAACTGAGCCACAAAATAATTAAGTTGATGGTTATCACGTTTGTTTACTTGGAAAACTGTTAATAACAATATTATAAATATAATATAATAATAATGTCCATTTCTAGGAGGATAAAGTTTAGAATTAACTTAGAAACAAAAAAGTAGAGGGAGTTCACGCTTGTTGGCATCGTAAAAGCATGACGCGAAATGCAAGTAATATGCGCGAAACATAAGTAATGGTCATAAAAAAATTTGTCGCGAAGTCCAAATTCGCGAACCGCAAGCACGCGAAGTTCGAAAAGGTGGTGCAGTAGTAAAGTACTTAGCATATGATTCTCTTATGAAAACACAGAGATATCAAAAATTTAAATGATTAGAATATATCAAAATATAAAGTAAAAATTATAAGAAATACAGAATTACAAAAATAACTCGTATAAAAATCACTCATCGAATATAAGTACAACACATATAGAAAAATATATCATCATAGGTAGTCTGTCCGTAGACAGGTCCGTGATTATTCATGGTTAAACCTGGTTCTCCATATACTCCTATTTTCTGCTGTCCACTTCATATCATGATAACTTTCTTTCCCTTTCAAATCGGCTATCAGCTGAAACCTTTTCCTACCTCTTTCCCTTTTTTCCATCTATCTTTCCTTCTAACATGTCTTTAATCATACTCTCTCTCCTCAGGTAATGTCCAACCAAGTTTGCCTTCCTCTTTCTAAGTCTATATAATCATTCGCTTCTCCCCTACTCTTCGTAGCACTTCATCCTTTTTCAATTCATAAATATACGTGAATAAGTACACTAAAAATAGAAATTTTCACAAACCTTGTTAACAACATTAATTCAATGCGGGCATACATATATATATATATATATATATATATATATATATATATATATATATATATATATATATATATATACATATACATATATATATATATATATATATATATATATATACATACATACATACATACACACATATACCTATAGATATATAATTTACAAAAATATGCCAGTCAGTGGCATCGCGTGCCCATTTAGGTTGGGTGTGCTTGTATTGGGGGTTATGCAACCTGTGCTACAAAATTCACATGTTAATTTGAACGTACGATTGCATTTTTATCGACGTGTGAAAGTTTTAAGAGAGCATAGTGCAGCAGCGCCCTTCTTAATTGGTCTAATGCAATTAATCATAGAATAATTTTGAATACTTAATTTACCAACCATCTCATTAATAGCACCAGTAATGATGAATCTAACCACTGCCAACAAGCCATTGATAAAATGGTCTCTTGGTGTGATTATAACAGGTTACAAATCAATTATAAAAAATCATGTTTCATGCAATTCCATCCATATCAAAAAAAGATTACCATATCTCCCTCTTTACATGTTTCTAATCTTGATCTTCCCTCCCAGTCGGATACCAAATTCCTTGGCGTACTTATCAATAACTGTCTTAACTGAGAAAATCATATTAACTCAGTTAGTTCTAAAGTTGCTGTAGGTTGTTATATTCTAAGACAAATTATAAATTTAACGGATATCGAAAGCTCTTTATCCGTTTACTATGCTTATATATATATAGCAGACTTAAATATGACATTGTAGTGTGGGGGCACTCTCGATATGCAGACAGACTGTTCAAATTACAGAAATGGTCAGTACGAATCATGGCAAAAGTCAATAGGAGTACAAGTTGCAGAAAATATTTCAAGTCCTTCAAATTACTCACCTTACCCTCCATCTACTTGCTTCATGCAATTACATTTGTTGTAAATAACCAATTTTTATTAGATCTGGAAACTAATAGTCAAGTACACAATTACAATACCAGAGGTAAACTTGATTTTAAGACATCTACTCATAATCTTAACATGTACAAACACAGTCCTGCATTTGCAGGATCCAAATTTTATAATAAAATACCATGTAAAATAAAAAGCATTAATAACCCCTGTTTATTTAAAAGGGCTTTGAAAGAATACCTGGTAGAAAATTGTTTTTACTGAATAGATGAATTCATGGGTAAATGCTCATGTAATTTTTTGATTTATTAATTTAATTGTACCTAAATGTTTACTTGTCATGTAATTGTATTTGTATTCTTTTTTATTTTTTCTATCCTCACTTACTTGTATAGCCAACTTGACTTATCCTATACATATATGTATATGTCCTGGGACGAATAAAATTATTATTATTATTACTAACTGATATAATTTTAACTATACAATCCATAATTATGAACAACACAAAGGTTCCCCATCAAATAGACTATAGCTATGCATCACGTGTGCCATTTATGTGAGAAGCACAGAGGGTTAATGCTTCGTTGTGAGAAGATTAGAATATTATTGGCAAATACTAGAGTGAGGCACAAATTATCTGTATTTTGTTACGATTTTTAAATATGTACAACCATATAATACGCACAGAAATCTGAAAAAGTAATCACTTGGGAAAATATTATTTTCCAGATTGAAACAAAGAAAGTCTTAAAAAACTCATTTTACTTACTTATTTATACACTAGTTCCAATCTCCTGTTTTGCCTTAGGAATTGTGTTAGCATATCATCATAAAATGAAGGTCATTTCTTCAATTCCACCAGCAATGTCTTTTCAATGGCGAGTGAACTTAGGCCGCATAACCTTTCCTGCATTTGTGTTCCTCTATAGCACGTATGTATTCTCTTCATAGCCGAAAAAGAACGCTCGACTGTAGCAGTAGAACTCGGAATCGTCATGATAAGTTCCGCTAATTTATAAATCTCCTTGAATGCAACCTAAAGTTGATTTTCTTGCATGAATTTTCATAGGTGATGCACTGGTTTCCTTGCAAATTCATCAGAAGAAAAGAGTACTTTTAGTTCATTTTTAGGCGAACGTAGTCGAAAACTGGTCCGCAGAAATCCTTTAATTTTTCTAGAATACCATCAGGAAAAGTTTTCGCATATTGATCATATCTTTCGCTACAAAGGAGTTGAAAAAACTCAAGTTTCGAAAGTGAAGAGTATCTTTCTTCCATCTCCAGACATATGCAGTCGACTATTCTCTGGTATAATCGAAGGCACGTGCTCTTCTCCTCTTCTATAGATCCTTTTCGTCTTTTAGGCTTCGACTCCGCAACCGTATGCTTTTCCTTTGCAGAAACCCAAATATCATCAAATCCATGTTCCTTGTCATTCCTAAGCTGTTTCATAGTATCATGCACCTTTTTACAACAGTACAATATGTCATAGGATGATGTTTGCAATATATTATTCAGAACATCAGTATAGCCAAACAGAACAGAAAAAATTTCTAGCAAAAAAATTGTTTGAAAATCTTGCAAGAAATACAAAAAACCGCGAGCTTTGATTACAGCATACACGTCCCATTCCCCAGAATTCTCCACAATGTGTTCAAAAAATTCAATAAGTTGACTTCTGTGGCGTTTTACTGTGTTTGATAAATGGGAAGTAAAGTTCCATCTGGTTGGTGCGATGGAGGGTAATTTTTTAGCAACAAAACCTTGCAAAGAATTTACTCTTTTCGATGATTTAGAAGAATATGCTGCCAATCCACTGATAGTTTGGAAAAACAATCTATATTCCTTGTTATACGAGAGGCTTTGCTTCAGAACTAAGTTCAAAACGTGAGCGTAGCAATGCGTAAATATTGCTAAAGGATAGGCCTCGATAACTTTACTCTGCAACCCATTAATATGTCCACTCATTATACAGGCACCATCATAAGTTTAAAGGGCTCAAAGCTGTCTGTATTTCTTACCACACACCCTGGCTATTAACGCAAATGTGATACAATGTTTACGCACCGAAACTTCTCCTCTTCATGAAACATTGTATATTGGATTTGATTTTAGAAAACGATTAGTCAAGTCTTTAACAGGAATAAATGCAAAAATATAATATCGATGACATTGCGATTCCGTGGGTGTGCACCATACACATAGCACACCCTGAATATACGCCTCTGATGCCAGTTTATATTTATCAAAGCTTTCACTTTCTTAAAGCCTAATACAACAATGCTTTTAATATTCCACTTCACATATACATAACATTTAAAAGATGAAAGTAATCAATTAAAATCTTTTTAACACTTCGAAAATAATCGTGCTTATATTTCAAAGTCAAATAATAACATTAATTTTCCTTTCATATTCTTGGAAGAATCCAAAAAAATCAATCCTGGTGTGAATCTCATTGGTTAGCCTTCCCATACATGTAATAGGTGAGTTTAAAGTGTAATTATTTCCATGGTAATCTAGATGAAATGGAGCAAAAGACCTTATTTAGTGAGCAGGGATCTTAAAATTTATAAGGAATAATAAATTAGGGCAATTAAACATACTATTAATTATTTTGTATAAAAATTTAGGTCTGTGAGGGATCTTCGACTAGAAAGTGTAGTTAAACTGAGATGAGCTAGTATATCATTATAGGAAATATCTGCCAGTGAAATTTCCATTTTCAAGTCAGTCATCCAAATGATTGAACAATACTCTAGCTGACTGCGGACAAGAGAAGTATACAAAGCAGTGAGAGCAAATAAATTAATAAAATCAGCTGTATTCCTGTGTATAAATCCAAGAGATTTCATTGCTGCATTTGAAATATACTCAATATGATAGTTGAAATTAAGGGATGGATGAAACCAAACCCCTAGATCCTTAATTACTGTTGGTTTGGAGATAGAAGACGACTGAATAGAATAATTTTAAGTAATAGGGTTTTTATTGTGAAAAAAGACATTACATTTAGCTGTATTTAAGTTGAGATTATTATTAATCACCCATTTATGGAGTCTTTCAAGGTTAGTTTGAAGAATTTCAGCATCAATGTGAAGAACGAACAATTTTAAATAACAAGATTATCGGCAAACAACAAAAAATCCACATCTGGAAATGCTTGATTAATATCGTGAGATTAACAAGGGGTCCAAATGAGACCCTTGCAGTACTCCAGAAGAGGCATGAAATGGGTATGATATAATATGATATAATTCTAACAATTAAATACCTATTACACAAATAACTGTGTATTCATTGAAGTAAATTGCCATGTATGAAAATGGCATTAAGTTTAGCAATGAGTAAATTATGGTCTACTTTATCAAATGCTTTGCTAAAGTCTGTATAAATGGCAGGGATGTTGAGAGCTAACGTGGGCCCCCCTTGTGCGTGTATGTGTGTTTGTGTGCATGTGTATGTCCACCAGATCATATTTTGAAGTCTTACATTCCACTCCATTCATTGTTCAGTTGGTCTTGTTCATATGGTGCACTCGGCTGCTTGCTTATAATTTTTGCTAATTTTTCACAAATTTCTTATTTGCAGATTTTTCCCCAAATTAATTTTTTTCCCTTAATTCAATGTTCAAAAACAAGGTGTGCATCTTACACCAGGGCATGTGGTATATGAGTAAATACGATATTTAACTTGAGTAATTATCAATAAAAATATTGTTGCTTAAATAAATATAACAAAGGATATAAATAAATAGCTAGCAATTACTTACCTTTATTGTTAATTCCAAATAAATGCCTTGAAAATATAAGTCCATATAATTTATGCTGGTTGCACTAAAATATTGAATACATATATAGTACATATTTATACTGTATAAATGACCGTGATAAATGGATGTTAACACCAGAAATAATAGGAAACCACTGAAATCTCTATTCCGGCCACTCTAATTTATGTTAACATGTTTCCCTGCACATCCAGTTTGTCAACAATACAAGTATACAGCATACCGGTATACTTGGCCAGACCCCTTTAAGAATTGCGGGCCCGGGTACTGGAGATCCCCTCTCCCCCCCCTCTCGTTAGGCCTGATAATTTGTATCAACCTGTAGACTAGAATCAAAAACACTAAGGATATGGCTCTGATGAGCGAGGAGATTTGTAGGAGTGGATCTGCCAGGGAAGAAGCCATGTTTTTTCCAAAATAATAATGTTCTTGAGGAAGAGAAAATTTATTTAACAACTATTGATTCTAACAGTTTTGAAATAGTAGAAGTAATAACTATTGGTCTATAATTCTTTACAGATGATATACTATCTGCTTTATGGACAGGAATCACAAAACCATCCCTCCAAACATCTGGAAAATGGCCCTTTTTAAGTGACTTATTAAAAAATATAGTAAGAGGATAAGCTAAATAGTTAGAGCAGTGCTTCAGCAAGAGAGGTGGTACATTATCAGGCCCAGAGCTTTTATTTACATCAAGCATACTAATGGCATTAAGAACGCTTAATTGAGTCACATGACAAGTGTAAATTAACTGTATGGAAATACTGGTACTGTGGAATTATGTTACTTGGAGTAGAATATACACTGAAAAAATGATGGGCAAAGAGATTAGCGGATTCCTGAAATGAGTCAGTAGTAACATTATTTAATTGCATACTGTGAGAAATATAATGGTTAATACTTAAAGAGCAAACATAATTCCAGAATCTTTTTGTATTTGGTGGAATGGAATCTTGAACAGAACTAATATAGGAGAGGTAACAGACTTTTGACAATGACTTACATTTAGCATGAAGAGATGCAAAAGAATTGTAATATACAGCAGATCTATTTATTTTACGCTTTTTGTGGGCTATTTTTTTATTAAATATTAATGAAATTAGTTCTTTACTAAACCATTTGGGAAAGTGGGATGATTCACTCTTGTGTGAAATTTTAGGAACACAAATTAATGGCATTATTTCCAATATCATAAAAATAACACAGCATCATCTAATTGTAATTCAGCCAATACAAACCAATCTATAGAGCTAAATTAATCTATCATTGCAGAATAGTTTCCTTTCCTAAAGTTGGAAGTTTCCAAATTAGTATTTACACATGGGGATGTATCTATCTGAAATTCACACATAAGAGGAGGGTGATAAGCATCACAAGGCAAAATCACATCAACATCATCACACTAGTAAATGAGTACTTTGAAATATCAGTGAAACACAAATCCAGAATCTCACCATATTGGTTAGTAGCGAAGTTTTTTTATACAAAATTCAGATACAGAAAATAGATCATTATGAGCCTAGCATTAGCAGTGAGATTAACATCAGGAAAGAATGTTGATTTATTAATGTCTGGCAAATTGTAAACACCAAACATAAGCCAATGGGCATCTGGAAACAAATAAGTAAGATGCTCAACTTCTTCACAATGTTTTTGGTATACACTTTGGTCAGGTTTGGGAGGAACATCCTACAATTAATTTAAGAGATGGAGATGACACCATGACAAAATTGTGCTCAATATTACATGAGGATGTAACTTCAAGTTGAAAAGATTATATATATATATATATATATATATATATATATATATATATATATATATATATATATCATTCTATATAGATGTTCCTTACAGAGGAGGAGGATATGACATATAGGAGGATACTAATGTTTAGGCACTTCCAGATGAGCTGGAGATTTGAAATTTTTTCATAGTTAGTATTTTGTGTAAAACCGACCAGAAAAAACGAAAATCTTGAAAAAGTGCAACAATGCGGCAGCTAAAAATTCGCAATTGTTTAAATAAATTTTCAAGGTTTATGTATTTCCAAATGTGCTACGAAGCTGAAATTTGTTTTAGGGTTAGGATTTATAAAATAACGAAATAGGGATTATAGAAATTTTGATATTTTTATTTGTTTGGCAGTAAAAAGTTCTTAAAGTTTAAACAAATTGGTAGACACTACGCCGCAAGTTAGGGAGCTGAAATTTTTAAATTATTTAGTGGTTAGCCTATGTAAATGAATAAACATTTCAGTTTATCCATAAAAAATTTTTTGGCCGTTAAAAATTATTTAAATTTAAACAATTAGATAAATGTTATTTCACTTTTAATTGTACCATAAATTTAAAATTTGGCAGAAATGTGTGGCATTATTAACTCAATGTGGGAACATTATAATACTCCTAAAATTTCAAAAATTAGCGATAGTTTTACTCCATTATTGTTCCATAATGAAAAAACAAAATCCTGTCCCGAGGAAAAATCTTTAGAATTAAATAAATATTTCTCATGATGAAATATGTCTGAAAAATGAATGATATTCAAGGTGAGATGAAATGCTTGTAGTATGCAAGCACCTTCTACTAGTATATATATATATATATATATATATATATATATATATATATATATATATATATATATATATATATATATATATATATATATATATATATATATACACACACACACACACACACACACACACTAGTGTAATTGCCAATCAAATATGACGGGTATGTGCAGACTATGTATTAAACTTTAGGCACTGCCCATTCTTCCTCCCTTTCTCTCTCCCTTCCCTCTCCCCTTATTGTCTCTCTCCCTCCTATTTCCTCTCTCTTCCTTCTTCCCATTCTCTGTCCCTTTCTCCCTCCTATTCTTCACCCTTACTTCTTCCCATCCTCCGTATTTCTCCCCCCTTATTTCTTTACATTTTCCTTCTCATTCTCCCATAAAAAATGTACCTAGCATGATATATGTAGACAAATCTTACATACAAAAAGAATATTTAATTGTTAAACATAATGCTAGACAACTTTAGCTGGCCAAAATTATTTCAACTCTCTCGAACATACTAAAATGTGAATTATATATTTTTCCAATTTTCAGTCAACATAAAATTTTGTTTCATTAAATTAAAATGTATAAATTTTATTCCGAGGAAGTGCAATATATCTCCCTCAAAATAGCGCCATAAATGGAGATTTATTTATTAATTTACCTTGTCATCCCTAAATAAACAAATTCTGATTACCTCAAATAAATTTCTGCCAAATTTCAATTTTCATCTAGATCCTTAATCTCGTTATTCGCGTTATAATATTTTTACATTCAGAACAACGGACAGAAAAAATAGCCTTTTATTTTTATTATTTTTTAAACCTCTTTCTCTCCCTATTTCCCAAACCATCCTCAACCCTTCCATTCTTCTACCTAACTCCTGTAACCTATCCACTCTATACAATTTTTAATTAAAGGTTTATTTATTTAAAAGTCAGCAAACTCCTTCGATTTTTATAGTATGCATTTCATTCATATTGAAGTTAGCTCAATATTACGATTTTTAATATTTTTTTATAATTTCAGCTTTTTTTGTATTTTTTCTCGTGAATAACGCAACGAATGTTGTTTACATTGATTGCTACGAAAATCATTTACCTATACTTCCGTGTTTCTTCTTCTTATATTAAAAGCTTTCAAAGCACGGTTAAACCTATAAGGGTTGAGATAACAATAGGATTTCGAGGGTTAACAATGTAATTGGTTGGTAAAAAGCTAAAAAAAAACAGTAATAGTTGTTTTTCCCCAAAAGGGACGATGATTCACAAATATCGATGTCAACTTGACATCGATGTTAGTTTTTCGATGTATCATTTGATGTCAACATCGATCCGTTCGATGTACATCACTATAGTAACCTCAGCCTTTAAATCTATAATAAATTGTTTCAAATCACTAATTTCGCTTCTGTTATTTTAAAATTAAAAACTATCCGAGTATTAGGAAATTTCTAGATGATGAGTTTGTAATTATGTGTATTGCAGCCGATGTTTGATTACCATTGTAATTGTAAAATGAAAGTGATAAATTTAAATTTATCCAACAACTTACCGGGAGCAACCATTATTTCATGTTTTTTAGACCTAATACGTAAGAATGCCAGATCATTCGTAGGATCTAAATCCCTAACAACACTTCTTGCTTTGTCCGAGAGCTGGCTAATAAGAGCAGCATATTTAACTGTGGTATTGTTATCCAGGGTTGATTTTGTTGGAATGCCTAGAAAACAATTAGGTAATGTTAGTACAATACATTTGATGAGAAAACAGGTTGAAGGAGATAAGCAATTATCTTCTTCAGTTTATAATAACACCTTCTGCATTAACAAGAATTGATCCAACAAATCCTTTATGAGATTGTATTCTTTTCATTGTCTCTTCAAATTCGGAGGCCTGTAAAATAACACATCAAATTTTTTAACCACAGGTTCTATAGTTAAACAAACAGATATTTCAAAATTCCACATAGACAACAAATTCCTTGAAAGCATAATTTGATAGCAATAGTTACCATTTTTATAAACACTAATAACTATACAACTCCAAATAGTTTACTGACGGCAGTCTTCCCCTAAAATTAAAATTAAACAGCGAAAAATATCGTGAAAATATAAAAGAAATTGTAACGTATACCAATATTTCACTCCTATTTTAAACCATGGTTGAAATTAAGAGATTCCACATCAGGCTCAGTTTACCGTTCGCATGACAACGATCACAACGATGAAACAACATCCATTTCATTCAATAAAAACATTGTGACCAACCGTACTGTATATTGGTATTATACTCTTACGTTAGTACTGCAGATGTTGTTTCAATGCAATTTTGTGCAATCCGTAGCAGTGATGACGTGCTACATATTTTATCTTAGAATATTTATGCACTTCTGTTTTTTTATGTTTGTCAGCTGTGTTTTAAAGTTGATCATATTCATCAGACTACAATTAGAGTTGTGATATCAGAGGTATCAGCGACATAAACACCGGCCTAAATTACAAGATCCAGATTTTATAAAATTAACTGATTTCGAAATGTTTTAATATATATAATGTAATGGTAACTATATAAAATGTAATCACAGTGCTGTTTTATTATTATATTATAAATTAATAGACTATTTTAAAATATTTATTTTATGGCCTGCGAAATCAAACGTTCAGCACTTTACAAGAACGTATCAAAAAAGGTGTTTTTCAAAATTAGGACGAAAGTGTGACCTACCCGAGGACCAAGAAAAGGCCCTGGCTTTTTCTGTAGCTTCTACCCTTACAAACTGTTAATGTCCATTATAAGTTTTAACTGGAAACAGCTTGTGGAAGTGTCGGATTTCTTATTGCTGTGGTGAAAAATACTATTGGTAGATATATCCTTGAATACTGTTCTGTAGTTTGGTGTCGTTTTTACAATTCGTTTATATCAAGAATTGAATAAGTCTAACACAAATTTCTTCTCCTAACTGCACCCAAACTTGAATTTATGTATGGTAAATAGGTACCTATCGACCTAAGTAGCATACATATGCTTCAGCCAGTCTAGCTCTCAAAGTTTACAGAACACCCAAGCCCTTCCACCATGCCAATCCGAAAAAGAACGACTAGAAACGATAGAAATAATGGGTCTTGTCTGTTATCTGCCAGCGCAGCGCCCTAACGGAATGAAGTGGTGAGATATGGAATTGCGTGGAGGTTAGCTGCAGGGAAAAAGAATATGCGCGCGGGATACGACTGCGACTGTGTTGGGTAAGTTAGTTAAAGTGTTTTTGGTTTCTTCCCAAGTTCACTATGCCATCCCCCTCAGGGTAGTGGAACAATGAATGTGGGAAGAAACCAAAACACATTAACTACATAACCCAACCCAGGGGGGTCGAGTTTGAGTAAGTTGAGCAGTCGTATCCCCACTAGTTCCGTATCTCGCAACCAGGAGAGCGCTGCGTATATAATCTTGGGTGGATGGCAGATAACAGACAAGATGCAAAATAATAACTTATGCAGATACTGACCAGGTTGACTTGGCAAGTATTTCTTCGTTAATGAAAATTATAAATATAACTCTAAATAACCTTTCGACACGTTACAACTCCTTGTTAGTCACACCGACTATCGATATATCGTTTATTGTATATCGTTTACATTACAACTTCACATGGTGTAAATTGAAGGTCGTCGTTAACAGGTAATGAATTTTTTTTGCAATTCTTGGAATTAACGTCGAATTCATCTAACAGTTTGTTCAGAATTATCTTATTGTGAGCGAGTATCAATGTGGGTGTTACATTGTTTTTCCATTTCGTAGCGTGCGCATTTAGCCGCACTAGCGGAAATATGATTTTGTCGGTTTACGGTGCATTGGATGTTTTATCGCATAAATATTTCCGTAAGAACATCTTTTACTCTTGTACAGTTTTGAATCTCAAGTTCGCGTTATTTTTTCGATTCAGAATTCTTGATGGAATTTACTACTGCATTTCTTCCTGGTACCTATCACAAAACAAAATTAGGTTTGGATATGGTATGAGCTCCTAACAAAATGATCAAAGGCTTGATTAATTAATATTTTAATTATGAATTCTGATGTTCTTGATAACAACTTCCCAGTTTAACTCATTTTTAAACATTGTCCATACAAAATTTTTCTGTTCTTCCAATGTTGTTGCCCCTTTTCCCATGTACAGTTTCAGTCATATTCTGACCACACTGATGACTGCATTTTTTTGTTTTTTTAACGCTTAAATTTTGCAAAAATTATAAAAATGAGCGAGGACGGCTATTCACCTTAATTATTATTATTAACAAACAAGGGTTACAGATAGGCAAGTGATAGCAGTCATCATTGCAAAAACTTAAAAGAGTTATGGCAATAACAGGAGTTGCAATATTTTACAAGAATTAAAAAAATTCCTAGAACTATTTACTGCTTTTGGACAAAACTACTGTTCACCTTATCAACTTGGAAACAATGTTTTTGTAAATGTATACAGAAATAACTCAATTTTTCAAATGAAAGTTGTATAGAAGTTTAATTCATAAAAATGGTGGAATTATTTACTGTGAGTCAAGTAAGAAGATTGTAGTGTCTTGATGGTGACCTGTGATTCAAGATTTCTTATTGGATTCTCTTGTTGTTTCAGAAGTGTTGCTCCAAGACATCAGTCCGAACATCTAGTCAACCACACAGCTGACATCACGGATCTGACTGGACCTCTTCTCGTTTGTGGTAGCAAGGAAGAATATTGCTGAGAGTAATCGATTTCTGTTGGAAAATAGAACCAATGAGCTTCTCATTATGCGTTGGGTTTATCAGATTGATTAATTGCAACTTGCCGAGTGACATTCCAGTGTCTCCAAATGATCAATTTATTCATGCAAAAGTAGTTTTTTGGTATTTAAATTATTTAAGTAAATTAATCCAGGATAGATTTTTGCACATACAGGCAGAAGGTGAAGATGTTTTGGAGTAGGAGTTACACCTAACAAAAATAAAAATTTTATAATTTTAATCATGTGATATAATAAATATCATATAAATTTCTGCCATATAATTGGAAATTAGCCAAAGTTTCTATATATATAGTCAGTGATATTTCCAACATGTAAAAATGCAATATATTACAGTCGCCCATCAATTTTCTGGCAACCGCAGATTTCCGTGACTACATTTCAAATTTCCCGTGATCACTTAGAATAGTTCACTAATCCACCACCACCCAGTGTGTTTGTGTTTATTTTTCCACATATCTCTTAGTTAACCCTCAAGATGTTGTCAAAGAAAGATGCAGAAATATTTACTTGAATATAATTTACTGTTTATGTTCAATTTACGGAATTGTCAAAATTATACGAAATGGAACGTGTGTGTTAGTAATGGAATATTTTACGAAATGAAAAGCTTATTATAATGAAAGGTATTTCCAAATGGCTGACATAACGGAACAGTATAATTGACATGAGTGATCAACTGGTTTGTTCCAGCTCATTTTAAGTAATGAATTTACATTCAATGTTGTTACATGTCCGAAGATAACTTAGCAAATGATCCCAAGTACACACCAAGATTCGGTAATCCTTTCATCTCGGCATTTGGTTTTCATTCCCATTCGTTCTAATTACTGCCTAATTGCATTGTCTTCTGACACACCTCTTCATTAATCCTCCTAGTGTATCCTTCCAGCACTATCACTGTCCTGACATCGACAATATTCGAGTTTAATGACGATAAGGTTTGTATATCCACCAGTGGTCCGACAAAACAGTTCTCATTCCCAGGGTGCCGGAAAATCAATGGGTAGCTGTACTTATGAGCAAAGATTTATTTGCCGGCAATCATTTGCAGTATAATTTTTTGATGTGCAGTATACAGTAAGACATTAGTTTTGTATGATATCAATTGAAATTATTACCACAAAATTAGTGTTTTGTGGGACTCTATTACAATGTTTATACTTTTCATTTTACAAAGTTTATCTTAAAATTTGATTTAGAAAAGTTGATTTATTTTCAACTGTGTCAATTTTGAATTTCACGATGTTGAAAATATTTCTAGTCAACATTCTATGCTAATACAGTAAAACCTCTCATTAACGAAAATAAAGGGACCCAATTTATCGTCTATTCGTTATTCGGAAATTCGTTGATCGGAAGTTGTTGGGTGTTGCATAACTTCAGGGGTGCATTGACTGTTATATTATACAGGAGCAACGGGGTTATCCAAATGAAGGTATATGCTCAGATACAGAGTAACTCTACTAAAATACGCCCATTACAACTTTTCAGGAAAAAGTATCACATAAGTGGACGATATTCAAAATGCGCCCTCAATGTTTAATAACCAGTTATATTGATTTGAAGCTCCGACAACACAATGCTTTCTTATGGGAAAAAAGGATCACTTTCATTCATCTCATTTTGCAATGTTTGACAGTGGCAAGCACCAAATAACTCTGAAATGCAATGTTACTTTTTCTAGCATTGATTGGCAGGTTTTGTACGAAAACATCCTCTGCAATTTTTTATTATGCGACTTTTTTTGAGGTTGCAATGCATGAAACTCGCTGGGCATATCCTAATGCATCTGTTGAGTCGCTAAGTTTATAAAAAATATTGACAGCAACGCCACATCTTAAAACCAATTAATAAACTACTATTTGACCACCACGGCACGGGTTGCAAATATTTCAAAATGAAATGAATGAAAGCAGCATTTTCCTCATAAGAAAGCACTAAATGTCGTTGGCACTCCAAATCAAGACTCCAATCAATATTTTTCACTAACCTTTCTTAACAACACTCCAGCTCCATCTCTGACGAATAAATTACCTATCACAAAAAAGTGCATAGGAACCCCCTCACCACGATACATACCTCATTGCTGCAAACTTTTGTTGAAATTCCCTTTAAATGGATTAGGGGATTAATTTAATCGGGAATGATTTCAAATACAACACTTTTTTAAAACGAATCTATTTTTTTCTGTTTCAAATTCTTTGTGAATTCTCGGGAAACGGCAGTCTCCACTTCCCTAAAAGCATGCATAGTGGCAGCACTACAACTCTCGGACGAGATTAAATATCTTTCTACTACATCCGGTGCTGCACATACGCCGCTCAACTTCGGCCGTACTATCTCCAATTTTCTGTCTTCCTCCACTTCCTCCATATTGGACACTTGCACCCCTTTGGGATCATCACTTTCCTAAGAGAAGGTCAGCAAATTGTTGTCTATATGAGCAAAATCTTGAAAAGACGCCGAGTTTAAATTTAAACCTGCCCTTAATTCCTCTCACCCTTCTCCCTCTGGTTCCACACACTCCTCACTTTCAATGGAATCGCATATAAATCCCGCCCTTGAATAGCAGTTTTTTATGTTTGATGGTGAGACGGCTTCCCATGAAATGCAAAGCCTGCAAAAGGGTCCATTTAAGGAGGGTTGCATTTCCCTCCATCCTGCGCTGCAAATACTGCACCAGTTGCTGCCGATACAGTCTCTTAACCTGCGAAATGACCCCCTGGTCGAGAGGCTGCAGCCTACTGGTGCAATTTGGAGGGAAGAAAACAACCCTAATGTTCCTTAAATGAATCATTTTATAAACATTTTGTTTAGTAGCGATTATTATGTAAAAATTGATCATTTAAGATTGTTTGTTGTACACATAAGAAATGATAAAATAAACATTGTAAAAATAATTTTGACTTTTCCAATTAAAATCATTATTATTAAGTTTAGTTTTACATGTTCTTTTTATTGACTTTGCTTTACTATCATTATTTCTGACAGGATTATAATCGCTTTTAGTAGTAAGAAAATTACTAAACAATTCTTTTAAATCTTCGAAATCATATTCACTTTGACTGGAAGAGCTTAATTTTTATAAATTCAAGAATTTCATAATCTTGCCATGTTCGACTTTTATTCAAATGTCCCATGCTATTTACTACACATGCCGTGACTTGGCAATAAATATGTATTAGGAAACCTTTTTACTTTTGATAGCAGTATTTATCAGATAAGCGGTAATCTGTATATACTTATTGTATTTTATATTTTAGTTTTCCTTTTAGATCTACGAATGTAGGTAACAGTTCATAGTTCTCGAGGGAATGGTAAAAATAATGAAGATACACAAGGCTATTATTTATATATAATTCTTTCTCGCGTTTTCTCCCGTGTTATCGGTATTCCTTGTCGATCAAACTCGTTCATTCTTCTTTTTCGCGTTTTCTCCTTGTTATCGGTCTTCTTTGGCGATCAAACTCGTTCATTCTTCTTTCTCGCGTTTTCTCCCGTGTTATCGGTATTCCTTGGTGATCAAACTCGTTCATTCTTCTTTCTCGCGTTTTCTCCCGTGTTATCGGTATTCCTTGGTGATCAAACTCGTTCATTCTTCTTTCTCGCGTTTTCTCCCGTATTTTCGGTCATCCGTGGCGATCAAACTCGTTCATTCACCTTTCTCGCGTTTTCTCCCGTGTTATCGGTCTTCCTTGGCGATCAAACTCGTTCATTCTTCTTTCTCCCGTTTTTTCGGTCTTCCTTGTTGATCAAACTCGTTCATTCTTCTTTCTCGCGTTTTCTCCCGTGTTATCGGTCTTCCTTGGCAATCAAACTCATTTATTCTGCTTTCTCGCGTTTTCTCTCGTGTTATCGGTCTTCCTTGGCGAACAAACTCGTTTATTCTACTTGCGTTTTCTGCCGTGTTATCGGTCTTCCTTGGCGATCAAAATCTTTTATTCTTCTTTCTCGCGTTTTCTCCCGTGTTATCGGTCTTCCTTGGCGATCAAACTCGTTCATTCTTTTACTCGCGTTTTCTCTCGTGTTATTGGTCTTCCTTGGCGATCAAACTCATTCATTCTTCTTTAACCCGTTTTTTTCGTGTTATCGGTCTTCCATAGCGATCAAACTCGTTCATTCATGAAAACTTCATATGCAGTCGTATTGGGTATCCTGCGACGATTGCTAGATATATTTATATTTTTATGCAATAAATTTTCTTAAATCTGAAAAACCTTGATATATCTCGAAACAGTAACCTTGGACCTTCCTATTCATCTTAATTCAGCAAATCTGACTGTTTTCTTTTTACCTATACTATACGTAAAATTTTATGATTGAATTTTCACATAGTTATGCGAATTGTGGGTTCTAAAAACCCCTATTCAATGCTGAGACTAACCAAACCTCTGCATTAATGCTTCTGTGTTGTTGAAGGGGATGCAGGCACTGTTTATTTGCTTTGTGATTCCTCTCACTCTTGAGATATTTTTTTCTTTTGCATCAACACTTGATCTATTGAAAGGTCTCCGGATCTGGGTTAGTGCTTGGTTCAGCATTTCTTGCAGACAATAGAATGAGAGTGAGAAACACTTATCTGACATCATCACACAAATAAGCCCATTCAATGATATTAACGATCCTACTTCTTGACTGAGAGCATGATCCATGCGGATGGGAATTACTTAGATCGCACAAAACATATTCTCTTGCCACTCTGAGGGAAACATTTATGCTGTACGGAGGCAGCTATTGTTCGTTTCTTTCTGTTGTTACTTTTCTTTAATTTCTAAGCGATTAAAAAGGCCAAACTTATCATGGCGTCAACTGATAGAAAAATTTAAGCAATACCTGATAATGTAAAGTAGATGGAAATCTTACTGGAAAGCGATTCGGAAGAAAGTGTCAGTTCAGAGGGCGATAGAGAGAAATTACTAAGTAAGCTAAATATATTTTTTGGCATTTTTTTTTGTTGAGTTGGCAAATACGAAACCTCATCTCTCCTGTCCCTGCACACTTCTAATACTCTTGTGTATCATTATTTGAAGTTTTTTTCAAAAACTATTTGTATCATGGAATATTTTATTTCAGGCTGACAATTAAAAAGTAAAAACAAGTTACCTTTTGGGGGCAATGTATATTTAGTTTGCGAGAAATGGAGAACAAAAAACGATGTCTTTGTCATGTGCGTGCATGAAATTTCCACTTAAACACACAATAGGGGTCAAGGTTTCAAATTAAATGAAATGTTCGCGAGTCACCAGACCAGATCATGACTTTGAATTTCATTTAGATGAAGTTTGAATAATCCGTACTAAAAAGTATGCAAAATGCTATGATGTTGGCGGGGGACTCTCCTTAGCTTCGAATTACATGCTATTTAGAATTATCCGGGATCGAAATAACAAGGTTTTACTGTAATACGTTTTACAAGATTTTTGGAAAACACAAAAGGCATCTACCAGGTGGAGAGGAGATCACAGGAGACAATGGCTCAGCCTTTACGGGGCCAGGTTGTGGGTCCACTATACCTCGCTCAGCTGCTGCAGGAAGATACAAGTTAACCATTGAGTCGACTAACAAAAACACTTAAATAATTCACGATGAATAATAGGAAAATGGCCAGAAGCAATATTATTAATATGTTATCCAAGATCTTTTTAAAACATAATAGACACCTACTATGTGGATAGGAGATCACAGGAGACAATGGCTCAGCCTCTGAGGGGCCAGGTTGTGGGCCCATTGCACCTTGCTCAGCTGCTTTGGGAAGAAAATACAAGTTAACCATTAAGTCAACTAATAACAAACACTATTCATAAAATGCATATAGATGGTGTATAGAAAGATAATAACACAGTGGTCACTAGATTAACAGCATGTATGAAAAAAATTAAAATTATTTACCTGGAAGGAAACAATTCGGAATGGAATCCTTCCGAAGTTTCATGGTGCCCTCAATAAAACTCTCCCAAGAGAAATGCTTCAGGCGAAGTCTTTTGTTGTTGTAGACTGTCATTCGGTCCATGCACTGTAGCTTAGGATTCCCAACCAACTTCACCCAAATATCAAATCTCCGATTTGAGTCGGAAGTGGGATGAGGGAACCTGGATGCATCATTTAAAAATATACATCCTCTTGCCGATCTCGCGTATTTCACACTCAGGCATTTCTAAATATTAATAAATAAATGTAAAAATACTTACCTAACTCGTGTACCCTCCTTATTCCCACAATTGGGGACGCAACACGGAATGCAAACCATAGTCTACTTCCCACGTCACAATAAAACTGTCAATGTAACCAGAAGTTTAGAGACGTGCACATATGCTGATTCAATTCACTCGTTGAAACCAGAGTACACCTGCTTACAACTAACAGCATAAGCAAACATAAACACGCTGAACCGTTTCTAAGCGTGCGCAACATTAATATTACGCGCTGTTTTCGTCAGCTGGATGACGTAACTTGATGAAAACTACTTTTCAAAGACCAACAGCCAATCATGTCATCCCACTATTTCCTGTGTTATATACCCACGGGGTCGGCACTCGGATAGCAAAACTGGGACCACCTAGAGCCAGGGTGGGGGTAATATAACAAAACACACTACAGCGCTGGAGGAGAAGTACGGGAGTTGGGGAAGTACGTAGGCGGGCGCTTACGCTTGTTTACTGTTTGCGCGCGCTTATGATGGTTTCAAAGTGTTCTAACGGTTACCACGGATTTGAATCAGCGTATGTTGTGTTGTGTTTTTGGGAAGTGTTGCAAATTTCGTTATGGTTTGGCCACCGTGTTGCATCCCCAGTTGTAGGGAAAAGTTAGGTAAGACTATGACATGATTAATTTATTCAATGTATGCTAAGGAATGTAGCTCGTAAAGCATTCAATGGGTTGCCTTTAACCATCATAGTAAGAATATGATGCCACAACGATTCTTGTTGTGGCATCAAAATTGTATCGAGGTGCATTAATTTTTTTATAGGTTAATATATCTATTCCCTTATTGCCTACGGATAAGTACATATTGCATTAAATACTCATGTGTATGGATGTTTGAACGAGCATTCACATTTTGAACGGTGGCGTTATTACAATCGTCATTAATAAAACTCAAAATAAATGTTTCTCATTGGAGAAACAGAAAAGTGTGAGGGCATTTGGACCCATTATGATATTTATTAATATTTAGAAAAGCCTGAGTGTGAAATACGCAAGATCGGCAAGAGAATGTATATGTTTAAATGATGAATCCAGGTTCCTTCATCCCACTTCCGAATCAAATCGGCGATTCGATGTTTGGATGAGGCTGATTCGGGATCCTAAGCTACTAAGCACGGACCGAATGCATGTGCACAAAAACAGAAGAATTTGCCAGAAGCATTTCTCGCGGGAGAATTTTCTTGAAGGCACCATGAAACTTCGGAAGGATTCCATTCCGAATTTACATAACTGTAATCTATTACTTCTGCCTTAAAATATTTCTGAATGTACCTTTTATTACATCAATAATGTTTGGAATGTATTATTTTCACTCATGATGTGCTGTTAAAGAAGCTCTTATGTGATATCCATTCATGTTTATGCTATGCCAACCTTGTCCTAGATTTGTTTCTACAGATCAATGGACCACATATATTATTGTTATTTTTTGTAAATTGATTTGCCATCTTTTTTTCAATAAATGTGTAAAGAAACATCTGTTCTTTTCTTTTAAAAGTATGCACCAATTCCCACCTAAACATTTGATGGGTAAATTGTTTTCAGAACTGTAAAAAATTGATGGAGGATCAATGCGCCAAATTTATGGAATAATTAAACTATTTGATTTACGGTAAATCGGCTACCCTACGAAAAGCGGGGAACCGGGGGTGAGCAGAGGAGAGGGGGCTGGAGAGGAGAGGTGGTGGCTTGAGAGAGGGGGAGGGAGAAGCGTCTGCCTACGTAGCTCGTTGCCTGGCAACGTCTTCGACCAATGGGAGGGCCGTAACAAAACGCACTGAAGCGACGGAAGGGTTGTAGGGGTAAGGTTTAGGCTGTCCTCGTTTTATAAAGTTGAGTGTCGCGACCCTGGTGTTACCTGACGTCATCATATCTGTAGAATCGGAGAGAAAAATCTGTATAATCATCTATTAAAGGAATATTTATGCTCAAAATTCCGTTTATTGTACATATCATAAGGTATGTGATGTGATGTGCATCCCAACCCCGGTCCTGGTAACAGTGTCTATTATCAAAATGTCAGGAGCATTAAAAACAAGCTCTCGTCCGCCACCACAAACCTTGTGTAATTGTCCAATTTCAGAGTAATAGCGCTGACGGAAACGTGGCTTACATCTACATCTACAAGTTACCCTACAATTCACCAAGTTGGTGGGTGGCAGGGGGTGCAATGCACCAAATCCTACCTAAAGATTGTCTAACGCACTTCGAAATTTCCTATTGTGATCTCGTATTGTCCTCGGAAAGAACGAGCCTAGATAACGCTCCGTCCTACAATCGATCTCACGTATTTTATCGTCTCGATCATTTCTACCTATATACGTTGGTGCCACAATTATTCCCACTACCTCCTCTTTTAGACATTCCGACCTATATTTCTCCAGAAGTTTCAACCTTGAGTCCAATCTACGGTCCTCCAGTGATACCCAGTTCAAATCGCTCAATAAAGAGGTGACGCTTTCCTTATGTTCGTACTTTTGTTTTACAAATCTGGCTGCTCTACGCTGTTCTCTTTCTAGTTGAATTATGTGTCCTTTCTCGTACGGATCCCATATGCTCGCTGCGTATTCCACTTGCGGTCTTACCAGTAATAAGTAGCATGTTTCACGTACTTTCTCTGTAGTGTTTCGTACTATTCTAACTATGAATGCCAGTTTCTTGTTGGCCGCGCCTACAACTCGACGAATGTGCATTTACTAACGTTGTTGGTGTAGTGAAACACTTTCCCTTTCACTTTTTACCTGCGCTCGACCCTAATTTAACCTTGAAGACAGCCAACCGCGTATTTACGTTAGGTCTAGTATATTTATATAGATAGTACAGATTAGTTAAGAGGATAGGATGGCTACTCCGAGGACTCCTGTTTCCTCCTTCTTGCGCGACGCTGGTTGCGAGGCCATGAGGTCTCGGATCACGGAGCTGGAGAGGGTGGTTGCGGACCTCCTTCAGAGGGTGGAAAGGTCGGAGGCAGCCTTGGCGCGTGGGAGGGGTGCGGGTTCTTCCCTGAGAGCAAACCGCGCCAAAATGGCGGCTCGGGTTCGCCTGGGTGCGGAAGCCGGCAGAGCGATCGGGGAGGCTCCTAGCTCCTCTTCGCGGGTCGAGGGTCCTCCGGTCCGGAAGCCCGATGAGTGGTGTGTGGTGTCCACTCGGGGGGATCGTGGGGTGGTGTTGCGGAGACAGGGAGTTGGGAACGCCTCGGTGGCCCCTCTTCCTGTTAGTAATCGGTTTGCGGTGTTGTCGGAGGACGACTCCACTGCCGTTACGCCCGTGCCCGCTCCCGTCTCCTCGGTGGAGGCCGGGCCCAAGGAGAGCTCGGGGGGAAAGAGAGGGCTGTTAGTGATAGGGAGCTCCAACGTCCGGCGTGTGGTGGCGCCTTTACTGTCACGGGCCCGCCGGGAGGGAGTTCACGAGCGGGTGTTCTCCAGGTGTATACCAGGAGGTTCGGTGCCCCAGGTGACGAAGGAGTTCAGGGTGTCGGTATCGGGCACGGGTTGCTCCTCGCTGCGGGTGGTGGCCCATGTTGGTACCAATGACGCTTCGAAGCGCGGCTCCGAGGAGGTCTTAAGCTCTTTTAAGGACTTGGCCGCTGAGGTTGCTCGTGTCCGAGAGGAGTCTGGTGCTGATGTGCGGCTTTCCATCTGTAGCATTGTTCCTCGGACGGACTGCGGTTCTATGGTTTGGAGCCGAGTGGTCGGGCTGAACCGTAGGCTGTGGGACTTCTGTAGGGGCAATGGAGTGGACTTCGTTGACCTGAGGCCGGTCCTGGACTCATGTAGGGCATCCCTAAACGGTTCTGGTGTGCACTACACTGCCGAGGCTGCGGAGGCGGTAGCGCGTAGGGTGTTTGAGCATTCTAGGGCTTTTTTAGGTTAGATTTAAGCAATTGCAATTTTTTAGCAAGCGTTGAGATGCACGCCAATAGTAGATCAGATGGTAGGTTAGGATGTAGGCAGCTTGCCGGTACGGGATTAATTGAGAGCACAATAGGGGAAAATGTAAGAAATCCGTGCGGTAACAGAATTATCGAAGGCATGGGGATAAACGATTTTCCATGCAACAATTCCGTAGATAATGCGTGCGACCTTAACAACGCTATAAACCCGACGTTAAGTAACAGTAGAATACATTCCAAGCGTAGAAATAGTCGACAAAGTAGGAAGGATAAGGAGGCAGTAAATAATAATAATTATAATCTTAATAATAATAACAGTAATAATAGCTCAGTAGAGCGCGAGGAACCGTTACGTAGTCATAGCGAGAAATTAAAAATCATTACGGTTAATTGTCGCAGCATTCGCAGGAAGGAGGCCGAATTTGAACATCTTATTCGTAGTCTGCGTGCTGATGTAGTTATAGGCACTGAAAGTTGGCTTACGGCAGACATAGCCAGTCAGGAGATCTTTCCTCGTGACTATAGCGTATTCAGAAAAGATCGATGTATCCGGTCGGGAGGTGGAGTCTTTATAGCAGTTAGCAATAAATACGAAAGTTACCCAATACAGATTAACGACGACGAAGTCGAAAGTGTTTGGTGTCGTGTGAAAGGAAGCGACTCAAAAACTATAAATATATGCGCTTTTTATAGACCCCCAAATGCGAGCGTGGAAACTATTCATTCTCTAGAGAAACAAGTGGCGACGCTAAATTCGTCTAATAAAGATAAAGCCATTATAATCGGGGGCGATTTCAATCTTCCGTCAATAGATTGGAGGCATAATTGCTTTTATCCCGGAGGTAGAGAGCGTGAATCGTGCGAGGCGTTACTAGAAACTTTCGGTAAGCACTCATTGTATCAATTAGTGAGATTTCCCACGAGATTTAATAATATATTAGATTTATTTGTTACTAATCTTCCTGAGCGTATGAATAGAGTATCTGATGCTGAGGGAATAAGCGATCACAAGGCAGTTTACGTGGAATTTCAGTTAATTATTGAGAAACAGGTTAAGGCCAAAAGAAAACTTTATGTATTCGCCAAAGCCGATTTCACAAGATTTAGGTCTTTTCTGCGAAATAAATATACTAATTTCAGCAATTTAACTGATAGTGCAGACGTGGAGGAATCCTGGTGCATGTTCAGAGATATGATGCGAGAGTGTACAGATAAATTTATTCCGAGCAAACAGAAGCGTGATAGTGCAGAACCTAGATGGTACAATCAGGAAGTAAGAAGCGCTCTCCGACGTCAAAGAAAACTCCACTCTCGCGTAAATAACACATCCTCAACAGCTACGGTCGAACAGAATGCAATAATAAGGCATCAATACAAGGAGGCGCGCTCCATAGCCAGAGTAGCAATGCGTAATGCGTTTAACAATTATAAAAAGAAGGTTTTACAGGAAAACTTGAAAGAGAACCCAAAAGCATTTTGGTCTTACGTCAGGGAAGTTCAAGGTAGGGGCCCCACTATTGCGTCACTGCGGTCGGAAACGGGAAACGTAGTTCACGATAGTATGGATAAAGCAAACCTATTAAATCATCACTTTCAGAAAGCTTTTACTCGTGATGACGATGAATGTGAAACCCCTATTCCTATGCGTCAGGGCGATTCGATGGAAGATTTGGTATTTTCGGAAAATGGCATCGCGCTCCAACTTCATTCAATTAAGCCAAATAAATCTCCTGGACCGGAGGAAATTCCCGCGCGTGTAATGAAAGAATTAGCTGCTGAAATCGCGCCGTATTTGAAAATTATATTCGAGAAATCCATTAGAGAAGGAGTAGTTCCTAAAGATTGGAAGGTGGCACATGTTACGCCCATCCATAAGAGTGGCGACAGAGAGAACCCCGAAAATTATAGGCCGATATCCTTAACTTCATTATCGTGCAAGATACTTGAGCACATAGTCTTTAGCTCTGTAATGCGCTATTTAGATAGCCATTCATTGCTTAGCGGATGCCAACACGGATTCCGGAGAGGTAGATCATGCGTAACGCAGCTCGGCCTGTTCGTGGACGATTTGTTGCGATGCGGAGAGAAAAATACTCAGGTCAATGCCATATTCATTGATTTCAGGAAGGCGTTCGATAAAGTATCTCATAGGAAATTAATTGCGAAGTTAGGACAATGTGGTATCAATTCGAAAGTTGTCGGTTGGGTGAGAGACTTCCTCTCGAATAGGGAACAGATAGTTGTCATCGATGGGAAATACTCGTCCCCCGTTAAAGTTGCTTCGGGTGTTCCTCAGGGAAGTGTATTAGGCCCTCTGCTCTTCTTAATCTATGTAAATGATATGTGCTCGGTTGTTCGTAGTAAAATTAGGCTTTTCGCCGATGACACCGTTCTATATAATGAAATAAAAAATCAGGAGGACCATCAGTCTCTGTGTGAAGACTTAAGAGCCATTTCAGCGTGGTGCAAAGAATGGCAAATCGAAATTAATTATACTAAATGTGCCGCAGTCACGTTCTGGAAAAGTAAGAACAAAGATTTAGGTTTCGAATATAAAATAGATGAAATGAGTATTCGACAAGCTGAGTATGTAAAATATTTAGGAGTAACCATTTGTCGAGATCTTTCGTGGGACATGCACATTCGTCGAGTTATAGGCGCGGCCAACAAGAAACTGGCATTCATAGGTAGAATAGTACGGAACACTACAGAGAAAGTACGCGAAACATGCTACTTATCACTGGTAAGACCACAAGTGGAATACGCAGCGAGCATATGGGATCCGTACGAGAAGGGACACATAATTCAACTAGAAAGAGTACAGCGCAGAGCAGCCAGATTTGTAAAACAAAAGTACGAACATAAGGAAAGCGTCACCTCTTTATTGAGCGATTTGAACTGGGTATCACTGGAGGAGCGTAGATTGCACTCAAGGTTGAAACTTCTAGAGAAATATAGGTCAGAATGTCTAAAAGAGGAGGTAGTGGGAATAATTGTGGCACCGACGTATATAGGTAGAAATGATCGAGACGATAAAATACGTGAGATCGATTGTAGGACGGAACGTTATCTAGGCTCGTTCTTTCCGAGGACAATAAGAGATCACAATAGGAAATTTCGAATTGCGTTAGACAATCTTTAGGTAGGATTGGTGCATTGCACCCCCTGCCACCCACCAACTTGGTGAATTGCAGGGTAACTTGTAGATGTAGATGTAGAAAGATCTCGACAAATGGTTACTCTTAAATATTTTACATACTCAGCTTGTCCATAAGAATGCATGGGAAATGGCTTAGTGACAGTGTCGGCGATAACGAATTAGCCCTTACGCCAATTCACGCCATTTTCCGCCGCGATCGCAGTTCTAGGGGAGGCGGAGTGACTTAGAGACGGATTGTGAAATTCTTTGGACCGAAGTAGTCATTTCCACTAACTCGCCCCGGAATAATTCTGCGGTATTTAACAACAAACTATTTATCGGATGTTTCTATCGACCCCCCGACAGTAACATTTCGGTGTTGGAGTGCTGTTTCCAATCGGTGATTCGTGTGCGGTCACTCTGTCCCAATGTTATTCTCCTCGGGGACTTTAATCTGTCTATTGGTTGGAACTCACATACTGACGGTTCCACCAAAAGTGTTCACGATGAATTCTTCCTGGACCATTTCATTAACGGTCTGGGTTTTTTTCAATGCAACTCCCACTCCACCCGAAACTTGGCAACGTTGGATCTTATCATTTCCTCAGTCCCCGTGCAGGCCATGATCCCCGGCAGAAGCATTTTCGCCTCCGACCACCAGTCATTAGAATTTCTCCTACCCCCACCCTACCGATCCCCACAGCCGTCGCCCTCACCCCCTGTCCGAACCGTTAGAGCTTGGAACAAAGCTGACTGGCAGGTCATCAACCGTGCACTCTCCCTCCTTCCATGGGACCTCCTGGAGTGTGGGACTACGCAGGATAGCATCTCCCTTTTCTACGACATTCTCCTCGGTGCCATTGGTGACCTCGTTCCCTCCCGCAAGATTTCCAAGAGACGACCCCTATGGATGTCCGAGGCGATCGCTGCAACCCTCCGTAACAAAGAAGCCGCTTGGAAACTAAGTAAGACCCACCCAAACCCCCGCACGCGCTCGGAGTTTGCAAAAATTCGCAGCCGCTCGAGAACGCTCCTCAGACGTGACTACGCCAAATATGTGAAAACAATCACCGAAGAACTCAAAGACAATTCCAAGAGATTATAGACTCTCATAAATGGCAGAAGAAAGTGTTCTCGTATCCCCCTTACTGTGAGCTTCGATTCCAAGTCATTCACGAACCACGAAAGGCCCACCGCTTTCAACGACCAGTTCGCTTCGAACTTTTCCACACCCTCGCTCTCACCCCCCTTACCACCCGTTGAGTCCATTTGCACTCACTCCCTCTCAACCATTTCCACCACCCGCAGTGAGGTCCTAAGCCTTCTTTCCTCCTTACTTTCAAATAAGGCCACAGGATCGGACTCCATTGGTTCCCTATTCCTCAAACGCACGGCCAACACTCTTCATCTCCCTATCACGAAAATATTTAACAGATGCTTCTCGGATGGATCTTACCCGACGGAGTGGAAAACAGCAAATGTCACCCCTATTCTAAAGTCCGGTTCTAAAAATTGCATTGATAATTACCGACCCATATCTATTCTTCCTGTTCTTTCCATCCTCTTTGAACGTATCATTCACAGCCGCCTCCTGTCGTTTATCCTCCCTTACATTTCCCCCTATCAACATGGTTTTCTTCCCGGGAGCTCATGCCTCACCAACCTTTCCGTCATTCACTATCATATTACCAATGCTTTCGAACAATCTTCCCAACTCGACGTTTGTTACGTCGATTGTTCCAAAGCTTTTGACACCGTGGATCACATCCTATTAATTCACAAACTTACCAATCGTTACAATATCCATGGACCCCTTCTTAGTCTTCTCACCAGTTTTCTATCCAACAGATTTCAACGTGTTACAATCGACGGCGTTACTTCCCCTTCCCTTCCAGTTCCTTCCGGTATTCCACAAGGAAGTGTTCTTGGTCCCCTTCTTTTCTCTTTATATATTGATGATATTGTTCATTCCGTTCTTCCCCATTCCTGCAACATACTGTTATATGCCGACGATTACAAGATATTTAAGCAAATAGACAACTCCAATGACAGTCACTTGCTTCAGCTTGCCCTCCATTCAATCTCTAATTGGAGCTCTGCATGGAAACTTAAAGTTAATCCCACCAAATCTAAATTTATACAGTTCACCCTTCGAACCAAACCCATCCCTTCAGTTTATTTATACTCCGCCCAACCCATACCCGAAGTTCCCTCACACAGTGACCTTGGAGTGCTCTTCGATTCCAAGCTCACCTTCACCTCACATATAAGAAAAATTTCATCCAAAGCCATGCCCCTTGTTGGCCTGTTGTACAGATTCACAGAAACTGCGGTAACAGAATTATCGAA
Organism: Tanypteryx hageni; assembly: GCA_028673005.1. NCBI lineage: Eukaryota > Metazoa > Arthropoda > Insecta > Odonata > Petaluridae > Tanypteryx > Tanypteryx hageni. The sequence continues at coordinate 79,903,527 of CM054118.1, read as the reverse complement.
GGCATGGGGATAAACGATTTTCCATGCAACAATTCCGTAGATAATGCGTGCGACCTTAATAGCGCTATAAACCCGACGTTAAGTAACAGTAGAATACATTCCAAGCGTAGAAATAGTCGACATAGTAGGAAGGATAAGGAGGCAGTAAATAATAATAATTATAATCTTAATAATAATAACAGTAATAATAGCTCAGTAGAGCGCGAGGAATCGTTACGTAGTCATAGCGAGAAATTAAAAATCATTACGGTTAATTGTCGCAGCATTCGCAGGAAGGAGGCCGAATTTGAACATTTTATTCGTAGTCTGCGTGCTGATGTAGTTATAGGCACTGAAAGTTGGCTTACGGCAGACATAGCCAGTCAGGAGATCTTTCCTCGTGACTATAGCGTCTTCAGAAAAGATCGATGTATCCGGTCGGGAGGTGGAGTCTTTATAGCAGTTAGCAATAAATACGAAAGTTACCCAATACAGATTAACGACGACGAAGTCGAAAGTGTTTGGTGTCGTGTGAAAGGAAGCGACTCAAAAACTATAAATATATGCGCTTTTTATAGACCCCCAAATGCGAGCGTGGAAACTATTCATTCTCTGGAGAAACAAGTGGCGACGCTAAATTCGTCTAATAAAGATAAAGCCATTATAATCGGGGGCGATTTCAATCTCCCGTCAATTGATTGGAGCCATCATTGCTTTTATCCCGGAGGTAGAGAGCGTGAATCGTGCGAGGCGTTACTAGAAACTTTCGGTAAGCACTCATTGCAACAATTAGTGAGATTTCCCACGAGATTTAATAATATATTATATTTATTTGTTACTAATCTTCCTGAGCGTATGAATAGAGTATCTGATGCTGAGGGAATAAGCGATCACAAGGCAGTGTACGTGGAATTTCAGTTAATTATTGAGAAACAGGTTAAGGCCAAAAGAAAACTTTATGTATTCGCCAAAGCCGATTTCACAAGATTTAGGTCTTTTCTGCGAAATAAATATACTAATTTCAGCAATTTAACTGATAGTGCAGACGCGGAGGAATCCTGGTGCATGTTCAGAGATATGATGCAAGAGTGTACAGATAAATTTATTCCGAGCAAACTGAAGCGTGATAGTGCATAACCTAGATGGTACAATAAGGAAGTAAGATGCGCTCTCCGACGTCAAAGAAAACTCCACTCTCGCGTAAATAACACATCCTCAACAGCTACGGTCGAACAGATTGCAATAATAAGGCAGCAATACAAGGAGGCGCGCTCCATAGCCAGAGTAGCAATGCGTAATGCGTTTAACAATTATAAAAAGAAGGTTTTACAGGAAAACTTGAAAGAGAACCCAAAAGCATTTTGGTCTTACGTCAGGGAAGTTCAAGGTAGGGGCCCCACTATTGCGTCACTGCGGTCGGAAACGGGAAACGTAGTTCACGATAGTATGGATAAAGCAAACCTATTAAATCATCACTTTCAGAAAGCTTTTACTCGTGATGACGATGAATGTGAAACCACTATTCCTATGCGTCAGGGCGATTCGATGGAAGATTTGGTATTTTCGGAAAATGGCATCGCGCTCCAACTTCATTCAATTAAGCCAAATAAATCTCTCGGACCGGAGGAATTTCCCGCGCGTGTAATGAAATAATTAGCTGCTGAAATCGCGCCGTATTTGAAAATTATATTCGAGAAATCCATTAGAGAAGGAGTAGTTCCTAAAGATTGGAAGGTGGCACATGTTACGCCCATCCATAAGAGTGGCGACAGAGAGAACCCCGAAAATTATAGGCCGATATCCTTAACTTCATTATCGTGCAAGATACTTGAGCACATAGTCTTTAGCTCTGTAATGCGCTATTTAGATAGTCATTCATTGCTTAGCGGATGCCAACACTGATTCCAGAGAGGTAGATCATGCGAAAACGCAACTCGGCCTGTTCGTGGACGATTTGTCGCGATGCGGAGAGAAAAATACTCAGGTCAATGCCATATTCATTGATTTCAGGAAGGCGTTCGATAAAGTATCTCATAGGAAATTAATTGCGAAGTTAGGTCAATGTGGTATCAATTCGAAAGTTGTCGGTTGGGTGAGAGACTTCCTCTCGAATAGGGAACAGATAGTTGTCATCGATGGGAAATACTCGTCCCCCGTTAAAGTTGATTCGGGTGTTCCTCAGGGAAGTGTATTGGGCCCTCTGCTCTTCTTAATCTATGTAAATGATATGTGCTCGGTTGTTCGTAGTAAAATTAGGCTTTTCGCCGATGACACCGTTCTATATAAAGAAATAAAAAATCAGGTGGACCATCAGTCTCTGCGTGAAGACTTAAGAGCCATTTCAGCGTGGTGCAAAGAATGGCAAATCGAAATTAATTATACTAAATGTGCCGCAGTCACGTTCTGGAAAAGTAAGAACAAAGATTTAGGTTTCGAATATAAAATAGATGAAATGAGTATTCGACAAGCTGAGTATGTAAAATATTTAGGAGTAACCATTTGTCGAGATCTTTCGTGGGACATGCACATTCGTCGAGTTATAGGCGCGGCCAACAAGAAACTGGCATTCATAGGTAGAATAGTAAGGAACACTACAGAGAAAGTACGCGAAACATGCTACTTATCACTGGTAAGACCACAAGTGGAATACGCAGCGAGCATATGGGATCCGTACGAGAAGGGACACATAATTCAACTAGAAAGAGTACAGCGTAGAGCAGCCAGATTTGTAAAACAAAAGTACGAACATAAGGAAAGCGTCACCTCTTTATTGAGCGACTTGAGCTGGGTATCACTGGAGGACCGTAGATTGCACTCAAGGTTGAAACTTCTAGAGAAATATAGGTCGGAATGTCTAAAAGAGGAGGTAGTGGGAATAATTGTGGCACCGACGTATATAGGTAGAAATGATCGAGACGATAAAATACGTGAGATCGATTGTAGGACGGAGCGTTATCTAGGCTCGTTCTTTCCGAGGACAATAAGAGATCACAATAGGAAATTTCGAATTGCGTTAGACAATCTTTAGGTAGGATTTGGTGCATTGCACCCCCTGCCACCCACCAACTTGGTGAATTGCAGGGTAACTTGTAGATGTAGATGTAGAAATCAACAACCCTCAGGCATTAAAATCAGTGTTTTCCGGTTGTGTCCTACCACTACTTGAATATTGCTCTCCTATATGGTCCACGGCATCTCCCACCAACTTTAAACTTCTAAATCCCCCTCTAAATTTCTTCCTAGCAATCGTGCGCCATCGAGTCCCCACTTACCGTAACTTGTCTCGCGAGGAATTGCTTTCAGTGATGAGTATTTCTTCCCTGCAATTGCGTCGGAAAACATCAGACCTAAAATTTCTCCATGGAATAATGAATGGTAAATACCGACCAAATGAACTTCTTACCTACTTTTCTCTTCACGTCCCCCCTCGTCCCACCCGCAATCCCAACCCTTTACACTTACCCAAATGCCGACTCTCCATCACCAAAAGATCTCTCTTCTATCGATTGCCACAAACATTTAATTCCCTGGTTCGTTTGTTCCCTGTTATTGATATGTTTTCCCCCATCTCATCCTTCTCTGCACTAGTTGCCCGGTCACCCCCATAATTTTTATTGTCTAAACGCTTTTGAATATGTTTTTGTTTTTGCATTTTCCTGTTTGGAACAATTTAATATCTGTTCCACGATTGTTAATTTAATTTATTTTATTTGTTATTTTGTTGTTATATTACGGATCCATAATAAAAGGCCAAAATTTGGCTGTTTATGGACCTTTTTTAATTAAAATAAATAAAATACGAAAAAAGTATCGATACTTTACTAATATCGACAATTTCCTTTCGATACCTAATAATTTTGTACTCGATTCTTTTCTTTAGATTTTCTACTCATATGCGTATGTTTTTCTCAGTATCGAATCAAATGAGTACATGCAGTAATAAAAGTGAGGAAGAATTTGCACAAGCTCCCCAGCGTTGACACACTAAAATCCCGACTTGATGAGCTGTACGAGGTCATTATAAAGGTTTATTCTGACAAAATAAGTGATCCTAGTGTGGGAAATGTTGCAATTACTTTGGACATTTGGACTGAAATGATGTCATGCCGTAGTTTCCTGGGTATAACAGCACATCATTTGAACGGCACAGACATTGTTTCTAAATGCATTGCAACCAAGGAGCTCACGGATAGGCATACATCAGTCAACATTTGTGAGCAACTTGAAGGTGTTTGCACGAAGTATTCTATCCCCAAAAGTAAGGTACTATGTGCAGTCACTGGTTACGCTTCCAATATTGTTGGTGCAGTTAACATGTTTCTCGGCAAGAGAAAACACCTTCCCTGTTTTGCACACACGCTTCATTTGGTGGTAGAAAAGGTAACATCTATGGAAAATGTACAAAAAATCACTAGCCAGGTAAGACAGGTTGTGAAGTTTTTTCGAAGAAGTGTTATAAATAGTGACTTACTTCGTGATAAACAGATAGAAGTTAATAAAACCCCTCTTAAGTTGATTTTAGATGTAAGCACAAGATGGAATTCTGTGTATTATATGTTAGAAAGATGCTTTGCCTTGTCAAAATTTGTGCATCAGATTCTCCTTGAAAACTCGAAGGCTGCTCCATTAGCATTAATTTCCGTTGAGCTTGACACTGTGAAATATATTGAAGTTGCTTCAACCATTGGATTACATTACCAAGGAGATTGCGGGAAAAATTTGTAACGCTGAGCAAAGTGATTCCACTTATCCCTTGCTTAAAAGCAGTTGCAATCTATTGGAATTACTGAGGAAAATGACGTTGTTAGACAGGTAAAAGAAACACTGCTGAGCGAAATTAATCACAGGTTCGCTCATATTGCGGAGCCTCATCTGTTAGCTATATCCAATTTATTAGATCCGCGATTTAAGAACACATTTTATTGATATCAAGGCTTGTGCAAAGGCTCAATCTAATATCCGTTCCTTGATTAGAAGTGAGGCATCAAGCAGTGACACAGACAGTGATTCTACTCTGAATACAAAATCCGAGTATGACTTTTGGAGCCACCACAAAGTATTGGCCCATGGCAAACAAAAAAAGAACACAAATACCATTGAGGAAAGAGATGAGCTGTGTATTTATGAATTCCAGTTTCTCCTCTGATCCTTTGAAGACCTGGGAAGATATGAAGTGTGTTTTCCCCAATCTTTACAAGCTCGCAAGAGCGTATATACCTGACAATTCCCGCCACATGTCTCTTTTCTAAGGCGGGAGCAACCGTAACGCAAGCCAGGAATCGGTTAACGGGAAGCCGCCTGGAAAAGCTCATGTTTTTCGGAGATTGCACAGAGGAGTGGGAGGTGTAGATTTTATTGTACTTAGAAGAATGTGCCTTAATTTTTTAATAAATATAATATTCTAAATTGTTTTGATTTGATTCTTACTCATAGACGAATGTGCCTTTCCGTATGTTCAATAAATGTAATTTTTTGCGTGTTTTGATTCGATAACTACTCATAGACGTATGTGCCTTTATTTATATTCAATTAATGTAATATTTGCAATTGTTCCGATTCGATACTTACCCATATCGGTACTTCCATTCCAATACTTTTGTGGTATCGCTACATCATGAGTAAGGTATCGACATGGAAGAAGGAGATCTTTCTTCCATGGTATCGATTCTTTCGTTTCGATTTCGTATCCCTACTTATCAATTACCTGGGCGACACCTCCGCAGCGTTTATATAGGGGCGAGTTATGGAACTATAAGGCGCTAAATGTGGCGAGATTTGGAATTACTTGGAGCAATACTTCATTGGAACTCAATTTAAACATAAGAGAAACTTGTACTCGACCCCACCGGGTTGGTGAAACTGTTTTTCATTTCTCACGTTATCTGTGCAGAGAGGAGTCTGGTTCCCACGTAACCGATAAGTACCAAAGTATCATTTATAACTGTATCCATTCTTTTTTCTTTGTATGGAGACGCATCTCAGCACAGTTAACGTGAGGAGGAATGAAAAACAGTTTCACCAACAACCCAACCAGTTGGGGTCAAGTAAAAATTTCGCTTATGTTCAAATTTGGGTTATTCACAAATATAAGTGTGCTTTTGTTCTTCTGTCGATGTGCCTCATTAAAAGTATCATTTATAACTATATCCCGTCTTTTTTCTTTGGATGGAGACGCCTCTCAGCATAGTTAATGTGAAGAATAATAAAAACATTTTAACCAACCACCCCACCCGGTGGGGCCGAGTAAAAGTTTCGTTCATGTTCAAATCTCCCCTTAAAATTGACGTTCCAATGGAGTAATGCTCCAAGTATTTCCAAATCTCGCCACATTCAGCGCCTTATAGTTTCATATCTAGTCCCTAGAAAACGCTGCGGAGGAGGCGCCCACGTAACCGCTAAGTACTAGTTTCATATATGTAAATTTAGGAAAACTTAACACGGCTATTTTACTCACTTTACTAAAGAAATAAATCAGTTTTTTATGATAATAACTATTTATTAATGGGAAAAGAAAGGCCTCTGTTAGGAATATATGATGCAACTAGGTATGGCAAATAGATTAAATGGCTCAATCCTAAATTAAAAATACGTAATAATAAATAGTGTTCTCCAGGTTCAGGTGCTCCTCCTCCACCTTTTTCTATCCTGTGCCCTTCTCTTCATCTCCCCATACCCTCCTTCCTCCCTTAGAATATCCAACATTTTAATTCTTCTTCCTCTTTTCTTTCTTCCCTCCACCGTTCCTTCGATAGCATCCTTCAGTAATCCCTCTCTTCTCAAAACATGTCCTATCCATTTCTTTTTCCTAGTCACTATCATATCCATCAAACTCCTTTCCTCTTCTACTCTTCTTAGCACTTCCACATTTGTAATCCTGTCAGTCCATTTAACCTTCAGCATCCTCCTCCACACCCACATTTCAAATGCCTCTACCCTCTCCGTCTCTCTTCTTCATTGTCCATGTCTCCGACCCATATAGCATCACACTCCAAACATAACACTTTACCAATCTCTTCCTCAATCCCAAATCCATCTTGCTGTTAAATAGCTTCCTTTTTCTATTGAACGCTTCCTTTGGCAAACCTATTCTAATCTTAATTTCCTTCTCACATTTCCAATCCTCTGTCAACAACGTTCCAAGATACCTGTACTGTTCCACATGCTCTATCCTCTCCCCCATCACCTGCACTTCCATCCTTTTCTCGCCCCTAATCTTATTACTTTCATTTTCTTTCCATTTATTCTCAACCCATATCTGTCTTCCACGCTCACCAGATTCTGTAGCATCTGCCTCTCTGTCCTCTCAGCAAACAGTATCATGTCATCAGCAAACCTAATTGATGATGTAATTCTTCCTCCAACACTTACTCCTGTGCTCATCTCCCAACACTCCTTTATCATTTCTTTAGTATAGATGTTAAACAGGGCTGGTGACAAACAGCAGCCCTGTCTAACTCCTCTCCCAATCTCATACCACTCCGTCCTGCTTTCCCCTATCCTCATGGCCACCTCCTATCTCATGTATAGATTCCTTATCAACCTTCTGTCTCTCCAATCTACTTTCTTCTCCCTCAATATCTCCATCATTCTTTCCCACCTCACACAGTCGAAAGCCTTCTCCAAGTCCACAAAGCACAGACTGATACCCTTGTTCCGTTCTAAATACCTTTCTCCAATCGTCCTTACCACCCCTATGGCATCCCTCATACCCATTCCTTTCCTAAATCCAAATTGTTCTTCTGCTACATTCTCTTCCATTACCCTCGTCAACCTTCTATTCATCACTCTCAACATTATCTTGGCCGCATGAGCTATCAGACTTATAGTTCTATGCTCCCCGCACTTCTTTGCCCCTTTCTTTTTAGGTAGTGGTATCATTTCCTCCGGCCACTCTGCACTCTCATATATTGCATTGCACAAGTTGGGCACCTCTTCAATGCCTTCGTCTTGCAGACACTTGAACAGTTCCACAGGTATCCCATCTACTCCTGCCACCTTTCCCTTCCTCATTTCCTTCATAGCTGCCACTACTTCCTCCCTCAGTATTGCCTCCCCCATCTCTTCCCTATCCACTTCCCCTTTTTCCTCAATTTCCAGCTCTGCTGGCTTTTCCTTCGTCTTATACAACTCCTCTGTGTATTCTTTCCACCTGCACATAACCTCCCTTTCCTCCTTCAGTATCTTATCATCCTTGCTCTCAATTTCTTTTGAGCCTCCTCCTCCAGATCTCTGTCCATCCCAAGTAATACTCCTGACCTTCTGATATGCTAGGTCGTACCTTCCCCTCTTCTTGAGCTCTTGTATCTCCTTGCACTCCTCCTCCAGCCACTTTTCCATATTTCCATGTATATAGCCTTCTCTTATGATTCTTATCCCAGGTGTTGGTTATTATCATGTTCCTCTCCTTGCAGAACTCGATAGTCTGTCTCCCCTTTCGTTTCTCTGTCCCAGGCCGAACTGCCCCACAACTCCATCGGCTCGTCCCTCTCCCACACTCGCATTCCAGTCTCCCATCACTATTTTACAGCATCCCTTTCCTTCCTGGTCCAGTATGGCATTTATTCTCTCATACACTTCCTCCACTTCCCCATCGTCATGGTTGCCGGTTGGCATGTACACTTGGATGACTAGGATGTTCTTTGGTTTAGCATTTAATTTCAGTCCAATAATCCGACCACTGTCATAAATGACCCTGGTAATACTCGGTTCAATCTTCTTATTAACTATCATTCCTACCCCATTTTTACCCCTGGTATTCCCCGTGTAGTATAACTTGGTATCGTCACTCCTCAACTCACCATTTCCCTCCCATCTCACCTCGCTTATCCCAATAATGTCCATCTTGTTTATCTCCATCTCTCCCTTGAGATTTTCCAATTTTCCAGCTCTTAATAACGTCCTTGCATTCCAGGTCCCTAACCTTAATCTTCCTCCTTCCTCTGACTTCGCTTTATTCTCTAGACTCTTCGTAAACTGTCTCCCCCAGAGATCCGATCGGGAGACTATTTTAACTCCGGAATATTTAATTTGTGAAGAATCCATGATATTTCTAACTTCTCCGCACCATAACATGGGATAATTCCAGCGGTGGTTTCCCGTTGCCTTCTGCTGTCTAGAGAGGGCGCCCCTAACCTGGGGTACAGACTCCTTTTGTAGCCGCCCCTAACATGGGGTACAGACACTACTAGATGGGTTTCCTCCACCTGAGGGACCATCACCCTCCCTAAGAGGTTCATCCGCCCGAAGCCATTGGCCTCCTAGGGTCGTCAAGTTATTTTCCGCCACCTGGCACTCGGCGTTGTGTCCCTGGTTGCACGGTCTACCCAATTACTGTGGCAGGATAACCTGGCCAGACATACTACAAAAATATGTAAATCGATAAAATATTTTTATTAATACATATAATAAAAAAGGTAAATGAAATATTTTATTTTAATCTACTACAATGTGATTTAGGACTAAACTTAACGATTATATTTCTCTCCTGCCTCACTCGCTCCTGCATTAAAATTATAACAATATGCATTCTTTATAAATTGTTTTGTTAATATTAAACCTGCAATGGTTTCCGTTGACGGTCTGTTACATGTTTTATCTTTCATTCTGTTAATTGCTGAGAAAATTCAACTGCAGCACTGTAGTACGGCAAACAACATTTGCATGAATGTTCATAGATTACAAAAATTTTGTTAATATCCATTTGCTTCATTTCCACTATTTCAAAATTCTTTAGGTCTCATACTGTAATTTACTTCGTAACTCTCTAACATGTTTCTTAGCAGTTTCTATTCATTATCAATCATTTGAACTTCTGAAGAAGGAAAATGTTCAAAAGATAAAATAAGATTAATTAGGGAAGGTACTTGTTTTTAAACACCACTTTATGACTGAACATTTGTAGGGATTCTAAAGCCACTGATACAAATGAAAATCTATTGAAAATTTGGGAAGCACTTTCAATTAAAAACTCCAAACAGCTATATTGAAAGTTTCTAATTTCTCCAATGTCAATATTAGTTGAATTTATAAGATCAATTTCCACTTTTATTCCAAGATATAATTCCTCCATTGGCTTAATATTATCATCATCCCTGTCTAATATCTTTTAAAAGGGGGTAACATTGAGGTAATCTTCTTTCATATAACATTCGAAAATTGTTTTTATGGTTATAGTAGCTGGTTTGTGCAAAGAATGAATTTGAGTTTACTCGAACTGCATTTTCTTATTCAAATTATTAAATAATATCAAGATAAAATCAAGAAACATGAGGTAAAGCTTCATTACTAGAACATTGTCTTTGAAGGATTATTTCAGTTGCTACTAGTCCATGTATATGTATTTCATCTCATTCTGTATACTTATATATTTTTTGTTTACATTACGCTATTACCTTTACGTGTACTTTTTTATGACGGTATATAATTACGCTGTATATACGAACTCTCCCACTGTACATACTCCTTTCTATTTAATGTTGTAGTTTTGTATTATCATATGTACGCTATCTAGGGTTTTCGCAGGTTTTCGACACCCCCCTTTTTAGTGGGTGTTTTCCTGCGTGGGTTTTACTAGGGAGGACATACCTGTTTTTACCTAGGTTTTCCCCACAAACACAAATCTGTATTAATTTTATCATTTTACTTTGTATGATTAAGGTACATAATATTTTTTGTTATACCTTAATTTATTCTTTCTCTTGTATTTATTATATTGACAAAGGGTTAAATGTAAGAATGGACTTTATGGTCTAAATTTCGCCCGAATAAAGACGATTATCTATCTATCACGAAGTACAGCATTGGTCAAGTATAATTTAACTGCATTATACTGCTCCATAAGTATAGACACCACCAATTGAATAGATAGCCACCTTGTCTGAGAAGGATCCAATAACCTTTAAGGCTTGACATTTGTGAATTCTTGAAATCTTTTGTACGCTTGAGACTGCACTGATAGTAGCTATATAAATCTCTGGCAAGGTCCTCTATATATCAAGGTAATGTTAAACATGCATATGAAGCACACAAGGCAAAAGAGTGAATTTCATTATGGATAAATGAGGAATATCTTTCTTCAGTAAGGTTGAAAGTGAATTGTGTTCCCCTAACATTGTATTGGCACCATCTGCAGCAAAGCCTATTATATTTTTTGTAAGAAATTTCATTCTTATTGGAATTAGGATCTACTGATCACTACTTGAATGACTAATTATTTCTAGCTTAAATGTAACCTATTTTCTTGAAGATTTAAAATATTTTGTGATAATTAGAAGTCATGATTACAGCAGTATGATCGGTTTGTCGCAAGTGAAATTAGTAGTGCGAGTTCGGCAGAAATATGAAGGAAGAGGTAGGATAAGTTTTTAGTAATTTAAAGTGAATATTGAAGCCAGCACATTACATTGCACAACTCGAGTGAAATTAGTTATGTGGATCAGCCTGCACTCTCCCTTTGAGAATTAGGGCACAAATTTGGAAATCCATTCTGTAGAAAAAGTGTTAGTGTAGATATAAGTATAATGCTGTTAAATGTCATCAGAATATCAAGAATCCTGCATTATTTCACTGTATTGCCTCCATATACTTCTGTTATCTTTTATCCCCTCTGTTGAGTTACATTCCAATTTTGTCTAAATATAAGTTAATCGTTATAAGATAATCTTTTTCTTCTCATATGCATATTGTTTATGCAGACTCCTACAACAATACATTTTTGACTAAAAAATCCATCTGGTGTACATTTCCTTTATACAGTTTTAATCTAGACAGCATAAGCTAAAATAGAAGAGAAAAATTAAATAAGATGCATTTATAAGATGAAAAATTTTACTCATTTAATAATTGGTCAATTTTAAATGCGTTCTTAACATTTGTCGCTTGTCTAATTTTCACACGGATAGCCCCAATTTGCATAATACATTTGCAATTTAAAGGTTCCATATAGTTTTTTGATTTCCTGTTGGTTGTACAACAACCTTGGGTCAAACTCGAGTGTCATCAGCAAGACGGTATTGGCGTAGCCAGGTCTTCACAAAAGGTACTGCATCCCAATCTGTTTAAGATTTCCCTAATATTTTTATAACCATCAGATTGGACACATGGCTAATTGTTTACTCCTTTCACATCTGGCTATACCATTTATGACACAAAAACCTCGTTCAGCTTCTGCACTGCTGATTACAATTGTTAGCGATTTCCTTAGCTTTTGCAATAGTATGTGGAAAAGGAACATGCAGTTTTGTTTGGAGGTTTTAGTACACAAAATTCCTTAAATCATTAATATAGATTTTAAATTTTAACAGCCTATTTAGCTGCTGTAATTTCTTTTCCCCTTTTAGCCATGGAGAAAGTATTTCCTTAAAGTTCCAAAATGTTGGTTCCAACAAATCAAAGCATGCTAAAAGGTATTCGTATTGCTTATGATTATTTGAATTGTTCCCACATTCAGTGTACTCTGGTTTGAAAAATTTGATGTCGATAAAAGTCAAATTATCAATTACACTTTGAATTAGTTGACATCTAGGAAGAGTTTGTTATCTTCGATGTATTGCTTTGAAATGATGTGCATTTTTAAGTATCAGATTTAATTAACTGAAAAACTTCTTTGTGTTCACCAATATTTTCCCTAAGAGATTACATTGCTCTTATTTAGCGTCTTATAAGTTTGTCGGCTTTTTGTCAAGTTGTTGACCGTGATTGTAAATCGTTTGATAACAAGGATATCTCTTCTAAAATATCTATCATCAGAGCTAAATCACTGAGGAAATTTACATTAGATGTTCTTTTTACATTTTTGTGTTAGCTATAAGTCTCTAAATAACACCTGCATTCATTAACAGAAAAAATCAATATTCATGTAAAATAACAAGGAAAAAATCTGTTATTAAATTTCTGTAAATAAAACACCAATGCATGTACTTATAGTTCACTAAAATGACTTTGAGAGACCCGTGTTGATGAACGGGAAAATATAAATCTTCACTTTCGGAATTGGAAGTTCTGAGGTAAACCACTAAGAAAAGGCTCTTATTAGTGCTGCAATACGTACTATTTTAAACTACAAAAGTTCACTATTTGTGATTGACTCTTACTTCGAACTCATGGATGAAAATCAGTGCTGCACATTGACATTCACTGAAGACAAATCATCCAAGACAATTCATCAAAAACAATTTACCAAATACAATTCATTGAAAGACAGTTCACCAAAAGAATGTCACCGAATATTAATTCATCAAAAGGTGAGAAAAATTTTAATTGTTTTAAGTTAAGTTTTAATTGTTGTGAATTGTTTTTCGGTATATTGTTCTTTCTATGAGTTGTTGATGTATGCATGTACATCCAAATACAAAGTGTATCATGTAAATTTGCCTTGAGAAAAGGCTCAATGGACAAAATTATAAATCATTACTACATATAGTACAAATGCCCGATAAAGTTTAATAAAGGATTCGTTGAATGAGTCTAAATTTAACAAAGGGCTCGCACGAGCCCCCTACATCTCACCCATGAAAACCTAGCGTAAGAAAGTTATAACATTTCTTTGGTAATCGCATTCTAAAGACATGGCAGACAATCTTACGTTACAAGATGATAGCAATTCTTAGATTTACATTATAAATTCGTAATAAAAAATGAAAAACCTAACAAGTTCCCTAAGTTAAATTTCAAATACACTGATAATAGGATTAAGTCATTAAATATTTCGGTAAAAAACCAGCAACCTCATACGCGAAGAACGAATATTTTCAATGTTATACTCGTAAAAGGTGTGAAAAACTAAACATGCAGGAGTTTTCCATTAGCCAGTAATTGCTAATTTGGCCGCTAGATACCAGCAACTTTGACAGTTATTGAAAATAGCAACATTGGTAGTGAAGTTAAAACTGAGCTACAAAAGAATTGAGTCGATGGTTATCACGTCTGTTTACTTGGAAAACTGCAAATAACGAGCATTATAAATATAATTATATACATAATATTCTAATTCTGTACGTAGGTCCGTCTGTCCACCGGTACGCTCTATAGGAATCCCCATAAGAGAACACTTAAAAATACCTTTTTTTTTTCACTTTCAGGCTTTTTTCTTTTGCAAAATTAAATTAGAATTCACATACTATCTTCGGACCTGGCCGTTTTAAAGAAAAATAAACAGATTCTTATCGTCGACTTTTGCCTTCAGTTCAAAATTGCTCAAGTTATGTTTAAATCACATTTATTGGAAAAGTTTAATAATAGCCGTTGATTATGCCTGCCCAAGGAAAATTTTCGTGTTACTTTTAATGAATCCCAATAACCAGAAATCCTTCAAACACAGACTTGATATGCGAGTCAAAATTAAGACTGTTGAAATGTCAACCGCAAATCCATAAATGTATCGAATGTGAGAGTAGAGTCCCATCTATTCTGTAATTAAAAAGAGAAGTTTCTTAGAAGAAAATGAGACGATTTTAAATTTCGATTTATTAGGATACAGCAATTGAAACATCTTGTATGGAGTAAGTAATTAACGTTTTCAACACGCTTAAAAGTTATGAAGTCTATCAGTTTAAAGAAGCCTTGAACATAAGATTAATGAATATGTTAAAGAGTAATGGACACAAAATCAGTCCCTGGGTCACATCTTTTGAAGAAGAAATGCTACCATTAACTACACCCATCTAAAAGCTCTTATAAGGTCTGGATGACCAGACGTTTCTAATTATATTTGGTTTTAGCAGATTTTCATAAATGATTAATAATGCCCAACTCTAGTTCACATAGAACATGCAAATTATCAGAATTAACATCTTTCTCAAGATCACTCACTTGACATTTTAAGAATGCAAATATACCTTTATGCATAAAAATTAGGTCTAAATAATTGCCCTCGCAGGCGGGAAAATCCACCAACTGTTTTAGCTTAAATTCATTTAACCATTCCACGACAGTATTATTTGGGAGCAGTTACTTTCACTGAGGATAAAGGAATTTATTGATGAGTCCACCAATCACTTCACCTTGGGAAACTCAGTCACTAAGAATCACGAACAAGTCACTATCCCTCAAACTCACCTACAGTAGCTGGAGGGAGGAATAGAAGGCCTCAAGATAGCTGACAGTCACAGGGGGATAAAGGTACATGCAAGCAATGAAGAGCCTTGACCATAGAGGCAACTGTGCGCCGAGTGAAATACCTACTATTTCATAGGAGGCTTCAAGGTCAAACCTTCTGGTAAATATAACATCAGCCGATGATAGACTCAACACCTTTTTTTTGTTCACACACCTACACACTATGTCCATCTCGGTAAACAAATTATTGCTCAACATCTCACCATCAAGCACAGAAGGATTAAGTCAAGTTTCAGCTGCACAAATCACATCAGCTACATGAGAAAGAGAATCGGCAAATGCTAAATTAAACTTGGATAATTTTCTACCAGAAATATTTTTTTTATTTATCAATAATTTCACATACAGCATAATAGCCAATTTAAAGTGAAATACCAACAACATAACAATAAGAACGATCACAAACATCCATGCCCTAGGTGGAGAAAAACCCACCTAGGTGGGTTACAGCAGAATTAGTTTGTAACAACCATTACCATTCTTTCGAAGAAATCATTTGTTACCTGCACGGCATATTTACACAACTCTTTGGCAGTTATCTCTCTGATATTGTGACGACTGCAAGTGAGTCATGAAAATACAGACTCCCCAATCCGTTCCTTTAGACGAATTTTAGATATTATACCATTAAGCAAGCCAATGCATATCCCAGGCATTACAAACCTCTAAGATGGAAAACAAACCCTGCCTTCAAGATGCAGATGATCACCTGCTGAAAGTAATACCTCATATACAAGGGATGAATTGGCTGTTAACAGAGATAAACATGTGGAACAATTATTATACTGAACTTACAGAATGTGACAACTAACACTAGCATCTGATATGTCTTTCGTACATGACTCAGCTACCCAGAACTGTTAAGCATCCTCATGTAAGAATGATCTTTCATATGATAGATCATCAGTAATAGCACTTGCACTAGTATCTTCAAAAAATCAGGAGCTCGACTGCAGAAAAACTTGGAGATCTGCCAGGAAGGCATCATCCTTAGACTGATAATCGGAACATCGAGGAAATCGTGATGAAATGCATATTGGGATTATGGTTAACCACTCCATGTAACCTAATGCTCCCAAAAAAATTCTCCAGTTGATTCTGGTTTAACTGCTGATGTCCTAGGATATATCTTCAGATTATTCACAGCAGTTTAATAGTCCTAATGGTCACAACCCAACCGTTTCGACATTTGGACCTCACAGTACCCTTAGTTTTGGGGTTGCCAGAAGAATTTTAAAATTGGATTCCCTTCAGGGTCTGTAATATCCTTTTGGAATCTCCCATCACTAATTTTTGTTATTGCTCCATTCCTAAATGCTGGATATGAGCTACAATCACTCAACGTGGAGCATAATTTATATATGTACATTGATACCCTTACCATCACGACCATTAAAGCTATTATATAGCTGATTCACAAATCTATGGAAAGAAGAGGTCACAAACACATCACGACCCATGAACCCTGTCAGCAAGAAAATGAAAAGAATTAATATACAGCACAGTACTATACCCTCAATTATTGCTATTTCTCAAAAGCTGTTGTTAATGCAACCTACCTAGCCCTCCATACACATTTAACCTTTCAAGCGAGACTTTAATCTATGGCATTTAAATCGCTCAGCGTGACTTTTTTTCGCAAGCACAAAATACTTTATGCATGCATTCACTTTAATATTTTTTGTACTTTAATTATCATTTCAAAAATTTCCAAAAAATTATCATCATCATCATGCTTCTGTCTGAAGACAGTTTTTAACTGAATCGCTGCCTCCATTTCTCTCTCTCCCTAGAAGCCTCTTTTATACCTCTATAAGTATTATATTCCTGCTTTATATTATCTAATATTCCTATTCTTTTTCTCCCTCTTCCTCTTCTTCCACTAATTTTTCCTTCTAAGATCGTCCTTTGTAAACACTGTCTTCTCAATATGTGCCCTATCCAATTTGCTTTTCTTTTCCTGATTGTTTTTATTAGCGTCCTTTCTTCTCCCACCATTTCTAATACTTCTTCGTTTCTCTTCCTCTCTGTCCATTTCACTTTCATCATTCTTCTCCATACCCACATCTCAAAACTTTCTAAATATTTTTCCTCCTTTCTCCTTACCGTCCACGTCTCTGCACCATAAAGAGCTATGCTCCATATGTAGCATTTTGCTAATTTCTTCCTTGTTTCTAAATTTATTTTCTTGCTTGTGAGAAGCTCCTTCTTCTCGTTAAATGCTGCTTTTGCCATTGCAATCCTACTTCTGATGTCCTGTGTACTACTTCCATCCTGCGCTAAAATACTGCCGAGATATTTGAAACTACTTACTTGTTCCAATTTTTGGGCATTTACCATTATATTTAATTCTTTATGTTCCTTTGAAACCACCATGACTTTCGTTTTTTCAGCATTGATCTTCATTCCATATTGTTGGCCAACCTCCACTAGTCTGTCTGTCATCCTCTGAAGCTCTTTCTCGCCTTCTGCTATTAAGCCCTGATCATCTGCGTATTTAATGGTGGTAATACTTTCACCTCCTATCTTAAATCCTTTCTCTTCCATCAACGCTTCTTCTGATATTGTTTCTGCATAAATATTAAATATCGCTGGTGAAATAGGACAACCCTGCCTCACTCCCCTCCCTATTGAAGTACTTTCTGTTTCTTCTCCTTCAACCCTGACTCTAATCTTTTGATCAAAGTAAAGGTTTTTAAGCAGTCTTTTATCTTTCCAATCTATTCCTATTTTGTTTAAAATACCCAGCATTTTATCCCATTTCACTCGGTCAAAAGCTTTCTCCCAATCTACAAAACAAAAATACATACCTTTATTGACTTCTAGCGCTCTTTCTATCATCATCCTCATACATCCTATAGCATCTCTAGTCCCCCTTCCTCTTCTAAAACCAAACTGATTATCTTGCAGCTCCTTTTCTATTTTACATTCAATTCTTTTGGTTATTATTCTGGTTAGAACTTTAGCTGTATGAGAAATTAAACTAATAGTTCTGTAATCCTTACAACATTTTGCATTGTTCTTTTTCTCCAGTGGTACCATCACAACATCTAAAAAATCTTCAGGCCATATGCCAGTATCATATACTTGGTTAAAAAATTTTGTGAGTTGCTTAACTGCTTTAGACCCCAAAACCTTAAGAACGTCCACGGGTATATCATCACTCCCAACAGCCTTCCTTCTTTTCATGTCATCAATTGCTCTTGTAACTTCAGACTCGAGAATACTTGGTCCTAGCTGATCTTTTTCCACATCCTCTTTTTCATTTAATTCAATATTTCTTGGCTTTCCTTCTTTGTCATACAGCACCTCAATGTATTCTTTCCAGACGCTCTTTACATCATCTGGTTCTGAGACTATTTTACCATTTTTGTTCATGATTCCTTTACGTCCTATCTTTCTAGCCTTTTCTTGAATAGTTCCCTTGCTTTGCTATACATGAGGTCTGTTCTACAAATTCTTTCACATTCGACAATCTCCTCGCATTTTTCATTTATCCACTGTTCTCTTGCTTTATCTGTTTCCCTTCTTAAAGCATTATTTAACTCCTTGTACTTTCTTTGGCCTTCTTCAGTGTTTATGTTCTTCCACTTTCTCCGCTCTTCCATTTTTTGCAGCGTGGCTGCTGTGATCCAGGGTTTTTTGTTTCTTTCACCCGTTATCTTTCCTACCTTCTTTTTCATTACATCTTTAATGTTGCTATGGATGTATCTCCACTCCTCATCTACATTCTTCCTATTTTCTTCAGCTCTCTCCCCCAACCTTTCCTCCAGCTCAGTCATGATAGCCTCCTTGTTTTTAAGGAGTTCCTCTAAGTTCCATTTCTTGTTAACTCTTATGTTTCTCCTAACGCTCTTCAGTCTACATTGTATATTTGCCACCAAAAGGTTGTGGTCAGAATCGATATCTGCCCCTGGTAGTGTTTTCACATTTTTAATGCTATTTCTAAATCTTTCATTGACTAGTATGTAATCTATCTGGTATCGTCTCTGGTCTCCTGGGCTTCTCCATGTGTAAAGTCTTCGCTGGTGATGCTTAAACCATGTATTAGTTACAATTAATCTATTTCTATGGCAGAATTCCACAAGTTTATCCCCTCTTTCATTTCTCTTCCCTAGTCCATATTTTCCCACTATGTTATCTTCCTGTCCCTCTCCGACTACACTGTTCCAATTTCCCATTACTATGGTGGTGATCCTTCCTTTTCCCTCATCCTCCAATATCTCCATAATCTGTTCATAGATTTCATCTACTTCGTCGTCGCCAGCATTAGTTGTTGGCATATACACTTGAATTATAAGCATATCCACTGGCTCCATCTGGAGTTTTACGGCTATTAATCTGTCATTAACTGTCACTACCTTACTAATTCTTTCAGCTATCTCTTTTCTCATTATAATCCCCACTCCCCTTTCCTTTTTCTCCACTCCCGAGTAAATAATCTTAAATTCGTCTGAATTTATCTCGCCTTCTCCTTCCCACCGGACTTCACTAAGACCTACTATACCTACATTATTCCTTCTCATTTCCCTTTTTAAGTTCTCTAGTTTACCCCCTGAATTCATAGTCCTAACATTCCATGTGCCTATTTTTAATATCTCACTACTTGCTTTCTTATTAATCTTACATTTCCTCTGTGCATCCCCTAGGGTAGTCCCCACCCGGAGATCCGATTGGGGGACTATTTTACCTCCGGAATATTTTACCCCAGTAAGATACATAGAGGTATTTTCAGCTTTTCAGCCTATCATGGGAAATATAATGAGGTAGTTTCCCCTTGCTTTCCTCATTGCAGTTTCACAGAGTGATTACCCATCTGTAGGTGTTCAGATCCACATGATCACCACCTACAGAGGTACTGTGCAAGCTGCTGCCCTTGCACAGGGGGATGTAAAACCCCCAAGACTGCTTATTAGTCTGACTCTTCCCCTCAGACCTTTCCAGCTTGGATGGTCTTACCAGGAGAATTATCTCCCGCCGGCATAGCTCTTTGGTTCGTAAGAGTACACAAACCCTCCCACCTCTGTAAGGTTATGCAGTCCTTATGTCGTATTTAAAATTGTTCATTTTATATAATAAAAAATAAATACATACATTTATTTCAATCCAATTTCTACTATGTGCTGCTCCTCCGACGTTTAGTAGTTCAGCTGCGTCTGGTACACATACTTCTTTACCCGGTATATAAATTTTATGGAATTTATTTTTCAAATAATCACTGATAGGTAGAATTTTATACAATAGGATCTCTATTTACAATGTCTTTATCGGTATTATCTACAAAATGCAAAAACTTGCTCAACAAATAAAATCTTTCTTCACTCATTACATTTGGAATAAATGGCATTTCTAATACATGTTTTCTACTAAAATACATTCTGAGAGTTGGTTTTTGAATGATTCCCATCAACATTAGCAAAGCAAACCACTTTTGACAGCGCGATTTTTTAAAGACGTGATCTTATTTTTCTCGCGGGCAAGGAATTGTTCCGCATAACGATTAGTTTCAACCACTATGAGGGTAATTAGATCATCAAAAAATAACTCTAAATATCTTAAGGGATCATCTGTTGATAAAACCTGCACTATTTGTTTTCCAACTAAATCACACGCAAAAGGCCGAGGAGGGTTAGCACTGTCGACATCTCCCCAAATATTCTCTTGAATATTCACAGTGGAGTGAGTTATTTCTTCCAATTCCTCTTTGGAACTGGAATCAATAGAGTATCCGTTCGAATCTTCAGATTATATGTCTACACTACTTTTACTCTATTTCTCCAAAACATCATGCACTTCCCAATCCGCCAACTCACGAGAGCTACAAGCCATGGTGAACTAAATAGGGGTTCGGCTAAAGGACAGACCCAAGATGAAAAAATAAATAAAAAAAAGCCCGACGCAAACGCAGGCACTAAGAAACCTCGACCATCAGCTCGAAGCATCGTAAATAAGAGCCAGGAAGATGAGAGCTCTTATGAAAGTCTGAGACGCAACGCACGAAAGATAGAGGCCTGAGGGGACTGAGTAAGCACTGCTACGGCCAGGTCCGAGATAGAAAAAAAAATTTTAAAAAATACTAACACGTAAACACAGACAACGAGGAACCACAGAACGAAAGCAGACAGCATTGGCTTGCATATTCACTCTCTGAAAGCACATAAATCAGAGCCGTAGCGATAAGAAAACCTAATGAAAATTTCGGACGCATATGGTGTGTCGCACACGCTTGAGGCATGGGAAAGAGAGGACGTAAATGCTACGTCGCACACGCTGGAGGGGTTAACACATCCACAACACTACTCCTGAACACTTCAACAGCCAGTTTTATAGACATTCCCTCTCGCCATTGGGGGTTCAGGTGGGAGGATGACAATGTTTTAAACATTGAAGCGTTGGAGAATTCACTCTGTTTCTCCGCCACGTGATGTATGTGAGACCACCCATCAATTCCTGTCAACATTTCATCTCTAACCAATACCTACCCTTGACGGAATGCTTCAGAAACATGTTCCTAGTGCACTTAAGCAGGTAAGGAGGGTCATAAGGGGTGAAAATCTTTTCCCCATTGAATTCATCCTTTAACAATATCAGACAATATTAACCCAAGTGTACTTCCATGACTCAAGTAAAAAGCTACTGGCTCCTTCCACTTTCGTCTCAAGCCCAGAACCATGAAAAAAGGGTTTTTCCCCAACTATAGCATTAGATATACTTGTGCTTCCATGATCCTCAAATCCTTCAAGGCAGTAACCTCGAATTGTAAACCACATTGGGCCTTATTGAAATTTCATCAAATAATAGCACAAAGTACTTATTACGATCGGTCATCTGGCTCACGCATAAGGAAAGGTGGTTGAATATACTTGGATTAATTCCAGCTTTGAGAGGAAGACGAACGATAAGAGAAACCAAAATTTTGTTAGATGAAGATTGAATTGAGATTTTAAATAAAGATAGGTATGGGGACTTCTCTTGTACAGAGAAAGAAGGAAAAGAGTCCAACTCCTTACCTTCGTCTTCAACTTACAGCTTTGCAATTGTGAATTCAAAAGCAATACTGAACACTTATCTAACTTACTTTCCAATGACTTGTCCAAAATAATCACTGAATCATTTTTTAGCATTAACTCGGGTTTTATACTTATGCTTTAAGTATGAAACTTCCCTACACTTTTTCCTGTAGCTAGCATATAGATGCTTTTCCTTTGGTGTCAAATCTGAAATCTTTCTAACATTTATGCTCTTTAAAACAGAAACTTGGGTAGCTTTCCTTTTTGAAGAACATTTTTTATGCCTAGTAACAGTTGTTTTAATAGGAGAGGTTGCTGGTAATGTCGATGAAGTACAAGGGAGAGATGAAATAGAAGAAGAATCATGACTTAATTTGGTTCGCAAATCATTAATCCTAAATTTGTCTTTGGGGCGTGGAATTTTACTTGGTACAGGAGGAGAAAGTGAGGTAGCTAAGGACTTCGATGGTACAGTTGACATTACTAGTGGTGTGGTAGCAGAAGCAGCTGAGGAAACAGGAATGTAGAAAAATAGCTGCTTTTCCTTTGGTCTCAAATCTGAAATTTCTTTAACATTTATGGTTTTTGAAACAGAACCTCTTGTAGCTTTATTTTTTATGGAACATTTTGCATTCCTAGCAACAGATGTTTTAGAAGGAGAAGTGGCTGGTAATGCAGATGAAGTGCCAGGGAGAGATGGATTAGAAGAAGAATCATGATTTAAATTGCTTTGCAAATCATTAATCCTAATTGTGTCTTCTGGGCTTGGAATTTTACTTGATAAAGGAGGAGAAAGTGAGGTAGCTAAAGACTCCGATGGTTCAGTTGGCATTACTAGCGGCGTGGTAGCAGAAGCAGCTGAGGAAACAGGAATGTAGAAAAATAGCGGCTTTTCCTTTGGTCTCAAATCTGAAATTTTCCTAACATTTTTGATTTTTGAAACAGAATCTCTTGTAGCTTTATTTTTTATGGAACATTCTGCATCCCTAGCAACAGAAGTTTTAGAAGGAGAAGTTGCTGGTAATGCAGATGAAGTGCCAGGGAGAGATGAATTAGAAGAAGAATCATGATTTAAATTGCTTTGCAAATCATTAATCCTAATTGTGTTTTTGGGGCTTGGAATTTTACTTGGTAAAGGAGGAGGAAGTGAGGTAGCTAAAGACCCAGATGGTTCAGTTGACATTACTAGCGGTGTGGTAGCAGAAGCAGCTGAGGAAACAGGAATGTAGAAAAATAGCGGCTTTTCCTTTGGTCTCAAAACTGAAATTTTCCTAACATTTTTGATTTTTGAAACAGAATCTCTTGTAGCTTTATTTTTTATGGAACATTTTGCATTCCTAGCAACAGATGTTTTAATAGGAGAAGTTGCTGCTAATGTCGATGAAGTGCCAGGGAGAGATGGAATAGAAGACGAATCATGACTTAAATTGGTTCGCAAATCATTAATCCTAAATGTGTCTTCGGAGCTTAGAATTTTAGTTTGTAAAGGAGGAGGAAGTATGGTAGCCAAAGACTCAGATGGTGCAGTTGACATTACTATAGGCATAGTAGAAGAAGCAGCTGAGGAAACATTAGTGGAGCAGGAAATTGCTCGATGAGAATGAGGCACTGAAGACGATGATGATGAAGGAACAGCAAGAGGTATTGCAGGAATTGCAAGCTTTCCTCTGCTAACGATGCATTCTGTGCACCTGGAATGATAAAATTATAGAATAAATAACACTTCAACATATGCATCAAATACAACTTTGTATGAAAAAAACCCTAGTGAAGTATCTTGTTATATGGTCACTACTATTAAAATGTAAAATGCTAAGATACATATCTAACTTTAGTAATACCTCGAGATGCGAATAATCTGTATAATAAATATCGGCACAATGAACTGTTGACCTTATTATTACAGGTAGTGCATGATATACCCAACATCTCGAAATGAGAGATTTGTTCCAAGTAAAAAATTGTAATCCCATTAATTATTATGCAATAGATATGATCATAGCCTTATTTAGGAATAAACAAGCATCACTTGAGAGAACTCTCAGCTTCATATTAAAGGATCAAAAAGTACAAATAAGCTGAGTTGGGCAACAGAACAAAGTTTGTGATTCTATGTTTCAATTACAATTTAATTTCACAGATGTAAACACAAACACAGTATCATTAATGTAACAAAAAGAACTCATTCTTTATTTTTATCGTTATCCACTATACTGTATGTCATAAAATATATACATATATAATGGATATAATAAGTTTCAATTCATTCATTAATTTTCCTTTTGTTGGTTACATAGGTAACATAAAAGACGTAATGATATTACAGAAAGCATATTAAAATAAATGGCACACTATACATTGCACAAACTTTCTCATATATGTTTGGTCGACTGTGTACGTTTATAAAAGAAAAACGCTTATAAACCAAAGTTAACCTTAATTTAGTGTATATTTTAATACCACTGGTCGATATTTAGTAATTTTTTGGGACATATGGCTTAGTAAGTATTATTTGTGACATCAGGCTGTACGATTGGATGGATTTTAATCAATATCCCTATAGCCATTTTTGAGATAGTTTTGGATAGTTTTTCAAACTATCCAAAAATCAAGTACCCTTAATTTTTGTGTAATATTGTTTATCTCTTCAGAATGTCTCTTATGAATGATATTATCCACAAATATGAGATATCGTTTGATTCAGTTTAACCATTTAGGTTGTAATAAAATTTTTAGTGGATTGCGGCGGAGGTGTGACTTCATAGGGCTTGGGTAAGTTATCTAGTACATTGTAATACCACTGGATGCCATATAGTGATTTCAAGAGATATATGGCTTACGTAGTATTATTTGTGGCATCAGGCTCTACAATTGGATTGATTTTAATCAAATTCTCTGGAGACATTTTTGAGCAAATAAAAGTTTTCTAAAAATCGCCAAGAATAAACTACCCTTTATTTTGCGCAATATCATTTTTATGAAAAAAGGGTCTGCAAAAGATGATATATTGCACAAATGCGAAATATCATTCTATTTCATGTATGCGTTTGGGCCCTAGATCGGCGAACAGACGACCAACAGACTGACATATGGACAGACAGACAGAATGGTGAAAACCACTTTTATGGACTCAGGGACACCTAAAACGTGTATTTCCATCAAAATCTCGAAGTCGAATTTTTTTCACAATAACAATACTTTGTCTATATACTATGTACATGAGAAAGTAAAGCACATGGGAGTACAACTGATTGAACTTACAAGGTAACATTCTCTAGTGGTCCCCTCAGATTTGACTGAATATTCGCAGGGTCATAGTAGATGGAAAACAATTCAACATATCCAATGGCCCCGCGTTCTCGAGATATTTGCAATTAAATGTTGTTAAAAATCGATGAGCTACCCAACTACCTAAGGGAATGCCAGTATATTACGATTAACCGGTCATGTAGTGGTAATGGATATGAAATCCGAATTTTTTTACCCGGGTTCGAGCCTCGCGTCTGCCAAATTTTTTTCATCTCCTATTTCAACTTTTTTGTTGTTATTTTATCCTAAGCATTTGCGTTTTATGAATCATGCTTGAAAGAAATTTATAGCCTATATTTAAGGGTTTTACAGATGCATACAATCAAGAAATCACTCTTACTTTTTGTCTCGTACTTATATTCTTCTGTAACACACAAGAAATATATATATTATATGCATGTAACAATATATTATATGTACAATGAAACATTACCCTTGATATTATCATAATTTTCTGCAATGAATTACATTAGTAGAGCATTTGGGAACATGAAAATTTTGCGCTCACATTCTGAAATTTCTTCACCTCTTGGGGTTAGGGTACCAAACCGTTAATCGCAGACTCCCAAAAATTCTCACGACTTTCACATTCATGTTAGAGCAGGGGCTACTGAAGGGGTTATAAAAGATTGAAACTTGGTGGATACTAGGTCCGCGAGAGTTTAGCTGAGAGAGGAGAAAAGAAAAGGAAGGGAGGAACTTGAATGGGAAATGCAACTTCACAAGACAGCTTACCAGGAGGGTAACTTCCTATTTCGATTTTTTTGTTGTAATTTGATCCTAATCGCTTGCAAATGATGACTCTTTTTAAAAATAAGTTTTTGTGTCGTGATTATACTGCCACGACCCGGTCACCATTGACCCATTTGTAAAAACAGATCACACCACAGGTAGGTTGAGGATGACGTTTGAATAGGAGTTGACTTTGTGTTTCGCATCACTATCCCTTGTGCCCCACCTAACCTAACTATTCTGTCTAACAATATATTTACACCTATACAATCCATCGGAATGCATTTTATTTGTAAGATGGCAGGTTGTGGAAACACATTAATGTTGGGTAGCTCATCGATTTTTAACAACATTTAACTGCAAATATCTCAAAAACGTGGGGCCATTGGATGGGCAAGAAAAAATACGTGTCAAATTATTTTCCATCTACTATTACCCTGCGAAGTTTCGGCCAAATCTGAGGGGACCACTAGAGAATGTTCCCTTGTTAGTTAGTATAGAATGTATTTGATGAAAGAAACGCTTTAACTTTTTTTTATAGTGACAGTCAAGTCAATTTAGTTGAAGTGGTTAGATAGAGCATTGAATAGTAATGTGCACATGTGATAAGGACTCTTTCCATATAACTTGAGGTTATTTTGTGTAATATTTAAATCATTGTGCTGCCTAGTTACGTGTTTATGAGCTGTGGAATTGAGACTGAATTTCTTAAGATTCTCTTTTGTAAAGACAGTGCATTTGTATATATAGATAAACTTGGAAGAGTTAAGATAATATTGGAAATGAACACATTCCTACATGAGGATGATAGTTTTAATAAAAAGATTCTTCTTAAAGCTTTCCTTCGGGAGAAAAAACTGCTGGAAGGTGTCGAGTTGCCCCAGAATAAGATACCATATCGCAATAGAGGGAATATGTAGCCATAATAAATCATTAGAAGTATATTGAGCGAGTAATCTTTTTAGGTGATTTATCTGATAAATTTTAGTGTTGAGTTTATTAGCTATGGTTTGAACATGATCAGAACACTGTTATGTGCTAGAAATAATTAATCCTTGAAATTTTACACTAGTAGAAGGTGGAATTGGGTGGTTATCAATCACAATAGATATGGTGTTACTTGGTTTATTTTGGCATGCATAAAATTGCATGAGATTTTTTTTAGCCTTGTTAAGAATAAATCTATTTGAATTTTTGTTGATGATAAATTTCGACTACTTGGCTTTGCCCTGTAATGAATTAGAAGATCCACCTGAGAACGATGGCTCTAATACCCAATAGATCGACTTTTGTTTAGGAGTATAGAATGATCGACTGAATCAAATGCTTTTGTCATGCCATAGAATATGGCCAATGCCTTTCTTTTGCTGTCTAAGGCACTGGAAACTTTAATTATTTAAGTCAAAAACAACTGTTGCAGTGCATTTTCTTCTAAATCCATGCCTAGTTGGGGAGATAATGTGATTTTTGTTTAGAGGATTTGTTAATATTACTTGTTATAAGATTTTTGAGAAGCAAGAGACTACAGAGATGGGACGATAGTTATTGACTGAGTGTGTTTCCATTTCTCAAGAGTGGGTAAATTTCATGGAATTTTAACTTTTAACAAGGTGAATCCACGACATTCTTATCACCGATTTACTTCAAATTTGCATGGTTGGTAGCAGTCGGTGAATAATGGAAATCTGTGAAGTGAGAAAATGCAATTCGTTATTGTTCTAGATAAAAATAAAAAGTTAAAAAATTCTTATCACTACCTATGAACCATAGAAATTCAATCCCTGAACATAAACTACAGTAACCTAGTGGGTAGCGTGTCCAACTGTGGTTACCAGCTTTCTCCAGCTCCCATGGTTCAGTCCCACGATGGTACAGAATTTTTTTCGGGATATTTTTTTTCTTTAATTTGACCGATTAAGATTAGGAGAGAGGCAAGTATGCTCTTTAGTACAGTTGAGGGACAAGTGGGAGACAATGTCCATGAACTTCTTATTTTTCAGTTCAACGGAGAACTGACAAAAGAATAGAATGCATTTCTGTCCAAGAAGGGAGAGTTAGAAAGAAAGGGGATTCATCATCCACCTTTTCCATTTGTGTTTCACATTAGTGCATCACAGCTTTCTTGGAGTTCAGCGACGCATGTACATATCATCACACGAAGTGTAATCCGGTTGCATTCTGAATGTCTTGGCATAATTTATTTTGCTGGCTCACAAAACCTCCAGACTCGAACAGGCATGTACACTGTACTGCAGAAAATTTGGTAGCCCCCCTGCTGTACAATGCACAGCAGGGGGGCTACCGAATTTCCTTGGGGGCCTAAACCTCCCTAATTACCCTGCTCATTGAGTGATTTCAAGGAGGAAGAGAAGCTATACTTTTCACCATTTCTGCCACTAAGCCAGCGAAACATCAACCTAGGAAACCATTTTGTTCCAGAAAGGTGAGTTATTTTAATATTAATGTAATAAGTTTAATGAAATCAGTACTACTTATTCACACAGATAGAAACGCAATTCTACTTTAGTTTTGCAAATGACTTATTGCATATATTGCTTTTTGTAATGTTTGACAATTCCCCCAGATAAAAGTCATTGAACGGTTTATTTGTCCACAAAAATGAAACATTATATTACCCCAGAGTCTTGATTAATCGAAGCTGAAGGGACTGCGCCGATTTCCAACAGTCAAAATCAGATGATACGTTCCGATTTTCATGTAAAATATCATTAAAGAACTCCATTGCCTAATTTCCCGGCATGTATGGTAAACATACGGGAAACATGCCATACATACGAGTCAACTTGGATACGATTATATCAAACATTACACTTTTCTTTTACAGATTTTCAAATCAATTCTTTACCACATTTTTTCTCATGCGCCTCGAGTTAAACGGAACCTCTCTAATCTTCTAATCATCTCATCTAATTGAGACTGCATTGTAATTATATTCTATTAAAATATCAATACACATTTAGTGCATCGCTGTTACGATCTAGAGCCATTTCTTATCCTTACTGTCGCTAAACAATCACTGACTTTTCTTAGACCATGGGTAATGAGATAATGTTTTATCCTGTTTGCATTTCCATATTTTATTTATTATTTTTATATAATTATTTAATTATTTATAGTAGCTAAGAATATTTTCTTTGGATGATATACGACTTAATATTTAGTGTAATGGTAGTAATAATTTCAATTCATTCTTTAAATCCAATTTCATTTTCACTTATTGCTTTATATTTCCATTTTTTATACTCAGAATCAAAATGAGTAACAAAGGACTTAAAAGATTTGGATTCATCTCATCGGAAACAACGAACTCTGAAGAAGGGATTCCAGCGGAGAAGAGACAGAAAAAGAGCGTTAGAAGAAAGTACAACGAAAGCTACATAGTATGGATTTTCGAAGAGAGGAACTGATAATGCACCTGTTCCATTATGTGTCATATGTGGAGAAACATCAACAAATGAAGCCTCAAAATTTGAAGAGACAATTGGAGGGAAAACATCCGCACTTTAAAGATAAGCCTATTGATTATTTCCAACGACTTAATTCAGCAAAGAAATCTCAATAAAAAGATGTGCTTGCTTTTTCAAATGCTGGCTCTGCCGCCCTTTGCGCATCCGTTTTAGTCTCTTTGCGAATTGCGAAATGTAAAAAGCCATACACAATAGGTGAAACATTACTAAAACCAGCGATGATAGATGCTTGCACAGAAATTCTTGGCGATGGAGCAGTAAATAAGATTACAACTATCCCACTTTCAAACGATACAGTTAAGCGTCGCATTGAAAGCATGTCTTGTGATATCAAGGTTCAACTCATTACCCGTTTGAAAAAACGCAGCTTTTTTCTCTTCAGTTAGATGAATCTTTGGATATTTCGATCAGTGCCATTTTAACGGGATATGTTAGATATATCTATGAAGATGAATTACTTGAGGACATTTTAATGGTTTGTAGTTTGCAGACAAAAACAAGTTCAGAAATATTCCGCGTTATTAATGATTACTTTTTAAATAAGGGCCTAGATTGGAAATGTTTAATTGGTCTTTGTTCAGATGGCGCTGCTGCAATGACAGGTTCGCACTCCGGAGTTGCAGCAAAAATTCGCGAAGTTGCACATAATGATTTTCAAGCCACACATTGTATGATCCATTGCGAACAACTAGCTGGTAAAGTAATAGTTACGGAACTCGCTGATGTGTTGTCTGATTGTATTACAGTGGTGAATTTTATCAAAGCCAATGCACTAAACAGCCGATTATTTCAAGTTTTTGGTGATGAGATGGGTGCAGTACATGTGACTCTTTTGTTACATACAGAAGTTAGATGGTTATCATGTGAAAAGGTGTTATCTCGTGTCTTTGAACTCAAGAGAGGAAATTAGGAGTTTCTTGATTCTAAAGAAATCAAAACTAGCAGAGTTGTTTGATAACACTAATTGGGGTTTGAAATTGGCATATTTGGCAGATATATTTTCACTTCTAAATGAACTAAATTTGCGATTACAAGGCCCAAAGTCTTCCACCTTCCACCTCACAACTATGATAGAAGCGTTCAAAAAGAAATTAATTGTTTGGAAGAATAGGGTAGATGTAGGAATATTTTATGTTTCATTGCTTTTCTGAAGTTGTAGACAACAGAGGATGTGGCATTAATAAAATTTCCAAGCTTGTTTCCAAACATTTAGATAAACTGGAGATCGAATTCAATAAATATTTTCCTTCTGAAGACGATGCAAGAATTGGTTTTTTTGTGGGTACTAGATCCTTTCATTCATTATGAGTCTGAGACAAATAAGTTATCTCTTTTAGTCTCAGAGCAGGATAGCCTGATTGAATTAGCAAGCAATCCTACATTGAAAGCGTTATTTAAGAGTTTGCCTTTGGAAACCTTCTGGCTTAAAGTTAAAAAAGAATACGAACAACTAAGTGAAAAAGCAGTTAAGAAGCTTATTCCATTTCCTTCCACATATCTTTGTGAAACGGGTTTCTCTGCCATGCAACTGTAAAAACAAAGGAAAGAAATTGTCTTCAACTTGAACCAGCACTTCGACTTGCTGTTTCCTGTATTACGCCAAGAATTGACATGCTTGTCAATGAAGTACAATCTCAGGTTTCTCATTAATAAAACATTTGTCATATTTATGTCAATGTCATAATTTTGTTTGTATATCCATAATTTATGCTTTCATATTTGTGAAATAAAATCATTTTAAATTATGACTACATTTTTTAAATCCTTAAAAATGTCTACCAATCATTAATATACCACTTATATGCTTATAAATGTAGAAATACATCAATAAGAAAAAGTTAGGTTTTCTTTATGGGTGGGACTTGGATATCTTGAGGAGGTGAAAGGTGGGACTCAAGAGGAAAAAGGTTGAGAACAACTGCACTAGGGTACTGTGATTGTTGTTCAGGGGTTGAATTCTTATGAGTCATATGTAGCAAAAAAATTTTTTAAGATATTTTTTCTCAAGAACAATAACAAGTTGCATTTCCTCATTTCACAGATTTCCATTATTCACCCACTGCTACCGACTGTACAATTTTGAAGTAAATTCGCAATAACAATATTGTGGAATCCCCTTTTTAGGTGGAAAATGTCCATGAAGAAGGTAGCCATTAAATACATGCAGTAATTGGAATTTGATATACTGGCTTGCTTCATCAGTTACAGCGGAATGGCAATTATGTAGTTTATGAAGTACTGAGAGGAGTTCACTTTAATCAACCGGAGTTAAGAAAATAGAGTTAGGGCATGGATGAAAATTTGATGGAGCTCTGTGCATATTTACTGAATTACTCATATTTTGGATGGAGTAACAAAAGTGGTTATTAAATAGAGTGGAAATTTGAATTGGATCCTTTTTTGTTCTGTTTTCATCAATGAGGGAGTAATTGATAGGAGAAAATTTATTGGTACTTTGTATCTTTTATAATTTTCCAAGCCGTTTTTTCAATATTTGAGGAGTTTAAAATGAGGTGCTAGTATTCCTTTTTTGCAG
The DNA here is from genome assembly GCA_028673005.1 of Tanypteryx hageni. NCBI lineage: Eukaryota > Metazoa > Arthropoda > Insecta > Odonata > Petaluridae > Tanypteryx > Tanypteryx hageni. Next base: position 79,871,359 of record CM054118.1, on the reverse strand, counting down.
TTTTGATCTTGCTATTATAGCTGTGCATAAGCTCTTTGTAAGTAGATTTTCAGTAGACAACCTCATTATCTTTAAGGAAGTGGTCAAGTTCCCTATGGGAGGAACTAATGGATTTTAATTCTGGGGTTATGCAGTTTGGTTTGTAGGATGAATTATCATTAACCTTAATTTTTAGAAAAGAATTGTTTAAAATTAACAAAAAAGAGTGAAGGAAATAGTTTAATTAGTCCTCAATATTGCTTGTCATGAAAATAATAGACCAGTCTCTGATAGATAAATGGAATAGAAAATGCTGTCTCAGCAGGACCAAATTTTCTATATACAGTAAAACCTCTGCCTTACGAACTCCTTTAAAACAAAAAACTCCGTATAACAAATTAAAGCATCGGTCCAAACAATTTTAGTGGCTTAATTATATAGGTAACCTCTATATTACGAACCTCCGATAACTACGAAACCTCTCGTTTAGGAAGTAAAAACTGCATCCTTTCTACTTAAAATGAACTTCTATTCAGCGAAATTTGTAATGATTCGGAATTAAAAGTTTTGATTTTATTCATTCTTATAAGGCAAACGCTATCCCATTGCCATATTTTTTTATGTAGAACAACTATTTTGACTATGACTCATCATGCTCACTGCTCTTAATTATGGGCATACATTCAAGAATATTTTGGAAGATTGTAATAGGGTTTTTACGTAAGTACACATAAATATACTTGATTATGTAAAAATTAATTATAAATGCTAATACAGTAACTCTGGTTAATTCTATCCAGGATAATTCGAAATATTGAATTCGAACTGAACTTGTCTCCCTGTGAGATCGCAGGATTCAGTGTTAAGAGAATTTAGTAAGTGGTTTTCATCAATCAATTTTATTGTTAAAAAGTAAGTATTAACATAAAATTTCAAATTTGAGTTAACATGTGTTTGTCTGATAATGAAAATACAAAGGCATTTATTTGCATTTTCCAGGTCTATTCTAAACTGACATTTTGGAAGATAAATGTTCTTGTTTTGCAGATTGTAGTCGTTTTCTTTTTACGTAAGTATACATAAATATTTATGCTTATGTACTGGAATTATATATGCTTGCTAGTATATTAAACCCCAAGTAATTCTATTGAGTAGAATTCCAAATAAGCCAAGATTATAGGATTTTCCATAATTACAACTAGAAATAAGTCTGCAATGTAATTCTAAGTCATTATTTGATCGGGCAACTTGCAAAATTTTAGTTTGCCTCAATACAATTTTGTACAATACTAGGCACTGCAAATATACCAGATATTAAACAAATAACTCGCTCAAGTACACTGTTCCCATACAAAATGGATAACAGATGCCATACTTGACGACTGAATGGAAATTGCGCATCAGAGATGCACCGGAGTCCTATTCGCTACTCATTTTTTTTCTGTCTGCGCATTATTTGAACGTTATCGAGAGGCATTGATAACATTGAACGAGTAATGGTTGTAATTGTTGGAGAACGTTATCGTGTAATAACGTTAAAGGAGGACACACTGTATAACATTGTTAAAATTTTATTGAATTATTAAAATAATTTTAATATTTGATTTATTAATATCTAACATTTGTATTTCTATTAAAATTTTTATAATCAGTATTATATAATAACCACAAAATAATAATCATTCTAATTTTCTAGGGGCAATCGCTGATAAAAGGATGCAGGCAGATAACAATTAGGGAGAAATTGGAAATACTGCATGCCTTTGATCAAGGAATAAAGAAGAAAAACATTTCTGAGAAATTTGGAATTCCAGCATCTACACTCTCGACAATTATTTCAGAACGAGAAGAATTAGAAAATAACCAACAATTACAATCAAACAGAAAATGGACTCGGGTGACAAATCAAAGTGAGGAATTTGACAGAGCAATATTTGACTGGGTAATGAAGTCAAGAGCCTCAAATATCCCCATATAAATAAAGATTTTTAATCATAATGTTTTTAAAAGTGTAAAACTATAGGGAATGTACTAGAACAGAATTATAACTGTAGGGAAGCATCATTTTTTGACTTCTAAGAAACAATGGTAAGTAAATAAAATTTTAATTTTTCTAGAAGTTTACCAATATAATAAATTTCTTTTAAAGATATTAAAATTATAATAAGTGGAAAATTTTAATCATAAAATAAAATTTTTACTTATGAGTGTACATTAGATCTATATTTCGGTTAGCATGCCTTGTTTTTGCCTCTTATTTGTTAGTGTTCATATTACTGTTACATATGCACATGCCTAATCCTATTTCAATATGTTACATATAAGAAATGGGTTTAATCTAAATTAACATCATTAATATGGATAGCTCTGTGGTAAAGCCATTCAAGGAATGACAGGATTTATATTATTATATATTTATAGGGGAAACTCTGAGAATTCCGTGGTAGTTTAAATAAAGCTGATTCACGAAATAATACCTGCATATTTTCAAGAATAATCTTGCTGCAACTACTCAATGAAAGTATCAATTCACACTGGTGTAAATCACAAAATTACACCATTGTGAATTGATACTTTCATTGAGTAGTTGCAGCAAGATTATTCTTGAAAATATGCTGGTATTATTTCATGAATCAGCTTAATTCAAACCATCACGGAATTCTCAGAGTTACCCTATTGTTTTTTTAAATATAAAATAGAAACACTCATACAACAAGTTTATTATTGAAATTATAAGCAAAATTAATAGTGATTGTGCCAAAATAGCGACCTTAATGAAACCTCTATACAATGAACCTCCTTACAGCAAAGTGATGAAAACTGGGTCCCTTCAGTTTCGTTATAAAGAGGTTTTACTGTATTTGTAAGAGACTTTAGGCTGATTAATTTGAAAAGGTAACTCAACACAAGCTGAGCTAAATGTTCTGAGAATCCAAGATCAAGTAGAAGTAGAAGAGAAATATTTAGGAGCTATTGTAGTGAAAATATTATCAATGATAGTTTGGCTGTAAGGAGTTATTGTCACAGGTGTTACTATGACAGAATTTAGGTTGAAAGATGAAGTTAGATCACTGAGATCAAGTTTGTTGGAGTTTTCTGTGGAGAAGTCAATATTAAAATCACCACATAAAAATAGATTATTTGAGTGCTGTGATAGTTGAAGTAGAGATTCTTCAAGCTTATTTAATGACAGTGATACATCACTGTTAGGCGATTGATATACACATTTAACTGTGACACTGAACACATGATTTCCACTTGACTGCAACACACTCATCTTCAAAACCCTCAATGAAGTCAAGGTGATCTTGAAAATCTAAATGGGAAGTCAGGCTCATCTCATCGAATATTAAAATGTCTTTCACCTACTATTCGACCGTGACAGACAATCAAACAAAGCATTGTTAATTCCCATGGAGAAAGATAAGCGAGATAGCAAACTCATCACTGTTCTCCAAGAAGGAAACAGAAAAAATTGAGATAAGTAGTCATAGGTCCTCCAACTTCTTTTCATGAGAGAGAGACCAAACCTTATAATCTAAAGGGAATCTATGGCCTTTGCCTTTCGTGGTATTCTGCTACCTGACTGCAGAAATGATGAGAGAGCCCATGGGAGGCTATCAAGAGCCCCAACACCAAAGTGAGAAATTGAATCTGCAGCTTTCGGTGTTGGTTTAAAATGAACATTGTTTTGGAAGAGTGGAAAGCACTCCTCAATAACTTATTAGTTTTATACAAAGAATTAGCTTTGGGTGTCAATTCAACAGACTTCCTGACTCCAAGTTGATGCAAGAAACATTCCTTAGTTGGATCCCTTTAATAAGCAACAAGGAAATTTCAATAATAAGTAACGATCGAAATAATCATGGTTTATCCTATCTATGTTATATAATCTCGAGGTTTTACTGTGTCACAAATATTTTATATAAATAAAAATATAAATAAATATACCTCCTGAGGTTCTCCTCAATGGCCCTACTAGGCCTATGTAGCGTCTGAAACCCTGAGATGTCAGGTTGTGGGTCCACTTCAACTCGATCAGCTGCTGCAGGCAGAAAATACAAGTTAACCATTGAGTCGACTAACAACAAACACTATTAAATAATTCACGATAACAAGAAAATGGTCAGATGCAATATTATTACAGTAAAACCTAGTTATTTCAAAGTTCAAGGGATCACAAAAATACAACTTCGAATTATCTGGGTTAGAAATAAATGAACTAAAAAAATCGAAATTGCTTAAGATCCTCTTCTTGGACAGTAAAATCGCTATATAGTCTTATCTATCCATTTTGCTACAAAACGAATTGACCTTACAACTTTGTACAAAGGGCGAATTCGTGAACAGAGCTGAAATGACCACTTAATTTATGAACACCAACGCGTGTGAAAAATAGGATCGAGTGAACAAACCAATTTTCCCAGTGTATATTTCAAGTTACTCTCTTACACCATGTTCACGAAGAAAAGACTTTCAACCGCACGTATTTAGCCAAAAGATTACAAAATTGCATGCTAAAAAGATAGGGAAAACACTTGCGTGAAATATTGTATAGATAATAGATACAAACGATCACGTATTAATTCTCTCCAATTTCGTCAAACCATTAGTATGGACAAAAATAATTAATTAATTAATTCTTTATAAGTTCTAGGCAATTTCATACATTGCATTGCAATTTTATTTCCATCCATATTATACAGCTGTAATAAAATATACGTCCTCTCGAAATAAAATTGTCGTATGTTATGACACGCGATGATTTTACAATTATGTACTTACAAATTCTTTTCTGGAATGTGTACTAAAAATATTCTCCTTTTGTGACTGGTGGCGAGGGGATTTAAATCCATGAATTGCATCATGCGGGCAGGAGGGAGGGGTAGGAGTCAGTCTTAGCGTAGCGCGTCGAGTTTTACAGAAGGGAAAACTAAAAAGGCAAACATAAGCATGCTGTATTTTATGGACTATCTCTATTGTAATAAATGCCTCAGCGTCATCCTGCATACTGGGCACGCAGGACAAAACTTCATAGGCAGTCGATTTGGGTATGCTGCGAAGATTGCTAGATATCTTTATATTTTTATGCAATAAATTTTCTTAAATCTGAAAAACCTTGATATATCTCAAAACAGTAATCTTGGACCTTCCTATTGTCCTTAATTCTGCAATTTTTACTGTTTTCTTTTTACCTATATTATACGTAAAATTTTGTCATTGAATTTTTGTGTAGTTATGTGATTTGTTTGTTCTAAAAACCTCTATTCAATGCTGAAACTAACCGAACCTCTGCATTAAAGCTACTGTGTGGTGGAAGGGGATGTAGACACTTTATTTGCTTTGTGATGCCTCTCACTTTTGAGATGAATATTTTTTTTATTTGCATCAGCACTTGAGAGCTATTCAAAGGTCTCACGATCTGGGCTAGTACTTGGTTCAGCATTTCTTGCGGATAATTGAATGAGAGTGAGAAACACTTATCTGACATCAATGCACAAACAAGCCAATAGAAACATATTTACGATCCTACCTCTTGGCTGAAACCATGATCAGAGTGCATGGGAAGTGCTTGGATCGCAAAAAAATATTCTCTTGCCACTTTGAGGGAAAAATTTACGCTGTACAGAGGCAGAGTTTGTTCTTTATTTTACATTGTTACTTTTGTTTAATTTCTAAGAGATAAAAAGAGTTGAACTTATCATGGCGTCAACTGATAGAAAAATGCAAGGAATAAAGTAGATGGAAATCTTACTGGAAAGTGATTCGGAAGCAAGTGTCAATTCAGAGAGTGGTAATGAGAATAACATTTAAGATTGTGCTCAAATTACTAAGGTAATAATTTATATTTTTTGGCATTTATTTGTCGAGCGGACAAATATGAAACCTCATTTCTCCTGTCCCTGCATGCTTCTAGCATCTTTGTTTACCCTTATTTGAAGTTTTTTCTGAAAAACTTACTAGGAAGAGATCTACGATAAAGCAGTATACTTGAAGTAATCTGAGAACCTGGAATAAAGAAGGTATAGCGATGCAAGTAAAAGATCATTCTTCTATTTGTATCATCTACGATTTTATTTCACATTGACTATTAAATAAGTAAAAAGACGTTACCTGTTTGGGGGCAATACATATTTAGTTTGCGATAAATGGAGAACAAAAACCCGATGCCTTTCTCATGTGCGTGTATGAAATTTCCACTTAAACACAAAATATGGGTAAAGGCTTTGATTTAAATGAAATGTTTGCAAGTCACCAAACCAGATCATGACTTTGAGTTTCATTGTGGAAGATTTCGAATAATCTGTACTAATAAGTATGCAAAGTCCTATAATGTTGGCTGAAGACTGCTCTTATCTTTGAATTACACGCTATTTAGAATTATCTGGGATCAAAATAATGAGTTTTTACTGTAATACGTTTTACATGATTTTTTGAAAACACACAAGGCACCTACCAGGTGGAGAAGAGACCACAGGAGTCGATTGCTCGGCCTCTGAGGGGACAGGTTGTGGGTCCACTGCACCTCGCTCAGCTGCTGCAGGAAGATAGAAGTTAACCATTGAGTCGACTAACAAAAAAACACTTAAATAATTCATGATAAATAACAGGAAAATGATCAGAAGCAATATAATTAATATGTTTTAGAAGATTTTTTTTTAAATATAAAAGACACCTACTAGGCGGAGAGGTGATCACAGGAGACAATGGCTCAGCCTCTGAGGGGCCAGGTTGTGGGTCCACTGCACCTTGCTCAGCTGCTGTGGGAAGATAATACAAGTTAACCATTGAGTACACTAATAACTAGACCGCGGATCTTTAGGTAAAAACCTATTTATTTCCTGAGTAGATATCTGAATATACAATTGTATATATACATTTCATGAATAATTAACCCCAAAAACGTATATTTTATAGTGCCTAAAAAATGCCTATTTTGACATTAATGTCTAAAAATGCCTATTTCGACGTTAATGCTTATTTTTGCCATTTTTATGCAAAAAAGCCTAAAAATGGCTAATTTTGTAGAAAAAATCGACAATAAAAGCAAATTTTGGGACTAGTCATATTTTTTAAACTGACTGTACAATGTTCAGTTGAGGGTTGGGAAAATGTCCTTCACACCACGGTCATGACCAGGTGGCGAACACCAGCTCAGACCTGTCACGCATCCGGCGGCGCTATTCTGTTTCCCTGTGTCGCGCGATGCGACAATGTAACAATGGGGTTAATCTGATGTTGCTTTAATTTCTCATCGTTATATTGTCATATTGTGTGACACGGGAAAACGAGAATAACCCTGCAGTCCATCTCCAGACCGCAGAGGGTGAAGGTGAGAAGTGTGAACGTGAAAATTGTGAAAGTGCAATACATAAAGTAGCAAGTTCGAAAGATTATTTAATACGTCAGTGGCTACAAGAGTTTTATCGCCAGCGAAAATGTCGCTGGATGATCCCTCCATTCCCAAGGATTTGGTGTATATTAGATCCCACTATACATCCCTTATGTGGATCATTGCTGAATTGGAGGGCTCAGGAAAACCCATCTACGAAAATACTGCTTTGCTTAATGAAGTGAAACAAAAAAATTAAGGAAGTGCCAGGTGAAGCGGGGAAAAAAGTAAGAGCAAAACTAGAAAAAGTGCTACAAAAGAACTCAGGTCTGCAAAGTCTATGTACAGCAGCAGATATACTGGCAGGAAAATCCAGTGAAGTTGAGTGCAAAATTCCTAAGTTGAAGTTTGCCCCCGTCACATCAGTTGATGTCGAACGTTCTTTTTCCGCTTACAGGATGATATTAACTGACAAATGCCATAGTTTTGTGGTAGAAAACTTAGAAAAGGTGCTTGTTATTTACTGTGAGGCCAACTACGGGAATTTGTGGAATAAACACAAAGAGGTGACAAATTCATTATGGGAATTTCGAATGAAACATTCTGCATACTACTTAAATATATACTTGAATAGTGTTTTCAGTCAATATTACTATATGTAATGTAGATAATATTTTCTCTGGAACGCATGGTAAATTAAACAAGAATAAGTTTCAATGCATAGTAGTCAAACATTTTTATGTTCTTTGAAAACACAAATCAATAATGTTTCGTTGACTGGTAATTTTTGCCTGCGTACATGTTTCAGTCCTTTTTTGTGAATTAAAGTTGATAGTTGACAGAAATAATGTTGTTGTTTTTTACTGGACACAGTTTTTGGAAATAGTTTTTAGAGCCTATTTTACGTTTTATAAAGCCTAATTAAGCTACTTAAAGAGCCTATTTTAGTCGCCTAAAACTTAATTTTTAGAACCTAAAAATCCGCGGTCTACTAATAACAAACACTATTCATAGAATGCATATGATGTATAGAAAGATAATAATACAGTAGTCACTAGATTAACAGCGTGTATACAAAACATCATTAAAATTATTTACCTGGGAGGAGTAAATTCGGAATTGAATCCTTCCGAAGTTTCATGGTGCCTTCAATAAAATTCTCCCCAGAGAAATGCTTCAGGCAAATTCTTCTGTTTTTGTACACATGCATTCGGTCCGTGCGTAGTAGCTTAGGATCCCCAATCAGCTTTATCCAAACATCGAATCTCCGATTTGAGTCGGATGTTGGATGAGGGAACCTGCAAGCATAATTTCAAAATATCCCCTTGCTGATCTTATTTCACACTCATGCTTTTCTAAATATTAATAAATATCATAATGGGTCCAAATACCCTCGTACTTTTGTTTCTCCGATGAGAAACATTACTTTTGGGTTTTATTAAACACGATTGTAATAACGCCACCGATCGAAATGTGAATGCTCATTCAAACATCCAACCACATCGAGATTTCTTGCAATACTTATCCGTAGGCAACAAGGGAATAGATATATTGACCCTTTAAAAATTTTATGTACCTATATACAATTTTGATGCCACAACGAGAATCGTTGTTACAACATATTCTTACAATGATGGTTAAAGGCAACCCATTATTTGCTCTACGAGCTACATTTCATTGCATACCTTGAATAAATGTATCTGAAAATACTTACCTAACTCGATTAACCTTCTTTTCCCTACAAGTGGGGATGCAACACGGAGGCCAAACCATAACGAAATTTGCTACACTTTCCAACAACTTAACGCAACACAAAAGTCGCCAAAAAACACTCACTCTCCGGGTGTCGGCACTCAGATAGCAAAACTGGGACCGTCTGGAGCCAGGGTGGGGGTAATATAACAAAACGCTTGAGGGGAAGTACGGGAGTTGGGGAAGTAGGTAGCGGGGGCCGCGGGGGCTTACGCTTGTTTGCTGTTTGCGCGCGCATTCTAACGGTTACTACGGATTTGAATCAGCGTGTGTTGTGTTGTTGGGAAATGTTGCAAATTTCGTCATAGTTTGGCCGCCGTGTTGCATCCCCAGTTGTAGGGAAAGGAGGTTATATATACTTGAGTTAGGTAAGACTATGACATTATTAATTTATTCAATGTATGGAAAGGAATATAGCTCGTAAAGCATTCAATGGGTTGCCTTTAACCATCATAGTAAGAATATGATGCCACCATGATTCTCGTTGTGGCATCAAAATTTTATCGAGGTGCATTAATTATTAATAGGTTAATATATCTATTCCCTTATTGCCTACGGATAAGTACATATTGCATTAAATATTCATGTGTTTGGACGTTTGAACGAGCATTCACATTTCGTATGGTGGCGTTATTACAATCGTCATCAATAAAACTCAAAATAAATGTTTATCATCGGAGAAACAGAAAAGTGTGAGGGAAATTGGACCCATTATGATATTTATTAATATTTAAAAAAGCCTGAGTGTGACTATATTTTTAAATGATGAATCCAGATTCCCTCATCCCACTTCCGACTCAAATCTGCGATTCATTGTTTGGATGAAGCTGATTGGGGATCCTAAGCTACTAAGCATGGACCCAATGAATGTCTACAAAAACAGGATAGTTTGCCTGAAGCATTTCTCGCGGGAGAATTTTATTGAAGGCACCATGAAACTTCGGAAGGATTCGATTCCGAACTTACTCCTCCCAGGTAAATAATTTTAGTGAAGTTTTCCATACACGCTGTTAATCTAGTGATTACTGTGTTTTTGTCTTTGTATACATCACCTCTATGCCTGCTGAGCCATTGTCTCCTATGGCCTCCTCTCCACCTGGTAGGTGTTTTGTGTTTTTAAAAAATCTTGCGTAACATATTAGTAACATTGCTACTGACCATTTTCTTGTTATTCATTGTGAATTTTTTGATAATGTTTGTTGTTAGTCAACTCAATGGTTAACTTGTATTTTCTTCCCACAGCAGCTGAGCAAGGTGCAGTGAGCCCACAACCTGGCCCCTCAGTGGCTGAGCCATTGTCTCCTATGGTCTCCTCTCCACCTGTGTTGCCCACGTCAGTTTATTTTATGTATCTATTATGATATAACTGTAGTCTATTACTTCTTGCTTAAAATATTTTTGAATGTACCTTTTATTACATCAATAATGTTTGGAATGTATTATTTTCACTTATGATGTGCTGCTAAAGAAGCTCTTATGTGATATCCATTCATGTTTAAACTATGTCAACCTTGTCCTATATTCGTTTCTACAGATCAATGGACCAATAATATTATTGCTTTTTTAAAAATTGATTTGCCATATTTTTTTCTCAATGAACGTGTAAAGAAATATCTTTTCTTTTAAAAGTGTGTACCAATTCCCACCTAAACATTTGATGGGTAAATTGTTTTCAGAACTGTAAAAAATTGATGGAGGATCAATGCGCCAAATTTATGGAATAATTAAACTATTTGATTTACGGTAAATCGGCTGCCCCTACGAAAAGCGGGGAACCGGGGGTGAGCAGAGGAGAGGTGGTGGCTTGAGAGGGGGGGAGGGAGAAGCGTCTGCCTACGTAGCTCGTTGCCTGGCAACGTCTTCGACCAATGGGAGGGCCGTAACAAAACGCACTGAAGCGACGGAGGGGTTGTAGGGGTAAGGTTTAGGCTGCCCCCGTTGTCAAGGAACTGCATAAGCGCGCGCAACCGTTATGAATAAATAAGGTTATATTACTAAGTTAGCGATAGCGTGTAAGTATTCGATGAGATTGAATGTGAATTTATTTTTAATGTTAATGCATTTGTTGTCTTAGAATGTCATTTTACCATTAAATATAAAGACGATATTATTTGTTTGGAAAATGTCCGCCACGCGGAGATGTTTCGCATTGTATTGTGTTGAAAGGATGTATGTAAATTTTCCTTCCCTGTCGAGTCTCCATTAATGTATGTTAGTGATAACGCGTAAGTATTCGTAGAGATTGAATGTGAATTTATTTTTAATGTTAATGCATTTGTTGTTTTAGAATGTCATTTTACCATTAAACATTAAGACGAGGTTATTTGTTTAGAAAATGTTCGCAACGCGGAGATATTTCGCGTTGAATTGTGTTGAAAGGATGTACGTAAATATTTCTTCTCTGTCGGGTCTCCATTAATGTATTTGCCCTCGTACTTATCGGTTACGTGGGCGCCACCTCCGCAGCGCTCACCTAGGGGCGTGATATGAAACTATAAGGCGCTGATTGTGGCGAGATTTGGATTTACTTGCAGCAGTACTCCATTGGAACATCAATTTGAAGATAAGGGAAGGGAAATTTGAACATGAACGAAACTTTTACTCGTTCCCACTGGGTTGGTGAAACTTTTTCATTCCTCCTCACGTTAACTGTGCTGAGAGGCGTCTCCATTCAAAGAAAAAAGACGGGATACAGTTATAAATTATACTTTTAATGAGGCACATCGTCAGAAGAACAAAAGCACACTCATATTTGTGAATTAATGAAATTTGAACATAAACGAAATTTTTACTTGACCCCACCATGTTGGGTGGTTGGTGAAACTGTTTTTCATTCCTCACGTTAACTGTGATGAGAGTCGTCTGGTGCCCACAACCAGTCAGTACCAAAGTATCTTTTATAAATGTATCCCTTTTTTATATTTGAATGGAGACGCCTCTCAGCACAGTTAACGTGAGGAGGAATGAAAAACATTTTCACCAACCACGCAACCCTGTGGGGTCGAGTAAAAGTTTCTTTTATGTTCAAGTTGAGTTCCAATGGAGTAGTTCTCTAAGTAATTCCAAATATCGCCACATTTAGCGCCTTATAGTTCCTTATCTTGCCTCTAGATTACTGCCGCGGAGGTGGCGCCTACGTAACCAATAAGTACATACTTGAGAATTTTCTTCGTTTATTTAAACGTCAGCAAATACAACTGTGCTTAGAATAAATTATGAATAAACAAAGCGGACATTTTTTAGTGCAATGTGATGTGTTTAATTTTACAAATGGTAATACTTCATAGAAAAATTGTTAATTAACCGCAAGGGTCCGTAAGCGCATTTGCCGTATTTTACATTTATTGAAACATTTGAAGCATGCCCATTTCCTCCTGCATCAATTTTATTAGGTTTAATGATTGACATTCTTAGAGATTCATTTTCATTCTTTTTACAGGTGGAACAGAAAGAGAACTGTGTTCCAGGGCCGAAGAAATCACTTTACAATAGATTTTTGCTTGATCCACAAATTCATTCTTGACTTAAAAGTTTGACGTTTTTCGTCGTCCACGTGAATTTCCTTTAAATACGTTTCATGCATAAACGGTATTAACGTCATAAAAGTCGGTTACAATAATTCATTTTTATATCTTTATTGTATAATATTTATGTACAAATACTTCACTATTATGTAATTTGATGACTTTGTACTCTCGCAATTTGATTTCTTATATGTAATTCTTTCATTTAAGTCCATTTCTTCTGTCTGTGCAATTTATATTTGCTACGATTATCGTATTAAAATCGGAGGGGAAGGGGGTGAGAGACATCCTTTGATGACGTCACGATAGCCATCGTCAACGCGTAGTTCCAAATTTTCCCGTTGACCCACCTTTCGTCGCCTTTCATGGAAAACCTGGGAATCGTTTTATAGCATTAAGTTTCCGATCTTTCCTTGGGGAGCTGGTCTTCGGTTTATACCATAACAATTTTATTTCAACTAAGTTATCAACACTAATAGAAAACTATCCCTTTGTAATATGACCATGCTGTTTCTGATTAAATTGGCATAATAAATGCAGATAAAGGCCAGAATTTAGTTCTTGAAGCTGTCAGCATAGAGCTAATAAGAAGCATAGTTTACTGTCACTTCTGATGTAAACTTGATTATCTTTTATGAGTTTTACTAAAGGTTTACCAAAAGGATTTGAGAATTCATTACCAATTAAAGCATGTGCCATTAAGGTGCGTTTACACGAGGCACTTTTTTGTGAAATTTGTGTCTGAAATAGCTGATGTCCCCGTGTAAACACTCTTGACACTTTCATTTCCGACACTTCATTTTGCTGGCGCTGTATGTCTGACACCGAAGTGTCGCGTGTAGTGTAAACTCCCTATCGGAAATGTCGGAAGTTGACCGTTCGTCTACTTTTTAGAAAGTGTCACAGTCTACACGAGCGATCATAAAAGGCGAAATAGAGGAAATTAATGAAAATGTTGGGAGAAAAACGTGGTCTACATGTTAATTAACACTCTAGAACAGTAGATGGTAGCTCGTAATCACTTTGGCTCCAAGTTGAACAGTTGTATAAAACTCCTTAAGCCAAAAAAATTGTAGGGTAAGCCCTATGCATTTCGCCCACTAAGTGGGCATCTTGAGGGGAGAACCTGCCTTGGCAGTGAACAAGGTTCAACTGCAGTTGAACCTTGTTCACTGCCAAGGCAGGTTCTCCCCTGAAGATGCCCACTTAGTGGGCGAAATGCATAGGGCTTACCCTACAATTTTTTTGGCTTAAGGAGTTTTATACAACTGTTCAACACTCTAGAAGAAAATCGCTGTCTTTGGGACGTGAAAAGCCCCTGCTATCGGGACCGAAGGAAGAAAGAGAAGATCTTGAACGAAATGGCAGAGGTATTTTCCACGGACGTAAAGGAGGTGACGAGGAAGATTCACAATCTTCGGAACCAGTTCCATAACGAAGTCCGTAAACTTCGCAGCGAGAAGTCAGGACAATGTGTGGCGGAAAATTATTACTCCAAGTGGCAGTACTTTGAGAGATTGAAGTTTCTTTACGGTGCAGCCAAGTCAGGAAATGATGCTAATTTTGCACTTAGGAATGCGGAAGATATAACTTAGACTGGCATAAGAATCACCTGAAAAAGTGGAAACATGAAGATTGTTTAATCAGAAAGAATGGAAAGTGCAATGTAACTAATATCTACACTGAAGTTGAGGAAATTGTTAAAGTAGTATCAAAATTAAGCAAGTGTGATATGTACGCCAAGACAGTATGGAATAACATCACAATATTACGTTCAGTTTACTAAAATTGTACAATCTCTTGCGGAAAATGACTACAGTACCAACCTGTTGCGAGAAATCTCAATGTGACCATCAAGCGTTCACTCGCAGGAATAGCCTTCCTCATAATTGTGTCTTTCTTTGAAATACTTGGTGCTATCCACGATAATAATTCTTCGACTTCTACCGATGTCATTCTGAAGAAATTTCTCAGTTGACCAGGATCTTCAATCTGTAGCTCTCTCACTAGCGTTTCTTTGGCACCACGTGTGGATCTCTTTAAAATCCAATCCCGCACCCAAATAGCTCTCTTCTTTTCTCTTTTTTGCTTTCTTCTTTTCAGCAAAATGCTTATAACTGCAGCTGCAGCAATTTCAGCGCTCATTCTGTTGTCTTAAGAAGTCACGCAAATTTCATGAATCAGTCACGATATCAAAAAATTAGCGCAATTAATTTCACGTTATTCATTTGTTTACCTATTTAAAAGTGTCGACAGGGTCGACACTCGCAAATCTCCTTACACCTGTATTATAGGGTTACCAACTGTAAGATCTTCTTGACCCGAAGATTTTCGTCTGCAACCCGGAGAATTTGAAGGAATACGCTTTTTTTTTCTTTTTTACGAGTTTTCAGTTGTTCACTAGTTGTTAATTAATTAGTATGATAAATTTCCTCAATACATTTTCAAATATCAAAGAAATATTATTTATTTAGTTATGCATAAATATAATAAATGATTAATTAATTAATTATTTTGGCTTATTTTTGAGACCAAAGGATACGAGTATGTGTATTACAATATGTACTTACAAACTTCTATCCTTTCTGGTCAGGAAGAAATATGTTTAGGCCCTAAATAAGATTTTTGAAGGGGTAGGGAAGTGGGTTCGTTATAATAATTATGAACTAAAATAACTTCAATTTAAAATTTTATACACAATACAATACACAAATTTTATAATATTCTTATTGATCACAATAAACCAACTTTTTAAATTTCTGCAAGTAAAATAAAATTAAGAAACATTTATTTCTTAAAATTATACTTATTTTGGCTCTGGGCTTTTTCCATTAAACCCTTTTGTGCCGGCGCTTTTAAATATGAATAAAATTGTTCACAGCTCATGTCAAAATGAATTCTAATTGCCAGCTCAGCTTTAACCAGAGGAACACGCATTTTATTACGATCATTCCTCCATAATAGAAAAAACACGTTCTATAAACGCATTACTGACAGGAACACTCATTACTTTCGAGACAATTTCTTTTAATTCCGAGACATTTTTCTCATTTTTAAAAATTTCAACCCAAATTTTCTCATTTGTGCCATTTTAAACTTTTCTTAATTCTGGTAAGTATTTTGTTACTATGTTTATTTCGTCATATAACCGATCTTCATTGATCTTTATATTTAACATTTTTGAAACTTTCAGTACACCGTCATATTTGAGATCATATTTCCTAATATTTAACGCAGCCAAATACTTAAAACAACTATTTTCAAAGTCATAATATATTTTTAAGTAATTTACAGTACGAATATAAACCTTTCTAGCTTCCGCTAGAAACTTATCTTGCTGCAGTTTATTAAAATGCCTTAAAGAAGCTCGAACTTTACTTGCAAAAAAACTATCCCTTAATCGGATTTCTAATTTTTCTTTTAGAGATGTCATGTAATTCTGTTAAAGAAATATCATTTTCTTCTAATATTAAAATTGACTCGCTCATAAAATCAAGAAAATGTGAGACAAAATACAAAAATAATTCAGGAATAGAAGGCACTGTCATGTCATCTTCCATTTCATTTTCTTGCGATTTTACAAATTTCCAAATAAGGGCATCACAATCGTCTTCCCCGTTTTAAAAAGTACTGCTTTATTGCAGGCCAAGATGACAATATTCGGTCTACCGCCTTGGATAAACTCAACCATCTTGTAGGTACATTTCTTAACGTTTGGGCATAATCCATGTTAAAAAATTCAAAACAAGATTGTAGCTCCCTTTTGCACACTGTACTACTTGAAAATTCGGAATAAATTTTATTGACTAACGTTTCTATATCATAAGTTCATTTTTTACACGCATGTTTTGCTGCATTGTGTGTCACATGACAATTACAATTAGCCTTTAATATGTACGCATTTGAGCTATACAATTTTTGATAAACAGAATTGAATTGTCCATAATTTACGGCCGCATTGTCTCCTGAATAAACAGCAACATTGTCAATTAATAATTCATGTTTGTTGAGAAATGTTAGAATTTTATTTGTTATTGCATTAGAAGATTCAAAATAATCAGTATAAAAATCCAAAATTCTATTTTTGACGCCCTGTTCTGATACAAAGTAGCTGACAATTAACGGATACAATTTCATGTTTCCTTTATTGGACGCGTCAGATGAAATAGAGAAGTATCTAGGCTTTTCAACATCTTTTTGAAGGTCACACAAAACTAATTCAATTGATTTTGGTCCTAGAATATTTTCCGTTAGACTTGATGCTTTTGTTCGTCCGCAGTGTCATTGTTTTGACAACGAAGAATCATAAAAAAACAGTGCAGTTTAACTTCATACCACAGTCAGTGCTATTGTAACTCTGCTGGTGCTTCACTGCATGGTACACCAATGTTAGCTCGGCAATTGCAGTTCTTAAATGAGCTGGGCTATTTTCTTGAACGAGAAAATTGGTTAATAATCGATTACTTGTCTGTGCAATTATAGTTTGTCGGTGACGAACACTATTTTCATGAGTTTTAATAGCCTTTTCTCCGTCATGTTTCACAACAAAAGTAACACCACATAATTTACATTTACCAGTATTTTCATTTTCTTTCACTGACCAGTTTTTATACTTCGGTCGTTTAAGCCATTCATTATTAAATATGGCAAAATAATATTTTTTCTTTTTCATCGGTGTTTCACCTTCAGAAGCGGACATTTTCACGGTGCTGCAAATCAAATAATATATATAAATTAAAACATTTAAATTTAAATATAATTAATATAAAAAGTAATTTCACTTACGAAATAAAGATCAATATCAATAAACAAGTCACATAAATACTCCCTACACAAAAGCAAAGAACAGCCGCCTATCTTTTATGTAAAACCTGCGATCATGCTGATTTATGCAAAGATCCTACTGAACAGATATGCAAATCGATAAATAAGTCAAATCGATTATCGATAGGTTCTGAAATAGTACATTTAACGCCACGCTATGTCAGGCCGGAACTAATAGCAAACTTTAGAATTAATAGCAGATTTTAGAAGCAGCTGCACAGAAGTACCTAACCCGAGAACGGTGCATAAATAAACAAACATTATTTCTTCGAACTCAAAAAAATTTGTAGAATTTGTAGCTGTATACGCGAAGAAATTTATTACAAACCCGAAGCCCGAAGAAATGTCTCTAAACCCGAAGTCTTCGGGTCAAAATGACACTGTTGGCAACCCTACCTGTTTAAACAGCTCTGACAGTTTTTTCATACATTAGTGTCAGAACCTGGTGTCCAGCCAGTGTCAGACATCAAAATTGCGATTACGTGTAAACACCAATGACCGAAGTGGTGGACACTTGAGTGTCATGTGTCAGAAATAAAGTGTCTCGTGTAAACGCACCTTTAGAAAGCAACTAAAGTAGCCCTCACGTCAAAATTAAATCAGTCACCAGTCACTTGGGTATAAAACCCCCCTTAGTGTACCAACATCTATTAGATTGACTCTCCATATATCTGGGAATAATTTTGAAACGAGAAAAAAAATTATTCCCAACATTACAGCTTATGCCTGTCTGCATATGATCTTTAGATCACTTTATTCCATCAATTTCTCCATATATCTGTTAAAAATCAGAACACAAAGAAACCGATACAAAAAGTTAAAGTCCAAAGCCATCAAAATCAGTACGGTTGGTCACTTAAGGGGGCCAGGTCAACTTTCTTACCCGTTGTTTACTCGTTCCGCAACTGCGCATCTGCATCATAATGTCCATTAACTGATTACGATATACTTTAAATTACCCGTTGTCTTTTACGTCTTCGAATCGCCTATATTTCCCATAATTTGTAAGAATTACATTTTACACTTTAAAATTCGTTCAATCAGTATACCTTTCTGTTCTGCCTGCCACAGCGCCTTTTTCATATATATAACCACAATCGGTAGTTGTAGGTTTTTAAATTAATTTTTGAAAGGTTGGAGAAACACATTCGATGTTTCTTTTGTATCTCTATATCGTATTTGAGACACTTATGTCGTATATAACCATGGAAGAAGGAGACTTCTCCTTCTTCCATGATATAACGATATAACTTCGCAGACATACTCCGAATATCGATATATCGTATAATTTAACAGGTATGACATGTGATGGAGTGGGTTGGGTCCTCAAACGTGTTAGTGTCGAAATAGATTAAATCCTCGTTCAAAATATACGGCAGTTTTTACGGAATTTTATCCAGCCTGTTGTAGAAGAAAATGAAATGGAAATCAATACTTTGTGCAAGGTTTACTCAATTTTAAGTACATTCGCCGCAATGTTGACATCTTGTGATGGATCTTCCTGGGAATCATTGGATTTGTATGTTTTATCTTTAAAGGTTCACTTTAGTCGCTAAACTTATTTGATTACCTATTTAGTGATGCGTGTAATTTCAGGATTATAAAAAAAAATGTAACTTGCGATGCACATCAAAAAAAGTTTGCATTAGCAGTCCAGAATTTTACGTACTGTTCCATCTTGAATGCGCGTCCTATTACTTGCTGTCAATCGTGCATTAATTCTTACTTGGATGTATTGATTTCTCATGAAGAGATTTTAGAGGTAAGTTTAAAATTGCTAAAATGACTTGTTTCAGCAGTGTTTTAATATATGATTTATAATAAAGGGACATGAAGATGGAGTAAACTGCAAAGAAGTTTTAATTAATATGGACCGCTTAGAGGTCATAGAAACATTTTTTACCAATGTTGTACAGTTGTGGAGTAAAGGAGATTGCGATTGTAAGTAAAGCGAATTATATAGTTAATGTATCATTCTTACTGGTAACATATTGAAGTCATTTTATTTCAGTTTGCTTCGATGTATATCCCAACGGAACAGTTACATCTACACTTAACAACAACACCAGTACTTTTCAGCAAATTTATTCATCAGTCAGTGAATGTATAAAACAAAATACGCATAACAAAACAACGATATGTAGTGTATGCGGAGGTTCGTACAAGAAACTCAATGATTTTTACAACTCTTTAAAGAATTCAGAAGACTCTGCAAGAGTGTGCATGGACATCGTTGATTCTGTGAGTACGATATACAAGTATGGGTACAAAATTAACAGTTTATTATAGTTATTTTTATTCTATCGTGAAGTGTGGAATAATTTTGTTGTGAAATTTCAGTGGTTGGGTAAATGTCGTTAAATTAAAAATTTGAAACCCACAGTCACATGCAGATTAGAGCCTTGCATACCCGCAGTTTACCCGACCCGACCCGTGGGTACCCGCAGCAAAAGTTGTGGGTCGGGTCTGGTATATAGTGCTTCCATGCAAGTACGGGTCGGTTTCGGACACAAAAGGCACCAGTGCGGGTCAAGAGCGGGTACGAAAACTAGTTTTAATTCCAATTCAATATGCCTCGCCAATGTAGGCACAGGAACTTTTCACATGCCTTTTACTGCTACTAAAGCCTACTCTGAATTTTGAATTTGAGTGCCCAGCCAATTCGCCTCTGTCCTATGCACAGTGGGTATCTCAGAGGTAGTGCAATGAATAGCCGGGGAAGGGAGGAGGGAAACCCGGTGCCGGCATTTGCCTGATCTTACGAAGAACACCAGGGGGGCCAATGGCTTAACTTCCCTTCCGAAGGATGGAACAGCTGAATTTGCACGGTTTCCTCAAACCACACAAACAGGGGGCCGGGTGACCTTGGAAAAATCCTACTTGCGCAGGATTCGTACCCGCTGCCTTTTTCAAGCAGCAGGCGAGTAGCAGCCAGCGTCCTAACCACTACACCACCGGCACCCTCTAAAGCCCACCCTCGTGGTCAGAAGTAGCATTATATAGGGAGATACAAATTTGCAATTTATGCAGGTCGGCAGATTGCAGACTTAGTGTATCATGTGTCAAGAAAAGTGTCTGACAAAAAAACGATTCCTTTTATTATATAAATAAATAAAAAGTTGCAACAGACAAACGATGATCGATTTTGTTTAGTAGAAGAGAATGTGGGGAGGGGGGGTGAGAAAGAGTGAAGAGGGGAATTATGTAGTACAATGTAATTATGACGGATTGATTTGTGCCAGAACTCTCCCTTTTAACAAGTTGGTTTCGCCCATTCATGCAAGTAACATCTATCTTTGTGAATTCGCTTTTGAAGAAATGTGGTTACATATAAGAATGCCTATCAGCATTCTTTATATGTTATTTAACGTTCAAATATATAGTATTTTTTCATCAAATAATCGCGTCTGAGTTGTATTACTTTATACTTTGTTTGCGAGAGAAAGGAACGACAGTTATTTTATAAAATTACACTGGTGAGTTATATGTGATCTCGGCTTTTGTGACAGAATATCAATATACCACATCCTTAAAAGGAACCAATACCAGCTGATTGAACGGTATGTAAAATTGTCAGTTATAAGTTAATACATCTTTCAATTACTAATCTTAATTTTAATCAAAATATTACTTTTATCTGCGCTTCAGATTTGAACAATGAATACTGATCAGATAAGAAGGAAAATTTTGAGTTTAGAGTACACTCTAAGAAGAAAAGAAGATACCAAATCCAAAATTTGGGAAAGGTTCTGTGAAATTTTAGATGAAAAGGGCAAACTGATTTCGAAGACAATCGCTTGCAGTAGTTGTAAACTTGTTTACCATTATGATAATAGGAAGCTGGAAACATCAAGTTTATTGCGACACAAGTGTGAAAATAACAAAGAAGGCGTACCTAAAATTACAAATTTTCTTGTGCCAAAAAAATTCGATTTACCAAAATTATCAGCCGAAAAGAAAAAAAGGTTTTAGATGGCTGTGTGGAACTTGTAGTTAGAGATTTGAGACCTTTTGAGATACTGTCAGGAGATGGGTTTAAAAATTTAGTAGAAATAATAATGAAAATGAGTGCAAATCAAAAATGTTATTTTGACTTAGAAGATGTGCTACCACATCCAACAACTATTTCGAAAAATCTTAATTCAGTGGCTCAGAAAGTTTGAGAAGAGCTAATTCAAGAAATAAAATCCTACATAGGTACAATAGGGGGTGGGATCTAGTTGGACTTGTGGACAGATAATTACAAAAATGTTAGTTATTTAGGGATCACATTACATTATGTAAAGAATGCCATGTTATGCAATCATGCTCTGTGCACTAAACATCTTGATCCTGACGAAAAGAAAACTGGGAAGTATATAAGGAATGAATTGTTGCTAATTTTAAAACAATACGGTGTATATAGTAACTTGAAGAATTTTACTTGCGCCAGTGACCGTGGAGCAAATATTAAAGCTGCTTTGAAAAATTTAAATAAAATCAATAGTGCAGCACACTTAATAAATATTATTATATATTATTTCTATTTCTTCTAATGAAACATCATTTGCTTTAATTCAGAAGTGTAGAAAAATTGTGAAATACTTTAAAAAATCAGGTTTACAAGGTATGCTGAAATCTACTTTGAAAGGAGACGTCAAGACACGTTGGAATTCAATTCTTCGTATGATCTCTTCAATATTTGAAAATTGGGAGGTTATTTACAATATTTTAATTGAAAAAAAAAGATGATATGATTTGTGAGGTTGAAAAGAAAGATTTAGTAGAATACTTCTATCCATTCCAGAAAGCATTGATTGAATTGGAAGGAGAAAAATATCCAACAATATTTTTGGTTTACTTGTGGCATTTGAAAATAAATGATCATTTGGAAATAGGTTCAACAGAATCTAACATCATGAAACTTTTAAAAACTTCAGGTAAATCTTATTATTTAGAAAATGTGGAAATTCAGCACATTCATAAAATTTCTTTTTTTCTTAACCCCCTTCTAAAGAATTTGAAAATGTTAAAAACTGAAGAAAAGTATGATATCTATGAGAAAGTTAAAGTAAGTATTGATGGCATTAAAAAGGAGAAGGGATATGCAATCGAATCCTAGACACCAAATCCGTGTACGCTTGTAGAGCAACCAATGAAAAGGTATAAAAAATCAGACACCTTAGTTCAGTTTATGAATACAGACACAGTAAATGATCATATTTCTCCAGACGAATTGACTACATATATTGACTTAAAACTATCTCTCGACATTATTAATAATTTTGATTTGTTGAAATGGTGGGATAAGCAAAAGAATTGTTTGCCAAATTTAAGTATTTTAGCGAATCATATTTTTGCAATACCAGCGACCTGTGCTCCATCAGAGAGGTGTTTTTCATTGGCAGGACATGTTGTTAGTGAAAGAAGAAACAGTTTAGGTCCCACAAACGTAGATGATGTCCTATTTTCAAATAGTCATTTTAAATCTCAGAGTACTATTAATTAATGTTTCCTTTTTTCAATTAAATTATTTTGTAAAAATAAATTTTAGATACTTTAAATACCTTTTTCGATCTTAAAAATGACTGTTTATGTACAATTGCATTTCATTTTAATTTATACAAAATAAATGACTGACTCACAAATAATATCTTTATTTTTTCACGATTTCTTGCTACGGATGTGTGTCTCGAGGACCAGACAGTTAAAAAATATGGGTCGGGTCGGACAAGTAGACCTGTGCGAGCCTGCGGGTACGGGTCAGGTGCGGGTTAATATTCTGCGGGTACGGGTCGGGTATGGGTTAGTAGTCTGCGGGTATGGGTGGAAAATATCATACCCATGCAGGGCTCTAATGCAGATCACTATTTAAGAAATTAAAAATATTGGGTCTTATCTATGTATTTTTTAACTAACATGTCATCCACAATGAGTACTATGGACTGATATCTTAGTAAACAAATTGAAAATAGCCATCAATAGCCATAATACGAAATAAAAATATCCTCAAGTTGCCAAGACACAAAACTATGAAAACAGCCTTTACTAATGGGAATAAAATAAAAAAACATTTAATGAAGAGAGATTTACTCAAAATAAATAGGAATTTTTACTCAAAATGGTCTACTTTACACCCAAGTACTACGTTGATCATAGCAAAAATTCCTGAAATATTTCTTCCGTTGATATGTATTATTATAATTGCTTTAAATTTCTCTCTGTATAAGTTTATTTTATCCATGCATTATATTATTACTCTATTTTTATTGTTATGTATTTTTGGTTCTTTCTTTCATTGACAAGTTAGCTGTCTACCCAGATTTATTCTAAAAGTTGTGAATGTCATGTGACTAGTATTTTTACGATTGTATAAAACATTTCATGCATTAATCAAGCAAACAGAAAAGAATCTAAGTTCATGGTATAGTAATTCATTAAAAGTTGTTTTTGATGGTATAATTTAAATTATAATTTATTTTAAAAAGTTGGTATTACTCTCTTCCTAGTTTAAAACTTATATAATTAATTTGGTTAAATTCTATATGGTAACATTTTTTGATTAGCTTAAAGAGTTGTGACATTTATGTTTTTAGAGAAAAACTTATTTTTTCTTTTGTGGTTGCTTACAATTTTCACAGATGAATGCATCTCGTATGGAATGGAGCAGGGATTTAGGTTGCAGATATCATTCGAAAACAGACTTGACATTAATTTTATCTGCAAGTTTCGTGTCCCTCATTCCAATTATTTTCTATGTTCTTGTGAAGAAATATTCAAGCAAAATTGAGTCTAAGCTGTTGCATCGTGAGTATATCTCTATATATATATATATTATTTTAGGTGCACATATACAGCTAAGCGTACATTCAGTTATAATGTTAATATTATACTCAAATTATGAAGTAACAAATTTCTAAAAGATTAGCATCTTTTTAGAGTTTTAATTAAAAAACTGCTGTGAATGGGTTAAACGTTTCAAAGTAAATATTTGGAATTTGAAAACTGAAAGTATAGAAAGTTTGTGACTAGCATTTCCTATAACTTTAATTGCATAAAATAGAAATTTGTTGTGGTCAGTATGTGATGTAGTTCGCCCTTGCCTTTTGAAATTTCAAGTTGCTACCTGTTGTAAGCAAGTCAAATCCTATACAATGATGCTATTCCCCACCTCCTGAAACTAATAATTACGGAGATATTAATGAAAATACGAGGTGGTAATATCACGTAAACATTCGGCCATTCTAGCTGATAGCATCAAAAATATGGAACTACTACTCCTTTGGAACTAGGTTGGACCAGAGAGGAAATTTGAACATAAAGAAAAATTGTACTTGCCCCACTGGATTGGGTGGTTGGTTGAAGTGTTTTGGTTCCCTCCTGCATTCACTGTGTTCCCTTCCTTGGTTGGGCAACGTTCATCTTAATATATTATAGCAAAAATGCCTCTAAAGTGTCGGGAATTGCTAAGCACGTTGTAAGACATATATTACAATGAATGCTACACAACCCGAGAGGGAGAACATAGTTAACATGTGAAGAAACCAAAACACTTCAACCAACCACCCAACCCGGTGAGGCGAGTACAGTTTTTCTTTGTGTTCAAATTTCCTTTTTGGTCCAAATAGTTCCAATGGAATAGTAGTTCCATATTTTTGGCACTGTTAGCAGAAATGGCCGAATGTTTATGTGATTTTAACGTGTTATTACCACCTCGTATTTACATTAATATCTCCGTAATTATTAGCTTCCAGAGGTTGGGAACAGCATCATTGTATAGGATTTGACTTGCTTATAACAGGTAGCAACTTGAAATTTCAAAAGGCGAGGGCGAACTACATCACATATTGACCTTTATTGCTTTTTACTTTCTCCATATGTAGTAGGGGAAAGTATTGTTTTCATGAAAAAAATCAAATTTGAGATTTCAATGGAAATACATGTTTTGAAGTCTCCTGAACATGTTTAGACTATTTTCTCAATTATGTCTGTGTGTGTGATAGGTTTTTTATGGGTACTCTAACTCAAGCACTATTTACCAGATCATCAACAAATTTTGTCATATTTTTTAATCAAAATCAAGATCTGATAAGCTTTTGACAACAACCGATCCACCGGAAGTGACACTTTACTCTTGGTCTTTTTTTCATTTTTACCAATTTTCTCCATTAAAACATCATAATCGATATACCGTATTTACTCGTGTATCCCGCACACCTTTTTACCCAGAACGCTGGCAAAAAAGGGGGTTCACTCTCTCTTACATGTGGTTTTCTGACCAAGTAATATAAATGTTATCAATAGTAAATTTTCTACATTATGATTGCATCTATGTCTATATACGCAGAAGACATTGAATTCTACAAAGTATATGCGTATCTATGTGACAAACAAATGTTTAGGTCAGTGTTTCTCAACTGCCGCGGCCGGTATGCTGCTGGTCCGCCGCCGGTCTGCGGTCCACCGCTGGTCCGAGGTCCACTGCCAATCAGCAGTTCACCGCCGGTTCATAGTCTGCCGCCACTATGAGAGAGGACCTTACTGTACAGGCTATAGATGCCGAGTGCCATATTCCATAAAAAATAAGTAATACGTGAAGCTCCATATCGGTGCATAATTTGACTAAAGATAAAGTGCATATTATGCCAAAGTTATCTTTGATATTGCCTCAAAACAGGGTAAATTGTGGACGAAGTTGTGTAATATTACATTAAAAACTATTAAGAGGTTAACAGAAAAGAAGACTATCAAAGATGAGGAGGTTTCAGCTAGTATCGGCATAAAGAGATCACCCAATAAATTACGTCACCTATAGCACTAGGAGGGAGAGAGAGATAATTCTCAACTCGGAATTTTCTTTTTGAATTGAATTATGAAGTCAAGATACTTAATTTGAGCGAAACGTGTTTCAGGGAGTGGGAACCGTTGATGAGCCCGATTATATTAAAAAATTATTAAATTAAATTAATTTTTTTCCCTCCGGACTGGTCCAAAAAAAGGGGGATACACAACTAAATATGGTAATGATTTCTAAAAATTTCTCATTCGCCTAATACTTCAAAATATAGGATATAAAACCTAAGGTACTTCTAAATAGAAGTGCCACAGATTTGGAAGGAAGATAGGTCATGGGGTACAATCTCTGAAAAAATCTTAAACTACAGAAAAATTTGCATTTAAGGGGTTTTTGTAAGGTATAGATTGAAAAATTTATTTGGATAGAGGATATCATTTACCACAAAGAAGTCTGCAAGACCATATAATTATGAGTCATAGTTATGGAGATAAAAATTTGAGAAAATCCTGAGGGAAACATCGCATATTTTGTTTACATCGATCGCTAAGATTGGCAAGCAACAATTAAATACCATATTTTTCTCATCCTAGCTCTTATATGATCTTTAAGCTATATATTAAAAAACTTATTTGACTAGAGGACAACATTAGCCAAAAAACAGTAAACGAGATCACATAATTATGACTTTTAGTTTCGGATTTCCCATAAAGAACACCTTTGAAATCTGTATGTATTCCATTTATAAAGTATACTTTTCCATCTTGTTTAAATTAGTTACAATACAAGATATGAAGTCGAGACATGAAGTGTTCTCTGGATGAAAGATTAAAGTTTAAATTTTTTGAAGAGATATCGAATCCAAGCCAGATCAGTGTAAAAAATTGTTTTTAATCAGAAAATAAGGGGGTTTTATTCAGTTTTTTCATTGAAAAATATCAACTACTATGGCAACAAATCCAATGTTTTTAAATGGAAACTGGTAATCTGTATTGTAATAGCATCGATTCAATACTTTGTATTGGGGAATTGATAGATTGCATTATAAACATGTGGATTTCAACCGATGACATATACATATGATGACTTCATAATGGTAATACATGATATATTGCATTAAATAAAAACATTACTCCTTTTAAATAAGAACTAGGGGCTCTTCCCCTGCGGCCTACAGCCACCAACCCTGCTCCTCCTCAAAGCCCTTCAGGCCTAGATGGGATTTTTAGGCGTTCTTTACCAGTGAAGTGGTAATAGCGGAATGCCTTATGAGCATGTCTGGTCAGTCTGTCTGTCGTAACTTTTATCTACTAAAATGTTAGATGGATTTTAATTAATTTGATTTGAAGGCTTTCGCAGCGAAACCCGAA
The DNA here is from genome assembly GCA_028673005.1 of Tanypteryx hageni. Taxonomy (NCBI): domain Eukaryota; kingdom Metazoa; phylum Arthropoda; class Insecta; order Odonata; family Petaluridae; genus Tanypteryx; species Tanypteryx hageni. Next base: position 79,843,804 of record CM054118.1, on the reverse strand, counting down.
AACCTCCACCAGGATTTTAATTAAATTAAGTATGAGTGATTGTTATTAAAATTTATTGCCCAATTGTGATTGTGAACTGAATCTGTCAATTAGAACTTCCACTTTACATAAATACTTTAATGAACTTATACTCGCATCTCGTTAAATGGCATCCGATAAGCAACAATGAAATACCAAACTTTTCTTTCCCTAGATCTTATATGATCTGTAAGGTATAGATTAAAAAATTTATTTAGATAGAGAACAGCATTTACTACAAGAAAATCCACGAGGAAGTGCTTCGAGAAGTACCACACCAAAACAATATTTTAAAAGTTGTAAAATATATGAAAAAGTGGTGTTAGTTAGGTTTTATTATGATTTTTTAAACTATATATTATAGATTTACTCAGAATTTGGGTTGTTTTCTTTTCTTTTAGTATAAAGGACGTATACCCGATATTACTCAAACAATTTTGCTAACTGTTACTTTTTGTTTGACTAATTTTTCTCTTATGGTTCAGGAAATACAAGGTTTTATCTGATCGAAAGCAAGAAAAATTTAAATGGCCGAAAATAAGTCCGGCAGTGAGATTCGCCGTTGGGACATTTAAATCCAGTGTTTAAAGGTTAATGGGAAAATTGTCTCTTAAAGCGTTTTCGCTTAGCGCATAAATTTTTACCAACTATCGCATTATTCGAGAAATTACTTTATTAACATGCTTCCACTTCTTTCCTTTTAATTATATCTTCTATAACCTATGGCTTCTTTTTTCCTTCAAGGTCATTTATCCTGTAATTTTATATGCTTTCTATGATACATGCTTTCATAACCTTCCAGTTGGGCTCAACAGTCGTTTGCCTACCAGTATTTTCAAAAGCTTCCCTAAGATCTCATTATAATCTTTCCTCTTCCTTCCAATGAGCATCTCCCAATCCCATTTTGGTACTTAATTCCCTTCTACTAATTTCATAAATTTTTATCAAGACTTCATGATCACCCAATCATGATCTGAGTTTGCATCTGCCTCTGGAAAGGTAAAGAGTTCAAAATACTGTTCCTATATCTTAGTCTGAGCATGATATGATCAGACTGATATCTTTGTATTTCCTCTGGCATTTTCTAAATATATTTTCACATGTTATGATGCTTAAACCATGTATTTGTTATTATCAACTTGTTTAAGAATAAGCACTTAAATATTAAAAATCAGTGCATTATATATTGCACAAAGTTTCTCATATATGTATGCATCTTGTCTCATTAAACTTTTTCCTGAGTGGAAGGACCTCTGAAGAAGCACTGTTGCTATGAAGACAAAACTATAGAAAATTTTTCTGCATGTAAATCATATTAATACATTGATAACAGCATTTGTGAAAATTGTACTTGATCAATTTTTGTACCATACATAAGTATCAAGTATTATGTGGATTGGTGAAGCCTGATAAGGGCTATTGGATTCTTTCTGAATGAAGGTTGTTACATGATGGTAATCTGGGGAGAGCTGGGCATAAATCTCGATATATTATAATGTTGCTGAATACTAGATACAGTGGAACCTGTACTGACGACCACCTCTTTTAGGTGACTACCTTCCATAATGACCACTTTTTTCAGGCACCGATTAATACTCCGTAAGACCAATGTTAATTGAACCTCCGCTAGACAACCACCTGTCAATGTGACCGTGACCAGGCCAAATTGTATCCCTTCATACGAAATGTACCTGCCATAGGCGACCACACGCCAGATGATATATATGATATGATATATCCTTCCACTTTTGTTACATATTAATCGACTGTCTAATCCGACCAATTTCTTTACATTATTTGACATTCAAGCTACTGTACAGGAAGAGGCTTATGAAGTCACTTCTTGCCAGGATGAACGACTTGCGAAAGTGCTTCTGACCTTGCAAAAAAATAGTTTTAGATGCTGGCAGGTGGATAAAAGAGTTGAGGAAAGATGTAGAAATTAACACTATTTGCAAATGCTTCACAAAGGGGACTTTGGGAAATCTGAAGAGCAAAAAATCGAAACTCCCCAAGAAGAAAACGGAGGAATAATTCTGAAGAACGTTGATGACATTTATTTAGCAGAAGACGTGGAGTGTTACAAAGGTATTCCAGAAAACTGGGAAGAAACATTTTTCAGAATATTGCCGATAATGGGAATGAAGAAGTTGATAAAAGTGATGAAGATGAGATGAACTAAACCAAAGAGGCAGAAAAACCAACAATTGATGAACTCTCTCCGTGTGACTCACTAAAAGTGATCTTGCAACTGAGGTCCATGTTTTGCGAATATAACTGCCAGGATGAACAGAAAATGTTTGATTGTTTGGACTTTTTAGAAAACAAAATAGAGGACATAATGGTGTCTAAAAAGTTGAATCAGAAAAGCCGACAGTTAACTCGAAACTAATGACTTGCTAAAAGCATCTGTCTTTTTAAGGTTAAAATGAAGTTTTTGTTTTTTTAAGGAAAATAACTTTACTTTTTATAACTTTGTGTTACATTTCAATTGCGAACTGTATTTATGTAGAATTATAAACAAGACAATAAAAGTGTTTTCTCAGTACAAGTTCTCACGTCAGTTGGTAGCCACTCGAAGAGAGGCAGGTAGTGTATAAACTTCATGACATCTGAATCTGATCAGACTACAATGCTTATTTCTATCCATCATCCACCCTCACCTACAGTGAGTATCATCATTTATTTACCATCCATTCATTCATTATTTAATTATGTACATATCAGAATTTTATTTTACATGCAGTTTTGAAAGTTTTTCTGTAATTTCTTTAATGCTCAACTTTATCATTAAAGCTGTAGTTATTGTTCTTTCCACCCACTTACTGAGGATTTGTGGTCGAAGCGAGAACATTTATGCCTTTTCCCCATTTAAATAAACTTAAAATGACGAATTCAGCTTGATGTGGACAAAGTTATGGACTTACAAACTCGATCCAACTTCCGATAATTTTCATGTTGTAAGTTCTGTACAGATTTTTAATGTGTGTGCTTAAAGCTTCTTACTGCATGAATAACCGTTTTTGAATTTTTGTAGTAGTAATTTCCCATCATTTTTGCCCCATTTACCGTATGTTCTCGAATTTTATTCCATGCGCTTGAAAAACTAATTATGCACGCATGAGGTTCATACAAACAACTAATTTTATGATGATATAAATTTATGGATGTATGTAGTATGTATTTGTAATAATATGTGATCAACGTAAAATCTCCATTTTTTCTAAAAGTATGTACTTGCATATTTTGTAAAATAATGTTCTTCTCGAGATTTCTTCAAGCATACGGTTCACCCTAGGTATTCATTCTGACTGCCATGTAGGCTCAACCCGTTAGACAACCACCTGCCTTCAATGGTCGCCATAGACAGGTTCCACTGTAATTATTTTTTGAGAAATATGGCTTATGCAGTATTGATTATAACAACAAGCTCTATAACTGAATGGATGTTAATTAAAATCACTCAAGTCATTTTTGAATAAGTCAACATTTTGCAAAAATCGATAAGAATAAACCCTTTATTGTTGTACTCTTATCATTAATCTCTTCAGAGGATCTATTTTGGATGATAGTATACATAAATAGGATACCATTCAATTTTTTGAACAGTTAATGCTCCAGAACCGCATACAGATAGACAGAATGGAGTGAACAACTTTTTTGAACTTTGGGACACCTAAAACATGCATTTCCATCAAAATCTTGTAGTAGAATTTTTTATTTCAATATTTTTCTCTATATACCATGTATGTATATGAGAAAGTAAAAATTAGAAAAAGTACTTATCTCAGGTGTTTGAAATGACTCTTGGAGATACCTCACTTTGTTTATGGTGCAGTCTCATTCTGAATTGCTACCATTACAGTAATAAATGTAAACCTTGAATTGTCTGACAACTGACTGTGGGAACTTCCCCCCACCCACTCCCTCCCCTTGGAAATGTTCCAGCAGTTGCCCTTGCTTCCATACTATTTGAGGTTTACCTTTACTTGCATAGTGAGTAATGCTAATTAATAAGTTCATAATCTTATCTTGCATTTTTTTTCATAAGCACCATTGTGCAAGCTTTGAAATGTGATAGAAAAATGAATTTGACAAATTAAATTAGGATGAACTTCACAGTTCATTTTATAAAAATATTTATCTATGCTTAAAAAGGAAAATTCGTATTTGTTTATTGCAAATGTAGTTCATATCTTATTGTTAAGAATTTTGAATTCCTTGAAAGCCTATGGCTATTGTATTTATTTGTATTTTCAGAAAGCCGGCTTCCTGCGCAGTTAAACTCTCCATCAACAAACCCTCTTTTATAATTATAAAAGTAATACTCAAATAAACAGAATTTATATGACTGAAGTTTTATATTCGTCATGTTATAGCAAAGAGAATGTTTCTGTTTTTCATAATATATTTTTAAAATCTTAGTTTGTCAAAAAATCATCATACATTCAAAGAGTACATTATTTTTACATTTCAGACTGGAGCAAACAGTTAAAAAAAAACTTTCCAAATTTACAGTTGGTAAAGTTGAGAAGGTGGTTCAATATGGACCATAGCTGATTCTCACTTTAAATATCAAATCATTAGAAAAGTCTCTAATTGTCCTATTTTTACATTAGCCACATATTTGTCACGAGTGGCTTGTCGATACACTGTCATTGGAAATGCTATAATTAAACGTTAGCAGAGCCGCTGGTGTGGCAACTTTTGCTATCGCACTGGCAGAGAGCACCTCGATTTGAAAATGGCTAACTTATCATTGAGACTCAACGCCCTAGGGTAACTAGTAATGCTATTGGCTAATTCGACAGAAATGAAAGGTTGGTGAGTGAAATGAAACAAGATTTCAGTGTGAGTTATCACAAATTGTGTGCTCTCACTTGCCAACTAAGACAGCCCAAAGCACAATGTTGGAGTAATTAGTCAGTGAATTTGCCACACACTCCTGTCATCGGTGTCGAGGTTTCTTGATGCCTTTTTTGATTCGATGCAATGGCTTAGGTTCCTTGCTCAATGAGTCTTTAGGAGGGAGAAGAAGCGTTGAGGGATCACTTGTCCCATTCACTGCACCATTATTATCATTGACGTTTTTTCCCGAGTCTTTGCTATTGTCCTCACTTCCACTGTTACCCGTCTGAGATTCTGTTTCACTGCTTCGATCTGCAATTTATCGAAATTCAATTAGCGTTAAAATTCCAGTTAAATGTTTTTGAATGTGTACTTGTGAGAATAGCACAACATATACCTTTGTCTTGAGGAGGATCCACTAGTCCGCTAACCGCCTGTAAAAAGATATCATGATGAATAATTCAGTTAATTTAAGTGGTTTAATTTGTTAGAAGAATGTTTTTTCCATTTAAACATAAATAATTTAAACCTTATATAATTTGCTTGGTTATGTGTCAGGTGTAATGCTCGACTGTGGTTATAAAAGAGCGAGATAATTGAGAACTATTTATGACCGACTGTAATGCTATTTTCCCAGTAGATAGAAGATTGAAATTTGGTAGGAATGTTTGATTCTTTTAGTAAATGCCATTAACAAAAAAGGTCCTGGTTCGACTCCAGAAGATAATTTCTGTTTCCCATAAGATGGCACATAAAAATCAATTTAGCGGCGTGCAAGCTACCATTCTTTTGCTCATAAAAATTTTAAAAAGTTGATCCTTGATCTTCAAATTGGGATTGTTTTAAAGGAAAATGAACCAAGTTTTTTATTCTTTTCATTGATTGTCTCCCCAAGTCCGCAAACGCTCGAATTTAACATTCAAATGACTTATTTTGACAAAATTTAGCAATTTCATGAGGATGTGCCTTGACAACCATGCCATTGTTGAAATCAAGACACACTTTTTGTCCCAATTCTCGTAAGAGTAATAAATACGTACATATAATCCTTCCCATCATATTGACAGGCTTTTATAGCAGTATGATGTATAATTATTTATAAATGTAGATACTCAAATGTAATAACATGGAAAATGTTGAGAATGCTGCAAATATATTGCCATAACTAAATGTTAGTAACAAGGAATAGAATCATGCAAGATATAACAATGAAGATACTTTTTGAAAAGTAAAGTTTCATGCAGCCTGATCAAATTTGCTGAAATACCACTGCAGTATTGCATAAGAATGTGAAAGGTAAGGCTTAAATGCTATGAAATTTCGATAAAAATTCATGCAAACGCCTCAGCCCTTAAGTATTTTAGAAAATTTATAATAGAAAAACAAACTCGTGAAATAAATATTTACATAGAACACTATTCTTAGGAAGACTTTTGATTAAACCAAAATCATGTGAATGAACAGCTGACATTACATAAGGATTTGTAAGTTCAATAGCATATTTTGTGCGTTTCAGTTAAAATGTTCACTTTTTAATTAGTTTGTAAATACAAATGTAATTGCTGAAGACAATATTAAATGACAGAAATATAGTATATATAGAAGTGGACAACAATTTCTTGGTGCATTGCATCATTCTTATTATAAATAGAATAGTACCTGAGAGACTAAATAGAATAACGTCAATACAACACACAATGAGAACGAATGATAAACGTCAGATGACACTAAAATGTCACTTTTGGTATTGGTCCGATAATAATAAAACCGCTTTTACTAAAAAAAACCTGAGTAAAAGGTTTCCTTCAAACTTGAATTCCAAATCCTTCAACCAATTTTCATAACAAGATACACCGTCGAAGATATTAATCAAGATGTTGATATACTGGGGTTTATAAATTAGTTACGGCATACTTACGGCCATAGACGTTATCGAGGACTTCGAGAAGAGCCTTTCAGCTTCTTTGAATTTTCTGTTTCGTTTGTCAGCTTTGCTATTGGTATTTTTATTGCTAGCAAGATAACGATCCCATCCTCTAATAATATTTCCATATAATTGCGTATCTTCTAAGTAACTTCCTTCAAATGCGTAAATCTGTCTTTCTAAATTTGCCAGCGTTTCCTGAATGAAAACAACAACAATCTTAATTACAGCATAATTAGGATTGGTAGTACATTTAATTTTGAAGATTAAATGCACGAGGACAATATCTAATTATGAAAAACGATCAGATTAATTTGGGTCATATGTTGAATTATATATCCTGAATTTATTTTACCGCTATTTCGGCTTTTCTCTTCACTAATTCTGCTAATTCAGCTCTTGTATCAATGGTTGTTGGTGTTTTCGCCGCCATTTTTTTGCGATCTGTGAAACATGGACTTGGTCGGACCAAGAGTCGGAAATTGAGGTAACTGTCGATATATTGAGTCTTCCGATTTATAGTCGAGGTCAGAGGTGTATCGAGGTATCAATTCGCTCGCTTCAGTCATTCAGTGCACTGAACGATTCATTTAGATCGACTCATTCGTGACTTGACTATGCATAATAGGTTGTTCTTATAAAGACGTCGAGGTTTTGCAGGGTTTTTATTTGCATAACTTGTGTGTTTATGGCATTATTTTTAGTTTGAATTTGATATTAATAAGTAGCAAATGCATTTACCGATATTAAGTCGATAAAGCAAGAATGCGTGAAGGTAGCGCGGGAAATTACGTTCCCAGAGTGACGCAGGTATATTGTTTAAATTCCTGCCTTGTAATTTAGTGTCTTTTCAAATGTTTATATTAATTCTTTTGAATTCAGTTGGATGCGTTAGAATTGGATCAAGAAGTAATCCGTATACTCAAGGACCAGTTAGTTAGCACAGTCAAGTTTAGTGGGGTAAGGATATTATTTTTTTAATAAATGTTGGTTCCGTACTTAGACTGAGGATAAGGTTGTTTGTATTTTATTTTTTCAGTCCCGCTTTTTAACTTTATGGGAACCAGAGCTGGAACTACTATTGAAATGTTTTGTATGGAAGGTTTGCGCCAAATTATAGTATTTTCTAATAAATTGGGATTGAAATTTTGCCATACAATATTAATGAGAGATGGCTCAAACAAAATATTATTATATTTAGTTTTCAGTGTTTAAAACATACGCCACATTTGGGCAGCAGCTTCTTGGAATTAAATATGATGATGCATGTAATAATAAGAAGATATGGTTGTTTCCGTTGATTACTTTTGGAACAAAATATTTACAATCTCGATCCATTGAACTATCCAAAATATCATCGAACAGAGCAACCAAAGATGCGGTAGGGTTAAACTTTAAACTGCTCGTAAAAATTTAGAAATTTTTGATTTAGTTTAAATTACCTGTATTGTAACATTGTAAAAATATAATCTCCAAGTTTGTCATCTTAAATTAATCTCTTGTATCTAGATTCACAAAATCGCCCGATACCTTGAGATGAGTGTACAAGTGTCTAGTTTGATTAATTTTTTAGTATTTCTTCGTAAGGGGAAATATCCAACTTTGGCACATCGACTGCTCGGCCTCACTTTAGTTCCAATTAGGCCAGGAAAAGGTCGTAACATAGGTTACTCTTACATGACTCGGGAGCTACTATGGCATGGATTTATAGTAAGTAGGAGTTATCGTTTATTTTACTTATGTACCGTAACGTATATCACATCAACCTTTTGGTTCAGGAAAATAATTAAAAACTTTTTTACGTTTAATTTTTCATTTAACAAGCCAGTAATAAGTATTTGCCCCAAAAGTGTCAATCGCATCTAGTTTTATAAATTCCCTCCATAATTCCCCTAAAAAAGAACTTTGTGTTTTTGATCCACAGGAACTCCTCGTATTTACTTTGCCACTTATTAATTACCATTATATTAAAAGACGAATCCTGGGATTTTTTGTGACAAAAAAAACACAGCAACCCACAAATGTTAAATTTACGAAGGAATCAGTGTGCCCACTATGTGGCAGTCCTCCTGTGTTACCTCAAACGATAGGTTGTGCACATGTGTATTGCTATTACTGCATATCTGTGAGTATTATAATGTAAACCTTTGAATTCTAATTTTATTCTTTTTAAATAAATCTCTAAATTTAAAGCTTAACTCTCTGCATTGATACAAATTTTATTTATCTCTCCATGCATTTAACCATGTATTATTAAATTCAGCATATTCGTGATAAATTCAGTTATTTAATTCCAATGTATATTATTTAGGTGTGCATATTGATTGGCTGGAATTTGTATTTTTAGGCGAATCTGATGGCTGACCCACAGTTCGAATGTGTCGTATGTGGATTTTTGGCACAAGACTCAGTAAAAGCAGTGGAGATGTGATAAAAACTAACTTTTTGCGTATGTGGTTTGTGTTTGCTGTTATTGTTCTTATTAATCATTTCTTAGTACCTGAATCACTTGTTTAGCTTTCCAATTTATGAAATGGTTATTTTGTTAAATTTAGATTGGAATGGAACTGAAAAATCAAATATGTAGTCTGTTCTTTTTTTAATAAAAAGTGGAAATCAGAGTATGTTATTTTAAAATAGGTACTTTTCATTTTAGGTTTCTCAGTGATGTTACAATGACCATTTTTAATACTATGTCACAGCAGTGTCAGAACAAAAGTCCAGTGATTAAATTCATATTTTTGTCATTCCATTACTATCTATATGCCCCTGAAAGTTTTCATGATTTGTTTTATGCTTTCAGTTTTCATATGAGTTCGTGATCTCTAACTTTGGAATGATGTGGTTTGTGAATTTTTACTGGCATGACAGCGGTATGTCCGAAATAATGGCTCTTAAAGCTCATAAAATGATGACTATTATTTATTTTTAAAGGCAAAAATGGAACTAGTTACAAATATTGGATTATATTAAATTGGTTTATTATCGTATTTAATGACCCTCCCCTTTTTTCCATAAATTGGTCTGTGAACCAAGGAAATCTTTCCATGCTACTAGACATCATGTTATAGTTTGCACATTCATTTTGTATGTAAGGAAAAAGGGATTTTATTTTTAGATATTAAATTAGAAAGATTTTGTGCATGTATTTGTTTATATATATTATATTTATATGTTTTATATATGTATACACACACATACAAGGAGTTGTTGCTTGCATTCTACAAGCATTTCATCTCACCTTGAAAAACTAATTTTTCAAAGATATATTTCATCATTAGAAACATTTTTGGTACTTTGGGGCTCCACCTCTGCAGTGCTCCTCTAGGGGCGAGATATGGAACTAAAAGGCACTGAAAGTGGTGAGAGTTGGAATTATGTTGAGCAGCACTCCATTGGAGATCGGCTGGGACAGGGGAGGGAAAATTGAACATGAAGGAAAATTTTACTTGGCTCCAATGGGTTGGGTAAATTAGTCGAAGTGTTTTCGGTTACTCTTTATGCTCACTGTGTTCCCTCCTCAGGTTGGAAAGCGTTCATCTTAATATATGCCAGTCTGCGATGAAGCTTGCGTTCCGTATGTACGGCGTATATATTAAGATGATTGCTTCCCAGCCTGAGGGGGGAACACAGTGAATGTGAAGCTAACTTACTCAACCCATTGGGACCAAGTAAAATTTTCCTTCATGTTCAAATTGCCCTTCCCTGGCCCAGTTGAGTTCCAATGGAGTACTGCTCCACTAATTCCAAATCTCGCCACTTTCAGCGCCTTGTAGTACCATATCTCGCCCATAGAGGGGCACTGCGGAGTTGGAGCTCTGTTAATACCAAAGTACCATATTTTTTAATTCTGAAGTATTCACCTCTGCGCTGATTTTCGTTCTTTCCTTATGGAACAATAATGGAGTAAAACAATTCCTAAAATTTGCAATTTTGATAATATTATACTTTTTCCACAGTTGGGTAATAAAGCCACACATTTCTGCCAAATTTATAACTGTATAGCACATCTAGAAATGAAATAACATTTCTGTAATTGTTTAAATTTTAAAACCTTTTAATGGCCGCAATAACATATTCATTGAGATTTTGAAGTGTTTCTTTGTGCATGTCACTAAGCTCTAAGTAACTTTAAAATTTCAGCTCCCTAGTTTGTCCTGTTTTACTAAACTTTTATCTATTTGTTTAAACTAAGAATTTTTAATAGCCAAACAAATTTAAATATCAAAATTTCTATAATCCCTATTTCGTTATTTTACAAATTCTAGCTTTATAAAAAAATTCAGCTCGATAGCACATTCAGAAATACATTAACCTTGAAAATTTGTTTAAACAATTGCGAATTTTTAGCAGCTGCTAAACAATTTCTTACTATTTCAAAATTTTTGTTTTTCTAGTCAGTTTTGCATATAATCCTGCAGATGAAAAAAATTTCAATTCTGCTCCTAAAGAAGTGCATAACATTAGTTTTAGTTTTACTAAAAGCAAAAAAGTAGACTGGAAAGATAGAAGGTTAATTAAAGAGCTGTATATGAAACAGAAAGCAGCTATGAGGATAAAAGATGCACAGACCGAATGGTATGATCTAGGAAGATGAGTAAGGCAAAGGTGCTGCTTATTGCCAACCCTGTTTAATATATATGCCGAAGAAATGATCGACAATGGAATAGACAATGATAAAGGAATTAGTATTGGGGGTAGAATAATAAATTGTATAATGTTTGCTGATGACATGGTAATTTTGGCAGATGAAACGAAGCATATTCAGGAAATGGTTACAAAGCTAGAAGGCAGGATGATGGAATGAAAATGAACATAAAGAAAACAAAGGTGATGAGAATAGTGGATAGAGAAATTATGAATGTGTCAATAAAGGATGGAAGAGTTGAGCAAGTAAAACAGTATAGATATTTGGGAAGCATGCTAACAGAAGACTGGAGAAGTGAAAAAGAAATAAGAACAAGAATAGCAATGGCAAAAGAAACATTTAATAGGAATAAATGGGCACTGTGTAGTAAAATGGATTTAAATCTGAAGAAACCTCTTGTGAAGTGCTATGTTTGGAGTGTATTGCTTTATGGGTGTGAAACATGGACGTTAAAGTAGAGAGAAAGAAAGGTTAGAGGCATTTGAAATGTGGGTGTGGAGGCGGATGGAGAAGGTTAAGTGGATGGATAGGATAAGGAATGAAGCAATACTAAAAAGGGTGAATGAGAAGAGAAGATTACTTGAAACAATTCAGAGGAGGAAAAGTAACTGGTTAGGGCATATCTTGAGAGGAGAAGGTTTGCTATTGATGGTGTTGGAAGGATCAGTTGAAAGGGAAAGGGGACGTAGAAGAATAAAAATGATTGATGACCTGAAAGAAAGTGGAGGGTATCAGGAAATGGCAAGGAACAGAAAGGAGTGGAGACTAGAGCCCTGCACGGGTATGATATTTTCCACCTGTACCCGCAGACTACTAACCCGTACCAGCAGACTACTCACCAGTACCCGCAGAATGTTAACCCACACCTGACCTGTACCCGCAGGCTCGCACCCGCACAGAAGGCCTACTTGCCCCACCCAACTCATATTTTTTAACTGATTGGTTCTCGAGACACAAATCCGTAGCAAGAAATCGTGAAAAAATAAAAATATTTCTGAGTCAGTCATTTATTTTTTATAAATTAAAATGAAATGCAATTGTACATTAACATTCATTTTTAAGATCGAAAAAATGTATTTCAAATATCTAAGATTTATTTTTACAAAAATTACAAATTTTACAAAATAATTTAATTGAAAAATGGAAACAGTAATTAATAGTATCTACCCTGAGATTTAAAATGACTATTTAAAAATAGGACATCATCCACGTCTGCGGGACCTAAACGGTTTCTTCTTTTACTAAAAACATGTCCCGCCAATCAAAAACACCTCTCTGATGGAGCACTGGTAGCTGGTTTTGCAAAAATACGATTCGCTAAAATAGTTAAATTTGGCAAACAATTCTTTTGCTTATCCCACCATTTCGTCAAATCAAAATTATTAGTAATGTCGTCAGATAGTTTTAAGTCAATATATGCAGTCAATTCGTCTGGATAAATATGATCATTTACTGGGTCTGTATCCATTAAGGTGTCTAACATTTTATACCTTTTTATCGGTTGCTCTACAAGCGTACACGGATTTGGTGTCACATTATATTTAATGTCATCAATACTTACTTTAACTTTCTCATGGATTTCATACTTTTCTTCAGTTTTTAGCATTTACACGCTTTTTAGAAGGGGGTGAAGAAAAACAGAAATTTTATAAATTTTTAAGCCCATCTCCTGACACTATCTCAAAAGGTCTCAAATCTCTAACTACAAGTTCGACACAGCCATCTAAAACTTTTTTTTTTCAGCTTATAATTTTGGTAAATCGCTTTTTTCGGTACAAGAAAATTTGTAATTTTAGACGCCTTCTTTGTTACTTTCCCACTTGTGTCACAATAAACTTGTTTCCAGCTTCCTATTATCATAACGATAAACATTTTATAACTACTGCAAGTGATTGTCTTTGAAATCAGTTCTCCCTTTTCATTTAAATTTCACAGAACGTTTCCCAAATTTTTGATTTGGTATTTTCTTTTCTTCTTAGGGTGTACTCGAACCTTAAAAGCTTCCTTCTTATCTGATCAGTATTCATTGTTCAAATCTGAAGGGTAGATAAAAGTAATATTTCGATTAAAATTGAGATTTATAATTGAATGATCCATTAACTTATAATTGAGAATTTCACATACTGTTCAATCAGCTGGTATTGGTTTCTTTTAAGGATGTGGTAGATTGATATTCTGTCACAAAAGCCGAGATCACATATAACTCACCAGTGTAATTTTATAAAATAACTGTCGTTCCTTTCTCTCGCAAACAAAGTATGAAATAATACAACTCACGCGATAATTTGACGAAAAAATATTATATATTTGAACGTTAAATAACATGTAAAGAATGATGATAGGCACTCTTATATGTAACCATGTCTCTTCAAAAGCGAATTCACGAAAATATATGTTACTTGCATGAATAGGCAAAACTAACTGGTTAAAAGGGAGAGTTCTCGCACAAACCAATCCGTCATAATTACATTGTACTACATAATTCTCCTATTCACTCTTTCTCACTCCCCTCCCTACATTCTCTTCTACTAAACGTAATCGACAATCGTTTGCCAATTGCAACTTTGTATCTATTAATTCAATAAAAGAAATCGTTTTTTCGTCAGACACTTTTCGTGACACATGATGCACAAAGCCTGCAATCTGCCGACCTGCATAAATTGCAACTTTGTATCTTCCTATATAACGCTACTTTTGACCACGAGGGTGTGCTTTACTAGGAGTAAAAGGCATGTGGAGATTTCCTGTGCCTACATTGGCGAAGCAAATTGAATTTGGAATTAAAACTAGTTTTCGTACCCGCTCTTTACCCGCACCGGTGCGTTTTGTGTCCGAATCCGACCCGTACCCGCATGGAAGCACTATATACCCGACCCGCAACTTTTCTGCGGGTACCCGCGGGTCGGGTAAACTGCGGGTATGCAGGGCTCTAGTGGAGACAACGCTGGTGCCAAGGACCTGCCTTGAGGCAGAACACCTTATGATGATAATGAACATTAGTATCCTCCTATGTTATATGTTAACCCTCCTCTGTAAGGAGAATCTATATATAATGATACACAAGTATAGTGGAACTTCCATAACTCGGAATGAATTAATTTTACCGGACAAAATCTCTATGGGAAAAACGTACTTCGAATTTTCTATAACTCAAATATTTTTTTGTTTCCCTTGAAATTCGACTTAAGGAAGTTCCACTGTAGTTGGTGTTTGTATTCTGCAAGCATTTCAGCCCATAATGAAGGTAACACCATTGAATTTTATGAGGTGGTGCAGCCACTAACGTCACTGCTATCAGGGTTGCTTCTATTGTGATCCCTATTATTCCTAGAGAAAAATAAACCTATCCTCTCCTTCCCTCAGTCAATATCCCAAATTTAATCGTCGTCAAGGACGTACCCAGGGAGGGGGTCCAGACCCCCACCTCAGTGTACAGACATTTGTGGAATCTGCTATAACCATGCTACCAACTTGCTATGTTGCCTCTTGTACATTGCCACTTTCTGTGTTATGTGAACTAAAAATGTTATGAAAATTTATAATATTTGAATAAGACTTTTTTTTAATGAATTGCTGGGATTTGGTTTTTGGCCTCAGATCCCCCCTTCCCTCTTCCGCCGAATTAAATTTCTGGGTATGTGCATTATCGTCATGTTTATGTTTTCAATATTAGGTTAGAATTCTAATTATGTATGATACCCTCAATCACAGTACGTGATGAAATTAGTGCTTTGATACAGTAAAAACTTACACATTATCCTAAGAAAATATAGGTGATGATGTTTTCATAATATGTGTGATATTGGAAATTGGAGTAAATTAACTTATATGCATATGGGAATAAAGTTTATGTTAACTCAAAGAGAAATGAGAAGATATATTTCTGTAACTCGAGTATACTATAACGAATAATTTTTTGCTTTCCAAGAGATGCGAGTTATAGAAGTTTCACTGTATGTATACAAATATATAAAAAATATATTTCTGTAATTTTAATTTTCTATAACTCGAATAATTATTACTTTTCCTTGAGATTCGAGTTATGGAAGTTCCACTATAATTCGTTATGATGGCACTAATTTTCATTAAGATCCCTTAAAAGCAATGAGGTCGTTGCCATGGTTTTTATACATTTCCATTGTTGAAAAGAGGAAAAATTCACATTTTTCCATTTATAGCAAATATTTACGCTAATTCGGTACGTATTTGAACTCTGCCTTAAAAAATTAAGAACTTCGTTCTTTCAGATAAACATCTTTTTCCGAATTCGTATCCTAATTTTAATCAATTTAAAAATGCATTTTTGGAAAGCCTTGCACTGTATCCCATGCTTTTCTTATAGGATATTGAAATGGAAAATAGGGGTTAAGAGGCTCCTTAAATATGAACTTTTTTGTGATTTTCGATTTTTCCCCTTGGTTGTGCCACTCGACCTACCTACATGCCAAATTTGTATCCCTTCTAGAAGTAGGTATCTAAGAGTCACGAAACTTGAAATACAAAAACTTGGACATGAGCCGATTGCTAGAAAATTTGGAAATTACGGATAGTTGCCTTAATTTCACGGAAATTATAAATATATTGCTATTACTCATGGAATTTATTATCTAATACATATAGGCTCCATGTGGCTGAAGTGCTGTTGCCCTGGAGATCGCATTGGTTTATTTATGAGTTTAGATCTTGGTAGATGGTGATATTTTAGCTCTTACATATGCAAGCACTGACAACTCGTGTGTGTGTGTGTATATATATATATTAACTTAAGGAAAAGAAAAGGTGGCAACAAGGTGTTGAAGAAAGCCCAGTGGACACATACCAATTTGAGGACCAAGTTGACAGGCTGCTGGGGGCATCCAATAGACACGTAAATTAACACAAAAATGAAAGTTTTTCGGGCCTATGCCCTTCATCAGTGATGAAGATAGAGTAACTGAAAGTGACACACACTGGGCGGGGAAATATATAATTATTTATACAATAGTCAGAAGGTAATATGGATGTTAAGCCTTAAATTTTAGTTTAAACAAATTGAGCAATATTTTCAAAGAAAAAAAGTAATGAAAATATATATCTTTTACACCTAGGTGTATAAGGTGTTATATTTTCATTTAACTTCACACCAGTGGCCAAATTTATTATGCATGTATGCGTAGTTAATGGTTATAGTCGTTATAGTATTCAACGAGAACGAAGGTTTATATTGAGCGCTTGGGAAGACAAAAAAGTGATAAAAGCAAACTAAGCAGGAAATTCCGTAGGCGGAAGACAAAAAAAGTGATAAAAGCAATCCAAGCAGGAAATTCCGTAGGCGGAAAGATGCTTATATGACGCAGAGCATTCAATACGTAACTGTAAACGCGAGGGCACCTCGAGTCTTAGGAGCTCGTATCACATAAGATTCCGAATATTCAATTATAATACGTTGCAGGTTTTCGTAAAACTTCTTCCGCAGTATTTTTACCTTTCCGAAATATTTCTTCTATTCGATTATTACATATGTAATTATGACATGTTTTCGGTCGCATTGGAAGTGAAACAGGAAAATCTAAAACTCCGATTTCCTCAAGCTCACTGGCAGTATCATAATAGCAAAATATCAATTTACTTTCAGAAAAAAAATTTTCTGTAGTATAAATTGCAGAAAGGACTCGGGTTCTATTGTAGCTCTTAAAATTACTTTCGTCTAAAAGCGGGAAAATTCAAAGTAATTTAGTTCATAAAATGTTTTTGATAAAAAAGAGGATGTTAGGATGTACTTATGCGCATTGACCTATTGACAGACAGTATCTGAAGTTAAGTACACTTCGGGACTGGAGCTGAAGAGAAATCTTGATTGTGAGTTTTAAGAAAATGTTCATATTAATCTAGAATTTGCAGTTTAAATAGATACTTAAAATGATTAATGAAACTGCCTCGAGTGTTTTACATGTTTTAGAGTAAGCAACATATGCTGCTGATAATGTTGATAGTCTTTCAGTAAATTTCATTGTATTGAGTAAGATTGTTTTAATATTAATTTCGTTGAAAAAGCTTTCTGAAAAATGCTTGTTTGGCTGAGTTTGTTTATTTTTTCAGTATTCGATGAAAGTCCGGCAAAGGCCGACGAAACAAGTTAGCCAATGGGTGAACTGCCTTTGGCGGCAAAATACGAGAGGCGCCATTTTTTACTTTCGTCATAAAAAAGAATTGTAGGAATCATTTTCTAACACAATGTCTGTCATTTGTGATATAATTACGTGGTAAATTTAGTGTTGCGTTATAATATTAAATAATTCACCAAGTAGTTGACGCTTGTTAACTTCAAAGCGGTTGTGGTTTTAACGGCATTACCTTGTCTTCTTTTTTGTTCGAAAGTTGACTTGAATGAATGTGGAATTATTGTAACGTTTTAATTTGAACTATTTGTCTATATGATAACTTTTTTATTCACGAAGTATCGAACAATATTTAGTAAGAAAACGTTCTTGAAGTTACGATAGTTACCATACTTGATACATTAAAGTAACATTGAGCTGAAAAGACAACCAACTTCTACATTTTGAGATAATTCATAGCAAAAATGGAGGTGCAAGAGGAATCGTTGTTTGACTATCGAAAGATTAAACCTCAATATTTCCAAGGGTCACAGCCACTTAAAGGTGGGGGTCAATACAAATATTGCTCCGAATATTTTGGTCATCGTTGTAAGGGAAATATTACCGTTTTATCTGTAACGTATTTGTCATGTAACCAATTTTTTGTTGTAACTATACTTTCAAAAACATTAGGAAGAACTATACAATCTATGAATTATGAATCAGACATTTTAATTGCAGTATTTCACCAGTTTCTTGTACTGTCATTTATGAAATTATATTATTTTTCTTTTGAATTGCTGCAGCTATATCAGAGCCTTTTGGCATTGATCAAATGAAAAGTTATTATATTATTCATTTTAAAGAATTTCTAATGATATGTTTTTAAATAAATATACTAATTTACATTATGAAATATGAAGTAATGATACTGGAATTTCTAAATTACTGAAGATGAATATTGACAATGCTCAAACGTCTGTATCTGAAGTAGTTAAGTTACTGGAAGATGAATAATGGTATATTACATTCATCTTTCTTATTTATTATTTCATTGTGTTATCAGGATAATCCTTATAAGGAAAATTTCTGAAAAAAATGAATTTGACTCTGTCTGAGATAGAAGAAATCACTTCAAATATAGCATTAGAGGTTGATATAGTGGGTGTGAGTGCTATTGCTGTATTTTACGTTTCGATGGTTCTGGTTGGTGGCTGGGCTACATGGAATCACTACAAGCAGAAGTCTGTTCATGTAAGTTCAGGCAGTGAAGAGTTGATTCTTGCTGGGCGTCGATTAGGGTTGTTTGTAGCTGCTGCAAGTCTTGCTGGTATGTAGAAAAATTCCATTTATACTTCCTAAAATTTTCTGCCATTAAGTTTGTTTTGGTATATTGATGGTGTAGACATTTTATTGGATGAGAGATCCAAAGGTATCAAAGTCCACTTTTATGCAGAATTTCATATTCATAATAATTATCAAAGGATTATCCTTCTATACTTATATTTACATAAAGAAGCCTAGAATAGGCAACAAAATAAACTTTTAATTGTAAATTTATACATTTCTCAATCTTTACAGCAACACAAGTTGGTGGTGCTTTTCTGTCTGGAACTGCAGAAGAATCATTCAAAAAAGGAGTTTTATGGTGTTGTGTGCCATTTGCCTACATTGCAGGGGTGGTAATTAGTAAGATACTTAATTATTATAACTTATGTGTAATTATTGTATCCAAATTTATTAGCTATCTTAATGCTCAGTTAGTTGATTTTATATTTTCACCCCTTATTTTTCCATAGGATGCACATTTTCATTTCACTTGGTCATTTGAATGTTGAATGTGAACATTTTAACATATTAATGTCCAAATTATTATTTAACATTCATTAAACTTTTACATTTTTAGTATCTTTTCTTAAAGGCAAAAATGTACTTTGATCACTTTGTCTGTCTGTGGACAATCAACTTTTTTGTTTCAAAAGATATTTGAAAAATTCTTTTTGAATTAGATAGCTCTTATCAATTTATGGATTTTCTACTTATTGGATTTACCAAGCAGTTCATAGGTTTTTCCCTAGATGGCTTCACAGTTGGAAAATTCATAACTTTGAAATGGTATTGAAGCTAGAGGAGTGAAGTTTTCTCAAGTGAAAACCCACTTTCCAATGGTAAGGTTTGCCCCCTCCCCAAAGGGAGAGGCAAACCTGGACTCTGAAAATGTTCAAGAAAATGTGCTTTCATCTCTTGCTTTAGCAAGGGTATCTTGCTTGTTTTAACTTTTAAGATCACAGAAATAATAATTGGATATTTGATTGATGAGTTTAATACCAATCTCAAATGAATTGCCTCATTTAGAAAATGCAGGTTCTAATCAGAGGCACAGAAATAGATGCCTCCAAATTAATATGCAAGGTGCTAATTGGTTAAATTACAATATTTTGAGAATAGTGCAAAAATTACATGATAAAATAATTACCAACTAAAATAAATAAAGCATCGCAACATTTTTGAGTTGCTGTATTTACCCAAATCCAAGACGAGCTTTTTTCCAAGTTTCAATGTGCGAAAGTCGGGAGTCATCTTAAATTCGAGTACGAGGTCATATACCATCAATACATTGTGGTCAATTGATCCCATGGCATTTCATTGTGCTTCAATATGTGGTGCGTCAATTTGTCGCACAACAAACTCGTTGCCTGACAATTTCGTTGCGAGACATTCGTCACGACACATTCGTTGCGAGACAAATTGGAAGGCGGGACACCATGACTAGTGTATGGCAGGGGGATACACTTGTTGGGTTGGGAGGCACCCCTTGCCATACACCATCTAATGTGTCTCATGTAATTCGCAAAGAGAATTGCGATTCATTCTGGTATTATTGAAATATAAATTTTTTTTTGTGGAAAAGTGTTTCTCCCTGCTGTTCACCAGTCATAGCATCTCTCTTTCCAATTTGTCACATGACATGTATGCTAAGAGATGAATTGATGCACGATGAGTTTGTTGTGTGATGTATTGACACAACGAATTTTTCATACGACGAATTGATGCACAACAAACTGACCGCAACGAGTTGTAAATAGGAAGTAAGGTTATGCATTTAATTGATGTCTTTAAACAAATGAAACATACGAAAATAATTGTATCTACTGAAATTTTTAATCGCAAACTTCTTATGATCCGGAATTCAATCAATAATTAAAAATATAAATAAAGGTAAAGTACTCCTTTAGCCAAACAATTAGAGGGTGGGCGAAATGCATTGGGTGTTGTAACCCTCTAATTGTTTGGCTAAAGGAGTACTTTACCGTTATTAATCTTAGCCAAAGTTATTGAGCTACTATCAAATTAATTAAAAATATATTTAAAAAAATTTTTTGTCTCAAACCAAAGTCGCTAACAAATTATTTCATTTAATGAACGAAGTAGTATACCTATGCTGAATATGTGTGTTCAAAATACACACCAAATAGTGAGAAATTAAGCCAAAATCTTTTTTCTGTTTTGACAGCCTGCTAAAATGGGAGAGGTCTTAGATTCGGGGTTGTCTTGGATTCGGGTAAATATGGTAATTAATTTGAAAATTGTAAATTTCTTGAACTCATGTATCATATTTTCATTTTGTCCAGATGGTTTGATATTTGCTAAGTCTATGAGACGACGAGGATATGTGACTGTATTTGACCCTCTGCAGGAGACCTATGGGCATGTGATGGGTGGCCTTTGTTTGCTGCCTCATCTCGTTGGTGATATATTTTGGATTGGTGCTGTTTTATCAGTTCTTGGTAAGGCTTTATCTTCAGTTGTTGTCAGTTTTCTTTTAATTTCAATATTACAGAGCCTTCAGTGAAACTGAGAAATCACAGAAATATAGTTCTTATAATGAAGTTCTCTCGGGTTTCCAGCCGGGTGGTTATTTGGTTTCCCAACGTTTCGATGGCTGCCTCTGCCATCATCCTCAGGGTGATCTGAGATGCCGTGGAGTGTTCATCCGGGGTATAAATTCATGTCACCACCGTTGGTCTTACCGCTCATTGGCTGATGGGTCGGCCAATAAGCACGCTGCTGTGCTAGCCGTGCAAGGGTGGGGTCCCACGCCTTGCTCAGGTTGAAACCGGTATCTATGTTGAAATTTTGTGGGGTCAGTCAGATCGCGATGGCTTCTTTCACTAGACGATCCCAGTATCTGGTGACTAGCCTTACGTCATTGAGGTGAATTTTATGCCCATTCAGGAGGTAATGCTCTGCGACCGCCGATCGAGCACTCGATTCCATGTGAGTGCGGGAAGCACTACATTGGACAAACAGGGAGAACCATTCAGACCCGCTTAAAAGAACACGACCGGTGCATCAGATTGAGACAACCAGAAAAATCTGCGGTCGCAGAGCATTACCTCCTGAACGGGCATAAAATTCACCTCGATGATGTAAGGCTAGTCACCAGAGGCCATGGATACTGGGACAGAGGCGGATCCAGAAACTTCTCAAAGGGGGGGGGGCAATCACCCCAATGGCCCCTCCCCCTTCTTGATTCTGCCTCTGCCGACGACCATACATTTTGAAAATCCCTACCTCATCAGAATCTTTCTTTTCATTGACATACAGACTTAATCGTCTGTGTAGAAACAAAGAATGTTGCGCGGAATGAATTTAAGAATGGACCCAGTGGAGGGCAAGGAGTCGTCCAAGGGGAGGGCGATCACCCTCCCCTTGGATCTGCCAATGCCTGAGGATGATGGCAGAGGCAGCCATCAAAACGTTGGGAAACCAAATAACTACCCGGCTGGAAACCCAAGAGAACTTCATTGCAGCCATTTGCCGGGAAAACCTCAAATCTTTCTACATAGTTTTTACAAGTTGATATGTGTGAATATTTTTTTAAATTTGAACTTATTTTATGAATTCATGTAAAATCATATGCTCAAGTTACATTATGTGATAAAAAATATTACTTAATTAATAAATTCCAAGACCAAATAAAATAAAAATCCAGTTAAATATTGAAACTTATACATCTTATGCATTTTTTTAAAAGCGGGTTATATAGAGCTTCATTTTGGTGTCTATTTGTGTACTTGCTTAAATTGAAATTGTGACAAAGCCATTAACGATAGAGAGCTGAAACTTGGAGGCTAGATTTCTGTACTGCTGCCATTTGTTTTTCTTTTGATTTGAATTTTGAAAAATATATTAGGTTGGATTGGGGCTCATTTAAATTCTTTTTAGTATCTCCAAAGGTGTAAAATATGGAAAGCTGAAATTCTGAGGATATACGGTATATACTCGTGTATAAGTCGCTCTTGGGTATAGATCGTCCTCAGACTTTTTCATAAATTTTTTTGTTTTTCATATATCTCATGTATAAGTCGACTCCAGATTTTCAGGTGTGGTAGAACAAATTTTTTGTATTCAATATGTGTTGGTCCATTAAGTTCCACGTTATGTTCCTTTCAGTCCAATATGACTACGTTGTGACAAAATAGCAGCGAAGCAGTCTGATGTCTCCCACAGTGCTGATGCATATGATAAAGAGTTGTTACATTGTATATGCCTTTGGAATAGATCGAATGACTTGAGATAGACTTTGTATTTTGTCCCAGCACTCATTCAGAAGCTATCTTTGTAAAGGAGAACAGGGAACAAAGTTGACGTTGGACCGCTGAAATTGACGATAAAGCGGCAGAAAGATGTACTACGTAGTCTTAGGAAATCTGGGTTTTGCACATTTTTGGAAGAGGAACAAAGAAACATACCCCTCAGAGAGTGCATATATGAATGTGGAAGGAAAACCAAGACAACCCCTAACCAATCCGACCCAGTGGGGAAGTGTAATATTTCATAAGTTTCAAATTTCCGTAATATGTAGGTACGAATATGTAGTACAATATCTCGGTGAGGGCATATGTGAACGTGGAAGGAAAACCAAGCCAATCCCTAACCAACCCAACTGTGTAGGAAAGTGTAATATTTCGTAAGTTCCAAATATCTGTCTTGCTGCTGTCATGTTATCAAATGTTAGGTTTACCAAAATGACTTGATTATTTGCAAAGCATCAGAGATCAACTAAGGATCACAAAATTATATAATAATTTATTATTTTTATACATCGGTATTTAAATATTCGATAGTTATCAATACAGTCAAAGTACAACAAGAGTGTAAATTCCATCAAATTTTAATAACTGCAGGGCAAATAAAGTCATGGGTTAAAACCTATCGAAAATATTTCTCATATATAAGTCGACCCCTGAGTTTTTTGCAAAGAATTTGGTCTTAAAACCTCAACCTATAGATGAGTATATATGGTAGTTCCACATTAATGCCCCTTATTCTTGAAAACTGTGAGAAAAATCCAACAAAATGTTGAAATTTATTTTAACTTAGAAAAAAATTTGTTTCATGGTTTTATTAATTGCCAACAAAAACAATCTTCATAGCAACTGAAGTAAACAAGATCTACTACAGGTATGTTTAATTTTTTTTCTTATGCACACACAACATAATAAATGAAAATAAAATGGATTATATACTGTATTTTCCCAAAAGGAAGACAACCTTGAATTTAAGACGACCCCTAAAAAAATTAGGTTCACTTACAAAAAACTTTTACATATATGTATAACAAGCTAACATTAAGAGGATGAATAAAAAAAGTAAATTTACTACTTACATCTCCCTCTTTGTTTCCTTCCCTTATTCTTGCTGTCCTGTTCATTCATCACAACTTATTCAAATTCAAACAAGTCATCTTCCATACCGTCCATGTAATTTCATATGCAGCATTTCTTGAACCCTCTTGATATATTATTGGGATCTATTTTTTTCCATGCTGCAATGATCCAATTTCAGAGAAGTAGTATACTGGGCTTCTTAATTTTCCCTGTAGGAGTTAATGCATGGTCCCCTGCCAAAAGCCATTCTGAATAAAATGACTTTATGTAATCCTTAAAGGGCTTCATCGCTACAGCATCTAGCACTTGAATTTGTCATATCATACCTCCTGGTATAACTACAAGGTCAGTATTCATACCCTGAAGGGTATTTTGAACTTCCCCTGTAAGGTGGCCTTTGAACGCCTCTAAGACGAGCATTGCTGTCTGCCTTAAAAGTGCCCCGGGTCGTCTATTCCACACTATGCTTAGCCAGTCCTTCATTAAATCAGCTGACATCCATCCTTGGCCTTGACATTTAACAATTATTCCATTTGGTAGTACTTCCTTAGGCACTGTTTTATGTTTTAAAATAACGTACGGCAGCAACTTTGTTCTGTCTGCTAATACAGCCAGCATTACAGTAATGTGCAGTTTTTCATTCCCGGAAGTTTTTATGATATTTTTTGCACCTTTTTTGTTGAATGTGTAATTGAATGGGATGTCAAAGTAAATGGATGTCTCATCTGCATTACCCATTTGGCTCAGAAGGTAATTGTGACTTTTCTGCAATCGAATTACATGCCTCTGGAAAATTATTAGTTTGTCGTTGAAGTCGGAAGGCAGACGCTGGCAAAATGAAGTTCTTCGTTGCAGGCTAAAATCATTATGATGCATCATATGCACACACCATCCATTACTAGCCTTAAATTCTTGGTGTGGAATGTTTTGCGATTGTGCTAATTCTTGGCCTATCAATTTAATGATATCCCATGTCACCGGTTTACCGTCCATTCTTTGAATATGCACAAAGTTTGCAATTTCCTCTTCTAATGCATGAAATCAGCCTCGTTTTGGTCCACTAAATGATCTCCGTGTTGAATTAGCACCTTCAAGTTTCTCTTTTGCTTGCATCCACCTTCGCACATTTGCTTTAGTCACATTGTATTTCCTCCCTGCCATACAATTATTTGTTTCTTCAGCATAGCACACCACCATTAACTTAAAATTTCTGCCGTAACTTCTTCTAATTCCTTTCGATACATTCCCTCTTACTGCAGTTCCTTTTTCTCTACACGATCTGCCATTTGTTTGGGGTATCTTATTTAAAAGTTGTAAATAATTACTTGTCACTATTTCAATTTAAAACTCAGCAAAGCGTGTACTACTCAAGTGCTCTCGTAAATTTTCTGCACTCTGAAACACATCCACTTTACGTCAGTCAATGGCATACCAAACATAAAACATCATGTTTAAATTGTAGTAAATATGTTTAAATTGTATCAGTGTTGTTTACATTGTATTACTAGACATCTTAATTGGTACCTACATGACCCTGTGTTTCATATTATGCACATAACTGCTCAGCTGTAGTCATTTTTTTTCAACTTGTCACTCATTTACCTACCCAGCTCTAAACACTTCCCTACCACCATTGGTCTGTGGGAGCAATTTTAGGAAATTTGACCTTGAATTTTAAAAGTATTGTAGTAATTAATTAAATACGATGTATTACTTGATGCAATAATAAATATTTTAACAGACATATACTTGACATCTGGGTGTTTCATGGTGCATTTAAAATGGGTGTATTCTCACCTTAAATCCTCATACTCCATTCTAAGACAATACCTAATATTTTTAATGGCAATTTTGTAGAAAAAAATCTCGTCTTCCTTTCAGGTAAATACAGTACGATGAAGAAATGAATGTAAATATGTTAATTTTCCTTTTGTGCACACAAAGCACTTTGTAAGTGCAAAAGAATGAATGATTTATGACAAAGGAATTAACTTGAACATAAAGATTACATTACATTTACTCAAGTGAGGTACATTTTAAATAATGTTTGATTGTTTTACTTATATCTCTGAAGGTATAAAAATAGAAAGCTTGAAAGTACATTTTCACATTGATTCTTAAAAATATGATGTGGCCACCACATGACTTTATCCATACCTGTAATATTTCTAAAAATTCCAAATAGGTTAAATGATAATAAATATTTTAAGGAACAGTGGTGGCTCGTAGCTAAAATTAGTGGGGGTGCTGCTCCAGAAAATTTTTAGCCTTTGTTTTAAAATTGTGTACTGAAGTACTGACATTAAGCTAAAGGAATATATATTGTACTACAACAATAAAGAAAGAATTAAAGAAAAAAGGACTCATTATATTAAATGTTATCGATAATATCAAGTGGAAATAGGGGGTGCTGCAGTTCCGCAGTGCCTATACACGAGCCGCCACTGTTAAGGAACTGTGAGAAAAATTCAAAGACTTTACAAAGTACTGAAATAAACTCATATTGTAGCCTTCTAATATTGGATATGGCCATGAAGCTCCAACAATTAAGAAAATGAAAAGGAGCATTACTGAGACATACAGCATCAAGTGCTTACAATAGTAAACCATAGTTACCATAGCCAAATATATTTATACGACACCGGTTGTTGAAAAGTCACGATATAGGTATATATTAGAAAAATCTTTTTAAATTTTTGAAACTGACCAGTTATCCATTGCACTACCACTTAAATACACATGGTGCTTAGTCAAAAGGGAATCAGCAGAGCATAAAAAAAATCATGATCACCTTCTTGCCGCCCCCATGCTTATGGCGCCTGTGAGCATTGTGCACTCAGCACTTACTTAGAGCTGGCCCTGCATCCATGTATTGAAACTTTTACACAAACAATCCCTCTACACGCTGGAAATAAAGTCATATGACTGTAAAATACATTTGACTAAACACAATTGTTTGTGTTTACCGATTACTTTAGTTCTTGGTTCCCGAATTTAGTTTGGAGTCCGTCTTAAGAGAATTTTGTGTTAACCAACCAACTCACTTGCATTAATCTATACATTCAGTACAGAGGAAAATATTTTTTTATGTAAACTGAGTGTTTGTGATAGCTGAGTTCGTGCTAGCTGGGTTTGTGCTAACGAGGGTATACTGTGGTAAGAATGTGTGTAAATTTAATAATTGTAATTTCTTCATATTGTCTTTGCTTAACATTGTTAGCTTAACTATTGTCTGATGCAATAATGGCTGTATTAGTTTCTCATTCCTTTTTTACTTTAGGTTCTTTTTAATTTTTCATGTTACAAAAGAATAATTAGATGAAATTGTAAACAAATGTATCATTGTAGAATTAGGCTTGACTTGCGTAATGGGACGTTTCAGCGCCGCCGTTTCATCGCCGCCAGTTCACCGCCGCCGGTTCATCGCAGACCCCCAGTTCACCGCCGCCGTTTCATTGCAGGAACGGTTCAGCACAGGCTATTTCAGCGCAGGCCGTTTCATCATAAGTAGATAAATTATTATTCTATTTATTTATAGGTACAGTTAAATTGATACTAGCAGTTACATTTATACATGCTATTAGAAATAAATACTTTTATTGCCTTAGATGAAATTATTTGAATAATGTATTAATAGATATTTTCTCATTTTTAAATTAAAATTGTTTTTACCCTTAAAATTTTGTAA
Organism: Tanypteryx hageni; assembly: GCA_028673005.1. Taxonomy (NCBI): domain Eukaryota; kingdom Metazoa; phylum Arthropoda; class Insecta; order Odonata; family Petaluridae; genus Tanypteryx; species Tanypteryx hageni. The sequence goes on along the minus strand of CM054118.1, from coordinate 79,815,927 downwards.
TTTTAACCATAAATACTGGAGCTTGCAACATAAATGTTTATATTTACTTGAGATAATAAAAAATAATTTATGATGCGATTGATTCTGAATATAACTGTTGTTACACGATGGTGTTCGCCGTAAATTTTCATGCTTTTTTATATTGTGTTCGTTTAGTGTTAGTTTACTGTGAGATAGCCTGTGGATATCATCGGTAACGATAATTTTCATTCGTCTCCTCCAATCGTTTTAACTTCGATTTTGCAAAGACGATGGATCGTAAGGATATGTTCTAAGAGTTATCTGACTTAGAAATTCATGCGAAATTGGTTCAATTCAGAAACAAATACATTAAATTTTTATTTTAAAATTAGGATTCTTTGTCGCCAGAAGCAGGGTTTATACTAGAAGCTTATATAAAGGAATTTATTTCAAGGCAGGGGCCTGCCAGGCTGAAATGTATTCAATATAGGATTAAAGGAATCGAAAAATTCTGAACCCAAAACTTCTTTGGTTCGCATTAAGGCACAAGAGAAAGGTGGGATTTCCTCACCACCCTCGATTTTCAAATTCTCAAGCATCCCTTGCACTTGTCTCGTGCTGTGTCTCCGCGGGTCCCAAGGATCCAGAACAAGAGAAAAGGCATGCTATCCTGACCATATCCGATTTTCTTTGGAGGCCTCAGGTCACTCACTCCATTTCGGATGCGAAGGTCACCCTTTTGTCTATTGCAAGATCATTACGGATTTATTTATAATTTTGACAAGTGTAGTAGGAATGACAATACTGTGAAATTTTGGAGGTGTGAACAAATGGGACGTTGTAAAGGAAGGATTCACACGAAAGCTGGAGAAGTCATCAAGGAAGTTACCGGTCATTCTCACGTGTCTTCGGCATTGAACGTCGAAGTAGCAAAAGTGGTGACAAAAATATAATGCCGTGCGGAAGAAACTGTAGAAGGTACAGTAACAGTTATTAATAGTTGTTTGACAAATGTGTCGCAAGCTGCCCAAGCTTCAATTCCAAATAATGCAGCCATGAGGAAAATCGTTCGACGAAAATGCAAGCAAGTAGGTAAATGCGGCACCTGCAGATCCCATAAGTCTAAATCAATTGGTATTGCCTGATACATATACGACATATATGCCTCAACCAGGGATAAAAGAAAATTTTTTATTAGGTGATAGTGAAGAAGGGCAAGACAGAATTTTAATTTTTGGTAGAGAAAGCTGGCTCCAACATTTATCCACATCTAATACGTGGTACGCGGATGGAACATTCACAATAGCTCCAAGACTATTCTCACAAATTTATATTGTGATGGTAGAGAAGCATGGAGGGGTACATCCCATATTTTATGCTCTTTTACCAAACAAACAGTGTGCAACGTATACACGTATGTTTGAAATGGTAAAAGAACAGCAACCGAATGTAAATCCACGGTCTATCCACTGCTATTTTGAACTGGCTGCCATTAGTGCCATGAAAGATTGCTTTCCGGAGGTTTGCGTCAAAGGGTGTTTTTTCCATTTAGCACAGAATATGCGGAAGCATTTATCTCAAATGGGAGTCATCCATCTCTACAACAATGATGCAGATTTTGCATTAAAACCAAAAATGGTTATCGCCTTAGCATTTGTACCGGTTACTGACTTGGATGGCTATGTTGATGTGCTGGCCAATGAATTACCGGTAGAACTGCACCAATTATTAAATTGGTTTGAGGACAATTATATCGGTCGTCTGAATAGACGTGGAAACGACAGACGCCCACCTCTGTTTCCTTCCGAAATCTGGAATGTATACAATAGAACATTAGCTACTGAGGATCGCACCAACAACCATGCTGAAGCAGCCCATCATCGATTACAATCAGAATTAGGAATGCATCATCCATCTATATGGAAATTAATAGATGAATTACGTAAGGTACAGAAAGGTCTCGATACATATTATGAACAATTAATTGCTGGACACCATCCACCAACTAGGCTTAAAAAATATCGTGATGCTGATGGACGTATTTTAAGAATTGTATTGGACTATGGAAATAGAGACCCTATCGAGTATTTACGTGGTCTATCACATAATTACCAAATGACACACTAATTTCTTTACTTTTTAATTGTGATACTATTTTTTCATTAATTTTATAATGTAATGTAATTTTTTTCAAATGTTCTTTCATCTTCTTCTTTCGAAATATAATTGTAATTTTAATATTTATTATGAATTTTCATGAGTATATTAACAAAGCTATTGATTAAATAAACCTCTGTTGTGTATTGTTATTTTCATTTGATGATGCCAACCATTAATTCAACATATATTATATGATAACAACGCATGTAAAATAATATGTAAATATAAGCAAAAATTTAAAGTGTAAAAACAATTTTAATTTAAAAATGAGAAAATATTTATTAATACATTATTCAAATAATTTCATCTAAAGCAATAAAAGTATTTATTTCTAATAGCACGTATAAATGTAACTGCACGTATAAATTTAACTACCTATAAATAAATAGAATAATAATTTATCTACTTATGATGAAACGGCCTGCGCTGAAATGGCCTGCGCTGAAACGTCTGGTGCTGAACCGTCCCTGCGATGAAACGGCGGCGGTGAACTGGCAGCGATGAAACGGTGGCGCTGAAACGTACCAGACCCCTTGACTTGTACCCTGGTTCCACTTATATTATAACTTTTTGAATCATGAAAAGAAGCTGCATAAGTTTATTTCAATTACTTTACTCCATGAATATTGTGACTTATGTTATTGTTCTTATAAGGAACTTATCTGCTCATTTCATGTTTTGTATTTTTAGCATGGTTTCTTAAAAGAAAAAATGTGCTAATGTGTTTGCTCTGCCTGTCTGTGAATCTAAACTTTTTTGTTTTAAGAGATATTTGAACCCTGAAGAATTTTAAGGAAACTTACTTCCACCTCTCACTTGTTCTCACCTCTTACTTGTTTTCTACCTTAAAATATTTCACTCTTGATAGGCTCCACATTAACTGTTTCAATGGGGTTACGAAGAGAAATTTCCATTCTTGTGAGTTCTGCTGTTGGACTGATATACACTTTGTTTGGAGGAATGCTTTCTGTTGCATATACAGATGTTCTTCAGCTTTTTATTGTGTTGATAGGTATGGTAAGTAAAAATTGAATATTCTCTCATAATTTTCCAATCTAACGGTAAATGACTTTATGATGTGCAAACATTAAAGTTACTTGCAACTTCATTTAATACTTTATATTGAAATAATAGATGTAATCAGTGTTCAAATTTTAACAACCGGAATGCTAGTAACTGGAATGTTCTTTTCTTAATTTTTTAACAACGGGACTGCTATGGGCTTAATTTTCTATCAAGTGGAATGGTGTGCCCATGTGTTCCTGCCCAATTCGAGCACTGTTTAGTTCTATAACAAGTTTTGACTTGTTTCACTAAGTGAATGTAGTACACGAGTCATTGCGAATATATTGACTCGTACATGAGACATATGGGTGAGAGAAATCGGATTGCCCTCTCATCCACTTTAACTCTGGTGCTAACAAACATTATTTAATAAAACAACAATGATTGTAATTAGTGAATTTGATCTTGTTCAGAAATGATGTTCTTTTCGATTTATTCAAAAATATTTTAAAATAATATTTTAACATCTGAAATGCTTTTGGCTTAACTAGCAGTCCAGTCTAATTTGAGCATTGGATGTAATGAGTTAATAATAATAATAATTTTATCCACCGATTGGTACATTGTACATGGTTTCGTCAAAAGAACAAGGAAATGGAAATTACAAAAAAATTTTTTTACATACATAACATATGACAGAATTATAAAAGGAAAGACATCACAACTTTTCTTTACAAATATCGTAGAACTCCTCCAGTGAGTACAGTGGTTTTTTAATTAAAAATATCTTAAGACTATGTTTAAATTTTTTAAATGTTTTAACTCTTTTTATGCTTGAGGGAAGCAAATTCATTAATTTAACACCTTTATGGTAAGGCCCCTCACTATTTAATTTAGATACCCTGGGCTGAACATGTAAATCTAATTTGGTTCTGGTGTTGTGTCCATGAATGTTACAATTTTAATTATACAAAGTTCATGTTAAGAATAACACCTACTTGAGTGAATTGCTCAGTATGATTTAATTTTATACCAAAGTTTCGGTATTCTGAGGAAGTATGCTAATTTATATAAAAATCTTCCTATAAATTAAAAATTAGTAATTTGACATCCAATCTAATGTTGATGCATTTTTCATGTTGTAAATTATTTTTTTGTAGCTAACATTTACATTGAAATATTTTCTTACAACAGCTTTTGTGTCTACCATATATTTTGACAAATGAAGCAGTATTAAAGGGTGGATTTGGTGAAACCAAGAGCTGGCTTGGTAGTATTTCTCATGATCAAGTTGGAACTTATGTTGATGCACTATTAGTTCCTCTTTTGGGGGGGATACCTTGGCAGGTAATTATTTAATTTTATCACTATAGGCAGAGGTTTAAAGAAATATCAGAATATTTGTAATGGGATCTGGGCATAAAACCAAAAACATATTTAAATTATCTTCAGGTGTAGGCTCTTTGACCCAGATCTATTTGCTAAAATGTGTTGGAAATTTAAATGCTTGCCTTTTTTCCAACAAATAATCTTTTATAGTAAGAATAACTCGAACATTTGAATATAAAATTAGAATAACATAAGTAAGGTTGGGTGCATGCAGAGTCGAAGTGATTCCTATTGGGTACATATGGAAAAAATATTTTGGGGCCCTTGAATTATTGTTCAAGGAAATTTTTCAAATATTTGATATTATAAGATAGGATGTTACTGAATTGGCAGTTATCCCTTAGAGTGCCAAGGAGCACTATCGTGCTCCTTGCAACTCTCGCCTCAAGTGCCAAGAGCGCGAACGTGCTCCTTCATCAGACTCTCGTATAAGTGCTGGTAGTTCATGGTATTTCATCAGATGGTATCTTTTGACAGTCTACATATGACAAGGAAAAAGTGTAGTTTCAGAGCCTTCTGCTAGTTTTCATCTCATTAGTTTTGTTTTGATTTTATGTGTTTTTGAACTTGACCTAGTTTTTGCTACCTGTAATAATTAAAATGGCATCAACCTTAAGGGAAGTGTTTGACAATTATGAATATACTAGCGTAATTGCCCATCAAATATGATGGGTATGTGCAGATTATGTATTAAAATTAAGGTACTTCCCATTCTTACTGCCTTTCTCTCTGCCTTCCTCCCACTCTTCCCTCTCTCTCCCCCTATTCTCTCTCCTTCCCTATCCTATTCTCTCTCCTTCCCTCTCCTATTCTCTCTCCCTCGTATTCTCTCTTTCCCTCGTATTCTCTCTCTCCCTCGTATTTTCCCTCTTCTCTTTCTCCATCCCTCTCTCCCTCTTATTCTTCACCATCCTCTTTTCTTCCCATCCTCCATCTTCCTCCCACCCATTCTCCTCCCTTTATTCTAAAATTTAATAAGTTTTATTTGGAGGAAGTGAAATGTATCCCCCATAAAAGTAGCGCCACAAACGGACAGTAATTTCTTTAATTACCATGCTAACCTTAAATAAAAAATTCTGATTAGCTCATTATATAAATTTCTGCAAAATTTCAATTTTCTATCTACGTCATTGATCGAGTTATTCATGTTTTAATAGCTTGTCACTCAGACCAACGGACTGTAAACTTATCCTTTTGTTATTATTTTGTGATGATTCTTTGGTTCTTTTAAACCTGTCTTTCTCTCCCTATTTCCAAAACTGTCCTCAAGTCCTCCATTCTTCTACCTAACTCTTGTAACCTATCGCACAATCCTTCATGCTATAAATATTTTACACAATCGGTTTGTTTATTAAAACATCCAGCAAATACCTCCGATTTTCATGGCGTTTCTATTCCAATAATATTGAATTTAGCTCATAATAACAATTTAAATCTATTTTTAAATAGTATTTCAGGTTTTTAGGTATACCTTCTTGTAAACAACGCAACGAATGTAATTTACATTGATTGCTATGAAAAGATTTTCCCCCTCCTTTCGTCTTTCTCAACTTTTCGTTTATCAAAAGCCTTCAAAGCACGCTTAAACCCATAAGGGTTGAAATAACAATAGGATTTCGAGGTTTAACAACGTAATTGGTAGGCATGGCATCATCCCATTAAAATGGCAAGAAACCTTGTAATCTTTTCGTTAAAATGGTTTAGATCTAAAGCTTGCGAGTCAATGTTTTCTAATTTTAATGTCAAAAAGTTGATTAAGTTGATTTTTACCTGTTATCTTATGGAGAATGCAAATCATCCCCTGGAAGTTTTTCGGTAATTTTTTCTTAGTCACAGTATTTTCATATCCAAGTAGATTATCTCTGCAAAATAAGTTTATATCTGCATATTTGATCGAGTTATTCGCATTTTAAGAGCTTGACATGGACCAACCAACGCCAACTGCAGACATCCCCGGTGAGCCGGCGTTGCATCCCTGTCGCGCAGACAAAGATATCAAGCGTTTTATGAGGTGCTACCCAAAAGTTCTAGGAATTTGTGCATAAAAAAAATTACTTATGCTAAGTCCTAATTTCCACCGTCCCCTTCAAAGTAGTCCCCCTTGGGCTTTTATACAGCGTTCTCAGCATTTTTTCCATGATGCGAAGCATCCTTGGAAGTTCGCAGGTGGAGCATGTTAAGCACCTCTTGTGATTCTTCCCGGATCTCCTCAATCGTGTCAAAACGTCGCCCTTTCAGACGGAGTTTCATTTTGGGGAACAGGAAGAAGTCGCAGGGCGCAAGGTCAGGAGAGAAGGAGGGTGGGGGATGACTGTCATGTTTTTGGAAGCCAGGAACTGCCTAATAACGAGTGATGTGTGAGTGGGCGCATTGTCATGATGGAGCACCCAGTCATTGTTGTGCCACTTGTCTGGGCCTTAGCCTCTTCAAAACATCGCAGTAAAACTTTCCATTGACAGTTTGACCGGGTGAGAGGAATTTTTTGTTGACAATCCCGTCGACGTCAAAAAAAATGATCAGCATGGACTTGACATTGCTGTGAACTTGATGTGCTTTTTTCGGCCGCGGTGAATTTGGCGACTTCCACTGTGACAACTGCTGCTCTGTCTCAGGGTCATAACCATAAACCCAAGATTCATCACCAGTTATGACCTTGAAGATGAAGTTGGGGTCATCTCTAACTTCATTTTGAAGTTCCCTGCAGACAGCAAGGCGATGGTCTTTCTGGTCGTTGCTCAGCAGTCTTGGAACAAATTTTGCAGCAATGCATCTCATGTTCAAATCCTCCGACAAAATGCATTGACATGTCCCGTATGACAGTCCGACGATGTCACAAATGTCATGGATTGTTCGCCTTTGGTCTGCCGGGATACCTCATGCACTTTTGCAACATTTTCCGGAGTTGTGCTTGTCGACGGTCGACCAGAACGCTCATCGTCGTCAACAGACATCCGTCCGTCCTTAAAACGTTTGTACCAAAGGAACGTTTTGCTTTGGCTTAAAGCATCATCACCAAATGCCTGTTTAAACATTCTGTGTGTTTCTGCTGCTGTTTTGCCGTGTTTGAAGCAGAATTTGATGCAAATTCTTTGCTCCTTAACATCAGCCATTTCAGTTCGAAGCGAATTCGCAGAACCACTCAAACACGACGTTACAAAAATGCACAGAACTTGCGAACACATGCACTCAGCTAGCCGCCACGTTGCACACTTATTCACAAAGGATACTGCCAGCACTACCTAGTTACAAGTGGTCATACTACAAGTGATTCACGTGCGCTATTCAAATTCCCAGAACTTTTGGGTAGCACCTCGTACAGGCATGTGCTTCACTTAACGTGGTTTTGTTATAGTGCTATTGCTAACTGCTGAATCAGTGACACATTTTTTTACTCATATATTACAAGTAAATAACATTCTTATAACATTTATTATGTCAAATGAGTATTTGTAGGCAAGTTATGATTAAGTTAAACATCATTAAACTATCCAATCACCAAAAAATGTAATTATATACATAAATCCTTATTCTGTTGGTCCATCCGTCCATCTATCTGTCCATCTCTCCGTTGGTCTGCCGGAACGCTCTATAGAAATCTCCATAAGAGAACACTTATAAATACCTTTTTTCACTTTCAGGCTTTTTTCTTTTGCAAAATTAAATTAGAAGTAATTGACTTGCGATCTTCAGACATGGACCATTTTAAAGAAAAATAATCATAGATTCTTATTTTTATCATCGACTTTTGCCTTCAGTTCGAAACCGCTCAAGTTATACTTTTAAATCACATTTATTGGAAAATTTTTAGCATTTTAAAGATATGTTGTCTTGCCGACCATGTCATTGTTAAACCTCGAGATTGTATTGTCATCATTATACTGCATATATACGTAAGAAAAGTGTGTTTTGAATGCTTTAGTACGAGAGAGAGAAAGCGCCCGAATTATTTATAATTAAAATCGTGTTTTTCATTAATTTCTTTTCAATTAACTTCCTATTGAAATTTTTGGTAATTAACTATTTTTATAGTTATTTTCATAGTTTTTTTGCAGTGCATCTTATAGTTAACCAGAGTTATAAATTTGCATCGCATATATGAATCACGCAAAAAGCCATTCCTTAACATGCAGACCTTTTTTGTTTACATTTTGAAATATTTCAAGGATGAGGTATTTAACTTAGTTACGCGAAGAGAAGAATTTAAATCTCATTCGTTAATCTCCAAAAATTACTTTTTAATACGATTTTCACATTTTCACGAATTTTGTTTATATTGGACCACTGTTTTCCCAATTGTTGAATTCTATTCTTGGCCTCATAATAAATGCACCAATTTAGTGCTTTAACACGGGTCAGACTTTTATACATGGGTATAACTTATTTACTGAATCTATTAAGTAATTTGAGGGAGGAAGGAAAAGAGAATGGGAATGAGCAGAAATTGAGGAAGAGGAAGAGGACGTAGCATTTGTATAGGATTAAAAGGAGCTGCAGTATAAAAATAACAATAATAAATTATAAAAAATGTTATACTATTGAATCATGTGCCATTGCCACATGGTAGGAATTCATAAAATTAAATATAGGTTATGTAATTTTCAATGGATTTTTTAAACTGATAATACAGCAAATATTTTGAACCCAATTTGAAATAGTTTTGAAAAAATAACATTTTATGACTTTTATTTAAATTTCTTTAACTATAGTGATTTTTCTGAAAAATATTCAAAACTAGTATTTATAGTGAAAAGAAAAGTGTGATCTTAAATATAGTCAAAACTCATTGCAGTTCATGTAAGTATTTAGTTAATAGTAAGTAAGTTACCACACAATTTTCCTTTGATGGTAAATTGACATTTCATTCACATTTTATCCTGTTTTTTATGAGTTAATAAGAGTAAAATAATTCATTTATTAAGTTAAATTCTATACATTTTAAATAACTTATAATATGCTCAAATATTTCAATTAAATTTCAGCTACTTCTTTACGCATTATATCTTATTATTTCGATTTTCCTCTTATTCTCAGCAAATATTTGGATGATCGTTTGGCCTCTCTACTAATAATTACTTAAACAGTATAATTAAAACAAAGATAACTTTCAAAAACACTGATTTGATTGTACATGAAAGCCAAACCAGATAGCATATCTTACTGATTTTTCATATCGAAATCATATATATTTGGAATACTTTTATGATAATCCCGTCATATTTGATGGACTATTACACTACCCTCTTATAATTCTTTGGTGCTTTTTCAATGACAGCCAATCTACATTAGATTTTGTCGATATCAGGATTCATCATCATAGGTAGTCTGTCCGTAGACAGGTCCGTGATTATTCTTGGTTAAACCTGGTTCTCCATATACTCCTATTTTCCGCTGTCCTCTTTATATCTTGATAACTCTCTTTCCCTTTCAAATCGTCTATCAGCTGAAACCTTTTCCTACCTCTTTCCCTTTTCCCATCTAGTTTTCCTTCTAACACGTCTTTAATCATACTCTCTCTCCTCAGGTAATGTCCAACCCAGTTAGCCTTCCTCTTTCTGATAGTCTGTATAATCATTTGCTTCTCTCCTATTCTTCGTAGCACTTCATCGTTTTTCATCCTATCTGTCCATTTTATCTTCAGCATTCTCCTCCAAGTCCACATTTCAAAGCTTTCCAAGTATTTGATGTCATTTTTCCTTAGCGTCCATGTTTCTGCCCCATACAGTGCTATACTCCATACGTAGCATTTTATCAACTTCTTGCGGATATCTTCCCTTATATTCCCTGTAAGTAGTTGTTTCTTTCTCCTGAAAGCCGCTTTTGCTTTTCCTATTCTAGTTTTGATCTCATCCGTACATTTTGCCTCTCGTGTTATGATACTTCCAAGGTATTTATATTCTGAAACTTGTTCTAATGGCTTTCCCCCAATAGTTATGTTCAGATTCTCTTCTTTACCCGATATTCGAATTACCTTGGATTTTTCTGTATTTATTTCCACACCGTATTTTCTACTTGTTATCACTAGTCTATTTATCATTTTTTGTAGCTCCTCTTCCTTTCTTGCTAGAAGTACTTGATCATCTGCGTATTTTACTGTTCTTATAATCCTTCCTCCAATTTTGAAATCCCCTGTGCCTTCTAAAGCTTCTTGCATTAGACTTTCTCCATATATATTGAATAGGGTTGGCGATAGGCAGCAGCCTTGTCTTACTCCTCTACTGATATTTATTCCACAGGTGTCCACATTCTCAAACCTGACCTTTACAACTTGATTCTCATATAGATTCCTAATCAGTCTCCTGTCTTTCCAGTCTACACCTATATCCTTTAATATCTTCATCAACATTACCCAATTTACTCTATCAAAGGCCAGTTTACGAAACATACACAGATATCTTGACTGTACTCGACCGCCCTTTCTGATATGATTCTATCTACCCCTACAGCATCTCTATTTCCTCGTCCTTTTCTGAAACCGAATTGATCTTCCCCTATTATTTCTTCTGCCTTTTTTTCCAGCCTTTTATTAAGAATCCTCGTGATGATCTTCGATGTGTGTGACAGAAGGCTTATAGTTCTGTAATCTTTACTCTGCATTGCCTTTGGCTTCTTCTTTAGAGGGATCATTGTACTTCTAGGAAATCCTGAGGCCACTCTCCCATGTTGTAAATGTTATTAATTAATTTCGTGATTGCTTTTAGTCCTTCTGATCCTATGACTTTAAGTATCTCAGCCGGTATTCCATCGCTGCCCGTGGCTTTCCCCTTCTTTAGTTCCACTATCGCCTTTTCTACTTCGCTCTCCATAATACTTGGTCCTAAGTTGTCTTCTTCAATGTTTTCCTCATTTTCCAGTTCTATTTTTGCCGCTCCTGCCTGTTTGCTGTATAATTCCTTAATGTATTCTTCCCATACCTGTGCTACATCCTTTGTTTCTGAGACTATCTTCCCATCCATATTCATAATTCCTTTACCACAAATTCCATTAGGCTTCTTATCTTCTAATTCCAGTGCCCTAGCGTACATCATATCGTACCGTCCTAACTTCTCCATTTGTTCTATTTCATCACATTTTCCTTTTATCCAATTTTCTCTAGCTTTATCTGTTACCCTTCTCAACTCATTGTTTATACGCCTATAGTTGGCTCTACCTTCTTCACTGTTAACGTTTTTCCATTTTCATCTCTCATCCATTTTCTCCAGCATTTCCTTCGTGATCCATGGTTTTCTGATTTTCTTCTCTTGTTTTCCAATCTCTTTATCCAAGGTATCCTTGATACTGGTTTTAATTTCATCCCATTCTATATCAACGGTCTTCGGTTTGTTTTCCAACTTTCTTAGGTTATCTTCCAACTTCATGCTGACTACATCCTGCCTTTCTTTCAGTTTTTCTAGGTCCCAGGTCCTTCTTTCTCTTCTCGTTTTTCTTATTTGTTTGAGCTTTGTTTTCACGTCAAGTATTAGAAGGCTGTGATCTGAATCAATGTCTGCTCCTTGCAATGCCTTGGCATTCTTTATGCTGTTCCTGAATCTTTGTTTTACAAGGATGTAATCTATTTGGCATCTCATTCTATCTCCTGGGCTTTTCCATGTGTATAACCTTTGTTTATGGTTTCTGAACCATGTATTAGTCACTACAAGGTCATTATTGATGCAGAATTCTACGAGTTTCTCCCCTCCTCGATTTCTCTTCCCAAGTCCGTATTGCCCGACAACATTTTCTTCCTGTCCTTCTCCGACAATGCTGTTCCAATCTCCCATTATTATGCAGTTTACCTTTCCTCTTCCGTCTTCTTCATAAATTTCATTAATTTGCTCATAGATCTCATCTATTTCTTCATCGTCATGAGCTGACGTTGGCATATATACCTGGATTATCAGTATGTCCACTGGGACTGCTTTTAGTTTTATTGCCATCAGTCTATCGTTCGTTGCTATTATCTTTGTCACGCTTTTCATCATATCTTTCCTAAGTACCAGAGCTACTCCCCTTTCCCCACTATTTCCTCCAGAATAAACTACCGTGAATTCTTCCGAGTCGAACTGTCCTTCTCCCTCCCATCTAGTTTCGCTTAGCCCTATAATGTCAACTCTATTTTTTCTCATTTCTTCTTTCAAGTTCTCTAGCTTTCCTGCCTTTCTCATAGTTCTTACGTTCCAAGTCCCTATTCGTAATTTACTTTCGACAAATGTTTTCCTCAAGGCAGTCCCCGCCCGGAGATTCGATTGGGGGACTATTTTACCTCCGGATTGTTTTACCCCGAGAGAACTCATATTGTCCAACCATATAATCTTTACTAGGGATTGTAATGTGGTAGTTTCCCTCTTGCTTTCCACATCGCAGTACTGTAGCCGTTCAAATCGTCCTGATCACGCCTACAGCTGTATTGGATATAGACCCAACCAGCATCATTTGTTTTCGGCTCTGTACCATACTGACAGTACTGCTGCCTAATGCCAGGTACTGATGATAGTTTTTTTTTCATAAAACCTCCATTCGAGGGGTTTGAACCCCCGAACTTTGCAATAGAAAGCCGACACGCTAACCACTACACCACCAGTGCATATATCAGGATTAACATATCTTATTTATCCGATTTCGCTGTGACAAGCCGCCTTCATTTATTTTCTTATCCATATATTCTACATCATTGTTTCTCAACCTGGAACCTGGGACCCTATACGAAGTCCTACAACTGCAGACCCCCTCTCCATGAGATGTTCATACTTTTTTTTTCATTGTCTTGTTTTTGTTTACTTTGAAATATTTATGAAAAAAGCAAAAAAAAACTGCCACTTTCAGGGAAAGTAGAAGTAATTCGACATATTCAAGTGGAGAATGGCAAGTTAATGATTGCAAAGTCTTGCTATTAACAGGTATTGACTATTAGATAAAATGTTATATATTTTTATATGTCATAAAATGCACGACTTTATATGTTTTGTTTATCTGATTTAAGCATGAAGATATACCTTATATTGGGAATTCATTATCATTGAGAGTTAGTTGGAAGTACTGATTAAATCTACATTAGTTTTTATCATGAGAAAAATTACCTTGCTTAATGCGGTTTCAGATAGTATTGTTTTTCAGGAACCAATTAAGAGCACTAAATGAGGATGTCTGTAGTTCTTTATCAGCTTGAATTTATTGAAAGCGTATTCAGAAGAGCTTACTCACTAGAATATTTAAATATAGGTAATAAATAAAAATAGATCAATCATTATATTGTGGAAAAACATTGCTGTATTTATTTTTCTGAAGGAAATTCAATAACTGCGCAGAATTCAGTGCACCAAAATTGCTTTTCTGAGAAATTTTCTGTAATAAAATTATTTCTTCTTGTAGATCATCTAAAGCAATGGTGAGCAACTAGTGGGCCACCAAGCCTCACCATATGACCCTGGTGGCCCGTCTTACAATAGAGAACTAAGTGAAAATAAAACAAGCACTTAAAAATTTACTCGATCAAATGTAAAATTCACTATTTCTATTTGCTTGCAGCTTATCAAGTCTTTTACTTTTGCACCTCAGTCAAAAATGGTTGCTCACCACTGATTTCAATTATCTACCTTGCAGGTATCTATTAACACTTTTAATGTGACACTGAATTTTGGAATTTCTTGCCAGTGGCTGAATCTAGTTTTCAATGTTTTCCATTATATTTTGGTACAATAAACGTTGGTTTACAAGGATTTGCTCAAAAAATGGATTTTAAAATTATAAAAAAATAATGACTGGAATTCCAGTCATCCGCCACCGGATAGAACATTGGGTCTGCCGTGCAGGTTTGCCTATCTATCGCTGTATCGCTATGAATTGAAATTTTTTTAACCTGTTTAGCTTTGTTTTGTTTACATATACTCAATAACAGCTTTTTCAACACTTGAAACGTTTTGAGTACCAGAAATAGATGGAAACACATCAATGAGTATTCGCGTACTTTGGATTTTTCCTTAAAAGAGTTACATAGTGAGAAAAAAGAAACACTCAGTGCATTAGAAGCCATGGTAAATTGGTTGGATCCAACAGCTTCTTTTTTATACATACATACAACGTATGTTTCTTTCCATCCCACTCTCCCCTTTTTGACGTTTCGTTCTGAAAAATTGAGAAGATATACCTGCTTTTGTTCCTTCCCTTCATCTATCCTTCGTCTGCTCATTCCATGCCCAACCTAGTCATTCACAATAGATATTTATCTCCAATGGGAAACTCCGCAGTCATCCCCATTCCCCTCTCCCTGGTTCTTACCCAAACACTCTGCGATGCCTCTGACCTTCAACCCTTGCATTCATTGCAAAAATCCACTGCTCCTTCTTTTCATCTCCTCTTCCAACTACCTGCTTTTATTCTCTATCTCAAACTTTTTTGAAAGCTTAGTGGGCACACCCGAATACAACGATTTCATACCGAAAACAGTCATGTAAATAAATAATATAGATTGAAATTTTGTATAAATAATTCGATACCCATTTTGGATTTCTGTTAATGGCCTCCTCAAAGGTACAAAACATGAAAAGGATTTTAATGTTGTGTTTTGTAGTTTTACGAGAAAATTTTAACTCTTTTTAATTGTTAAATATAATGGTGTCATACCTATTTTGCGATTGTTTTGATACAAATACGTGCCAAAGGCATGGATGATGATGCCATAATCTTAACACAAAATATCCTAATTTTTCCATAAATTTAATGTATAGGGTATTGTCTTAATGATGATTATTCTTATTGCTCATGCAGGGTGATCTGAGTGATGAAACTTGAAATACGAACACTTGTACACAAGCCGATTACCAGAGAATTTGGAAATTACAGTGTTACCTTAATTTCATGGAAAATGATAAATATACTGCTATTACTTATGGAATTTATTATCTGATACATATATGCTCCACGTGGCTGAAGTGCTGTTGCCCTGGAGATCTCATTGGTATATATACATACATACATATACACACACACGCACACACACACGCGCACACACACACACACACATATATATATATATGTATTAATATTTGTAATTGTTTAAATTTTAAAAAGTTTTAACTGCCGCAATAAGAACTTAATGGAGATATTCAAATTTTTATTTGTGCATTTGCATTAAACTCTAAATTACTGAAAAAGTTCAGTTTCCTAGCTTGCCCTGTACTACCTAAATATTTATCTATTTGTTTAAACTTTAAGCTTTGTAGCACTTGAAAAATTTGTTTAAACACTTTTGAAATTTTAGCGACGCATTGTTGAGCTTTTTCTAGGTTTTTTTTTCTATATAGAATTTGCTACAAAATATTTGTATAAGTTGGTTTTTACAACTTATAGTTTCTGAGATAAAAATTATTAAATGTTAACGTACAAATGAGGTAAAAATAACCCCTAAAAATTAACAATTTTGAAATTTTCAATGTTTCTGGTTGGTTGTGAGCAAAATCCTATAATCCTATAATCGTGCAAAATTTCAGCTCCCTATACATCTTAGATTGGTCCACCCACTGGAATAACTTTTCTCCATGCTAACTTATGGGAGATTTTTTGAGGTATCTGGAGTTGAACCTAGGACACTGTAAGCAAAATTATACCAATTCCTAATAGATATTGCAGCCCTCTAGCAAAACCCAAACTTTCATTACCCCAGCTTATTGGCAAGTGTCTGAAATTAATTTACAAAAATGGCGCAACTCTTTTCTTATGGGAAAAATGCACAATCGAGAAAGCTGAAATTTCGAAGAAAAACCACCAACTGAAAAACTGACCTTACTCAATGTAGGGTTGGAGTCAAACGGGTGACTGAAAACAGATGGGGAACTCATCGGCTTGGCGGCCGCTCACCCAAAGCGTTATGAAGTGACTTAGACCCATGACTGGAATTTCAGTCATGCCGCATTGAGAGTGTTAAGGTCTGGCATGTAAATTTCAAACTACTTTCAAGTTACAACACTTTGTTTAAATACATAAATCTGTTACTCATTGCTCTGGGTGCAGCAAAATACTCTGCTGACTGATCATTGTATCAAGAAAAGGATTTTTAAAATGTTCCTTTGAAATTATACTCCGGGTTAGAAGGAAAGACTCATGTCCCTGTGACAAATACGACATCTGTAAGTGGCCTCAAAAGTAAGTGGTACACATGTGTACCATTCATCATACTGCCGGCACATTTGCTGGTACATATATGGCACATTTGGCAGATAAAGATTAAAATGTTACTTACGTTTATAAATTCTGATGGGTGAAAATTCAAATGAAACTTCAGGCTTCTTTGCTATTGAGTAGATCCCACATCCTCATAAGACTGGAGTCAAGGGATAACTCAAAATCGCAGCTGAGATTTTGTCTTATTGTCTTTCTCTCTACAAGTGAAAAATAGGCTGTTAGACAAGTTTTTCTCATTCTAATTGCTAATTTGATCCTTGTTTGATTTCACTTCAAAGCATAAAATTACATCTACAATCATCATTTTCTCAAAATCAATGCGGCAACTGGTGTAAGATAAGTTATGTATTTTATGAAAACTGGTGCAATTTTCATATTAACCCTTTCCAAGCGGTATCCGTATATATACGCGAGCAGAATTTTCCCTCTGTGCAGAATCCGAATATATATGCGATATCGTATTTACCACGCTATATTTCGTGCAGGTTGCAGAAATCTACGCTTGAGGTCAGATATGCATAGGTACATTATATTATGGGCCTTGTAGTTCATAAATAATGGCGTATCAAGTTTTTATGATGGTGAAAACGATAGTCTTTTGTTTCACATTAGAAATATCTTTTTCATCTGTAACACCCTACTTTAGCAGCATGGCTAGTAAACAAGTGTATACAGAAGAAGATATTACATCCACTTGGGATATTAGTGATGAAAGTACCTCGTACCTTAGTTCGAGTGATTTTGAATGTGACGAAAGTGACTCTGCAGATTCTGAAAGTGATAAATCCGCACATGGCAGTGGCATTGAAGTTGATGCAGACCCAGTTCCGGTATTAATGTGTGGGTTGATGTTAGTGATTTTGATCCAGGGCCTAGTGTAACTGTTCCTGTTAGGAATATTCACCGTGAACCAATCTTACCGTCAAAGTATGATAGCAGTATGGCCCCTATAAAGTACTTGGAATTATTTTTTGATGACGAATTGCTGGAGCTGATTACCACAGAAACAAACATGTATGCTAATGCGAGAATACGAAGAGAAATGCCTTTATCAAAGCGATCAAGGATAGCAGAGTGGTCAAATTGTTCGGTTGCAGACATAAAAGCACTTCTTGGGGTAATAATCAACATGGGCCTTCATCCATTACCAGATATCACTGATTATTTTTCCCAGTCGTGGGTGAACAGAATGCCCTTTTTTCAGATGTGTTCCCCAGAGACGAGTTTCTTTTGCTCTTTTGGAATATGCACTTTACACATGATAGTGGCCAAGGGGATGCAAAAACCAAAGATTTTCTAATAAAACCAGTCATAGAAAAAATAAAGGAGAAGTGCAGTTTACACTACTCTCCAAGTGCAAAGGTTGCTGTTGATGAGAGTACCATATCTTTCAATGGAAGAGTGTCATTCAAAACGTATAATCCGATGAAACCTGTAAAATTTGGTATGAAGATATTTGTACTATCTGACAGTGCCAATGGATATGTCTACAGTTTCAAGCCATATGGGAAAGACTGAGGGTCAAGATACAGATTTGTTGAAAACTACACAAGTGGTAAAAGAGTTGTGCTGTGCTCTCTTAAAGGATGATACTAACCCACCTTCAGGACATCATTTGTTTACTGACCAATACTACACATCACCTGAGCTGGCCAGGCAGTTACTTACAATGGATTTTGTCACAACTGGGACGGTGATGCCAAGTAGGAAAGACATGCCAGATGAGTTGAAGATGCAGAAAAAGAAGAAGGAATCAGAAATGAAAAAGGGGATGTGCTGTCCTTTAGGAACAACGAACTACTGGCATTTTCATGGAAGGATAAACGCATTGTAACCATGCTGAGTACTGCACACAAGGGCAGAAAACATGATATGTCACTAGTACCATCAAAGCAGCCCATGAAACCTCCTATAATGAAACCTGATGCAGTTTTGGGCTGCACTAAATACATGGGAGCTGTCAACAGAACAGCCCATTTTATAGCATCCTATCAGTTTATGCGAAGAACCAGGAAATGGTATCGCAAAATGTTCTTCTGGCTACTTGAGGTAAGCATAGTAAATTCTTATCTTTTGTATGTCATGGTACAGAAGAATGAAGATAAGAAGCCTATGGCCCACAAGAAATACAGAGAAAGATTGGTGATATCACTTGTGGAGGAAAGAATGACAACTTATAGAAGAATGGAAAAGGGTAATTGGGGCAGACCATCTGGTGGCCCTCCAGAAGAGGGACTAAATGGGACACCTCATTTCATGGACAGAAAGGAAAAGGGGGCAGGAAGATGTGTGGTGTGTAAATACAGGAAGATTAGAAAGGAGACAATTTACTTTTGTAAGACCTGTGCTGATAAGCCATTTTTGCATCCAGACAAGTGTTTTGAACTGTATCACATTAAAAAAAACTTTTAGACAGCAAATAATAATCATTGTGTTAATAAAAAATATTCAATTTGTATCCCTTATCAATAAAAAATAAATAAATAAAAATTAAAAAAATAAAGAAAATATGTAATTTGCATTTAAAAACATTCCACTTACAGACCAAAAATAAGCCGCTCTGGAAGGGTTAAAATAATATTTGGCTTAAGCAATCATTCTCGTGGAGTTTCACAAGTGATATTTGCTATTTATATAATTAATTTCTGTTTTGATTAGAACATTTTCATTGGGCTTGCAGTTAGTTAATTTTTTGTGTCAATTCTTTTTTCAGGGTTATTATCAAAGAGCTCTCTCCTTGAAGTATTCAGAACATGTATTACCTATGTCTTTGTTGTCTGCTATACCTCCATTGGTGTTACTTGTTCCTCCAATTGTTGTTGGTGGAATTGCAAAAACTGCTGGTTTGTATATAATTTTATATGGTTCAGTAATAGTTTGCTATTATTTTTCACTCATAAACATGAAAGTTCAAATAGTCATTTTGGTCATTATCGTGTCATGGTCAAATGGTATGGCACATTCTTGCCTCTCTGATGATACTTTTTCAGAAGTTTTGTTACATTGTATTGTCTCACTTGTTGCAGAGTTATTTGATCTACATGTCTTGTAACATGTGTCTATCCTTTGATAACCAAATATAAATTATTTTTCTAAGCAACTGATTAAATATAAAAACTGAGTGGTACAAAATTAAGAATAAGAAAAATGAAAGAGAGTAAATTTCTTTGATCGATGATAATTTAAATGTTACCTGTCTTATTAAATGGCATTTTTGTAATTACTCATAATGAAGCATGTTTAGATCTATAATTGCCACGATATATGCTTATTTAGCAATGATTTGCAGTCATATTATTGGCAAAATTATGATTAACTGATGCTCTGCTTTTTGAATTGAAGTATTTTAATCCAGAACTTTATTAAGGGTTGAATGTGATCATTTGTCACTTTATTATAGCATGGAACGAGACTGCACTTGGCACTCAAATAGGTCCTGAAGATGCATCTATTGTGCTGCCTTTGGCATTAAGATATTTGGTCCCTAGTGTGGTGTCATTTTTGGGTGTTGGTGCAGTAACAGCAGCAGTAATGTCTACGATGGACAGTGCAGTTTTTGGAGCAAGTGCAGCTATTGCTAATAACATATATAAAGGATTATTTAGAAAAAAGGTTTAAATATACTGAGTAATTTCTTATACTTTTGTTTTAATGTTGAAAATTATGATCTGCTTTTAATAAAATCATTATTTTTCTCTACTTCAGATTACCATAGTGGAAATTATATATATATATATATATATATATATATATATATATATATATATATATATATATATATACGGGCTTTTTTCGGCCGGTACGAGCCGGTTACGCATACTGGTTAATATCTTATATTTCACACTATAACTGGTATGCTAAATTGATAAGTGTACCATTTAACTTCTTTAGAAAAAGCACAAACACACAGTAAAACCCCTTTTTTATGTTATAAGAATGTACTTTTTTCCCGTTATTTATAACATTTTTTATGAGTCCCATCAATTTTCCTATGATTCCATTGTAAGTAAAACCCTATATTTATGTTATTTCATTTTAAGTTTTCCTGCTATTCGCGTCATTTTATGTTAGAATTTCCAATTTTAAAAAAAGAATTTAGCATGCGATTCCCAACAGTTTTTAACGTTTTTTGACTTAGCTTTGCAAAAAAATCCAAATTCTTTTGGGCAAAAATTTCAAAAATGGTGGTAGAGTAGGAACAGTGCCCCTAGAGATAGAAATTGAACTTTATTTTCAAAACACCACTCGCTTTAACCACTTCCCTGACAGGTTTTTTTTCATTAGTGGGTCAAAAAATCATCACATTATTTTATTACCTTTTTCAATTACTTATAGGTAGGTATAAAAGGAAATGTAGTCATTTCTGTTGTTACAGTTTTATTTAGCAAAATATTTTACTTTTTTTATTGCCAATTACCCTTATTTTCACATAAAATTATACATTTTCATTTCAACACCAATCATTAATTCATGTTATCTAAAATGCTATTTTTAATCCTAAATACTAATACAAATATACTCTAAAATCAATTTCTACAATTATTTGCATATATACCGATTTTGACGAAAATCCGATTGGCAGACGCCACGTTATGAAATACGCACGAACGAATAGATGGACGGCAAAATAGACGGATAGAAGAAAGATTAGAAATGCTCCAATGATTGGCAGAAATGTTTTCTGATCTATTTCAAACATTCAATGAACGAATAATGTGTTATTATTTGCAAATATACTGATTTTGATGAAAATCCGATCGGCAGAAGCCACGTTATGAAATACGCACGAACGGCCAGACGGACAGAAAAATAGATGGATAGAAGAAAGACTAGAAATGCTCACAGAGAAGTAATATCCACATAAAAAGAAAATAACAGATAGCTTGAGATAATATAAAAGATTTTCAACCACGCATTATTCAATACTATGCATTCTTTTAAAATATTACATTTTGTGTATGTAAAAAATACGAATAGATTTTAGTACTTCCACCTTCGATGAAACACCGAAGATAACCTTGAAAAAGCCGCCTAGAAACATCGAAAATCCATTCCCTTGTGTTCTCTGGTGATGAAAATGTGAACTGCTACGAGGTGAGGAGGTGACGAGATAACTCGGCCGGAACAAGGCAAAAGAGACATAGGACGAGTTAACTCGTTCGCGTCAGAATTTGCGCGACTTGTTGGGACGAGATAACTCGGCTGCGTCAGGGAAGAGATGCTACTCGGGAACAGCATACTTATAGACGAAAATACGCATGCACTCTTTTGGATGAAAACTTCAAAACCTCATATGTAAATCACACTAGCAGAGCATAAACAGCACACCTAGATATGGAAATACTATTTACTCTTTGAGTCAAGTATGAATGCTATTGAAAAGATGTTAAAGTTTGACACTAACACGTTTGAACCCTTTCCACTCAAATTCTGCCCCTTGGCTCGCACGGTTTGTAATTAAATTTAAGTTAATTTGTAATTTGTTGTAACTTAAATTACCATATTGTCCCGAATATGATGATATTTTTTCCAAAAAATGAAATTTTAAAAGTAGCCCCTGCGTTATATTCGAGTACTAGTGATTTTAAAAGATAGTAAAAATCGTGTTTCAAAAAATCACCGTACATTCTGCATGTCTGTTAAGTGATACAAGATACTTGTTACATTGTAGATACAGGCGTATATGTTACAATGTACTTGAAAAGCATCTGAGGCGAGAGAGAAAAGATCGAGTTCAGTCAGTACCTAAACATTTATCTATTTGTTTAAACTTGAAGAATTTTTAACAGCCAAACAAATTAAAATATCAACATTTCTATAATCTGTTTCGTCATTTTACAAATTCTACCTTTAAAAAAAATTTCAGCTTCATAGCACATTCCGAAATACATAAACCTTAAAAATTTGTTTAAACATTTGCGAATTTATTGTTAAACTTTTTCATGATTTTATTTTCTAGTTGGTTTTGCACATAATCCTACCCACTTAAAAAATTTTGAGTCTCCTGCTTGTCTGGAAGTGCCTAAACATTAGTATCGTCCTATATGTTAATCATCCTCTGTAATGAACGGCTATATATAATGATGTTAATGACATATCATAAGTAAAAAGCATCAATATAGTATATAGATGCACCAAATATTCTGAAACCTCGGAAGGAATGTGAAACTTCAGAGTAATTTATAGTGGTGAAAGAAATCTAATCAGAAAAGTGATGAGCATGTGTGAAGAAGAAAAGAAGGAAGGATGGAAATTCACATGAGAACAGGCTGTGAAATGGGCTGCAGCTTTAACAGGGAAATCAGAATCATTCATAAACAGTTAAAAGGGAGGAGCGAGCACTACAGAATCCAGAAGACAAGCTAGGAATGCCTGGTAAAAAGTAGAAGGGGGAAGAAGAAGATAATTGTGGATGAGATGGACAGATGCATTTTGAGATGCAAAGTACACGAATTTTATGCTGTGAAAAAGGAAGTTCCAACTATCAATAAATTACTAGCAGCTGCTAGGGAGAAAATTGATTTCCAAGGTGATCGTGAAACACTTTTGCAATAAATTGGTTTCAAATTTAAGAAATGTAAGAATTATCGCAGTGTTCTGATTGAATGAAAAGACATTGTGGCCTGGAGAGCGAAATATCTTCGTTCAATCAACAAGTTTCAGGCTCAGGGCAAACCTATTGCACTTTCTGATGAGACATGGATCCACCCCAATTACACAGTAAAAAGATACTGGCAAAGTGAAGACCTATCAGGTGTTCTCACTAATGACAATACAGAAACTGATCATTACTCATGCAGGAGGCCCTATGGCTTTCATTCCAAATGCTCTGCTAATTTTTCAAGCCAAAACAACTATGGGGGATTATCATAGTGAGATGAATTCGATCAATTTTGAGAAGTGGCTGGGAGAAAAATTAATCCCTAATCTGCCAAAAAACTGCATCATGGTTATAGACAATGCTCCATACCATTCTGTCCATGTAAACAAAACAAAATTAAATACTGCTTCAACCTTTATATGAAATCGGCCACCTTTATTAGGCAACACAGCATAAGCCAAGAGGCATGAAACCATGCCAGCAAACCCACACCACCTGCACCTCCCTTATTCGCTGCCATAGCAGCGCCGCTCACAGCCTCAAGGTCAGGTCTTCACAAGTTGTGGTGGTAAAGTATATATATATATATATATATATACACACATATACAGGGTGAGCACAAAAGAACTTGACACTTTCAACATGTCATAAAAAGCAAATGTGGTGTACTTAGAACTTCACACCTACATCAGTCGATAGAGTAGCTCTCAAAGTTTTGTTTCAAATGGCCCGCATGATTGCTGTTGCAGGGTGCATTTGCAACGGCGAGTCCTGGTCAGCCATCTGTGTCTGAAGAAGCTGTGGACCATGCTTGGGCTGCCTTCCTGTGCAGCCCATGAAAATCCAGATGCTGAGTGAGTTGTGAGTTGTAGCTACCACAAACAACTATCTCCAAAATCCTGCGTAAATGTTTACACATGAAACCATACAAACTTCACTTGGTCCAGGTGCTGACACCAGCAGATTATGCTGTACGGTACGAATTCTGCAAAGAGATCCTAGCCAGGATTGACAATGACTTGCCTGCAAGGTTAATTTTTAGTGACGAGGCGACTTTCCACATCAACAGTAAAGTGGATCGGCATAATGTCCATGTTTGGGGAACAGAATCCTCATGTCAACATCGAGCATGTAAGAGATTTGCCAAAAGTGAATGTGTTCTGTGCCATTTCAAAGGAGAAGGTTAATGGCCCCTTCTTTTTCGTCAAAAACATCATCACAGGTAACTGTTACCTAGACATGCTTTCCTTATTGCTTCTGCCTCAATTGGAAGAGGATTCTAATGACTTCATCTTCCAACAAGATGGGGCACTGCCTCACTTCTACTTGGCTGTTTGGGACCACCTGAAAACACACCTTCCTGGGAGATGGTTTGGCCGTGCAGAAGTCAATGATGCTATGTGGTGCAGATGGCCGCCGAGATCGCCAGACCTAACTTCATGCAACTTCTTGTGAGGTTACGTGAAATACAAAGTGTTTGTCCCGCCTCTGCCGCGATCTTTGCCAGAGTTGAGGCAGCGAATCACAACTGCTGTAGAGTCCATTACAAATGACACTCTGCACAAAGTTTGGGATGAGTTGGAATATCGTCTTGGCATCTGCTGTGTGACTCGCAGAGCACATATTGAGTGTCTGCGAGATGTGAACAAAACTTTGAGAGCTACTCTATCGAATGATGTAGGTGTGAAGTTCTAAGTAACAGAAAATCAAAACCTAGCGTAATGGTGTAATTAAAAAAATGTAGTCTCTTAAAGGATAAAGAATAGTTTTATGTTAAATTTTTATATTTTTCGATTGTTGTATTAATATTATTCTTTTTTAATAATGTTTACCAAATCAAATTATTACCCAAAGTCATGTATTCACTCCTGTAATTTGTTTGGACTTCTTTTTAAGGCATCCGATATTGAAGTAATCTGGTGTACAAGAATCAGTGTTTTGGGAGTTGGCATTGCTGCTACTGGAGTTGCTTTTGCAGCAGAGTCTATCTATGGTCTTTGGTTAGTTTTAATAGTGAACTTATTATGGAAAAAATTGTGATGCACTTACATCTTGCCCCAAGTGTAAAAGCATCATCTAGTTATACTGCTTCAGGGATGTTTCTTAGCAATTACCAGTCACAGTTTCTTAGAGAATCTGAAGTTATTGTGGCAGTTAGTAGTTTAGAATGTTCTCCATTCAGGAGTGAGATATGAATAACTCTTGTCTTATATGTGCAAATTCTCATACTAATTCTTCCATTTCACCTTTAGAATTTTTGTCCTGGAGCTCAGCTTTCTTTCATGGGTATTTATTTTTCTATTATTCCAGGTGATGGAACTTTAAGTTCATTTTGAATATCATCCACAAGTAAAGCTATTAGTGAATGGCCTGATTTGATTGCAATTTGTATGAATGATGAAATTGTTTTTAGCTTTGCTTCATGATTGTGAAAACCAATGCCATATTTATTCAAATACCACACCTGAATAAGACAATTTTTTTTGAAAAAACCAAATGGAAAAATTTTTATGCAATGTTCCATTTGATGAGATCAGTTATAATAGATTTTGTTCTTAAAAGTATCTTTCTTCACTATAAATTGTCTTTGATGTTGTTTATTCTGTAATTGCTACTGCATTTGCTACAAAACTGTGACTTTTTTCTTGGTTTTAAATCCTCATATGACATCCTGATTTTCATAAGAAAATTTTGGAAAAATATGTTCATTTGGTATTCAAATAAATATGGTATTTATATATAAGATGTTAAAGTTAAAAATTAAATGTGGAAATTAATTAATACTTAAAGTATTTTTCTATACCTGTTAAGAATTGAATTTATAAAATTGACTTCATTATTCTTATTTACATAAATATACAAAGTGAGAGGCACCATAATTAGCATAAATATGAATGTCTTGCATATTATTTTAGATGATTTTATCATATTTAACCATTCATTAGAAAAATGTTATGGTGTTTAGTTTGAGAACGATATTTAACCCTAAAGAAGATAATGTTATTTGTAGAATAGGAAATTGTACTGTTCATTTTGATGTTGTTAGAAAAATTAGTTAACTCCAAGTTATCAAATATATTAAAATCATTTAATTACTTTTATGTATTTTGGTACAGGTATACCCTAATTTATATCGATTCAAAGTTACCTTGCTGATTAATTAATACCCTATTATCAATTTATGCTACTTTGACTTGAAGTTACATTGTTAGAAGGCTAAGATTCTTTAAATTTTTGTTTCCACTTTCCTGGAGCTATTATCTGATTAAAATAATAAATAAAAATCAGACTGTGATCTAAATATATACTCTCTATAATAGCCATATCATCTAAATAAACAACGATCTTAACTATATTGCGTCACTCGAAACACACACACATATATATATATATATATATAAAATATCCTAATTCTGTCCGCTACTTTGGTTCGTATTGAGTGAAATCTGAAGCTCGATCACAATCTTTTTAACGTGTTTAATGCTCAACATTCAGGATCTTTAACATGTTTTGACAAATTTCCCGACTAGGTAGAAGATTGAAATTTGAAGGAATGCTTGCTTTGGATATTACAAGGTAGCGAAAAAAAAACTGAAAAATGACCCAGATATGACTCCAGGAGATAATTTATATTTTCTATAAGGTAACATGTAAAAATCGATTTTTCAACTTGTACTTTGAAAATAAGGAAGAATTGACCTACTATCTATGGACCTGGACCATTAAAAAAAAAAAAATCATCATCGTCATGCTTCTGTCTGAAGACAGGTTTTAGCTGAATCGCTGCCTCCATCTCTCTCTAGAAGCCTCTTTTATACCTCTATAAGTACTATATTCCTGCTTTATATTCTCTAATATTCCTATTCTTTTTCTCTCTCTTCCTCTTCTTCCGCTAATTTTGCCTTCTAAGATCGTCCTTTGTAAACACAGTCTTCTCAATATGTGCCCTATCCAATTTGCTTTTCTTTTCCTGATTGTTTTTGTTAGCATCCTTTCTTTTCCTACCATTTCTAATAGTACTTCTTCATTTCTCTTCCTCTCTGTCCAATTCACTTTCATCATCCTCCTCCATACCCACATCTCAAAACTTTCTAAATATTTTTCCTCCTTTCTCCTTACCGTCCATGTCTCTGCACCATAAAGAGCTATGCTCCATATTGCTAATTTCTTCCTTGTTTCTAAATTTATTTTCTTGCTTGTGAGAAGCTCCTTCTTGTTAAATGCTGCTTTTGCCATTGCAATTCTACTTCTGATGTCCTGTGTACTACTTCCATCCTGCGTTAAAATACTGCCAAGATATTTGAAACTACTTGTTCCAATTTTTGGCCATTTACCATTATATTTAATTCTTTATGTTCCTTTGAAACCACCATGACTTTCGTTTTTTCAGCATTGATTGTTGGCCAACCTCCACTAGTCTGTCTTTCATCCTCAGAAGTTCTTTCTCGCCTTCTGCTATTAAGCCCTGATCATCTGCGTATTTAATGGTGGTAATACTTTCACCTCCTATCTTAAATCCTTTCTCTTCCATTAATGCTTCTTCTGTTATTGTTTCTGCATGAATATTAAATATCGCTGCCTCACTCTCCTCCCTATTGTAGTACTTTCTGTTTCTACTCCTTCAACTCTGACTCTAATCTTTTGATCCAAGTCAAGGTTTTTAAGCAGTCTTTTATCTTTCCAATCTATCCTATTTTATTTAAAATACCCATTTCACTTGGTCAAAAACTTTCTTCCTATCTACAAAAGTACATATCCTTATTGACTTCTAGCGCTCTTTCTTTCATCATCCTCATACATCCTATAGCATCTCTAGTCCCTCTTCCTCTTCTGAAACCAAGCTGATTATCTTGCATCTCCTTTTCTATTTTACCTTCAATTCTTTTGGTTATTATTCTGCTTAAACTTTAGCTGTATGAGAAATTACACTAATTGTTCTGTAATCCTTACAACATTTTGCATTGTTCTTTTTCTCCAGTGATGCCATAACAACATCTAAAAAATCTTCAGGCCAGTATCATATACTTGGTTAAAGAATTTTGTGAGTTGCTTAACTGCTTTCGACCCCAAAACCTTAAGAACGTCCACTGGTATATCATCACTCCCAACAGCCTTCCTTCTTTTCATGTCATCAATTGCTCTTTTAATTTCAGACTCGAGAATACTTGATCCTAGCTGGTCTCGAAAATTTTACAGTTTAATTTTGAGATTTTCTGCTTCTTCGTGCTCATCTTTCTTTATGGACGTCAAGATTATTTTAGAGAGGCATTTCAAAATGTCCGCAAAATGATATCTGAGTGCTAATAAAGCATTGTGATGCGATGACCAATGTGTGGGAGATAGTTTTTTAAAGTTTGTTTTTGTCTGCTATTCTGCTGAAATGAAGTAAGCATTTCCCAACATTTGATGCTATTGCCGAAAAAAGCATAAAGCTTTTAAATGATAATGTAAAATTTTTCGGTTTTTGGAACACCCTCAGCTGCATCTCTAATCACAAGGTTCAAGTTATGAGTTGCACAGTGAATGTAACAAGCAGTTGGCCGTTTTTCTTTAATTTGTTGCTGAACACCATTATAAATTCGACTCATATTTTGGGCACCATAATTTCCTTGACCTCGACATTTAGTCAGACTAAGACCACTTTGTTCAATCGTATATATAATTTCACTCTATAATCTTTTACTTCATGAAAACCTAAAAATAATTCCCAAACTTTTACTTCTTTGGCTCTGTTGTTTTCATCAACTACAAGAGTTACATATCTGAATATTTTACTTAACTGATAGGTTTTAGAGATCTTGTGTCATATCCATTATCACTGAATAAAAAGGAGCTGATTTAATTTCATTCAGTATTTCGTTGTGTACCTCCTGTGAGAGCAATTCAATAATTTCATTTTGAATAGAATGACTAAGGTATGTCATGCAACGATCATCTTTTTGCAAGAGTTGTTGTAATACGGGATCATATTTCAATAAAAGCTGAATGATAGACAAAAAATTTCCGCTTCCTACTTGACCTATTTTATCTGTGTCCCCTAAAAGTGCTACTGCACATAGCAAGGGTCAATGTTACATCAACTACATGATGAAGGACTTTATTCCAAATGCTGATTCTTTTTTCAAGTTCAATATCTAATCTGGAAATAACATCTTTCCTTTTCGCCAAATTTCATAGGTAACACAGGCATGTAAATGTACTGCTGCAATTTTATGCTCTTTAATTTTTTTTTAGTCCTTTCCAGTCCCTTATGCCCTTACACCACGCTGAATTAAAGTCCTTGGTATTTCTATCAGCAAAAAGCCAACACGGTTCACAGTATGCACAGTCCAATTTTGGAGAATAACACAACCAAACTCAGTATTTTTTGCCCTGTGTGAGTCATTTCATAATAATAATCTACACTGAAATATCTATTCTGCTTCTCGTTTTTCGGAAAAGGCCCATTCAGTTTACCAGATCCATAACTCAAAATCATTATTTTAATTTTTGGAGAATTAATAATTTCAGAAAAATTTCCTCGATCTGAAGGGATCTGAAGGATCGATTTATCTAAAGAATACTCCGACTCTAGAAATTCTTCACTCTCTACCACTAAATCTTTTTCAGGGGTAATAATACTAGAACCACTTATCATTAAACTAGGTGCATCACCACACTGTACATTACCCACATCCTTGCATATCTCTTCAGTATCAGTTAAATGTTTTTCTCCTGAAGACTAGCTGGAACTCTTCCTAGGCAAGCTGGGTATTGCTTGAAAAAACTTGTCAATAATTTTGCACTCTTTTGTAGGCAATGCTCACCTTCTCGTTTTAATGTACGTTTTTGTGCATCACTTAGCTGAGTTGGTTTTGACATCTTAGAATGTGAGGATAACAAAATGTTATATTTCAATATTACTACCTATGGGAAAATTTCACTGAAATACACTTAAATTCACAGCACAATCTTCCACTACTTGAATAGGAGTAAGAATTAGAAAATCACCAAACAATGCGGACACTAACGTTTTAATTTCTGTTGGCACTAACTTTTAAATTCAACGATATTCAACTATTTGAGCAGCCCTGACCCTAACACATGAAGGTTTCAAGCTGACCAAAGCTGACTGAATTGAGGATGCTTTTATATTGTTGCATGTCTATATGGATTATGGATATTGGCATTACATTGTTGCACGAGTGACAAAAGAAGGATGCGTAAACGCAAGACTCTCCAAACTGTACAGGGAGTCTCGTGCAGGCGTCTCAATGTGTCATTATTTATACAATTTTGTAAATAGACATTAGTTGTGGGTTTTCTGTTTTTATTTTGCCTTCAGGCTCTTTTCAAGTGGACAACATTATAAAATGGTTTTTTTCAACAGAGAATCATATACATAGTTTCGTAGAAAGCGTATAGACTGCAAGTATGTTTTCTTTATTGTACCTACTAATATGTCTTTTTCTTAGTTTTCATTGGCAATGAAGCATTTTAGCCTTCATTCGTTCTGTGTCCCTTTCAGTCCCAGCCCTCCCACCATGTGGGGGCTGCAGGGGTGCCCGCTACACCACTTTTTTAACAATATGTTGCCTTGCCGACCATGTCATTATTAAACCTTGAGATTGCATTGTCATCTCAATCCTTATACTGTGTGTAAGAAAAACATGCTTTGAATGCTTTAATATGAGAGAGAGGAAGAAAGTAAGGAGAAAGACAAGATGGGGAGTGAGAGAGAAGAAGAGAGGAGGGAGACAGAAAGAGGGAGAGATAATGGTCTTTATTAGGGTGAGATTGAGACTAGGAAGTCTATTTTTCCCGAGAAGGAGAGGGTGGGAGAATGGGAGAGAGGAAGAATGGGAAGTGCCTTAAATTTAATACTTAATCCATGCATACTCATCATATTTGTTGGGCAATTATGCTAGTTCTTATAATATATGCATAAGGAAAGTGTACTTTGAATGCTTTAATATGAGGAAAAGAGAGGAAGAAAGAAAGGAGAGACAGGGAGTGAGAGAGAAGGAGAGAGACAGTAAAGGAGGGAGAGAGATAAATAATGTTCTTTATTGGGGCGAGATTGAGATTAGGAAATCTATTTTTCCAGAGAAGGAGAGGGAGGGAGAATGGGAGAGATGGAGGGAGAATGGGATAGAGAAAGAGAGAAATGGAGGAAGAATGTGAAGTACATTAAATTTAATACTTAATCCATGCATACCCATCATATTTGACAGGCGATTACGCTAGTCTCTATATAATAATACACAAGTGTTGGTTGGTTGTTTGAGACACCGCATTGAGTTCAATGTCATGCTGTAAGATGGCAGGTCAATCGACTGTAAGAAAAAGACAAAGAAGGATAGATGGAGGCAAAGAAATTGACAGAGAAAGATTAAAACGTGAAAATTTAAAGAATATCTAAAAATTTATCTATTCTTTAATGATTTTAAATATGATATTTTAATTGATCAAAGAAACAATCTTCCTAGCAACCAATATAATAAAGACGGGAGAGTATTCATTCCTAAAATTTACTGTGCCCAGTGTACGTCATCTACCATTTATATTAAAACACTGGCAGTTTCCTATCATCCCAGCATTTGCCATTACAGTTAATAAGAGCCAAGGATAGACTTTCAATGAGGTTGGATTATTTTTGTCGGAACCTGTTCAGCCATGGACAACTTTGTCACGCTCTCATGATCTACATCATTGAAAAAATTGAAAATAAAATGTCTTAAAACAGGCATTAATGGAAATATAAAAATAATAACAATGTTTTCATGCAAAACATAGTATATAAGGAAATTTTATAGTTATAATAAAGGTGAAGTACTCCTTTAGCCAAACAATTAGAGGGTTACAACCCTCTAATTGTTTGGCTAAAGGAGTACTTCACCTTTATTAATCTTAGCCAAAGTTATTGAGCTACTATCAATTATAGTTATAAGTTAAACGAATAATTTAAATTTTTAAAATTAAATTTTTTTTTGTGGGGGGAAGGGGAACCTGTTATTGTTGATGAGCTATATGCTAGTGCATATTTTAATTTAAAAATATCGGGAAAATTATTTAATATTAGAGAAACAAAATATCAGCATGGTAACAATATTAATAATTCTAATTCATTTTATTAATTCTGTCTATATTCTTAAACACAATTATCCTAAAGAATGGGCACTTTTTCTACTTCACTAATTAATCATTCTCTGCAATTAAGATGTACACGTTTCCTGATGATAAAACAATGTCTGCGAGAGGAGAATTGCCTTGTCCAAAATTCTGATTGGAAATGCGGCAGTGTTGTGATTCTGTTGCAGGTGACTTAGATATAGCACTATGGTTTACTTGAATGTGGAATTCTCATCTACATGGCCATCTAATACGGTTTCCATTGGATCCATTACCTGCAGTTTTTCCTCTCTTAACTTGGACTCAGTTTGTGGACTATCTAATGCCAACATTGAGGGGTTACAGCAATTGGTTGTGCAAAACCATCCTAAACTCCTGCACATGTCCCTATCATACCATTGATTCTTATGGGAAAAAACTGCTTCGATTTACATTGTTTCGATTTATGTAGCTTTTTTCATTAATGCATCCTTGACATAAATTGGGGTATACCTGTACACATTTTGTTCATATAATAACTGTATAAGTGCCCTTAATTGGGATTCCTATAAGAATTTATGAGCCACATCTTGTAACGCATTGAATTTTACACATGTTATAGTGTTTGTTTATATCTTCCTCTCCATTGATGGGAGAGACTTCCTGCAACATTTGGATGCAATTTCTACCCTCTATTACCGAAATACACTTTTGATAATAAAAAAATTTAAAACTAAAAATCTAACTGTAAAATTCAAAAATGAATTATCCAACTCTTACATCTAGCAGTTGATCTAGATAACTCCTGTAATCATAAAATGGTTGAATAATCCAGAGCCATTGTCAGTACAATGAAGTTGCCCTCACTAACGATTCAGTTGATTCTTTGAAGAATGTGGCATGTTATTTTCCAATTTAAAGAAGGCAGGGAGGATAATACTTGAGAGTGGGAGGCACTAAATGTTGAAAGTAGAGTGAGATGTTTGTTTAGAAAGGAAAGGTTTTTGAAAGATTTTGGGCTGTGTGGTTTATTGAAGGTTGCCATATGAAAGGTTTTCTGTGAAGTATCCTTCAGAGTTTGTCTTTTTGTGTGATATTTTGTGGGAATCTGTTCCTTGAAGGCAATTCACTGAAAATATGTCGCACCCCAACCTTCACTAAGCTACACGACTATAAAATGTTTCATTTCAGAATACCTCATACCAACATGCTCTCTTTATGGATATCAACCCATAAGGAAACTGATCTTTACTTTTTGCATTAAAAAAACTCATGAAGACTGTATAAAGTTATTCTAACAAAATGTAATAAGAGTAGAATTTTATAAGTTTGGCTAATGAAAACAAAATAATTAAAAAACTGATATTGTTATGAAAGATATTCATCATGAGGAAAAATCTATGCAAATAAGTAGTGCTGATACATGGCCAGGGATAATAGTTAAACTGGAGAAAATGGATAGCAGTCTTTTAGACTGCATGACCCATAAATGCTAATGAAATTTCTGTTTTGTCCTTACAATCTTTTGGGGAAGCCCAATAAAAATTTAATTTTCCCTCACTGTCTAAGATCCATATATGATTAAAAGTAATAGTGATATACATATATATATAAACAGGAAATTTTTTCTTTCAGGTATCTCTCTTCAGATCTTACATATGTCTTATTGTTTCCACACTTTGTAATGGCAATGATTGCTCCAAGATTTGGTACTCAATGTGCAAGTGCTTCAAGCTTTGTTGTGGGTATTGTGCTGCGGATTTCAGTTGGTGAGAGGTCTATTGGATTGCTACCAATGATTGATTTTCCTGAGACGGTTCCAGTACGAACATTAACCATGATTGTAAGTGCTGCAGTGTTAGTATTTGTGTCATCACTGGAAAGAAAGCTCAAGTCAAAAATAGGAATCCTAAGGCGTTACAATGTTGAGAAACAAAGTATGACGATGGATCATTTCACTTTAGATCCTGGTAGCTTACCACAAAGATATATACATAGTTAAAAAGTATTGCTGCTGGAAAGACTGAATATAATATCCACATTTTGTAAGGGATTATATGGACTGTTTCAAGTATGAATAATTAAGCAGCTATAAACACTGTACTCATAATATGTACATTTTCAAAATTTCTTGTAGAAAAATGTTATTACTCTATTGCTGAATTCTTAAATTGTTAAAATAAACAAACATTTGTTTACTGTAGTTTATGCATGTATTAATTTCTGTGACTTATGTATCTATGTTCTTATTTTGTGACTTATCCTATACATATGTATATATGTCTTTGGATGAAAAATAAATTAAATGAAATGAAACAGTCAGCATATTATTTCAATAACTATCACACTCCTTTAACTTGAACCACAAAGAAGGCAAAAGGCATTATGGAAATTAATTTTAACTTCAATTAAAATTGTTTGTGTGGTTTAGTGTTTTCATTTACACTAGATATTGTTTGTTCATTGGTTTAAAAATGGAATGTTATAACTTTCATGAATAAGGTCCATTTGTAACCATTTTTGGTGTATTAGGTTTAAGTGCTGTACAGTATATGGAAATTCTCTTAAAAATTATTCAGCAAAAATTATTTTTTCTTCTAGGAAGTGTCTTTATATTTTATTTTTATAAATTAATTTACAATTGAAGTTAAAGTAGAGAATCTTTGAGGCTTTCATGTAGGCATGAAGAATGATGAGATAAGAAAGTTGAATTGAAGCTCTTATGTGAACTTTAGAAACAGGTTGGACTGATCACAAGAAGCAATATTTTTCCCTTTGGATTACCGTGGTAGTTCAAACTATACTTTTTTAATTTCTGGGTATTTATATCAGAATTATATACTTGGGGAGTGCTTGGAGATGAATAGAATGTCATGGAATAATGATTTTATAATTTCATTTTGGAATAATGAAAACCTACTGGATGTTTTACATGCATAAAATCATGCTGTTAATCTCAGTTGCTTTTTTTATGCCTCATTGCTTGCTATGTGATGTAGTCAAGCTGAAAATTTCCTGAACAATTCATCATCCTATAAATAATGCACATAAGTGTGCAGCAAAAGAAACATGGGCTCATTTCGTCTAAATAGCTGGCAAATAGAGTGGTTTATTAACAGAATGTAGGTAGGGTATGGATTTTTCAGGTGAAAAAACATTTCTTCAGAGGGTAATTATTAGATTTTATTATTATTATTAATTTGGGTACAATCAGGTTTAAATTAAATTCACTTATTTTAAGAACTTTCGGGTTTTATTTTTATGGTTCACATACAACATGATCTGCATTGCCATTCCTTCATTTCGGGAAGTTGCAAATGACAATGAGCATGTGATGTCACAGCTGCCTGTTGGCATAACCTAACAATATTATGGCAACCATGCTTAACTTAGGGTATCAAACTCGATTATCGATCTATAACTTAAAAATATCTAAATCTTTGTTTTAAGGTATAGGCTCTAATAAATAGAATCCAAATCTGGATTTAATCTGCTCATCCACATCCCCATTCAACTATCCCCTTTGATCACCTGGATCTATGACATGCTTAGATAAATAAAATGGATGTAATGCATGCATCTTTCTCCAGAACACTTTGATGGATGTATGAAGATTTCTTTTAATTGTAGCAATCCATTTTGAAGAAAGAATTTACAAAACTTATTTAGCCATAACAAATGCTCTGGTGGTAGTGGTAGTGCTGTGGTGCTGGTTTTCAACCAGGAGTACTTGAATCTCTTGGGGTTTCAAGAGTTTTGAAGGGGTATGAACAAATGTTAAAGATATAATTTTTTGTCTTCATTTTTCAAGTATGACTTTAGAAGAAAAAGTTGCTATTTTATGACTAAGAGTATTGTTATAAATAAAAGTACACCAAAACTGCATTTTAACATATAAACATAAATTACTTATCTTAGTACAAGTGTTATTTATTTCATTATCACTTAAAAATGTACTAAAGGGTACACGAGCATTAAAAAATGTAAGGAGAGTGGCATAGCTAGGCATGCTCAGACCCCCAGGTTAAATTTTTCCCAGGTCCCACTATTAGTGAACATATTCCGTAGGTTCAGGAGAAAATTTCGCCCAGATTTAAAATGGATTCAGAAAAATTGAAATATACCATCCCAACACACTTAAGAAAAATATCTGCTAATTACTCGACCTATTATTAATATGTTGCATCTTAATATTCTTCAATCTGTAAGAGGAACATTAAATCTACCACACATGTATAAAAGTAGATGTAATTTTCATTTGTTTTTGAGTTAGATGTTTCGTTTCTGCAATTTCTGCCCATCAAACACATTAATGATGTGATCCATATCATTCCTCAGAAGAAATGCTACCACTTCATTAAAATCCTTGAACCTTGCAATAAGTTTTTGAATAGCAATGCCAAGACATCCATTGAATATATTAATTCTGAATCATCCTTCAGTATCTGGCCCCAACTTGCTGTCACACCCAATAAGGCATCTTGTCACACGACAACAAATATTTTTAAATGTTCAGTTCAATCCTGCATTTTATATGTAAATTTGTAGCAGATTGTTTGGCTGGTTCAAAGTCATTCCTAAATGACTTTAGTATATGCATGTGTTCTTGATGGTTTTGCATGCTTTGGAGAGATCTGCATCTTTTGCTTGCAGTATTTTAGACACTGCGTTCATGAAGTGAAGTATTTTTGATTGTACCAAATGTTTCCAATATTTTCTTAAGTGACTTTGCTTCATCTATTTCATTGTTAGTCTTGATTATGAGAATAATTTTAGACAGTATTTCAGCATATTTGTATCTTACTGCAATTAATGAATCATTTCTTGATGTCCATCTAGTTAGATAGAGCCTTTTTAGACTGTAATTCTTTTCCAGCCTTATGAAAGATTCAGGTAATGCCCTCTCTTGATGCTTTGTCCAAAATAAACAATGCCTCCCTATATTCCTGTAAATGATGAAATTTCGGGTATGCAATGAGCTGAATCATTAAGGACCAGATTTAAGTTATGTGAAGCACAATGCACAAATTGCACATTTTCCACCTTTTCCAGAATTCTGGCATGAACTCCAGAATAAATTTATTCATAACTGCTGCTCCATTGTAGGCTTGGCCTCAACATTTCGATATATCCAATCCCTTGCTCTCGATATATTCAACAATTTCTTTTTCAATACCAACAGCTGATTGATCTGAAACTTTCTTAAACCCAAGAAAAGACTTCTTTATTTTTAGCTCACTTGGTTTCTCACTTGAATCCTTTTCAATTTTAATGTAGCGAAATACTCAATTGGTCTATCTTTGCCAGGTCTTGCACAGTGTCCAATATTACAGAAAAAAGGTGTGCCTCCTTAATCTCGTTCAAAATTTTAAGTTCCACTTGCTGAGAGAGGTCGATAAATTCATATTGAATATCAGGACTTAAATATCATACCGAATCTTTAGGCTGTTTGATTCATTGTTTGAGAAGTGGATCATATATTGCCAATAATTCAATAACCGACAGAAAGTTTCCGCTTTTACATGTCCCTCGGACATCTCTCCCAATCACCTCAACATGTTCCCTGAAAAGGATGTTACACATAGCTAGTGTGTCACATTTATTATATGCAGGGCTGTCCTTAAGTTAGGGCGAATCAGGACAACTGCCCTGTGCTCCACGCTTCGATATCACTGCAAGGAAATCCTAAGTTAAATTTGGTAGTAAATGTTAACAGGGTCTCGCACAAGCCGATTTGCCCTGGGTCCTGCACCTCTTTAGGAGTGACCCTGATTATACGTATTAGTACTTGACACCAAAATAACTTTCCCTTTAATAACTGACTTTCGAGATCTTTAGATAAAGACTTA
Organism: Tanypteryx hageni; assembly: GCA_028673005.1. Classification (NCBI taxonomy): domain Eukaryota; kingdom Metazoa; phylum Arthropoda; class Insecta; order Odonata; family Petaluridae; genus Tanypteryx; species Tanypteryx hageni. The sequence continues at coordinate 79,777,719 of CM054118.1, read as the reverse complement.
TTAGATTTCTACTGTTCATAAACAACACATGATGCGAAGGTTGGTGGCTTTGTTGACTTATGGCTCAATTCTGATCAATATAACAAACTCCTTCAGCCTATAATTAACAATAATCCTGATGCATTTCACCCAATAAGTGGGCATCTTCAGGGGAACTTATAACGACAGTGACTGGAATAATAATCCCAATGCATTTCACCCACTAAGTGGGCATCTTCAGGGGAATGTATCAGGATTATTGTTAATTTTTTTTTTTATGGCTGAAGGAGTTTGTTATATTGATTAGAACACATGATGCAATGTGAACATGAGATTTTTCATGACCTTCGATTCTGTTTTTTTTTTTAATCTCTGCCAAGCATGCACTCCCTTAACCGATGCATCATTGCACAATCGGTTGTTTCTATCCAAAAATAGCCAACATGTAGATTCCTATTGGAAAAACAGTTATTTTTGGCATTTTACTTCGTTTTTCAAGATCTTTGTTTTTCCTTTTGTTTTTTTTTTTGCTCGCTCAAATGCTTGTAAGTCAACATGATTGACCCTCACAATAATTAAAATATTATATAGATGAAGTTATGACTATTATTGATTGCTAACAAGATAACCAACTTCCATCATCATGAAGAGAAAATCTCAAACTGAGTTAGTTATGACAAAACAGTACCATACTATGGGAAATAGACCAATCACCAGATGTAATTTAAGCATTTCTTTCATTCTGCCAAAACCTATCCCTTTCCAGGTCCTCCAAATGCTCTTAATATTTACATTTACCTTTCAGCTTCAGGTCTTCTCTTTTGGTTACATAAGGTTGCACATAAAGGGCGTCCCTTATTTTGGCCTATTGTATTTCTTAATCATTTCGTGTTTATCCGGTAAGTGAGGATTAGGCCGTAGACTTCAAATATGCCTATTCTGCCTCCTTTGTGTCTACGAAAATTTTCTTTTCTTTTAATAAGAATGATGGTTCAAAATTTTCGCGACAAGGTTAAAGAGTATCAATTGCAAACTTAACATTCATTCTCATGCAGGCCCCCAAGCTTCGCCATGTCTGTCCAGCCGGTATCTATGCATCTGGGTAGGGAACTTGCGAGCCTCATTTAGCCCACTAGAGCATTTAGTGCAGCCTGTAAAGCTGTGATGAAAAAGAACTACTTAAATTTTAATGCACATTTTTAGCCTACTTTCCAGAATGGAAATAGGCTTATAGTTTCTTCATTGTGTCTGTCTGTGTGCTTCCCCATTAACTTTTGAACCAATAGACTGATTTGCATGACGCTTGGTGGAAATCTCTTCCTACTGGGGCCGAGCTCCAGAGGGTAGTTTTTGTTGCGATTGAAAGTCCTGGGTTCGATTTCAATTAAAATATCTTAGAATTGTACTATTCTGGAGATTCTAATTTTTATTGTAGAATTTTCCTTATCGATTGTATTTCTAGAAAAGTGCTTCGTTTCCATGCCCACTCACTTCCTATCCCTCTCACTATCTCTCTTGCTATCTCTCTCTCTTTCTCGCTTGAGGAAAGCGAGTGGGAATGGATGAGCAGTAGGGAAGAGAGGCATTTCCTCAAGCCCTATTGCTCTTTGGAGGGTCCCTTTGAGAGTGTGAATTTTTTGTCAGAAGTCCATCCAAATAAGACCCAGCAGCAAGAATAAAAACGATGCCATTTGGGTGAGAGAGGTCAAAATCTTCCTCAAAGAGCCCTAGAGCTGACATACCTACAGTGGGTACCGGGTTTCCCCGAGCATACGCATCTGTTTCTAGCAATTTCCACAGAAGTTGAATTTACTCCTGTAAGTGTGTGTCGATATTGTGATCAATTTTATGTAATATTGGGGCTTTCAAGTTGTTTTTGGAAATTAGTTATTTGGTGTCAATCATTCTTCTAAATGAGTCAAGTGTGTAATTTATTTAGCCTAATGATGTGATTTTACAGTTTTTTTTTTACCAGCAGCCCCTTCTGAGTCTTTAACCCTATAGTGGTTGCACATGTTACAGTAACGTGTTTGATCATATGGGGTGTAAAATACACCTCTGCGAGAGAAACCTTCTTAACAAAAGAAAATTGATTTTTAATTGTTACTAGTTTTTTAAGCCATTTTGAATGTGAATCAAAGCTACAAAAAAAATTATTCTCTATAATCCTACTTACAATTTTTCAAATATCCATCCAATTTGTCCATCTCTCTCCCTCCATATCTCAAGAACCGTTCATTGTAGAGAAATCTTGCAAACACCATTTTGCTTCTACTGATTAAAAAATCGCAAAAAAATATTTAATGCCGTTTCGATTTACACTCAAAAGTGATTCAACATAGAAACAGTGATGAAATTTAAAACATGCACATAATTTATTGAAATATTGCACAATAAATGGAAAAGTATTAACAAATTGTAACTGGAAAAACTGTGAAATATGTATCGTTGAAGGGTGTTGAAAAAATCGAGAATAAATAGCATCGATACAAATTCACTGAAGAGAATATCCCTTGACATTACCACTTCTACACTCGAAGTGACTCTGAATAAAAACTGAAATTCATTTATTACAATGTTGCATAGAGATATGGAAACTGATATTCATTTAAAATTTGCAGCAGGGTGGCACAGTCATTATAACATTGCCGAATTTGACAAAATATGGTACTAGTGTCGAACTTCCTTTATAAAAAGTTTTTCAAAGTATTTTGTAAAGTTAACAAGAATGATGAAATTGATAATAATGCAACACTTGAGAAAATTATAAAGTGGATGTAAATTACCATCCGTGCGACCACTGAAGTGTTAAAAAATTTGTCTATCAGACTACATTTTAACAGTTACATATGTATAAGTGAACTGATAAAACAGCTGGTAGTTTAACTCCAATAATTTCCACATTTTCGTAAGCAGGTACAGATTTACCAAATTGTTTTGGCAAAAGTTTTTAAAACAGCTTATTTATTATAAAATTTTCTTGCAGGATTCTTTGCCTTTTTTTCTATTGCTTGCACTAAAACAGTGACAATAGTGATGCTATTTGTCTTGGTCACAAAGAAATGTTCATTTTAAGATTTAACCTGTATTTTTAATAACTGTTTGGAGGGTTTAAATCTGGTAAAACCCTAAAAAATCCATACCCTACATATAGACTTAAATGTTGTGCCACTCCATAGTTGATTTTAATTTGGTATGGATTGTGGTTTTCATTTCCTTTGTGCTTTGCATACCAATATTTATTTTTTACTCTCGATTCGTAATAATGACATAACTTTAAATTTAGGCTCTTTTACCTTCAATAATATGTCCAGTAGGCATTGTTTCAATGTCCACCATACACTACTGATTTAATGAATAATACATGGAATTGTATAACACTAACTGATGAGTTTTTAGTTCTGTTATATATGTAAGTTATCTTCAACCAATTTTTTCTTCAACTTGCATGTAAGTATTGGTGGTAATCCTTTAAAACAAGTTTCAGACTACAAATACCTTGGAATCATCATAACAAGGGATGCAAAATGGACTGATGAAATAAAGACTAGAATATCAAAAGCAATAGCTACTTTCAAAAGAAAGAAACTTCTGCTGATGGGAAAAATAAAGTAAGATATATGAAAGAAATTGATCAAATTCTGTGTAAAGTATCACTTTGTATGTAGCAGAAACATGGATACTCAGGAAGAATGTTATAAACTTCTTAAAAAGCTTCAACATGTGGGTATGGAGAAGAATTATGAAGATAAAGTGGACAGATATGACGAAAAATGAGGGAATACTAAAAAGAATAGGAGAAAAGTGAGTGGTTATACAGACTACAAGAAAGAGGAAGGTGAACTGGATTGGACATTACCTTAGGAGAGATAACATGATTAGAGACATGATAGAAGGAAAGAGAGAGCTAGGAAAAGGTTTCAGTTAATAGATGACTTGAAAGGGAAAGATAGCTACCAAGACATGAAGAAGAATACAGAAAACAGGTGTGTGTGGAGAACCAGGTTTAACAAAGAATAATCATGGATCTGTCTACGGACAGGCAAACAAAATGCCACAATTTCTTACTGTTTTTGGAGTTTAAACAAGTTGGGCTAAAGTAGAGTAGAAGAAATCAAGCATAGAATTTTTAGAATAATAATCAAACATTCTTGTCTTATGAGATATGTCATTTTTACTTTGAATATTAATTGATCTTAAATCTATTTTCATCAGGCAGCTCCTAAATTGCGCAACCATGGCCGTTTGCAAAGAGCTTTTTAGACAGTATCAAAGACAATCGCAGATGTCCATCCAAAGGAAGGATTTTAACTCAAGACCTTAGAATGCTAGCAACCCCTTTATATAGGCTGATAACCAAATACCTAGAAACACCAATAAGCCTTTAGAAAAAGTGCCTTAAAAATAGGTTTTTAACTGGAAAAATCATTATGAAATATTTATTTGAAATTACATAATCGTTATTAATTACAAATTGTTTCGTCTTTTCAATACCCGTTCATTGAGGTTGGCGACTACCCAGCCAATTAGTCATGCGTCTCGTAAAAACATCCCTGTGATTGTAACTGGAAGAGAAATCTAGAACTTATTCTTTTTTGTTAGGCATCGTTTGAGTGACATTACGTCGAGAAAACATCGTGACGAATTCTTTTTCCTATTTTACTCGGAGATCAAATACCAAGCTTCCAACACTTCCGTTATTCATCTTTCCCCGAAAAATAGAACCCGAAGCTGTTTTTCTCCCATAGCTCGGGCTTCGTAATAGAAATCCCTCCGTTTTAAAACATAGGCGACAGTGACAGAGAATGCGCTGATCGATATACCCTTCTTTTGAAATAGAAACTAAATAAGCACCCTTTGGAGAAAGGAGGGGGAGAGGGGCGTTTCTTGTTATGATGCCTATTCTCATCCACGAGCGTGTTCGCCTCTGGTCTTCGCTCATTTCTGTCGGAATGGAAGACTGAATGCGTCGCGGAGGAACGAAGGAGGAGGTCGGTTCGGAGGAAAGGATGCAGATGGCGCCACTCGGGATTACCGACATGCCTGCTTCTTGAGAACGGCGTAACACAAGTAGATCAGATGTGGCCGGTCTTTTGGAAGCCTCGAGGGGAAGAAATTGTTCCGAAGCAGTGATAACTTGCTTTCCCTAGAAGTATTTGCCGCAAATCTCTCCGTGGCTTAATCTTTTCCCCCTTCGCATACCACGATCGTGTAATCCAACGACGTAGATAAGTGTTATACTCACCGCAATTTATTTACGATACAGATGGAACGCGGAATACTGATCTTTTATTGTGACACGTGGCGTTCTCGCCGTAGATAATTGTTTAGGATGTTAGAATGCCCTTTAAAGTTAAATAGATCGTTTATTCGCGGCTTTCGTTGATTGATACAAATGATAATTTTGGCGCGTCACATTGCTCGCCTAGTTGAGTTTTTACCGCTAAATGATAGAAATATAAAAGGAGAGAGTTTTCTTTCAACTATAATTCTTTGGTTAGTTCGTTTCTACGACTTATGCGTGTGAAAATTCATGATTTTGTTTTTAATGAAAGTATTAATTTTTAAGAATTTAACATGTTCATTATACGTACGTATAAAGTCAAAATCTAAACTGGATCTAACATATTTAAAAGGCAATCTATACAATTTAACTTTATTGTCATTCATCTGAAAAACTTACATTATTATTACTGGATTTAGCGAAATCTTAACATGAAAATAAAAAATTGCCAGTAAGTTTTAACTTCAGAAAATAGCCTTGGAATGTATACAATATTGGAATATAAACGCATATGCCTTTTTTAATTGATTACTTGCATCAATGGCGAGGAATAAGTCGTTTAAAGTAACCGAATAAGTTTCGTATTCATATAAAATTTTGTTTTTGTGTATGCCTACCAAAAGGCTGCAATTTTCCGGCTACTAAATTACGTAACTCAGGAGGCGGTTAGAAAATTGAACTTCTGCATTACTTGACTTAAGACGGCGTTTGTAAGTAAACCACTTTGAGGAACAAAACTCTACCTTATCCAATGGTTTATCTCGATGAATACCTACAAGATTTTTATCTGATCCGGTTTTACGATCTCTTGTTTCAGTAGCACTTTTATGGAATGTTGGTAGATACCAATCAATCTCACTCCATGGGTTCTGGAAAATCTTGTGTTTTAGAACCGGCCTTTGGGCGTGGGATAAGATGGAGAATTGGAAGAGTTTCAGGTGCTTCAAAAATGCTTTCGGAAATCATTCCGAATCGAAACTACGGTTGTAAGCAGTTAGCGCCGTTGGAGCCCAAATAGATGTTCTCAGGATATTACTAATTAAAGTATTTTTTTAAATTGTCAAATGAAAGCGCACCCGTCTTTCAAGGACAACGTAGTGAACGTACGAAAATTACCCGCATTTAGTTTACTTGGTTAGTCAGTTTCTATTTCATTTTCCTCTGATGTTTTCGTCTAGTTTTTAAAGTATTACGTTTACGGCGAAATTACTCTAAATAATACATTATATTCACTTTATTTAAATTTTATCGATTTGGCAGATGGATCAAATACATTTTAGACTACTTTCCATAATGGAAATAAGCTTATAGTTTCTTCGTCGCGTCTGTCTGTCCCCCTATTAACTTTTGAACCAGATTTTCATGACACTTGGTGGAAATCTCTTTCTACTGGGGCCGAGCTCCCGAGGAGAGTTTTTGTTGCGAATATTGAAAGTCCCGGTTTCGATTCCAAGAACTATAATTTCCATTTGATTTACATGGGAAATATGAAATCCATCGTGCAGTGTAATTTTCTCTTGTACATTAAAATAGCTTAGAATTATAATATCAGAGCAGGGTTTGTACTATTCTCTGAAGAAAGGAATGGAGATTCTATTTTTTTTAAATAATTTGTGAAAAGTAGGCATCATAAGTTTCGTTTAGACCATCTTGTTGTATAACAATTTAACTTGTAAACGGAATTTTCACGTCGTGATGGAAATATAAAAGTTTAAGGGATGTGCCTTCGTTATATAAATTTCCACCAAGAACTATATCGATGCAAGTCTGCTGTTTATAAGTAAAAAGTCAAAAATTCAAATAAGTGATTTATCACAAATTAAACTCTCGAACTGCTCTTACCCAGAGGAAATCAACTACGCACTAAATCTGGCTAATCAGATAAACAAAATTCAAAAACAAGCAATTACAAACTGTTCTTGTCTCATGTATCGCCAATAGCCACAACAAAGTTAAAAGATAATATGCGCATTTCGGCTACAAATCAGCCGTCTTCAGTGGCAATTGACCGAAAATAGATCATATCTTTAAGAATTTATTTTCGGTGAATTACCACTGAAGACGGTTGCTTTGTAGCCGAAATGCGCATATGGGTTTTAAAAATAATTTTGTTGCGATTATTGGAGATACCTGAGGCAAGAACAGTTTTTAATTGCTTATTCTGAAATTTTTTCAGCCATAAGACGGGCTCGATAGTGTCCTGTTGAATTAAGATGAACAAACATCTAGTGAAACACTCACTGCGTCGAATTAGTGTTTGTCTCTGGCTAACATTAAATAAGAATTATTTTGAGAATATAGCCACATTGCTCCTTTACATTAAGAATCACTAGCATATTCTATGAAGAAATCGGTACAGATAGCTTTTGATAGCGAATATAAATGCAGTCTCGACTTTCTGATACTTTCGATGGCGTCTTCTCGTGACCACGCTGTCATTCGGAAGCATAGTTAAAAAAGAATTCTCTGATTTGTGAAACTGTGCTGGAATCAAAAACTAAATTTTACTGTAAGAATTCTCTAAGCAAACGAACTGTTTCAGTTGATCATTAGAGTAATACTTGTCGGGTATAGTATTTTTACACGGGACGAATTTGAGAGAAGTAATTCATCTGGTTAGGCATTTTTTCCCTTTTTGGATACTCATGGTAGCTTTTTGAAATTTTCATTTGTCATGTCCATGTTATCTGCTCACTTAATCGATATTTTGGCAAGGTATTATTTCGGGAGGTACATTTTATGCATGCGTGACAGCCGACGTATTTTATACCGAAAACGAAAATGATCGAGGTAATAATGACATTTCTTTTCGTGCATTTCTCTTTTTCTCGACGCCGTCCTTCCCTCACTCCTCGCTTTTAATTCTCGTTCCTCAAAAGTCCTCCCACTCTCTCCTCCCCACACCTCGAGGAAAACCTCTCTCTCTTCTACTCTCGCTTTCGCCAGCACTTCCCTTGCCCCCCACCTCCTTTCTCCTCCTCTTTTCACCCAGCACACGGGGTTAATAATGTGCCAATTATTCCATCCGATCTTTTTATTTTACCCTTTACTTTTCCCTCTCCCCCCTTTCTTTTCCTCTGACTTGTATAGCCTCTACTCCCCAGTGCTACCGCCCTGTCCTGTTACGCGCGGCGAAAACCGTAAATACTCTTGGTCGGGAGTGGGATGGAGTCAGTAGGAGTGGGTTGCAGGATGGATCGGCGAATGAAGGAGATAGGAAAGAGGATGGAACGCAGAAAGACGGAGACGGGCTTTCTTTTCAAAGAAGTTTGGTTGAAGGGGTGTGGGATGGGCACATTGGATGAGGAGGAGGTTGGTAAACTGGCAGGAGGAATAGGAACGCGGTAGGAAAAAGGATCACAGAACCAAAATTTCTCACTTTCGTGGCGGGTCAGTGACTGTGGAAAAAACACTTCCCCTTTGATCGGGATTAGTGAGGGAAGAGGCGGCGGAGGGGAGAAGAGGAGGGGGCGGATATTTGTGAGGTGAGGCCGAAGGGAGGAGGGGCGGAGATCGAATTTCCCTCGGGGGCGGAGGCAGATGGCCGGTCGGACATCGGAATCCAACTCACGGTTCGAAAACTGGAAAATATTTACCGATTGCGCTGTCTATGGTTTGGATGGCGTGTGTGCGTCCTCTCTCCCTCTCTCTCTCACGTCGGATTAAGGCTGCATCTAACGTTTTTCCTTGAAAACTATTTCCTACTTCGATCTCGAAGAAACCTCTTGCGTCGTTATTCCAGAGTGCTCTCGAGAAATCAACATTCTCGTCTACCGAGGGAACGTCTCTTTTTTAAGAGCATTGTCGGCGAGGTCGATGTTGCTTCCATTTAAACGGAAGCTGAAAAAACAACGCACGATCTCGTAAATTATGAAAATGGCTTGCGTACGACTGAACCTTTAATGGCATTCTTTTCCGGGTGTGGCAAAAATAAATAATTCATGCGTTTTGTGGTAAGAGTTTTGAAGAAACTTCGCTGCGAGTCTACGCAGCCGTCTTTTCCGTTATAGCTTTGCGTTTTCTTACCTACTTGTGTAGAATTTTGGCAGAAAGACATAATTTTTTGACGCTTCTTATAAGAAAGAATAATGATCGTGTTTTACTTAAAAAGAGATTAACCTGTAGGTAAATTTTTCGAGGTATTTTTGAATTTGAGCGTCGAATTTCATGCGGTTAAAATTTAGACCGAAAAAGTTGAAAGGATTTTAAAGAACTGAATTTTTTAAAACGATGTTATTTTTCATTTAACCCATTTATTACTCATTGCTAAAAAATTACATAAAACATGCATGTAAGCAATCTTCCGGTAAAGATTATAGGCATATTTTATTTTGTTGCTAGTTCTAAATTCTCAGTGAAGTAACATCTACCACTATACGCATCTATGCAAAAAGTATATAGCATTATATACATGTAGTCACTGCGAATGTAATAGCGATATTTACTTGTTGGATCCTAGATATAAGTTCAAGAAGTTTATATTTTGCCTTGCAACGTTAAGGTGATTTGATTATTTTTGTTCCACAGCGTGCTCATTTTGGCCATTTGCACTTTAAGTAAACTCAAAAACATATTAGTACGATAGCTTATTCGACTAATAACACCTCGATCGGTTCACGGTAATCTTCTTTGGGTTGCAAGCATTTCCGGGTTAAGTTTGGATCTGCGAGTGTTTGTGTGTGCTGAAACCCCTCCTTTTGCGTCGAGGCTTTATAAGAGGAAAGGTTGTTGACGCTAATCGCTGGACTAATTCTTGCGAAAAGACAGAGGAAGTTAATCGTAGTTTTAATGCACCGTTATCAATCTTCACCTCGCTATTAACTTTTGTGCTTTTTATTCGTGGGCGTCCATTATGGAAAAAAAGGCGAATAACCTTTCGCGAGAAGAATTAAAGAGGCCCGGCCAAGGGCTTGGCCATGGCTCAGTTGCAAATTACTCGAGGGAACCTGCGTTTTGTCTGCCCTGCGGGGAGCATCGCGTAAACAACAGTTATGAAACCTAATCTCGAATTCGGAGTCAAAATACCGAAACAGCTTAACGATTCTTTGACAGGCGTTTTGTTTAATTGCTTTCGAGTGAAGCCAAATTTTTAACGCTTATTTTTTGGTTAAACCAGGTTCACTTGTCGATTTCCACATTCTGCATCTCTTCCTAGCCCGTTTAAATGACATACGTTGTGCGTAAAGATATTTATAGGCTTTAGTATTTAAGTGCTCCATTTTTTATTATCTCGGTTCAAGTCTTTTTTCAACCGGTAAAAATTTCAAAGGCTCGGAACTCGTTTTAAAAATCCGAAAGAGGGAATTAATGGAGAGGTCGATATATGACCGCTTCATGATATTAGATGAGGTGAGAACGCGAAAGACGTTTTAATCTCGCGTAGAGAACGTACGATGCATATGGGCTGAATATTTGTGCTCTATAGCAGTGCTTCCCAAGCTCTTTCCTTCTGAGGCTCCCTTGATTTGCATAGAACAGTCCGCGGCCCCCCATATAAAAGTGCCTCAGTTATTAATTTCAAATATAACTACTTATGAACCTTATTGGCGCTTACGAATTATAATTTCAAATTAATTGTATATTTTAAATTTAATGTGATTTTTGCTTAACACTTTATATTAACTAGCTGTACCCGACCAATATTTGTACCAAGTTTTCCCACTAATTCATTGTAATTCATGGAATTTGTAATGATTGAAACAATATCCTCCTAATTATACTTTATTCAAGGCATTTTATTAGATCTTAAAATTAATTACAATGTAATACACAGTCCAACAAAAATAAAACAAAATAATAATGTAAAAAAGTAGGCATTTATAATAGAAACACAAAGATGATTTAATGAGAGGGATGCGATGACATGTTCGTACACAACACTTCCATGTCAGGTATAATGTTCGAGATCGAAATTCGAAGATTTGCTTCTAGATGCTCATTAGAGAGAAGTGATCTGTACTTGTTTGTGGTTATTAACAAATGTGAAAAATACAATCTCACATAAATAAGTTGACGCAAACGACATTAACATAGCTACATCATAGCTGGTGATAGTCCTCTTGTCGTCTTATGGACCAAAGAGCAGATTAAAATTTTTGGATATGCTACAGTCTCAAAGGGTTTACTCAGTTTTATTTTATGAAACACAGTTGAAAGTTAATGTAAGCGGATGTTTCAAACAAATTAAATATGAAAATTATGATTTTTAAGTTTAGCTTGAAATAAATAGTGAAATGTACTCTACCTTTAGTCCGAAGGAGATGTCTTGATTTGTTATACTGCACAATCAGTTGAAATCTTTATATTTTTGATGCAAATAAATTGTGCCTGCATAAAAAATGTTTTCTGAATATATCAAAAGCACAGTGCCAGCTGAACTAACATCAAAGTTGTGATGAACGCTATTCAATTATATCACCACAATAAATGCTTTTTCGCGATCAATGCGCATTTCAATACCAGTCGCAATTATATGAATTGTACGTATTGTCGATAAATCGGTCTAAAGCTTTAATTGATATTCGCTTGAATTGAATATGGAGCATATTATCTAATATTCGAGTTCATAATTAAATTAGCCATTGTTCATAAAATGCGCAGTTTAAATAATATACATACTCAACATAGGTCTTGCCGCATATTAGTTTTTGGCGAGTGTGATTGTATTCACACATACTTTTCGGTTTTAGCATTTTTTATATGACCGATTTTTCCGCGGCTCCCCGGAAAAAGCTTCCCGGCCCCCTTAGGAGCCGCGGCTCACACTTTGGGAAACACTGTTCTATTGAACGTCCACAGAGCTTTTCTTTGAGAATCAAATAGGCGTTTAAGAGATCTCGAGGAGTTATAATTGATTATTTTTTTAAAATTACCTCTATGTGATGTTTATTGAAGATAACAACAAAATTCAAATGAAATTTCCGCAAAAAACGCGAATTAAACATGATTTTTACGACGTTTATGAACATGGAATAAGAATAACCTGCAATGGTAGCTCTATTTGAAAAACAGCACGATTTATACTCAGAGAAATAATCTTGTGTTGGCGAATCATTTAAATTAAGCTTGGATTCGTGTAATGCTCTTTTATTTAGAAAAACGTGGAAGCAGGAAAAATATCAAACCTTTTAAAGATGCCCTTCAAAAATTGTACCAAACTGACTTCATATTCGTTTTTGGTCTCCGTTAAGATAATTCAAGTACACCTCTAACTGTAAGGTATGAGTTGAGGAAGTTGATAAGGGGCATCTCTGATCAGATCATACGTCCGACTTCCACGAAAACCCATGCATGGCATAAATCCTCTTTTGCATTAACGAAAGAGTTAAGCTTTATTATCCAATTAGTTTGAATGTTTAAGAGTCGGAAATACTTTATTTTTCCATAAACGAAATTGATTCTTCCTAAGATAAAACTAAATCAACGTTTCACATTTGTGTTTAAAATAACAGCTACACGTTTCTCTTTGAGAACGGTTTCGATGCTGTAGGCATAATTCATATTGAAAAAGATCTTTCTGTCATATTAATAGGACCGAAAGCCGGGAGCACGTGTTTTGCCATTTTTTCATTTGCTTTACCTGCCTGGCAACTTTCATCGTGCTATCCGCTGACGGGGTTTTCCCGTGTATCTATGTCGACTTGATATCTTTTTCAGCGTATTCGTAACATTTTTATGATCTTTTTCTTAAAGGGACGCATTTATTTTTCAAATTTTAAATATAGTTACAATCAGGACAAATAATTGCTGGTCAGCTTCACATGAAACCTACCTACAGTTCATGTCATAAATACTTATGTAGCTAACATTTACTTCTTATTGCATCCATCATAACTTTAAGCAATACTAAAAGAAGAGCTAAGAGTAAATAGAATTTTTTCTCACTATCATAATAATAGTCATATCTCGAGAATATGCCGATATACGTTATTTTTTAAACAGTTTTGCTAGTGATTCAGTTTTATAATGTTAAATGTTCCTGGAATGGGAATATTTATGTTTCTCCTCTGGCAGGATTACCTACTTGTATCCTAATTTGAAATATTTTATTAGGCAAATGTTAGCTAATAAAATTTCCATTCGTTTTCCATGTTAATTGAACGTTTGTAAGAAAAATGGGTTTCGATAACTAAGCCATGCAATTTTTCCACTCTTCATTATAATTAATATGGATTTTTCATTGAAATGTATGATCTATTTTCAAACAATCGTTCGATCCATGAAAACTTCTAAAATCGCAAATAAACACCGCATTGTCTTTAGAGAAGTCGTGAAACAAAGCAACCACGCTTCTTTCACTTTCCACAAATAAAACATTGCAAATCGTTCGACAATTCCCAGCGTTCGCGCACAAGATTTTCTCCATTTTACGCGCCCATTTCCGAAGACATAATTTGCCGCATTTACAATTTCTCCCCTCGAGGAAGAAGGGAGAGGCGGAACATCCGAGAGAGGAAAACCCAACGGCCTTCCGTTCTCACCTACGCCTTCGCCTCGCCACGGTATTCATTTCCCTGCATTTTCATTCCCCACAGCTAAAACCGGTGGCCAATCATCTTCTCGACCACTTTTCTAACCTACACCCTTTCCACAAGGTGCATCTCATGAGCGAGGGAGAAGAAAGAGAGAGAGGTGGGGAGGGAGAGAAGGGAGGGGCCCGTGCTCTCGTTCGAGATGGGCCCCCTCGGCAAGGCTGCGTCCGGAAGAGAGAAACTGGAGCGGAAGAATCCACGAAAAGACGAGAATCGAAGAAGCAGTCGCCGAGAGGGAGAAGAGAGATGGTGAGAGAGAGAGAGAGAGGGAGGGAGAGAGAGAGAGAGAGAGAGGAGGGGATATTTGAAATTGGGAGTGTGAGAGAGAGGTAAGGAGAGGTGGAGTGGTGAGCAACAGTAGTGGGGTAGATGACAATGGAGAAAGCAGGAGAGGAAGCGTGCGGCACGAGGGCTGGAGAAGAGGAGAGAGGCATATAAACGAGATAAAGTGGATGAAGTGAGAGAGAGAGTGAGTGAAATGGATTTGCGAACGAGATGAAGAGATCGAAAGTTCGATGAAGAAATGGGTGTGTGAGGAGCGTTAGGAATGAAGAAGGTTGAAGTGGTAAGACAAGTAACGGATGAAAGTGGAGATGCTGCGAAATCCGGAATGGAGAAATTCGAGGAGATGTAAATTGAGCGAGAGAGTGAAGGAGAGAAATGAAAGAGTGGAGGTAGTTTAAAGAAGACGGAAGAGGTTGTCAGAGGAGAAAGATGGCACTTAAGCACCCGAAAAGCGACTCTTCCGCTAAATTCGAAGGGAGATGGAAACAAATGAGGGAGGCTACCCGAAGGCTTCGTAAAGTGGAAATACTAAAAGAAACGAAACCAAAAACAAAAAAAGAATTAAGAGCTAATGAAGGTCTCCTTTTCCGACGGATTCCAGATTCAGATAGTCCGAGTCTTCGGGTGAGGTAAGGAGGAGAGACCTGAGTTTCAAAAGAGAGAGAGAGAGAGAGATAAGAGGTTGTTGAGGAATGGGCGGGAGGAGGAGAAAAAGAGTATAGAAAGAGAAGGATAAGAAGGGAGGAGAGAGGATTAGGCGACGAAAGGGGGCGGCTTAAAAGAAGGAGGAGGAGGGAGAAAGAGAGAGAGGCGTTGCGTACGTAGATACGTATCAATTGCGGAAGGCGTCTCTCCTTTGTTTTCTCTTTTTCGGACGCGTGTGAGAAGTTTTATAAGTGGAGAAAGGTAGGGAGCGGCAGCTCGGAGCGAGATAACTTTTTGGTTGCGTGAATTCCATCGCCTACCCATCGCGATATCCCTTTCTCTCTCTCCTTTCTCCCTCCTTCCTTCCTCCCTCCCTTTCTCCCTTTATCGTTTCCTCACTTCTCCCTACCTTTCCATACCTCCCTATCTTCCGCCCTCCATCTTTCCTCCTTATCCCTTCTTCCTTTCCTTGGTCTCTCTCCTCCTTCCCTCCTATCCTTAGCTCTCTCTCCCTTCCCCCCCTCTATCCATTCCCCTCTCCCCCATCTCTTTCCCCTCTATTCCTCCCACCCTCCTAACCCTATTCCCTCCCTTTCGCCATCCATCTTTTCCTACCTCTCACTCATTCTCCCTTTCTTTCTGTTTCCGTTGGTCCCTCCCTCCCCACCACTATCTCCTCCACACCACCCTCCCCTCCCCACCTCTCTCCCCTCCCACCTCTCTCTCCTCCCCACCTCTCTCCCCTCCCAAACTCTCTCCCCTCCCACCTCTCTCTCCTCCCTACCTCTCTCCCCTCCCCACCTCTCTCCCCTCCCCAACTCTCTCCCTTCCCACCTCTCCCCCCTTTCCCTCTCTCGTCAACTCTGGCTCCATTCCTCCTTCCCTCGCCCTCTCATACGTAACTCCAGCTACACAACGTGTGCCCACTCTCACCACGGGCTTCTTCCTTCCTTCCTGATAGGTAGTCCGATTCCTTTCCCTCCCCCCTGCTTCCTTTCCCCCTTCTCTTTCTTTCTCTTCACCGCACCCTCTATCCTTGTTTTCTTTTTCTTTTCTTCCCATCCCCGTTTTCTTCCATTACACTTGTGGAGCACTTTCACCCGCGGTCTATTTTGCCAATTTTGAAATTGGAGGGGTGGGTTCTGGAGAAAATGAGGGTTAGGCCTGCTATAATTTCCCCCCGGCACCATGAATCATCACCCAAATGTAATGACATTCTCCGAAGATGACATTCCAAGGTGCCTGCTATAATTCCATCTTTAGAACTAGCCATATTTATTTTTCTTCGTTACATTTTTATTCGGATAC
Source organism: Tanypteryx hageni (assembly GCA_028673005.1). NCBI lineage: Eukaryota > Metazoa > Arthropoda > Insecta > Odonata > Petaluridae > Tanypteryx > Tanypteryx hageni. Next base: position 79,761,687 of record CM054118.1, on the reverse strand, counting down.
CAATAAATTTTGGCTATCACATTATGTTCAGTTTTCTCTCTCCTTTGCTTGATTGCGACGACCTGGCTAGTTTTGAACCTTCCCAATCATTGCTCGGCACATATTGCTTTTAATTCATATCCGTGGTTGGAATTTGAGCCGAATTTTAATTGTATGAGGGTATGACAAGTAGACATTTCTAAACTTTCGAAATACATTAATTTAACTTTTATTATCGTGCTTGTTGAAGTTGTTCCGTTACACTCTTCTTTCATTATTCGTTGGAGTCACTTCCTTAAACGATTCAGACTTTCTTGCACCTCATTCAAATTTATGGTACCTATTGTATGATATTATGTCGTCAAGGAATTGTGCTTGTTCAGGATACATCAATAAAAAATTTAATAACATAAAATGAACTAATTATATTATTATTTATAAATGATATTTAACTATTATGTAAAGTTAAAAGAAAAGTTACCCTATGAAATAATTACAAAATATGAAAAATAGCGATTTCGAAATGGAATGTTTTTTATTAATTTGAGAAAATTCGGTCATTCTAACTGTTCAGTTTTTAAAACATCGAAACAAATATTGTTCGAAAAATTTATACCGCGCAATGAAATTTAAGAGGTGAAATTATGAACTCCACTAAACTAAAAAAAAGGTTCGTACAAACCTAGATTTTATTCGATAACCAACAATTAATGAACATCGGCAACTGTTGCTTAGTCTAATCCCATCAATCTTTGCAACTTATTTTAAGTTCTTTAAAGTCTCCATTAAAATAGCCATCAATCCATTGCTAATGATTTATTATTTTTCTTGAAATCCACGCATTTTAATAAAACTTCGTCCGCCATTCCTTCTCCTCGCCCTTAAACGGCTTCGCAACCGCTCCTCGCCGCCATTTTCATTTCCTCAGATCGCAATAGTAGAACTTTCACTCTCTTTCCTCTGGTCCAATTTCTCCCTCAACATCTCTTCCCCCACTCTTTCTCTCGATCACCTGGCGGGTGAAGTGAAAGGGAAGAGCGTGCGTGCGTGCCTTTAATTTATAACTACTATTCGAATCGCGCACTCCGGATCTATCGATAGAAATCTCGAGCTCGGAATGCCTTCCGTATACAATTCTTATTATCGACATTTTGTAATTCGTTGCATATGCTTACGATCAAAATTACGACTTATGATTCCGTGATGTTTGCTTGGTCTCGTGACCTCATTGCGTTATATCCATTTCGTTTATTTTTGCTGGATATATTTTTTCAGCATATCTATTTACTTTGGGACCCCCAATTCCTCAATGTGTGAGAAGAAAAATCATAGTAGTGAGCAGTTTCGCTCGGTTTGATTTATTAAAAAAAAATCTTTACGTACGCATTGGATTTAGAGGATCCGGATTTTAAAATTGGCTGTTAAAGGCAAAAGATACAATGTGGCATTTGAAAAATTTAATGAAATTTGTTGGCCACGATGAGTTTAAATTAATTTTCCACAGGAAATCAGTCGACGATTTTACTGAACCCAGAAGTCATTAGGCAAAACATGGATTTTCACTTTCCAATATTATTATTATATATTATAGTTATTACATTAAATTTATTTACTAAACCTTTATTTGGAAGCGTGACATCCCTGCACTGTAGTTATGATGATTTTTGTGAGAATTTAATGTTTTATTTTTAGAAGGAGACAGTTAAAACAATTTAAAAAATGCTTTACAACTTCAAAAATACTTGACAAAGAATTGTTGCATCCTTGGTAGGTACCTCGCAGTTTCAATTATCTCACAATTCACCGGTTTTGAAGTGATCAATATGTTCCAAGGCAATAGAAGAGATTAATATGCGAGCATATGATATTTTGATTCTAATCTGGTCCGAACTATCTGATACTCGCTCAACAATCTGTATATAATTCTAAATTATTTAATAACTACATTTATTGCAGCCTAAAACAAACATGTACAATGCAGTTTCATAGTGTATACCTTTTGATGTTCATGTAGTTTATTAATTTAAAGGTGTTGATAGCGGAAGGTCTAACTGCCAATGGTGATATTTTAAAGATGGAATACCACAAGGTTAAGGCCAAGACCGTCGATTCTATTGAATATATATTAGGTTCATATCCTATTGTAGGTATAAATTACCTTTAATAGATATTTTAGATAATATCGTATAAAATTTTGAGTTGATGAGGTCAGTTTCTTTATAAAAATATACTAATATTTGCTTAGTTTTGTTACTATGATACGTGACCGATTGCATAGATTTTGATTGTTTGACAAGCATAGAAAAGATATTAAATTTTTTGTCCAAACATTTTAATCGACGAGAATTTAACCTAGCTCTAGATTATGCATACGTTCACAAAATTATGTCTGAAACAATGGACTGTGCCTTGGCGCTTCTAATTGCTCAAATGAATAATCTAAAGTACTATAATGCGTTGGATCTGACATCTCGACTACTCTAATGAATCTCATATTCTACGCGATGAAAACTTTCATTTGTTATTATGACAGTCTCACGAACAACTTCTTTTTGAGTTATTAGCGTGTCTTTAGAGAGAAAGGTGCCGATTGTAGATGCATGCGTATTAAAGAGATATTGACAAATTGCGCGGTGCAATTTTTCTCGACTCCGCATTTTGTCTCAGAGAAAGCATTAAGCACGACCTCGAAGGAACGCCATGGTTTTCCTTTGAGCAATGCGGGTGACAGCGAAGCGAATCATCAAAAATAAGCACTCGTGAGACAAATGATTCCAGGAACTAGCCAACGCCTCTGACCGCGGTGCGAAGATACTTTCCCGTAACCCTTCCTCGGCTTTAGGTCATCGATCACTTCATTGTAGTAAAAACTGCGGAAGTAGTCCGTAATGATATGCTATAGGTTTGTTTCAGTTTTTACCTGTTCGTTATTAGGAGTTTAACCACTCACTTGGAGTTATTCGAGCGATTATATTTGGTTCCGTGGTGCATAAAAACTCGTGCATGCAGTAATTGCAATTATTCGAAACAATCTCCGGATTCTAAATCGATTTATGCTTAGTTTTCCACAACATTAATTTCGGACTATTATTGCACAGCAAAGTTGATTTATCTGACGTTTCTCTTGCCAAAGGGTGTTGTATACAAAAGGATGCGTTTTTAGAAGGTTGACTGAATAATATTTTTATTGAAATAATTTCTACATTATAGGAAAGTGTCGCGTCTGTAACGGAGCAAAATTATTGTATTTGATTAAATTGTATATCGAACGAGAGAATGTATGGAATTTAATACAATATGGGAGTATTTACATCATTAGAATTGAAAACTTTCACACTGGCATAATCTTTTGCCTTTGATTAATCAGTACGGGGCAAAAAAATTCAAATCAGCTGCATCCTAATTCTTTTTATATATAGGCACTTAGAAAATTTAAAAGCACAAATTTTATTTATATACTCGATTTAACTGAAGTATTTTCTGATATATACTACCATCAAAGTGAATTATTATTATATGTTGTTGACCACAATAAGGTTGTTTCTAAGCAGCGGAAAAGATTTTTAACGCATTTTTGTTTATTTTTACCAGGGTTTTTAGAAAATATTCTATATTTAATATTGCATTTGAATTTAGTCTAACAAACAAATTCCATCGCAAGAATTTGACTCCTCGTTTCTAAACATATTGTGAATAGCTTTTAACACTTTTTCAGGAACTAATAAACACTCTTCCGACCTCAATCGCACTCCATTTTGGAATATCTGGACTCGCCACCGAATTCTTAAGAGTCCGAACAAATTACACGACGCGCCACGATTTTCAGCATCGTCCCAACTTTTTTTCACGAGCGTTCGAGGAAGCTATAGATGTCCAATAAAAATAACAAGTCGAAAAGATATGGAGATAGAAAGAATGAGAGTGGGGGAGAGGCGAAAGGACAGAGAACGGGAGAAGAAACGAGTGAGAGAAAAAAGGGGGGAGGGAGAAAGGAGAGGGATGGAGGGAGAAAGGAGGGGGGAGGGAGAAAGGAGGGGAGGGATAAAGGAGGGGGAGGTCGGACCAGGAAGGTCGGGTGGAGTAGGAGTTATGAATAAGTTCCCGCATACTTCCGGGTGGAAACAATAACCCTTCCCCGCTCCTCACCTCAGGTTTCACCCTTTGCAACCTTCGTCTAATTTCCATTTCCATCGTTTCGTCGTCAATGGCGGGGACTTCCCTCTTCCTCTTTCGTTTCTCCTCCTCCTCCTTCCCTATACAATCCATCCGCCTCTTTCTCCCTCCCCCTCCTCTGTCTCTCTCATCCATTACCCCTCCCATCTTCACCCCTCCCCATCCTCTCACGCTGTATCTCATACCCCGCAGTCTTTACAAACCTTTCCTCGGACGGAAAACCGGTGGCCGAGACGCTGCTGGAGTTCCTGTGTGCTGTTGGGATGGGGATATGGGCGGGTGGGGTTTCGGTCGGGCGTGTAGGGAGTGGGAGGAGAGGAGGAAACGCGGGGAAGAAGCGGCGTGCGTTTACCGCATCTTTCGTTTCGTCTCCTTAAAAATCATCCACACAATGTCGCATCGTCAGAAAGGAGATGTTAAGTGGCGTAATCCCTCGTAAATTTCAAATAAACTAAAAATACAACATGAGAACGATGCCGTGGTGATGTGATTAAGAAAATATATTAAAGCTAAAATATCGCTTAAAAAGGAATTTTCTAAAACTTGTGAAAACTGAGATTTTAGCGATTGGTGTTAAAAAATTACCTAAAGTTGCCTAATCGCTAAGCATACTTTTTATGGCTAATCATTACAATGGAAAATGGTACGCCGGTTAAAACTTTTAGAATGAGATTTTGGTTTATTTTACGATATTCCGAAATGTCCACAGTTTTAAAACAGCTTTTATATTTATGAGACGTCTTTCTATGTACATTTCTATGATTGTTATTCATATTAAAATGAATATATAAATACGACTCAATTCCAAATATAAACTATTTTGCTTAACTCTTGAATTTTAAACATTAAGACATAATTTAGGTTGAATAATGTAGTAATGTAAGATGAATACTCATATATTACCCATCTTACACATTTTTGTCTTAAGAGAGTCTACGTGATGAAGTTATTAACGTTACTTATGGTATATACGTACAGTTATTGAAGTAATAGCGATGACAAATATATAATATTTTTGGAATTTTAGATTGGGAAGATGAAGATGGAATTACAGACTGTAACTATTAATATCAAGTACTTATTTTAGTGTGTTTCACTGACTCCATGACTCTTAGCTGGTACATTTTTTATATCTTTTAAAATTATGATTACTGTAAATTTAGTTTTTCATATAAAACGGCTATAATACTGAAAAGTTCCTTTCCAAGAATATAACGCCCATTCATACTCAAAAAATAAATGAATCATTTTTTACTTATCGAATAATTACCTACAAAATGACCGTCATCTCGTAAAAGTAATTATACATGAAATTTTAGACATTAGTCAGCACTAGTGGCCTCAACATTTAAGTTAAATAATGAACAGGTTTTTCGATTCAACTCCAGGGTATGAAATATCTATGATAGTGCGAAGTTCAAAATATTCTATAGAGCTTAAACGTGAATTTTTCCAAGTATACTTGAAATTTTCTAAAGCTGATATTATTTAGACATATGTTTCTGGAATTGTTTTGCAGTTCCTTGTTAGCCATAAAAACTTTAAGGGGCATAGTGCTTATTAATAGAAGTGTTGGAAGCAAAACTTCCGCGAACGAAGAAACGAAAATATTCGCTTGACCGCAAATTCACACGCGAGCATTCCTTGTCGGAGCTCTGGTTATAATAATTTGAGGTTTCCGTAGGAATCGTTTCCTCGGTATTTCGGCGGTTAAGAAATTGTGCGTATTACAGAAGAACCTAACTCGGTTTTTTGCAATTTAGAGACTTTCTTATTCGGAAAGATTCATAAGCTTCCAAAATGACCCTTTCCCCTCCATTTTGATCTCTCAATTTTCCCAAATATTTTTTACATTAGTCAAAAAGAAATTATTAGTAGATTCAATTACATGATTTTCTGTTTTGTGAAAAAAAACTAGGTAGAATAGTTTTTTAATTATGAAATTTCCGGATTATATATATTTTGACCGACGAACAAAATAAAAAGATGATACTGAAATACCAAGACCTACTTTAACAGTAATATTATTTTACTCTTAAATTGAGTTATTATCATCTCAATTCTTCTGAGGTATTTATGTTGAACAGCTTTATTTTCATTTCCTAAAATTCATAGTTTTAACAATTCTTTAAACCGTTACGTCAAAAAGTGTATTAACTTTGTAAGTACCATTAGAATTTATACGTTAACTGGTTATAATATTAAAGTCTTATTAAACTCTTCCACTTCACAGTGTATAACCTTCTTGTGAAAATTATTTTAGTGTCAGATGATTATTTTAACAAAAGATCTACTTCTGATGGTAGTTTCGTTCTCGCATCAGTGAGATGGATCGTAAAGTTTGACTCTATTTTTCTCTTCTCTCGCCTTTAAAATTTATAAAAAGCTACACACTAAAAAAATCAATTAAACCACGGCCGCTTGAGTTAAAATTGAACCCCAAACGAGCCTTCTGTTTAACATAAAGAAAATTCAAAATCGCTCTCCTAATTCGCCACCAAAAATGGCGAATTAAAATCTCCGTGAAGTACATGATGGACGTTTTCCGACCCCCTCTAACGGCCATTACCGTCCAAACCGATAATTAACATTTTTTAACTCGCCAAGACCTTAGATGACGGTCTTCTGAAACTTTCTTCTTTCCTTCAGTACTTCCACCTATCCTTTGGACCATTATACAGGCTATCAATCATTTCTCTCGAGTTTCGTAATGCTTCTTCCCCTCAATAGAGGTCCCATCGATCGCTGAGATGAAAGATTTCAAAATTGGAACGCAACGTAATGGAATGCAATTAGATGGCGAATTTCCAAACAGAATTTTGATTTTTTGACTCACCATCGGTAACAAGAACAGCAGACAACTTTCTCCATCTTAGTCTCTTTCACCAGTAAGCTTTGATATTGGTAATAGCGCTCGAATTGTTTTCAAAAGAATTTCAAATTATTTCTTTTCTCTCGGAGCGCAAAAATGATGATTTCACTGCCTCCGTAATTTTTTTTGGGAAAAAACTGAGTTACATAAAGATAACAATAAGTGCGTCGTAAGCCTCATTTCCCCAGATATCGTTTCGCTCTATTACTTCCCTTAATTGAAATTGACGCAACAATATATTATTATTAAACGGTAAATCGATGCAAGCCTTTCGCCTTTATATCCACTTACATCTTTCGATCAATCTTCCACAAGTTTATGAACTCATTGAGTCACGTACTACATCGTATACTTAAGCAAGAGTACTTAAGGCCCCTAATCGGCAATACTGGCAATGGTTACTTGGGTAATAGAGTAGAGCAAAAAATCTTATCTTTGAATTACGTTAGTTTTCTTTGAAGCTCAAAGATATAATACGTTTTAATGCCGTTTTCTCATACATTACTATTTATTATGCAATGCTCTTGAGTTTTTATTGATAGGAAAGAGGCATTTTGAAACATTCAGTAGAGGATTGCAACGCTTTCTTCCATTAAAATACTGCAAGATCATTTCCGTATGTGTTCCTTACCGATAAATTAATCATATAAATCTTTGCAGTGTAAACTTGGTCATCCAAAAATTACATAATACCATAGAAATTGAGTTTGCCATTTCTTAGGCTTCGATTGAAGGGAATATTATTCGGAGTTTGTTTAATTTGGAATGGGAAATTCTAAAGCCCGCTTTTTCTTTCAGAAAACCATTATTAATGGAAAATTACTGAGAGCAAAAGATATTTTCCTACACAAATTTTTATACGTCTTATGAATTAAAAGTGTCAATTGAATACTATCTATCTCGCATCATACTTTATAATCTGAACTTAATAGAAACAACGCGGCTATAAAAACATTAGTAAGAGTTTATTTATCTCAAAAGGGCATCAATTTACGAAGAAGTGCCGATTTGTTAATCATCGCCGTCGGCATCCATCTAAGCAGACGCTCGTTCCATAACTCGGGAGTAACGATCCGAGTCCGCTCATTCGGGAGCGAATCGAATGTGTTTTTCCGAAGCTCAATTTGACACGCCCCAATCCGATACAGAATCTCGATCGATATTTCATCCATTAAAAGATTAAAAATCTAATTAGCCGCATTCAAAACTGGCCGTGGCGATCGTCCGATTTTTCTCCCGACTTCATCGACTTTCCACGGGTCTATCGACCGGATCGCCCATTAAGTCGCGTCCATCGGGAATCGAGTTCAAAGAAAAAATAGAAAGAAAAAAAAACGTCGTACTCGGAGAGACGCAGAATCCTAACTGGCGATTTTTAACGCATTAATGGACATCGGGATCGGTTCATCTCTCGTTCCATCTCCGCATGTTTCCAATACGCGGAGTCATCAGGACTCCATCATTCACCGCTGGGTTTCGAAGCGTGGGCCGAGGAATACCTTCCCTTAAGGGCGTTATAAAGAATTCTCCGCATGCGTATGTGCGCGCATGGTCGTGTGCGTGTTTGTGAGATGGAGCGGAGAAGTGAAGGTGAAGGGGAAGATATTTCGCCTCCGAACGTCGTCCACACTACAGAATGCCGGCTAACAGGTGCCAATCTACGTCACTTCCTCTTAACCGAATGAGGCGTTTGATATGGGACTGATCCGCGCGAAAACGAATTTCCGACTCTTTTCTGCTCGAGAATCACGAATTTTGTGGCCTCAGGAAAAAATCATCGCTCCCGAGGGAAGTTTACTTGGCTTTGATTTTCGCGGGAGTAACGATAGAGCGAGGTAACCCTGACGAGGCTATTGTAACCAGGTTACGGGCGGAAATCCTGTAAATCTATTGTATTTTAGGCCTCGATGCTTTAATCGCTTTTTAGTACAGCGTTAAACTTATAAATTTGAAAATGAAATAACAATGATACAAACCCGAATAATCGTACAATGGTTGGGAAAAAAGGACGAGTTAAGCATTTAACTTTGTATAAGGCACAGTTTCAGGTCGCTAATACAATTTCGATTAATATTAGTATTCCTTTATTGAAAGCGTTTCCTCGATTTCGGTATCTATATGATAGGAATAAACATGCGTTGTGTGCAGGATGTGGAGCTGACGATGATTTCAAAGGTTGATCGATGGCCGCGGGTACTCTAGTTTTTGCGACGCGAAATGAATGCCTTCTACTGTAAGAGTTTAGGTGAAACTTTGTTATACCTTTCGCCTCAACGGAGGAAAGTTAATCCATTATATCCTGGGAAACACATTGCATTTTAATTGTAATTCATGTTGAGATGTAACTAATCATGAAATTCTTTTGATTTTAAACTGGTTCTCAATTTAGAGATTACGTCAAGATAACTCCGCCAAATTATTCTATTGCCAGCAAAAGAGTAAATCAGACTTATTATCGCGCGGCACATCTAAGGGGCAGACTTTTCTTACCTCTTTCCTTTATCCACAAACATTCATAACAGAATGCAATAACATGATTTCCAGACCTAGCGAAGTTTTTGCATTTGAGAAAAAATGTTCCTATTTTTTTTATTAGGCATAATACTTTTGCGCATTATATTTATCATTGCGTTGCGTATAAAAATCGGTGACCCTTTTTGCGGCACAACCTTAATTAACGCACATATATTATTGTTAGCATCTAACTATTGTGCGTTTCACGTTGTCCGTGCGCTGCGCGTTCTTATGGGAGAATCGCTATCCCAATTTATTTCCCTATACCGCGTTGCTAATTCGTGCAAAATCCAGATTTTCGTCGTTTTTGGCATAATTACTCATTTAAACTCCTAACGAAGGATGGGAAATTAAAAAAATGAGTAAGAAAATGAACTAAATACATTTTAAACCGAAAAATCGCCGTTTTGCATAGTTAAACAATAGTTCCCCGCGTTTTCATCGAAACTTCTGACTTTCTCCCGCCGCTTTTATATTTGAACGGCCAAATCTCGCAGTCTATTCGCTGAAATCACACGAAACCTTTTCTGTAGCTTATGCAAGTGTTTCACAAGCCACACATGCCATTAAAAGAAACACGCAAAGCAATTTATTGTTGTTAAAAATTAAATAACACCGTACGAGGCTCTCACATTCTGCATCAGTGCACGAAATTTTCACTCTCTGAGTAACTTACGTACTATTGGGAATAGGTGGGTACAATGTATAAACAGTGAGAAAAGATTAAAGTTATTTTTGAAAGTGGGATTAACCCCATTGGTTTCCGAGATATGGAATTTTCACATTTGAGCGCGAGTAACTTCTACCTCCTCGTCGAGACTTTTTCACGTGCCACGAAACGTAGGCCAAAGAGATATTTAAATTACTCTTTTCACATCTTCTATTTTGGGATTTATACTTTGCACTCTTGGGCTCTTTGTGTCTCTTCCCAACCAAAAAACTCAACTCGATTATTTTCACCCTCCTCTGGACGCTCGCCTTCTATGAATTTAACAATAGGTACCTTTGATTATTCTTAAAGCGCCAGTTTTCCTCGATAGCACTCTCTCTCTCAATTCAGCTATGAAGAGCTATGAAGAGACATGGTCGAAATTTTTAATCAAAGAGAAAGAGCTTTTAACTTAACTTTTTTCCATCTGACATCGATATTAATACTGAAACTTCGACCGCTAAAGATGCTTTGAGCTCTTTCACTCTCCTTGTGCAAACTTTTTGCGCAACGGCCCGGACTAAATCTTGCACGTGATTTGGTGGACCACGCAAGAATTAACACTTTCAGTTAATTAGATATTTTGCGGTTTCGTTTAAATGGGAATCATATCTGAACTATTTTTTAACGTTAACAGTTGATGTGAAAAGGCTATCGCCTCTTTTATGAAACAAATATGAAAGTGTTTGTATTGTTTGTTTGTGGTTGCTTTTCCTTCACTGGCCATATTCGCGGATCGTAGATCGCATATTCCAATTTTAGCGACAGTATGTAAATAGTTATCGAAAAAGACTCGTATTTTTGCATTTAAAAGTAATTTTTCATTATAATTTACGAAGTAGTTACGGCGTTTGAAACTGATATGCCCAACGCTATACGAGATTATGGATGAATAGTGTTTAATATTCGTGGGATTAAAATTATTCACATTGGTGAAATTTTTCTTGTATGTCGAGGATGTTAACATGTATTTAAAACTCAGCATGTCCCAGCCGTACGTTGCCCCCTGATACGTCGTCAATCATTTAAGAACAAATTTCGTTATACGTCGAATCACCTTGCAAATATTAATATTACAATTAATGTTAATTAACATTAAAATATTTTATCGCCAGTTATTAAAAATTTAAATTTGGTTTATCATTACAATTAGCGCAAGACAAGTGAAAACAACAATCTGTGACTCAAACCACTCCAAAGAGGGAGTCTCGAACGGTTCTGCAAGGCAGCAGTCGGAGACTCAACGAGAGAATGAAGCGTGCACCTCGATTTATTTCGCGGCAAAAGGCGACAGATTTCGCCAAGACGATCCGACCCAAGAAAGCACAGGAGGACCTTGAACGGATGTAAGTCCTCATTTATATACTTAAAACCAGGTCCGTTTTACGTATAGGAATCGTCTGAGTGACGCGTGAACTTGCAGATCCTCGGATTTACAGTGCACGACTTCTTCGTGGGTCCGTCATTCGGGCAGTCCGGCGTTCTCCATCCAAAAGGATAACTCAAAGCCACGAAAGGAAAATGAGGAAATCGCTCAGCATATCGCTAGATAGACGACCGCTCGTGATCAGATCACGTTCGAGAACGCGAGTGTAAGATTCTTCAAGGAACTCAGCATATCATGCATAAAATAGTTTAAGACACGGCAAAAAATATTTCTCGAATCTGCAAGGAAATTAAATCGAAGCGAAAGCTAAAGCATCAAATGACAAAACGGAAGGAAACGGTTCTTTGAAAGATATATATGTTGCTAAAAACCAAGCAATAGGAAACGTTTTTTGAAAGTGAACTTTTCTGTTTAAACTTGCCGAGTAACTTTCAACGTACGAATCTGAAAAAATCAATGAAGTAGTTTAAAACGATGATTTAAATATAACAGAGGTTCATATCATATTAGGAATGAATTACAAAGAAAGATATTAATTGGCGATCCGGCAAAATTTCATCGCTCGGTTCTTTCTCCATGAGCCCTCCAATTGTTTAAAAGCCCCTCCCATAATCGTTAATATAGTAGACGCGAGCGACGGAAGAATAACTGGAAGAAATACGCCATGATAAAACCATCAACGCGCAGTGATTGGATGTGTTAAAAAAGGGTAGTGCAGTCTTGAACACGGGTGGCAGCGCTCATTTTTCAAACGAAATTGTCAGGTCAATTCCCGGCCGCACGAGATTTATTCAACGCGTCGACCTTGAGGTGGACCTTTATTCACTTACGAGAGAACTCGCAGGGAAGAATCGGCCTTTTCGGCGGGTCTGTACGGGCCTAACGCTCAAGATCACGGTCAAAGGGGTATTATACGAATCCAATTACTCTGCCATTCAGACGATATTGCGAGAGGCCGAAGTTGTTGTATTATTTGTCCTTCCTCTAAGTGGTCTCAACAAAAAAATCTAACTAGTATCGCGAGCTAAACGCGGAGTTTTTATGAAGTTGTTCATATTATTCATCATGAGCAAGGGTAGACGCTTAACATGCAGAAGTTCATGTGGAGTCCGAATTACAGCGAGACTATAGTATTCGGACGATAAATGAAATAAAAATATCGCAATACATAAGCGCACGCAAAATAAATTCATTTCGACATTTGCTGTTACAACGGTGATTAATTAAACAAACGAAACCGCAAAATATCTAATTAACTGAAAGTGTTAATTCTTGCGTGGTCCACCAAATCACGTGCAAGATTTAGTCCGGGCCGTTGCGCAAAAAGTTTGCGCAAGGAGAGTGAAAGAGCTCAAAGCATCTTTAGCGGTCGAAGTTTCAGTATTAATATCGATGTCAGATGGAAAAAAGTTAAGTTAAAAGATCTTTCTCTTTGATTAAAAATTTCGACCATGTCTCTTCATAGCTCTTCATAGCTGAATTGAGAGAGAGAGTGCTATCGAGGAAAACTGGCGCTTTAATTAATATGAATGAAATATGAAAGTACATACATACATCTAAAATTTGTATATTTTTCATAATTTTGTTTCACAAAAGACATAAAAAGAGCATTTTTCATTTTACAATCCAAATCTAGATGAAAAGCATTTCAAGAACTTAACTGATATCTCTCATTATATGAAGTCTAATTAGCGATTTCGCGATGCCTTGACGCACCCATGGGCTAGAGCAGTGGTGCGCGACCTTTATTAATCGTGGGCCACTTAGACACGGATAAATTTGCGAAGTGCCACGCAATTTATTAAAAACATATTATCAATATATAGACAATTTAAGTACTTATGGTAGGTTGAATTTCCATTCTAAAGCCATCTTTTTCAGCTTTAGATAATCACCTTCCTCCCTAATGATTCGACGGTTAGGTAATACAATTCAAAAGTGAAAATTTTTTCAATGCTCCGCGGGCCACCTGAAATCTAGTCGCGGGCAATTCGTGGCCCGCGGGCCACAGCTTGCGCACCACTTGGTTATCACCGATGGACATCGTGACCTACCTCCGAGTCTCTTATTTTATTGCCTATTTTGTGCAAGTCTCATTGTATATTTTTTACTCTGTACGTGCTCTGCTAACGGTACACATAGTTATTCCAATTTTAAAATTATATTAACTTTCAAAGGGAATAAAATGAAAGATTACGGTTCAGCGATCCGGCCATAGAAATGCCTTGCGTCGATCAAGTGTAGAAAGAGTCGTCTGTAGAGTCACAACAAACGAGCGAGAGTTGTCCTTTTGCACTTGTCATTCATCCGACATTCAATGGCGAACAATTCTCAAGAAATTTTCTCACGTTGACATTTGGAATCGACTTCGCTGCGCTAAACGCGCCATTTTTGTTATCTTCGGTTAAGCGATAGTTAACTGTAATGGGACTAATTAAGTTTTTCAGTGTGTCGTATGTAGCAGCAGGGGACCGCCGCGTATATCGGTATCATATTAAATAAATTTTCTACCATTTAAAGGAATGTAGGTTACACTACATTCTTTGACCTAGTTGCATGTAATCTATCTCGGCGTCGCGATGCAATTAATGCGATTATTTCCCGAGCATGTGGCCCGAGATCCACGTCCATATTTGGCGTCTTTTGTTTACCGCGCGGTAATTTATTGTATATCGGCTATTAAATCTAATTGTTAATGACATTTGACGTTTAAAACGTTCGTAAAATGTAATTTATATCCTTATTCTTTATTTCCTGCCTCTGTCTCGAGGATGCTTTTAATCAAAATTCTTTGCGACGTGAATTTCCAAGATCAGATCTGATTTCCTCATAAATAAAGTTTGCAAAAAATATACGTTGGCAATCAATAAGGAAGGAAGGTAGTACAGACAAAACCATTATTTTTTTTAAATATTACGTCTCAACTATGCCTCAGAAACAAATATTTTCTTACGGGATAATTTGTATTGGTAATGAGGAGCGAGAATGAGTTCCCTGCACAGCCACTTAAATGATATTTCTTCAATGCTCTAGTTACGCAAGTATAAAAAAATCGGCTTTAAATTTTATGAAGCGGCATTGAATCAAAAGGGACGTGAATGGGGAGCGTAATTTCATGTTTCAGTCCGTTTTAGCTCAATCCTTGAGCCCATAACGTCGCAGCGGTTTCCGAAACTGCTCGGGCGCAACGTGAATTATGGATTTTTTCTTACAAAAGGGAGCATATCGGTTGAGAAAGCTGTTTTTCATCTTTCTTCCTCTGATTTCAGCTCATCTTTCGCGGTCTCTGAAAGCGTTTTCTTTCGTCGATATTAATTACGCGAGATGACTTCCCTTTGTCCTCGAAACAATTCGATTTCTTCACTTCGGTTTCGATTTAAGTCTAGGAATGTCTGTACAGAAGGCGTTTTTTGCAGGACTTCAATTCTCTCTAAAGCAGCGTTTTCCAACCTGGGGTCGCGAAAGGATTGCTGCGGGGTCGCTAAAACGAATCACTATCTTTTGAATAATTTCAATATATTTTAATAGTTTTCAAAAATGTGTTGTAGTATTTTACTAAACTGATTAAATTCTTACAAAATTTATTGTATGAGTCATTCAGGTTAGAGTATAAGTAATGTGAAGCTATACTTACCTTTAAAATTTATGAGTTACACTTTATATTTGACCTAATTAGATACAAATTAATTAATTAATAAATTTACTGTATGAAAATATTTAGAACAAACGTCAAACTTTGTGAAAAAATAATAAATATTTATAATATTTTGAAATTAATGTTTCATTTATATTTATTAGTTGATAGATGGGGATAAGTGTGTCGCGATAATGCCGGCTGCCTTAATAAGGTGGTCGCAGATGCATTAAGTTTGAGAAGCGCTGCTCTAAAGCGTCGGTCCCCATTTGGCAAACACTCGGGGACGCAATATAGTTTTCTTGGCACGATGGCGGATACAGTCCATATGACAGAGACGTGGTCAAATTGTTCGTTTTTCAAAAATCTTTATATATAATTTCTCAATGTCTGTCCGTCTGTTTGTCCGTCCGTTCCCCCTTTTATCTCTTGAGCAGTTTGTCATAGAGAAATGCTGTAAACGCCATTTTATTTCTGCCAACTAGGAGACCCCAGGAAAACAATTTTCGTTTACGGAAGTGTCCCGGATTCGACTCCGGGAGACGATTATATTTTTCCACATGTTTACACAGGAGTTTTGATTTTTCAATGTGCAAGGTATATTTCTTTCATTCATTAAAAACGTAAATAGGGACCGAATTTCTCCGTTTTTACTTTATTCGACGGCTAAAACTATAAAATATCTTATTCTTGCGATGTTTAGACGTTACACGGAAGAATGTTTTTCAGAAACGCGTTTATTTTGAAAATTTTAGGGTTTCTTCGTACTCTTTCCGGGTGTTGCCAAGGCGACCCGCATTGTTGCCTCCGTTTCAATTAGCGTCTATTAAACCTTCAAATAGACGAAACAATTGTGTTATTCTTTTCGCGCTGTTTATGAAGTATCGAAATTATAGTTGCTGTAATGTCAAACGTAATAGATTGCAACGCTAATTAATAAAGATTATTATTATTCAGTAAACCGCGTGGGGGCTGTGGGCATTTTCACGATTGACCAAAAGAAAAAAATCTTTCTTCATTTCAATACTGGAATGTGACCTTTTTCGTATGAGGGAAACAATTAAAATTGCACATATAAATTATAAAAACAAACGACATTCAAAATATCAGTTGTCTAATTTTATAAGGAGAAATTGGCTATTATTCCTTTTAAACATGCAGATTTCTGACTGACTTCGCAAAATTTTTTGCGGGTACCACTAGTTGTATTTAAATGTTGAAAACTATGTGGGGAAGTCAGAAAGTAAGGTTTCCTATTTTTTATTGCAAGTGCAAGTGGATTACATCCACGTACACAGGTGGTAGATATAAGCTATTTTCCCACTAAGTCTTCGGGTTTGTTCAGGTACTTGCCGAGATCGATCAGTGTCGAAGCCATGGCGGTGGAATGACGTGCTGTCTGATAAGCAGCTGCGTTGACTGTCTCATAACGTGGAGTAAAATCCTCCAAAATGGCTCCATGCAGGTTCCAAAACAATTACCCTTTGCCGCGCTTGGTATCGTCTTGAACTTTTTGCTGGGAGGGGATACCGGCGTCGCTCACCAACCTGCAACGATACGCTGAAGAGGGCGAGGACTTTTTGGGTCGAATCATTACCGAGAACGATGCGTGGATGTTCTATTACTCTCCCGATGCTAAGGTGGATTTCACCACATGGTGAAACGGTCAACTCAACTGCTTATCAGGCCACATTGACCGGCTACGGCAGCAGGACACATCGTTCCACCGCCATGGCTTTGGCACTTTGCTCGACGGCTGAGACAAATTCCTGAACAAGCACAGAGACTGAGTGGAAAAATAGCATATGTGCCTATACCTACCACCCTTGTACTTGGATGTTACCCACTTGCACAAGCAATAGAAAAATAGGGAACCTTACTTTCTGACTTCCCTCGTGTGTGAAGAAGGGCTAAAGCCCGGAAAGCTTAAGCTTACGTTGTCGTTTTTGGGTGTTTTTACGTGTTACTTCGACACCCCTAGCAGCCTGCCAACTTGGTAAGCGTCCACTGGGCTCCCTCCTACACCTTGTTACCACCGTCATCACTACCTTTCCTTTTCCTAGAGATTATATATGTATATATAATCACGAAATAAGAAGTACAAGAGTTGGAACTAATAACGAAGAAAACAAGGGGACATATTGATTGGTAGAGGGGTGGTTAGCGTGTCTGGCTCCCAACGCTAGGGTCGCGGGTTCGAATCCTGCCGAGGGCATGGTTGTATGTGTTCGTCTTTGTTAAAGTTATTACGCTCATTGTAAAAGGCCGTTAACGGCTGTTTATGAGCTGATATAAATAAATGATATAAATAAATAAAGTATTCGCTCAGCAGAGGGGAACCCCATCATTCCTCCTGAGGCTCCATCTCCTCGCGCTTCTCTCTTTACATCTTTGATGGACTTAGAAAAATATGTAACTGGCGAATCTTGGATTTGGTATCATTATTCATGAAGCGAGTGTCGAGTTATATGTTTGAAAACGCTTTCTTTCGAATCAATTCGAAGGGAAGTTTAGATCTGTGGTAGAGAGCTGAATGATATCATTTCTGGAGCCGCATGCGGCCTCTGAGCCCTATGGTGGAAGCCGCTCTCTAAAGCATCCTTTCTTCCTTTCTCTTTCTCTCCGATTATATCGTCGATCTTACCACCCCTCTCTCTTTCTCCGATTACTCTCCTAGCGGTAAAACACTGATACTCTTAGTCGAATAATCACGACTCAGTGGACGCGCACAAATACATGTCTCTACGGGGACATGGAAAGGAGTCATTAAGATTGCAGTTCTCATTCGATATACTCGTGTTTCCATGTTTTCCGATCGATCGAGAGTTGGGTGGAGAGGAAATGAGGGTGGGACAGAGCGAAGGAGGGAGTTACAGAGGGAGAGAGAGTTACGGCTTACCTTTTAAATATAAATAAACCTTTAAGACGCACGGATGTAGTGCGCTAGAACGGAACCTACTTCTAAATATCCCTTCACCCGTGTATGGGTCGGCGTGCGTGTGTGCACTTGCCTGCGCTAGAACTGTGGGGAACGGTCAGAAGAGAGGAAGGGAGGCTGGGGGAATGGCGTTTGCGTAATGAGAATTCGTTAAGTTCCATTGCAGAATTTCCCTATATGGCTTAGGTGATTACGGCACGAGTCTCCTATTAACTTTCTAGGAGTAGATCGAGGGATCGTTACTTTTTTCGAATTAGCTTTTTTGAAAATATCCGAAATGAAAAATTTAGCGGTCGCTGTAATAAGGTTTGCGAAATGTCACGAGGCGTTATCTCTTTGTATACACGCGGAATAATGTTCCCATTTCCAAACGAGCACATAATCCAGGTCGAATTCCCTATTTTAGATTTCCAGTATTAAATCCCCGAGACATGAATGCGAACAGCCACATTTCTAAATGCGACTCAATTAACATAATGGTTTTAGATGGGGTTCAGAAACCAAATAAGCTGCCGAGAGTTTTTGAATTATCATAATATTAATCTTCATATGCTGATAATGTGTCATAGCTTGCCCATTATAGATTCAGTCATTTTTTACATATTATATTTCACGTCTTTTGAGCCGTGCTTGAGACATTTAGTTACCCGCAATAGCAACAGTTACTCTTATTAATTATGGAAGTGTGATCTATTATGCAAAGAACTTTGGATATATTTCTGGGATGATGGATGATTTTATGAATGATTAAAAGTAATAAGGTTGTCTCACGGCTTTACAGTTTTTCCAGATTTAAAAATGAAATTTCAGGTTTCAGTAGAAAAAACAGATTACATTGTGCAGTGAATCTTGAAGTGATGTTACTGATAAATTATAAGACGTTTATGGTGCATACTCGGACGTTTTTTATTGCAATTGGATCTATTAGTATGAATAATTGTGATGTAAATGGTGGAGGTGATCTCTGCATTCATTCAGCCCGGTTTCAGAAAGATCATAATCTTAACTTTGAATGATAAACATATAAACTTAAAATAGGTTTTTCGTTTTAAAATTATAGGGAAATAAATAAAGAATGAACTTCAAGATTCAAATTCCAATTGATTCAAAGTATTCAATCGCTAAAAGTAAAAATACATTATTTTATTGCAATGAAACAAAATTTAAACTGTGAGAACCCTAAACTCAAATTATTACAGAGTATCAGCTGGATTTAAAATAAACGAATTTTTAAAAATTGTGAGCATAATTCTCCTACTTTCCAAGAGCGAATTTAAGATACTGAGTCCGTAGTCTTAACTTGTAGGCTAATATAATAATAAATGGAGAACCTTTAATTTTATTTTAAACATTTATTGGTAGTTTAAGATCCCATTACAAAAATAGTGCAACAAATTTATCTTACAAACACTAATTATTATTCCATTTTTGTGATCATAAAAAATATGCTTAGATTTTTTAGAATGTGTTCTTATTTGAGGTTGAGACATTGAGATGGCGAGGTGTCTATGGTCATGTTTAAGAGGACGAAAGAGGAAGACAAATATGTACAAATACTTGCAAAGGATAAATAAAAAGCGATAGGAGCGAGGAAGAGAATCGTGACCAACTCTTATATTATCAGGACATCGCCCGTCCACATTCCTGGGACCTTAACTGAGAATGCTGTTCTCTGATTCGATGATTCAAGGTAGATCTCACTAGTATGGATATAACGTCACTTAAAAAAGATGGTATTATGTGAAAATGATACATAAATACTTGCTATAAATCTCCGCGAACAATATACTACACTTGACGAATCGTCCCGTTTGTATGTGGAAACTGATAAGTAATAGTTTCTTGTTTGATGTTCATCAGCCTACTAAGACAGTAAAGTGAAGGATATTTGACGATTAATAAAACAAAATAATCTCTGTTTCAACAAACATCTTCACGTTTATAATACAACATCGGAAAACCGATGGATTTTGGTAACTTTCGTTGTTTTGACCGAATAAATCTGCCGATTTCGGTAAAACGATAAATTGGTAACAAAAATGTAGCTAAATTATAATTTTAGCTTATTCCGTCAATGATAAAGTCGTGTAGGTAAGCATAATTTTTCTCTTTTATTAATGATGAAGTGAATATGATGCGAGTAGAACAGTTAAGGTTGCAAGTAGCTATGAAACGATTTTGAAAAAATTACCCTACCGCGCAAATTACAGATTTTTCAGCGTCGATATTGAAATTACAGAGAAGAGATGTGCACACAAAAAGATAAAGCAGATATTTACAACGCGGCCTCCTCTCCCCATCTTTCCTGTTTAACCAGGCGTACACAAAATGGGGGAGGATGAGGCAAAATTGATCGCCGCCCACTATAGAGCGGAACATGTATCGTGAGACGACGTCGAAAACAAGAAAAAATAATATTTAATCTCTATATGAAAGCCCCAGTGTCATGAGAGTGGCGATATAACTAGAAAAAGTATCGTGCGTCCCGAGATCCATTCAGAGAGAGGCTTTTTTTGTTCAAAGGTGAATGATTTTTAAGAGGAGCAAATGGTCGTAAGGAAGGAAATGGCGCGTGATCACCTCGTATATGTGTTTTCGCAAGAGTTTACAATTTTTTCATGTACTCGTCGCATAGCACGTGTATTTGCGTGAAAAAATCTTACGTTTCCCTTTACAAAAGGGTTATTTTTTTGGTTGGCTACTGGGTTAGTTTTAAAGGTTTGAAGTTTCAATTTTTTCTACGAAGGATATTAGGGGAGAATAGCGGAGTCTCTTCAGTGCAGGATGGCCGTGTTTCTCTTAGCGACGAAAGTAGCTTTAGGCGTGAGCAGGGGGACGGCCGGTACTGCGTGGGTAGCAGCCACTGCTATGGGGGCGCCCTTGTGGACGGTGGGACCGCTCTTGTGGACCGTCGCGTGGAAACCGGTGGCCCAGTCGGCGGCGTAGTCGACGGTTCGGACGCTGCCGTCGGGTTCGACGAGGCTGTAGGAACCGGTGACCACGTCTCCGTCTCTCTGCTCGTGCTGATGTTTGACGTCTCCGGTGTGTGGGTCGTTGACGCTGTATTCGAAAGCGTATCTGGGGTGGTCGTTCTGTAGGAATAGGTGGAAAGAAATAAACGGCGTTGTTAGTGCGTCCTTTTTCAATCGGAGGAAGCTTATTTGCTTTTTTGTATGATACTTTTTCCACATCACGAAATTGCGATAGGGATTTTAAGGGGAGATATTATTGAATTTGATTGCGAGTAATTATTTGGTTTTCATCTAAAAATACCTGTCCCAAGTTCGCGAAAAATAAATGGCTCTAATTTTGATATGCGGACGATGTTGAGAGAATCATATTTATCGATTTCCACTGGCTTCAACAGGTGTGCTCTATGATTTAATCTCATATTTATTTGCCAAATTATAGGTTCAGCACCCAAGAGCTACTTTCCATTTGTAAATTTACCGAGGATCGACCCAGACGCGTATCTAAGTCTACGTGGGCCATTATGCGAGAAATACTGTTGAGCGGGGAAGAGAGAGGGGCCCCCGCAAATTTATCCCAAACTTTAGGAGACATAGAAACAAGCGTCATAACATCATGTCCTGCTTAACTGCTTAACACGCCCTACCATTTTGATTGCAGACAACTTATTATTTGAGTTAACCAAACTCGAATAAAACTTGGAGTTTTCTTTGTGAACAAGAAAATTTTACTTAAAATGCTATTAATAACATCAGAAAAATCATATGTTATGAACCATAATTTATTAAATTAACAGGAACTCTGAAACTGCATTTTTCTAAAGTACTGGAAAACTCTGGTGTGTAAGTTGATACTGCAGCTCGAATACTGTAACTCAGATATTTGTCTGTTAAGCTGGTGCGATGCTTTGTTTTGATTCCATTCATGCAAGAAAACGTTGACACACAAATATATTGAGCCAAAGAATGACTTCATTTTCAAAGCTACATTCACCAATGAACTATAAGAACTTCTATCAACCAAAGTCGAAATCTATTTTGTCTCAACATTTCTCAGTCGATTCAATAAAAAGTAATAGTGCTGAGGGAGGCCTCCGCGATCTACTTTACAAGGGGCAAGGGTCGACCGGTCGATTGCGATCGACTGGTTGGAGATCCCTGGGTTAATCGATCAAGCCCCTCGTATGCTTTAATAAATTTTAGTGTTCGATTTTAACGACCTTTTGACTTAGAAGGCTGTGATTTGTTAAAATTTATGATCTCGTTAACAGAACATCTAGTTCATGCGAAAGCTATTGAATTTTGCCATTAATCTACTTTCATTCTCCAGTGGGCAGTGGTTTTGGTAGTACAAAAATAACTTTCGCAATTCGAAAATACCCGACAGAGCCAATTATGGATAGACATACACCCGTTTTGGATTTGAAAATACTTGATCCGAATTTAGAAAGGTGACATTGTAAATAAATCAATTTGTGATTTAGATATCCGACTGACTGCCGAATCAGTTAATCACTTGTTTTAACGCTTTATGCGGATTAATTATTAATTTATTTTGTTTTATCGTAGTAACATAAGAATATTTTTGTCAGGATGATTTTAGTCAAAGTTAACTACTTTCGCAAAGCTCTACATTATATATACATGTGTGTTTGTGTGTGTATGTGTGTGTGTGCGCGCGCGCGTGTGAGTGAGTGAGTGGCATTTAAGGCATGACAGTTTCGTATTTAAAAATAACTATTATCGTAGATTTTAGTGTAAATGTTTGACAAACTGTTGTCTTTTATTTGAATGTGTAAATTAACTTCATTAAAAGAAACTAAAAGTATTAAGATGATGAAAATAAAACTTGGTAAATTCCACATAAGTGTATTTTTAAACGACCATGGCTTCGTTGTAGAACAACATCATCAGGTTTGCTCTGCAACGAAACTATGGTTGTTTAAAAATACATTTATGCGGAATTTACCAAGTATTATTTTCATCATCATGAAGCAGTTCCGCAAAGTTGCGCCGAAAACTATTACATTAAACGTATTAATATAGTGAAACTTTTCTTCAGCATTCGCTGTTAAAACAAATGCATAAAGGGTAAATCATATCTCAACTACAAGTTTTGTAGTCGTTTTCTACTAAAATAATTTTTGTTGGGGAGTTCAATCATATTTAATATGGATAATACTTATAAATTTGGTGATAAAACTCAACCCTAGTCTCTGGGATGTAGTTTTATATGTACTTTGATACGCAGAACATTTTAATCATTAAAGAGATCGAGAGAATCATAATATAGGGGAGATTCTGTAATAATGGTTCAATCAAACGTCAGGATTTATCATCGGTCTTCAGACCGTGAAAATTGCTCGCGTGCCTCGAATGAGTATATCTGACGAATTCACATGGTGTGTGGGAATGGAGGCCTTGTGGCGTGTCTGATCTCTACTCACGTAGTGCTCAATCTGTTTGGTGACCAACGCTCCAGCGGATTTTACTGCGACTGCTCCACCGGTGGCGTAGGTAGCGACAGCGGGGGCAGCGGCGTATTTGATGGCGGGGGCGGCAGCATAGGTGGCCACAGCGGGGGCGGCAGCCGCGTACTTGATGGCGGGGGCGACGTAACTCGATATGCCGGCGACCGCAGGGGCGGAGGCGGCGTATGAATGTCCCGCTCCGTAGGAGGCGAAGGCCGGGGCTGCGGCTACTTTGAGGACGGGGGCGGCAGCGTAAGAGTGTCCCGCTCCGTAGGAGGCGAAGGCCGGGGCTGCGGCTACCTTAATGGCGGGGGCGGCGGCCACGCCATATGAGGCCAATGCGGGAGCGGCGGCCACGCCGTAGGAGGCCAATGCGGGAGCGGCGGCCACTCCATAAGAGGCCAACGCGGGAGCGGCGGCTACCTTGAACGCGGGGGCTGCAGCGACGCCGTAAGAGGCGAACGCGGGTGCGGCAGCGCCAATCTTGAGTGCGGGGGTGGTGGCGCCGAAAGAATAACCCGAGCCGTAAGAGGAGTAGGCGGGGGCGGCCAACTTGAGGGCGGGTGCTGCAGCGACGCTGTAGGAGGCCAGCGCGGGGGCTGCGGCTGCAACCTTAACTGCAGGTGCGGCGAAACCGGCTCCGTAACTTGCATAAGCGGGGGCGGAGAAGGAGTGGCCGGCGGTGTAAGCAGAGGAGTAAGCGGGAGCGGCGATTTTGATGGCGGGTGCGGCGACGGCTGCGGACAGGTGTCCCGCGCCGTACGAAGCGATGGCGGGAGCGGCGTAGGACGAGAGGGAATGTCCGACGCCGTAGGACGAGAGAGAATTTCCGACGCCGTAGGACGAGAGGGAATTTCCGACGCCGTAGGACGAGAGGGAATTTCCGACGCCGTAGGACGAGAGGGAATTTCCGACGCCGTAGGACGAGAGGGAATGTCCGACGCCGTAGGATGCCAAAGCGGGACCGGTGGCGTAGGAGCCGTAGGCGGGGGCCGCGACCTTAAGTGCGGGGGCGGCAGCGACCTTGAGGGCGGGGGCGGCGGCATAAGTGGCGATTGCGGGGGCAGCGGCCACTTTGTATGCTGCCGGGGCGGCGGCGAAACTGGTGACGGCGGGAGCGGAATAGGAGGCGAGGGCTGGTCCGGAGGCGTAAGAGGCGAACCCGTGTCCGCCGCTGTATCCCGAAAGGCCGGCGAAACCAAGTCCGTGGCCAAAATCGCATTTGGTTCCTCCTAAGGGAAGGCCACCGCCCACTCCGTGCCCAAGATATGCATTTGAGGCGGCGATGAGAAACAAAAATAAGGCTCCTGTAGCCTGTTGGAGAATAAATTGATAGAGATTATTTAGCAGATATCAGTCAAAAGGAGGCCGAAATTTTGCTGCACATTATATTAACCAATTTTTTTAACTATTTATAATTTTTATAATATCGTTTTCCCCTGATAACATTTTATTATTTGTAAAAACTTTATTTTTCGACATTTTACCTTGCATCCAAAATAATTTTGCGGCCCCCTAGGGGACCGCGGCCCACAGTTTGAGAAACATTGGATTAGATGGTTACTGAATGTTGACTTTATTGTTTTGAGCTTACATAGAATAAATACGTCAATCATGGCGACTGAAATAGAAAGTTTCTGTAGTATTAATTTTTCAAAATTAGAATTTTCCTACGCATTAAAAATATATTGGCCTACGTAGAAAAGCTTTTTATTTTCTTAAACGGGGTCATTTTCTTGGTGGATTGCTTATAATGGAAAAAACATTTTTGTTGTGAGCGTAGAAGTAGAATTCATTTTATTTCATTAAGTCAAATTCACATCGAGAGTCGAGTTTATTGGTTTTAGAAATGGGCAGAGCAATTATATCCTTACATTTAATTTAGAGTAGCTTATGTATGGGGTGCTCCTGTGAAATTTTTTATCCTTATCTATACCTTCAACACAGGTTAAATACGAAATCGGATGAGTGAAAATTTTTGTTCGAAGTTATTTTAAATGCTTTGTTGTTATTCCTTAACATTGCGAGCAAGAAGTTCTATTGCGCTTTTCTTTTTTAGTTTAGCAATGGTAAGAACATTTTGATCCGTAGAAATACAAGTTTTATATTCCGTATCGAAACGAATCACTCGCAGACGACCTTCGCGGCCGAGTTCAATGTTAACTCTCTCCGGCCATTCTCCGGCGCAAGCAAAAATCATTAAATCGGAACGATTTTTGATACAATTGCGTCCGTATTTACTTCATATAGCCTCATTTCAATTTTGGAGTTGATATTGACCTCAAAGAAAATCGCAGAGCCTGTTAATCGAAGGCCAGGTCCACCTGGTTTTTTTCATCTCTCCACCTGGCAATTATATCGACTAAAAATAACCTCTGAGGAACTCTTAAAGGAAATAATGGCCAAGGGAAGTGTCAAGAAGATAAAGATTGATGAAGAAGACATGATATCCTCAGGATTAATGAGCTATTGCCTTCCAGGCCATTGATGACTGATGTATATAGTATATTGGAGACATAACATTGATGAGGCCGTTTGGCATATTGTAGCCTCTTCAATTCTTGTCCTTTTACGCTTCTCTTTCACTTGATTGTCCATTTATAATTGAAAATCTTGACCATAACTAAAATGGAAGCTTAATCGTGGTTAATCTAATAGAAAAAGAATTCAAGCGTGAAATTAGGAACACGTTTAAAAATGGGATGATTGATTTTTCGCCTTGTTAAGATATTCGGCGAGATTAACCGTTTGATTATTAGCGTGAATATGTGCATCATGCAATACGGCATTCACTAAAATTCAAAATCTGATTTCCGTTATAAGGATTTTTCAATTTTTAATCTCCGAAATTTTACGTTGATTATTTGAGAACCAAGATAATATTCTGAGTTTTGCAGTTTGCTTATGTATATGGTTATATATCAAATTCATGTGTGCATATTATGTACTGAGAGTATTCTAAGATTTAAATTTATGCATTTAGCATTGACTGGATTTTGCTTGTCTCGGCTTGCATATTAAGAAGAGTTGCTTACATTTTGCATACATGATTTATCTGATATTTTCTTCGTTTCAAGAGCATCTAATTGACGGCTAATGTTTTTTTCTTGACTTCCACTCCACTTTACATGACGGAAATCCTCCATCCTCTCAGCTGTTCATTATTCATTGAGCTGTCGACTCTCTTTTACATCCAGTGCAAAAAAAGCCTTCGTCTGTATTTGTTAATCTTTCGTTTAATTATTTACTTAAACATAAATGGATCCATTTAGTTGTTAAATTTCTATACTAAAATCACCTTCAGTTGTTAAGATTGAGTCGCAAAAGTAAACTCGAGTTATATTTGTTATATTTCTTGCTATATTTATGATTTATTTAGTCATCACCATTATTTCTAATAATCAAGAACTTCAGTATGGGTGTCATTATTTTCAGCACAGAGAATAATGCCGTACCAAGTTTAATGATTCATCTTCCGTAGCATGGTTTAGTTATCTAATCTCTCATTATTAAACACTCTAATGAGAACGAACTCAGGTCGCTCATTTTAAACTGAAAAATGCAAGTATTAAAATAAACGCTCAAATTGCAACTGCAGCTCACAATAGCCATTGGTAATTGGAGATTCATAAATTTCATTGTTAACAATTTTGATTATTAAGTATAATTATGACGACTAAGTAAAGCATTAGGTGTTTTATTTTTTATACTCAGTCTTAACACATGGAGGTAAAGGGACACCCTCTTCTTTATTTTTAACTTCAGCTGAATTTTTAATCTGTTATTTATGTTACAATTTCGATATATCCATTTACCTAACCTAATGTCTTCCAAACTGTGTGTCGCGACACATTAGTGTGTCGCTATGTGCAATGACGTGTGTCGTGAAATGTATTCCAAGTACGCACAAGAAAATTTTAATATAAAGTATAATTCTTCCGACAAAAACAAAGCAAAACTGCATAAAAATATATAAAGATCTATGATTTTAAATAACACTAAAACTAAAAACAGAAACACTAATAAATAAAATCCTAATATTAATATAAGCAAAAGTATTTGGTTATAATATAAAATTTATATTATAAGGCGTTAACCCTGGGGTTGGACACTTGCTCTTTAATCAATTAGCGATCGCAAAAGTACCTTACACTGAAGCATTACATACCCTGTTGGCCTCTCCTCGCACGTGAATTTAACACATTTTTGAACACTTCTTAACGTAAATATGTGCAAAATAGAAAAAATGAAGGATGGGGTGCCGAGGTAATTTTCGTGTGTGGCAATGGGAGTTAAGGGAAACACTGACCTAACCTATAGATTAAAAATTTTGTATCTCGGAGATATTTTTCAATATAATTATAACAAAAAGATAACGAAAAGACGCAAAATTTGAGTCTTTGTATTTCCAATAGATATACTAAAATACGTGAAACAACTTTTACTGAAGAAACTTTTTCTATTACAACTGTATGCTAGATATTAAAAATGCATGGAATACATTATGTCTCTCAAATGTTTAATGCCAAAACTCACGTTAAGGGAATCTGAATTGAAGTGAAAGATGAAGCATTTACTTTTCGAGAATTTAACAAAAATTTAGTCCTTATTTAGTAAATATAACGCCTTCAATTTTGAATCAATTTATGATCTTTTGATATCATTTATGTTAAAGCAACCTTCACATTCGCCTACTCTTCTAATACTTTTGACAAAGCTTTACCTTTCCCTCATTTTATTTGCGGCACAATCTATAAAAAAGGCCACGTAAAAGCTTTATTCATTTCCTCCTCTCATTATTTATTTGGTGCGCTAAACTCCCATGCACTTCCTGTCGCGGTGAGAGTGGCGATTTTAACGATCGAATGGAAAAGGATGTAAGGATTGGCTACCGGGTTTTTAAGATGCATAATGCGATGCATCCTTTGCCTCTTTGCTTCTCCAGAGGTTTTTTAGTCGAGCTCGAGGTCGTTACGTCGTCTTTCTTACTTTCGAACAAGAAGTCGCTCTCCTTTTCCAGAACTCTTTCTTGGACTGACTGACAGACGAAATTTGTCGCTCCGTTCCTTCCGGCATCCTCGGCCGGGTAGCGAGGAAGGAGACTTTAGGCAGGGGAAGGGGAACGAAGAAGAAACCAGAATATCCGGGCTTCGCGTCAGAAAGTCTGTGGAATCGACAGACCGGCTCAAGTCTGAGGAGGAGAAGCGGTGTAAAAAGCGGAGCTGACTTCCACCTCATCCCTTCTTGAATACATTTATTATAAGGGGTTCTAAGAACGACTCGGTCTCGTTTTGTAGTATCTTCATTATCGAATACGCGCGCATTAATTACGGACTGATTTCATTTCCGGCTTCGCGATGTTTCGTAATGAGGTGACGTCTCTGATGTTCTACAATAAATATCGAGGATGATAAAGTCAATTTTTATGTCATTAATAATAAATTTAACCCAATCCATTAACTTTTTGATGCCAAAACATAAAATCATAAACTATTAATATATACTTTATGTTATTTTTATATCACAAATCATGGGTACTAAATTATATGTGTTATTATTGAAATTAGTGTGGCGTCTACGGTGAAAAATGTCTTTCGGATAGCTTCCAGGAGGAGAATTGCTTTTATTTTCCTGCAATATGGCTATATATTTTGAACTTTGAATTTTTTAAATTGGATTCTTCATCCTTTAACATTTTAACACGATGTTACCTATTGGTGGTTTTTAATACATTTTAAAGAACATTAGACACGCAAAAAACCGACTTTTTTAGAAAATTTAAAGTAATTTATGAATAATTTTTGAGCAAATGGCTACGCAAACAGTAAACTTTTGGTATGGTTTAAATTTAAAGTCAATTATACGCCATTTACAATGAATTTCGCTTGTTAAATGTAGGATCATTCCTTTATTTAGTAAGATATATCTCGTTTAGGAAATATAATGTATGAATAACAGCTTATACTTTGAAGGGAAAACAACTGCTTCAGATTATTTTCTGTAGGGAAATTTGATAAAAAAATTCATGAAAACATCAGCCTTAAATTAAAAAAAGACAATATAAATTTCATGATTCCATAACCTCTTAGTTAATCTAATAAACAAGCTGTTTAATTCCGAAGCTACAAGTTTTGAATATAATCATTCTCTTTTTAGTTCTTATGACGTGAATTAAATCAATCAAGAGAAGCATCAACTTTATGCTAGTAACGGAGACATTTCGTGAGAGTGACTTATTCGGTATAACGCATTTTAATGATTAATTCTTTATTTTTGAAATAGTTTAGATAATAACCTGCATAATTTTATACTTGCGTAGATATTAAGCATCGTTAAAAATTTAACAATACAGCAAAAACAATGGGGATAATTTAAAGAATGTAATTTCATTAATTATTGTGATTAAAATTTTCGGAAAAAACAATATGGCAGTTAAATATACAATGATTGTCTCGAAACTATTGTTTTATTATTTTATCAATTTAAACAATCCAGAGACCCAAAAAACTATAATGTAATAGACATTAAAAAACCCGTTTCACAGAACATTAAATTAGGGAATTGTTAGAAATATAGCGAGCCTCTACAAAGTTTACATCTTCACTAAAAAAAATAATCGATAACGGTCTCGTTTATGACGGTAGCTGCTTCGCTTCTTCGTAAACCGAAAGAAGTTTGTCACTCACGATATCTATCCCGGTGCATTGCCGTCGCATCGTTTTGGTCGCCGCATCTTTATCCGTCACGCATTGTCTACCCTTTTTCTTCCGATTCTGGAACTGAGCCAACATTCGTCCGACCATGTATGCGACCTTACCTTGAGGTGAGACGCTGCCATGTCTGCGGTGCTTCCTATTTGTTTACTCTCCTCGCTTCGGATCTTCCTTTGCCGTTATGGGTAGTCGGGGGAAGAGGGCGGCGGCGTATAACGGCCTCCAAACGACCTCCACGTGTCGACGATTCAGCCGATGCAGTTTATTTGCCGCCGATGTATTTTCTTCTCACTTTTGTTCTCTCCACTCGTGAGAGAAAGATATAAATATCTAAGAGCTCGACGTGTTAAAAACCCCTAAAAAGAGACACTACTACTTGACCACTGGATTTGTAGCGAGTGTGTGATAGACGGTGCTCCCGAGTTGTCTTATATATATACAATATCCAGGGCAAACCCGGCGGTTGCTCACATGTGCGACCCAATCGAGAACTCACATCGATGGAGGGGTGGGGAGGAGAGGGAGATCGTGGGGGAGAATTGTCGGAGGGGAAGGGAAAGGAGTGCGTGTGTGAGGCGGTGGGGTGGGTCGGTAGCATTCCCGGAGAGCGCAAAACTCTCTCGTACGCAAGACGTTAGTTCTGCTCTCCCATACGTAAAGGCAGAACTCGAAAGATCTCACCCAGCTGGGGGCGTGGGTTTGGCTAATTCTCGGGCATCGCTATGGTTACGAAGGCGGCGGTGGGATGGGCGACCCCGCCCGCCAAACTCTCCTTCCACCTTCCTCTTCCCCCCTCCTCGATGCGTCCCCTCCCTCTTTCCCTCCACCTCCCTCCCGTGGTACACGAGTTTCCCTACTGTTACCGGGCTCCCTTCCTTCTCTCCCTCCTTCCAGCTCCTCATCCTCCGGATCCGACAATAAAACTCTTGCCTTTAGTTTCTACCATGGTCCGTCGTTTCCTCATACCACCTCGCGCTCCCCCTCTCCCCTCCCCCGCGGTTTCTGTTGGTCCATTTCTGTGGAATCTCCCTCCCCCTCACTCTTACTCTTCATCTCGCTAACGTTCGCGCCCGAATCTAAAGGAAAGAAGGGAGTTCTCTTCTCCTCTCTCTGTCCTCCCTTCCCTCGCTTCACTCTCGAGCCCCAACTCCTCAATTCCACTCTCTTCTGGCCGTTACACTTCATCTTTCAGCCTCTACCCCGGTCTTTCTTTATTTTTAAGAAGTACCGATACCGATTCGCTCTTTCTTCGGCCGCCTAGATTCACTCGATGTTAAGCGACCTGCCGGCCTCGCGCACGCTGCACGCCCTTCGCGATACTCCGAGTTTTGGACGTGATATACTCTTTTGTGTGACGAGGAGTTCTCGAGGGTGTATGCGAGATACGTGAGGTACTGCTTTGTAGGAATCGGGTAGCATTTTCATCATTTGGTCGTTCAAACCTCTGTATCGTTTAATTTATTATTCTGGAATCTTTATGTGGCTTCGAAACGGATGGACAAAATTATTGATTAAAGTAGGTGTTGATAGTATGGCGAAAACAGTTTTAGAGTTAGAACTTTATAGCAGTGCTGTTACTTTAGTGTCTTTTTTAGTTTTTTACGAAAAATTAGTTATCCGAATATCTGCTTATAGCGTCAGTTTATGCATAATTTTAGAAATGGTGTTAATTATGTTGTGCGTTGGAAAGTTTGGTGTAAGTTTTTCTGCCGTGTATATTTGTCAAATTTTTCGCATCTCTTCTTTCTTTTTCATGCGGAGTTCTTTATTATAGATTTTAATAGTAAAAGTTCTAGGCGTTCTTTGTAAAAAAGTGAAAATAACTTCGATAGAGTGCGGAGATTACTCATCAGACATAAAAGAAAAAATATTTTTCTTTTAACATAAAGTTTAAGTCACGAATTTATCATGCGATAAATAAGTTCAAGCTCGTTGAAATGTTTACATATTATTCGTGACTTCAAGAAATTGAACTTTTTCGTGTAAAAACAAAAATAAATTCTGCCTGAAAATTAACAGAATCATATCGATAGTTAGAAGGTTTCGAGCAAAATGGTCATTATAAAAGTAATCGTGAGAAGAATTTAAAAGTTAATAATTTCTTAATACTCATTAGGATAGATAAAAACCTTTATTTGTCAAGAGTTAAAGGATAGTATATTCAAGTCCAATTTTACCCGGGGAAAACTGATTAAGATGCCATATCCAGTATAAGAGGTGGCGAAATGAATCTCGATCTGAGGAAGAAGTTATTTAAAAGAGTAAAATAATTATTTTAATAAAGCTTTGTTATAACATTCATGCGGAGGATAATGTTTTATTAGTATGTTATTTGGGAAATGAGGAAAGGGTGGTAGTTTATAAATCTTTCGTGGCAAGAATCCGTGACATAATGCGTATCGCTTGGACAAAGAATAAACAAGTTAGGAAAGTGTACAGTGTATCACAAATAGGTGCGTTTAGTGAGATGGAGTATTTGAAACTGAACGATATAATTTGAACGAAGGCACACCATGAAACAGCACTACCCGATTGTATCTTTGTCTATTAAAAATTTCTTCTCCCCTCTTAATTGGTGCATCAATAAACATATTACGTAATTTTAATGACTAAATAATGCAAAACGATATATCAGAAATGGTTCCAGGGAAATATTTAATTTATATTTAGTGATTTATTTTCTAATCGGTTTTAATCAACCGAACAATCGAAAATTACTTAATGTACCTCACTTGAGTTCAGTAGTTGTAGTATTTACGTTTACGTTCTTTTGGTCATCGTGGATAATCCATTTCCTTCCTCTTACAAAATCTTTCATGCACATGTAATAAAATTAAATGTATTTTTGAAATGATTTGAAATTATATTTACTTCAAGTAACCAATAAGATTGTTTACGTTGACAACAATTAGGTAGCTATGCATGAATTTTTCTGAGTTCAAAGCGAATTACGGCTTTCTTGATTATTTTCTTGATAACGGCTGCTCCTACGATAAAAATGTTTAAAAAATGAAATACTCTACATTACTAGTTCTACAATTTTTGTTTGAAAACTATTTTGGTATTTTTTGTCACCAGTTAAGTGGTACTCCTGATTGACTTATGTGATTCATTCTTGTAGTTACATCTTTAGGAATGAATATATTTTAGTCTAGTCTAATTGACAGAAATAGTTTTTTCCAACTTTTTCACAATTCCAAATTTGGACGAGTACGTGCGTCGCTTAGCCAAAATAGCAAAAATTTCGTATTAACAAATTACAGGCTCAAATTTATTTTTAAACCTTTTTAATTGCCGTTATCTCCACCTTATAGAATCAAAGGCCTATCTGAGAAAGACAGTACACAAAACAGAAAAATATCCAATTTCAATAACAAAGAAATCAAACAGGAGCGAGCGAATTCCAGTCACAGACTGAATTTTATTGATGTTCTATTTCAATGTACAATATGTAGTCAAACCGCGATTTAACGCCACCGTTTACTCATCACCGACAATGACGTTAAAGCGGGGATGGCGGTAAATCGAGGTATATGCTTGCTCTATGTAATCTTAAGGTGGAAATTCTGTTCACAACGATTCATCTGCTGTATGCGGGGGTGGCACTATAGAGGAGTGCGCTAAATCGGCGCCTGAATGTAATTAAGATAATTAAATTTTTATTGAGCAAGGAATCCATCGTTTTCTACAATTTTTGTGGATAATGGTAATGCTGATGAGCGGTAGGAATAAATGTGGTAGTTTATTTTAAAATCATTACGCGCGTACATATTTGTACAACCCTGCTAAAATAAACTTGTAAGCGTCTCGTACAGCTAATGCTGAAGTTGTTTAATTATAATTTCTTCCAACGCCCTGCTTACTGGTTTTCACTGCTTTTTAAACGCGAGGAGAAAAGCGAAGGGGCGGAAGGAGTTCTGAAAAAGTCCGTCAAATAGCCTTATTAACGTTGTATATATTAAAGAGGAAGGCAAGTGCTACCGCTCTCCGACATTTTTTCGTCTTGTTACCTCCGTGCATCGAGCAGTCGAGGGTCTCATTCGATACCACATTCCCACTCCACCGACACTTCCTCCGCCTACCACTTCCCTTTTATCTCCTCCTCTTTCACGGATTCTTTTTTTCCCTCCGAGTATCTCTTACTCTCTCTTTTGTCTAAAGCTATCGTAAATCAATCCCTCTTTGAGTCTTTATTTTGAAGTCTCTGCTGTCTTCGGATGTGAAGAAATAATTGGAAACGTATATTTTTATGGATTAAAATCTCATAACTCGAGAGGAAGACCCCGATCTATGTTCTGTAGCTGCGACGGGAATCGTCCCCTTCCGTTTTTTTTGATCGGTCTTAACTGTATGTTTTAGACATCGATTTATTTCTCTCTTAGGATTATACGGATCTCAAAATGTCTTTTAGATCAAAGCTCCGCAACTAGAGTCCCGCGACACACCGATGTGCGGCGTCAAAGTACTAAGTGTGCCACGGTGCATTTGTAATAGTGCGAGTTGTCGGTGCTTGCATACTGCAAGCGCTTAAAAAAATCACCGTTCACCAAGATCTAAACTCGTCAATAAACCAAAGTGATCTCCAGGGCTACAGCACTACAGCCACGTGGAGCCTATATGTAATAAATTTCATGAGTTCTAGCAGAACATTTATAATTTTCCGCGAAATTAAGTCAACTATCCGTAAATCTCTGGCAATCGCCTCGTGTCCAAGTTTTCGTTTCGGGACTCAGATCGCTATGCATGAACAATAAGAATAATCATCATTAAGAAAATACACTATACGCTAAAATTATGGAAAAATTAGGATATTTTGTGTTAAGATTATGGCATCATCATCCGTGCCTTTAGTACGTATTTGAATAAAAAAATCGCAAAATAGGCAGGACGCCATTATATTTAATAATTGAAAAGAGTTCAAATTTCTTGAAAAACTACGAAACAACATTAAAATACTTTTCACGTTTTACTAAATTTCTTGTGTTATTATAATGACTTCATCATAAGTTTACGTCGTAGTTTAAAACCAATGGCATAATAATACATAATTAAGACAATAATTTTCATTTTCCACGAAATTAAGGCATCTATCCGGAATATCTTAATTCTCTGGCAATCGGCTCGCGTCTAACTTTTCGAATTTTCGGTTTCATGGCTTAGATCGCCCTGTTTCAGCAATAGCTATCATTAAGAAAATAGCCATTATATCACGCTAAAATGTATTTAAAAACTAGGATATTTTTTGTGTTAGGATTATGGCGACATCACCTGTGGCTTTTAGTTCATATCCGGATAAAAAAATTAATTTAAAATTATCACGCCATCATATGTAAACGTCGTTGGCTGAAATCAAGTTGATTATAATACAGTCTAATTGTAAGCATTAAATCAATGCTGTTGAAGTATGGATAATTAATTCCCATTGAAAGGCATTGGAGTCGTTGCTATGGTAGTTAATATCTTTCATTGTTGTAAATCGAAAAACTTTTCATAATTTTATGATTAAAATCAAATTTTTACGCAAATTCAGCATAGATTTGAATTTTCTCTCCAAGAAAAATAAACTTCATTCTTTCATCCACGGTATAGTGCATGTCCCTACTTTGTATCTTAACTGTAAATAATAAAAAAAAAACAATTTTATATAGCCCTGCACCGTTTTCAATGCTTTTTTTAATGGGTTTTAAAAATTGGAAATTGGGTACAAAAATACCCCTATTCAGAAATTTCGATTTTTTTCCAGAGATTGTACCCAATGACCTATCATCTTGCCAATTTTCAGCTCTGTAGCTCTTCTGAAAGTGCTTTAGGTTTTATATTATATATATCCTATATATGTAAGAAGCAGCTATTTATAATGATTATGGGGATGGAAAATATACTCAGTTTTATTATTCTCAAACTAAGGCCACAGAAACAAAATCTGTCATGAAGAGCGATATTTTATGACAGGATTAGTTTCGCTGTTTCAGTTACTTGAACCTGAAACCAAATTGCTTTGTAACCAGAGAATTTGTTATATTTTCATCCAATTATATAGTAATCTGGAAGATTTTAGAAAATCAGATTTTAGTAATAATTCTCTTATTCTTTGGATGAAAGTCATTTATATTTTAGTTTTGTTGGTTACACGTTGGTAAGAATATTTTAGTCTAGTGAAACTTATTTTGGTGATTCAAAAGTTCGAGTGGACCCGAAAGTGTGTTGTGAAATTTAAAGCACTGCTTTAGGTCTTTGTATCCTGTGACAACCTAAAAATTTCATAAATGCAGTGTTGCGACGGAATTCGAAATAAACGAGGGAAACTATCGGATGTTAGCCAACAATTCATTCTTAGGATTGCGAAGCAAACTCTTAACTCTTCCATTTCCGAGTTACTACCGAGCGGTTTTTATGTATGCTAGTGGTACCCGCAAATACTATTGCGAAGTCAATCAGAAATCTGCATGTTTAAAAGTAATAATAGCCCATTTCTCCTTATAAAATTAGACAGCTGACATTTTCAATTTCATGTTTGTTTTTATAATTCATATGTGCAATTTTAATTGCTTCTCCCTTACGAAAAAGGTAACATTCCAGTATTGAAATAAAGAAAGAAGATTTATTTCTTTTGGTCAATCGTTAAAAATACCCACAGCCCACACGCAGTTTACCGAATAATAATTATCTGCAATTACTAACCTTGCAATCTATTAAGTTTGACGTTGCCATGGCAATAATTTTGACGTCAACCCCCGGAAAAAGTACGAAAAAGCCATAAAATGACGAAAAGAAATGCGTATTTCTGACAGGCCAGCACACATGGGGAAACAATAAGCGCGTTTCGTGCAATAATATGATGGTAAAAAGTTAATAACATGACAAAAATTAATGAAAATCGTGAGATAATGAATGCTATTGCCCCGGTTGGCAACAGGAAGATGTCGAAAACCTTAGTAGTGGAAAGGTTGAGTAAGAAATTGATCATTAAAAAGAATTGAGAATCATTAAAAATACAGTATTAGAGGATAGGTTATTGAAAGAAGACGATTTGATCCAATTTTGACAGACTATAGTGAATCCTTAGAAAAGCATACAGTAAAAGTTGAACGACGTTTGATGAAATACTTGCATTTGTTTTTCAAAACAATTCGCTTATGCCTTCGGTTTGTTCGTCTGTCTTCTAAACGAAAGCAGAGCAGAGAGTTCGTTTTTTCGCCAGTCGATTTAGTATTCCGGCCCGTTCTGCACGTTTTCTTTTAGTGGTCCGCCTGTCTGTCTGTCACACGAGCTAATTCCTAAAGGAAAGCTGCTAGAGATTTTATTTTTTCACCAATCGATTCAGTATTTTATCCCGTTGTTCAAATTTTCTCGGGTTTTGGCTTATGCCGTCTTAGGCGCTAACATCTCCTAAAGGAAAGCAAACAGAGACTTCGTCCTTTTGCCAATCTATTTAATACATGTATTTCTTCTCTTTGTGCACGTTTTCTTCTAGGGGGTCTGTCGCAAGCACTAACTTCTAAACGAAATCAGCAAAAGACTTTTTTCTTTCGCTAATCGATTCAGTATTTGCCTCGTTGTGCACAGTTTCTCGGTTTGTGCGTCTGTATTTATAATAAAAAACGGCATTTACTGTCCGTTTAAGCAGCTTAAATAAAATAATTGGATTCCGATATCTTCGGCTGAGATGCGACGACCGTGGTAATTAAATTGTTAATTTTTAATGGCTTAAATTACTGTGGTATTATCGAATCTCAAAATATGTTTTGGTATACTTCGGAATGGTTTCAAGTTCTCATAGAAGTTAAAGTACAGTTTTTTTACTGACATTTTTATTGTAATAAAAAAAACGCAAGTTAAAAATATCTGACTTTTCCAATAATAGTAAAATATAGAGAAAAGCCCTAGAATCTGGCCGGTGCCGTTACCGTAGAGCAGGGGTAGGCAACCTTTTCACCTACGAGGGCGCAATTTATATTACTGAGGACGTGAAGGGCGCATAAGCAAGATCAGTTGATATCTCTCTGTATCAGTGGCCGGCAACCTCTTTATCTATGAGGGCGCAACTTTAATTATTGGGGGCGTGAAGTGAAGTAACAATAGTAGATGTGTACCTATATTTATTTAAATGGTATTTTTGTATATATAAGAGAAAAACTATTAAAGAATTTATTATAAAACATGAAAAATAAAACTTGGGACTGCATATCTTCAGCCAACTTGCTATAATTTGGCACATTACTCGAGATACCTGATCTTAGGCAGTCGTCTAAATTGTAATCGGTGAGTCTCGATCGGTACTTGGATTTCAAGTGTTTTATGCTTGGAAAAATGGACTCGCAATTGTATGTTGAAGCACAGTAAGAATATATTTTTAGGGCACATTTTCTTAATAATGGATAGAGATTTTTGTCAACTAAATTCCAAAAGTTTTCATCATTTCTATGTGACCTTAAAATAATATCATTCTGCATATTTATTATTTTCATTTCTAAGTCCTCGGTGTTAACGATATTAAAGTTAAGTTCCAATATTAACAGACATATCATTGTCCATAAAATTGAACGGATTAGCAAAGAATGTTATTATGGGTTCTACTTTGGAAAACTGAAAAACCTAAAATTAAATTCCTTCAGGAGAGTTCCAATGTGATGTGAACAAGGTTCAGCGGTAACATTTTTATTAGTCAGACTCTCAATAATACATTTTAAATTCGGGAAATGTGATAATGAATTTCTCTCTAGGTGAGACTTCCACAATGCCAATTTACATTTGAATGCATCTACTGCACTTATCATTTTTGCAATGTGTTGATTTTTCCCTTGCATCTCCATATTCAGTTCGTTCAATTTTATAGTTATATCATCAAGAAATCCGAAATCCAACCAAGCTTTGTCATCCAACTGTGATTAATTCCTTTACCTCCTTTATGAGATTTATAAACCTCACAAGTATTTTGCCTCTGCTGAGCCATCTAACTTCGGTATGTAAAAGGAGATCATCGAATTCGGCATCTTCACCTTGTAAATGCAGTTTAAACAATCGGTGTTGTATTGGTACGGCTCTTATGGAATTTATTATTTTTGTTACTGTTTTCATGACATGTTGAAAATGAAGAACTTTTGCGCATAACATTTCTTGGTGTATAATGCAGTGATATGAAATAAATTTTGCTTTACATAGCGCAATAAATCCATTTTACAACCAGTCATCTGTAGTAATTGCGGTCAACTTCATTAATGGTACATTACTTTCTTGGACATATTTTTAAAAGCTGAAAAATTGTATTCACCTCTTGTTCGTCCCTTTAATGGAAGAATTTTAAGAAATTCTTCATTTCCTGAAAAATCATTAAACACCATCTTCACAACCATAACCAATTGAGAAGTGTCTGATATGTCTGTTGACTTATCCAGTTGCAACGAGAAGAAAATACATTTTTGTAAATCATTTTTCAACTCTTTCTCCATATTGGTTGCAATAACTTCAATTCTTCTTGTAACTTTTCTTGCTGATAACTGAATCGTGTTGATTGCTGAGGTAATTTCATTTTTATTTTTAAAATCTTCGAAAAGTGAGTCGGCAATTACTAGCATGGCTTCTTTTACAATCTCGCCATCTTCAAAATGCTTTTTTCTCTTGGCCAACAAATGCGAAATTTTAAGTGATGCAATCGTTGCTCTTTTTGACTGCTGCACTGGTCTGGTAAAAATACTCGGATGTTTAGTTAAAATAGATTTCATATCAGAAATTTTCTTTTTCCTGATCTCCGAGTTTAACGGATAACTAGCATTAAAATTTCCGTGGACCGTATTAAAATGTCTTTCAACATTACTTTTCTTTGAAAGTGTGACACAAGCATTGCACAATAAACAAACACGCTTTCCTTTCAAATCAATAAAACAGAATTGTTCTTCCCAATCAACATTGAAGTAATATGTCCTTTGCTTCTTATTACTCATAATGGGGATGAAATTTTCTACAAATGAATTAATAAACACAACACACTGAATATCGGGAAAATATCAGAAATATTGTGAACTGCTGGTCAATTTAAATTGATTTATGTTTAACCAATGAAGAGGGAATTGAGCTATCACTGGCTGATATTGTAAGAGACGAAGAAAAGTCTCCCAAACCCTGTACTTTGTATACTAAGCGAAGAACGGAACTCCGAAACCAACCAACTCACAACAATAACTCGAGCCAAGTTATGCTACAAGACGGAGGACAGAACTCCGAAACCAACGACTTTTGACAGGAACTTGGGAGTTTCACGCGACATAGGGAAATAGGTATCCCGTATCGAGCGCCTACCTCCAAATAGCCTGAACCGGCTAACGGAGCTATAGTACACAACGGGTTGAGAACAAGGATCTCAGTTAGCCTTGCACCCGTAATAGCGATTGAAGGCGCCAGGACACCTTCACCTAGGATAAACTAGGGGCGGAGAATTCCCTATCTTTTCGTACAGTTCGTACGAGAACGTTTGTATGAATTGTCAGCACAGGGACGGCAATCACACAAACACGATAGCGGCTTCTCAAGAGAGGGGTAACGGAGGAGTCATGAAAAGAACTCTGTTAATGACAACAATGTCTTTATCCAACAATGTATGTCCCCATTCTGTTCGCTTATAAGTCCTCACCTTGACGATGTTATTTTGTAACAGACATACGATTCGGCTCGGTGTGATGTAAGATTAAGATGTTCGTTACAAAGTTTTATTCTTCATCTTGTTCCGCAACTTATTGGTCTTCTGAGAGTTTTCCGTAATCGTTTAACTTGAGCTCTCTTTTTGGCTGGCGGGCGACACACAAATGTCTTGCGGGCGCCATGGCGCCCGCGGTCGCCGCGTTGCCGACCTCTGCCGTAGAGGATGATCCTCCTCTTTGTGTCTGGAAAAGTTCTCTTGAAAAGTCCGCAAATCTGTAGTCTTTCGTCTTTGTGCGGTTTTAAGGACTGAACGGTTTAAGAGAATCTGCAGAAGTCTCTTATTTTGATGGAGGAGCGACATTCAAAGGGCCACACCCAATCAAAAATGGAGTTGAAGAATAATTAAAGGAAACTAAAGGGTTTAGTTACGGTCAATATTACCTAATTTGCTTTAAATGCATTTATTTATAGTAAGAATAGAGAGATAAAGACAAAATATGTTATTTTTATAATGTTCTATTTCCCGTTTTAAGTTACATTGCATCCTTTAATTGTTAGGTGGTCCGTGGGTTACACTTTGAGAACCCTTGATATAGAATATCACTCGGATTAGAAGTCATGCTAAAATGAACCATTTCGCGCAAAATGGGGTTAGTATACGTATTATATTCTATTTAGGATTTAATAAAAATCCATTTAGTTAAAGAGCTGGATGCTACAAAATTCTAAATAAACCACATATTTATATAAATAAAATTGTAATTCTGTCTGTTTGTTTGATTATTTGTACACGCAAAAAAGGCTCAACGGATTTCAATGAAATTTGGGGATTACTAGTAAATTTAAAACTTAGGCTACTCTAAAACAAAGTTTGTCATCTTGAAACAAAATGGCGGCTTATTTAGAAAACAAAACTCAAAATTCCAGGCCGCCATCTTGAAACAAAATGGCGACTATAAAACAATCAGGACGACGCAACGAACTAACCTGCGGAATTTTTGAATAGTGTAACAGCTCCTGAGCTCCCTGCGCATAAAATCACTTTGAAAGTTGGATGTCCAATACTGCTCATGCGAAACCTAAGAGCTCCAAAGCTATGTAATGGCACAAAGCTGCAGGTGAAAGCCCTTTACAGATACCTACATCTACATCTACATTATACCCTGCAAGTCACCTTTTTGGTGGATGGCAGGTGGTGCAGTGCACCAAGGATCCATAGTTTTCCTACGTTATCTTTTCCTATTATGGTCTCTTATCGTCCTAGGGAAAAACGATCCTCTATATCGCTCCGTTCAAACTATACCTATGTGATAGAAGCAGTAATTCTAACAGGGTGCGTTAAAAGCGAGTCGGTTTTCATCCTCCGAATTCCCACCGTTTGTTTCGCCATGAAAATTAACAAGTCACAAGTTGGCCTCCACATTGCAGGCATTGATTTGGCATCCAGCTGCTTTTCACGGACACCTCTACGTAGCCTGCTCCAGGGCGAGTAGCAGCTAGGATCTTTTAATCTGTGCCCCGGATGCAAGGACTCGCAACGTAGTTTATAAAGAAGCACTCTCTTAACCAAGCAATATTCACTCGCGACTATCGGATGTTAATAAAGCTTTCCTTCTTTAGTTCTGACCCTTTCGGAGATGCATTGTTGAAATATCCCGTGCGAAGAACGGGTATTTCAGCTAGTCTCAAATATAACTATGTAACTTTGTAATTTATCGAGTTTTATGCCCAACTACCTCCATATTGTTCATACGATAATATAAGCACTGATATTATAGTATGTACTAGAAGCGTATGGGCATGAGAAAGATTATGCAATGTATGTCCACAGATTTATTATTTTACACAAAATTTATGCATCGAAAATAATTACAATATTAAGTTTCTTCTTCATTTTTCTTCAGCCTTAAGTAAAATATTTTATCCTTGAAAATTGGGTTATATGTTATTGAAATACTTATACAATCGCAAATGATATGATTCATGACATCTGCTGCATTTTAGAATCAAGAAACAAATCTAGCAGCCCTTGGTGGTAGATCGGAGAAAGATAGAAATTAATTTATTCATCACGTCAGACGTTTTTATAAAAAATGTTTCACTAGTGGTTCCTCTGAAAACTCAATTTTAATGATAATTTTCAATGAAAAATATTGGCTGAAACAAAGGATTGATAAATATTTGAGGAAAGAATTGCAGAGCAAATTTCATAAGGAGCTTCTTTTCTTTCAATTACTCCAGTAATTGAAAACAAGTGAATATATTTCGAGAACCTTTATGAATATGTATAGGCCATTCATTATATTAAAATTAAAATAGAAATAGCGTATTTCTTGTTTTAGGATTATGGCACCATCATATGACGTCATTTTTGATTGGGATCGACTGCCTCATTATATAATCTACAAATTCCCTTTAAAAGCTTTATATATATGCTATGTAATTATATGTTTCCCATTTAAAAGGAGCGGACTCGTCGCCATGCCAGTTGATATTTTACATTGTTAAAAAAAGGAAAATTTTCCCTTTTTTGGATTAAAAATAATTGTTGGCGCTCATTCGACATTGAATTGAATTTTGTTTAAAAGATATAAACCACATTATTTCAGCTATAAAACTGCTTATGTCCTGAGCTTCTACCTCAATTTTTACTATTTTAAAAATGCAGATTTATAATGTCCTACCCCGATTTAATGATTTTCCTATGGGGATAGAAATGAAACAAAGCGCTCTATTACTCCCCAGCAGAGAGTTCTAGATCCAGCAAATTCTAACCATGTCTAGTCCTCATATAGAGGGCAATATCCTGAAAATTTGGCAGACGGAAGGATAGACAAACCGAATACATTAGCAATTGTTTAAAGAAAAAAGCTCAAAAAATCCCCATAGACTGAAAACGCTTCCTCTGAATTATGGTATCAATAAAGCACTGAAATAATATATGCATGGACAGATAAGTATTTTGCCTTAGAATACAGAATGGATCCGGGACTTATAGCTAATCCTAAATTAATTATTATATTTATTATTTTTATTCTGCAACATAGTCTTATTTCATCTCTTTCGCGAGCTCTAAATCCTTGCTTATCTAATCGTAAAACCGATTCACGGTTACCTTATATTTTCGCCATTAGAGTCGTTTTCTTTTTGTCATATTAATTATCGTAAAAAGCCATGTTTACAGTAACTATTTGTGTAACATGGGACGGAATGGAGTCATGTTACCTTTTGTACTATACTTGATGGAGCAATGAAGTCTCCTTTGATTAAAAAGTTTTGATTGGAACGCTTATACGATATCACATCCGGTCAAATCTAGTCGTGTCACTTTCGTGATTGAAGTCTTCGGTAGTCCAACCTCGAAGTCTCCTCGAAGGAGGCCATTTTCATAAGTCAGGGGTCCGCAACCTCTCAAAGAAAAAAGAATCATTTTTTTGTTTTTATCCCATTCTAAAATATTTGAGATCCTCACAGTAACAACCTGTACGACCCTTTTCAGCCTACTTTCCAGATTGGAAATACACTTACAGTTTTGTCGTTGTTTCTGTCTCCCCTATTAACTTTTGAACAAATGGACCGATTTTCATGACACTTGGTGGAAATCTCCTGATATTAGGGCTGAGATCCCGAAGATAGTTTTTGTTGCGAAGATTGAAAGTCCCGCGTTCGATTCCAGGAACTGTCCTTCCCATTTAATTTACATGGGAAATCTGAAATCCATCGTGCAGGGTTATTTTCTCATAGAATTGTAATATTCTCTGAGGAAAGGAAGAATGCTGCTTATTGATTGCATTTCTTCGAATTTCGCGTAAATTTTGCAGTTTTATCGCTCATTACGATAGTGTTGCCATTGCAACGACTATTTTTGGATTCGGATTCGGTATAGTCTTTTACATGCGTTATTTTTGCCGTACAAATACCCG
This sequence comes from Tanypteryx hageni, assembly GCA_028673005.1. NCBI lineage: Eukaryota > Metazoa > Arthropoda > Insecta > Odonata > Petaluridae > Tanypteryx > Tanypteryx hageni. Next base: position 79,716,770 of record CM054118.1, on the reverse strand, counting down.
ACATTAATTTAGTTTTCCGTTCAAATGTAATATAATGTAATATTTTACGACAAAAATTATGAAATTTGGGAACACAAAGAGCAACTCATCCGCGGCGATTTTAAAGCTATTAAAGTCAATGTAAGTATTAAGTAAATAATTATGTGGAAAATAGGCGTCATAAGTTCCGTTTGGATCATCTTGTTTTATAGATTCGAGTGATTGCAATGAGCATGTTAGGTTAGGGAGCTTCGCTAACTTCGAAAGAGCAACAAGTATGTACTCAAGGAGCCATATGAGGCTTCGGAGACGCAGGCTGCCAACCCCTGCCATAAGGACACATCCTCGACTCGGTCCATGCCCGGGTCCTCCCTCACCCTTCCCAGCGTACCTCGAGGCGCACCTGTTCCTTTTAAGCTCGCAATTCGTTCCGTGCTTCTCGGACGAAGGCGTCGACGTTCTTCAAGTCCGGTCGGCGCAGCAGTGGTCCAGCCGAGGAGGGTGTGGTCACTTCCACTCCCCTAGCGTTCCGCCTTCCGATCCCTCCTCCCTTCCGCACCTTCCTCGCATCGTCGACCCACTCCAGTCACCGCGAGCCTCAATTTCATTCCTTATCCAAAAAATAGATCCTCGGACGAGATAGCCGCGTGTGTCTCACTGCGCAGCTGTCCGGCGCGATCCAATTCCCTCGACCCCAACCCCACACGAGAAAAGAAGCATCGCCCACTTGTTTGCACGCAAAAGGTCCACGGAGTGATTTTTCTCGGGATCGTGCCATAGTGATAATTTTTTTATTCGCAATTATCAAATGGGAAGCGCGCATACCTTATAACTGGGCGTTTGTTTAATTAAAACTATGACTGGTATTTTTGTAATATCTTTTTTTGTGACAGCACCCCGTCGCTGAAAAATGTCCGAGGAAGATCTTTCGTTGGGCTTGATCCGTGTATCTTAAAAACTCGAACTTAATTTCTCTGCTCGTTATTCCACTCCGTAGTAGGGAAATTTATTGTGGATCTTGTATTTTGCCTTTTTCTACGACTGATTTGGACGGAAATCAAAGTAATGCCGAAGGGAAGAAGTGGTAGGTTGATAATAGAAAGTATTTTGAGAAATTCAGTACTTATGATTAGATCTTTTAAGGAGAACGAGAATGAGCTCTTTATAATTAGACTATAAATTGAAAGGCTTTTAGTGGATTTACTGCTGTTATTATATATATATATATGTTATTTCTAATATTGCTATTATAAGCTTGAACAGTATTAAAAACTAGCGTAATTGCCCATCAAATATGAAGGATATGTGCAGATAAATTATTGAGTATTAAAATTAAGGTACTTACCATTATTCCTCCTTTCTATCTTCCTCCCTCCCATTCTCCTCCCTTTTTCTCTCCCATTCTTCCTCACTCTCTCTCTCCTATTCTTCCTCCCTCCTATTCTCCCTCTTTACCTTCTATTCTCCCTCCCTCCTATTCTTCTCCCTCTCTCCCTCCTATTTTTCCCCTCTTCCTCCTATTCTTCTCCCTCTCTTCTCCCCATCCTCTTGCTCCCTCCGTTTCTCCTCCCTTTTTCCCTTCCATTCCCCTTTTTACTCTCTAAAAATGTAGCTATCTCTCTCAGCGTGATATAGGTAGATACAAATCTTACATACAAAATGAATATATATTTGTTAAATATTAGGCTAGACAACTTTTATATGACCAAAATTATTTTAAATTTTTGGAACACACACTACCGTAAATTATATATTTTTTGATTTTTAAGTCCATATTCAAATATTGTTTCATTAAATTAAAATTTATAAATTTTATTCTTGTTTTTAGTCAAAAATTAAAAACTTAGCTTTCGCCGAAAATGTACTCAAAATCTTTTTTAAAATTCAGCTATCTCTATATCTAGCTTGGGAACACTCATTAACACAATTTCAATGAACTACAGAATATTTATGGTCGTTACCTTCATATTGTTTATCGTAACCATAGTTTTGTTTTAACTTCAAAATAGCGTCTAAATATCTGGAATTTGTGAACAGATTCGACGATTTTAATTCCAATCAATCGTAAGAAATTACACGAAAACGGCAACAACGCAAATCATCTTAATGATGAAAGATTTTCATGTAAAAATAAGTCAGATTTTCGCGTTCAAAACTAATTTGTGGAGCGATTCGTCGCGCATTCAAAACTCTACGGCAATAAAATGAAATTAGTTCTTTGTGTCGAATAGTGTCGAATTTTTACGATGATTTTAAGTAATTTTAATATGTAAATGATTAACGTGCTACACTTATCTCCGTATTAACAAAATGGAGAAAATGTACGCTCCTGAAATCGAACCCATGACTTCAATGTGATAGGTGAGCAGCTTAATATTTGAAAGTAATGCTGCCATGCAATTCCTGAAAGTTTGATCGAAAAATAATTGAAAGTGTTTGAGTTAAAAAGCTTTTTCGCTATCCTCGCAGTTGATGGACCTGCTATCTTACAGCGTGGCCGGATTTCTTAGCTCATTATTTAAATAGAAGATAGCATAAAGATCCAATAAAATCTTTTGCTATTGATTATTTATGAGGATCAGATAAAAAGAGCATATATCAATAATAGGGTCCTGAAATTCAAATATTGTCTCAAAATTATAGGTTCCTTTACTGCAGAGCTTTTCAGTCCTACACAGCAGAGGCCTCAAACGTGGCCCGCGGACTGCATGCGTTCCGCCAGTCCAAAAAGTGCTATTTTAAGTGAGTGGAAAAGAAAGCGTATAAGAGACAATAAAGGAAGTGGAGTTTACCAAATAATAATTATCTGCAATTACTAAACTTGCAATCTATTAAGTTTGACGTTGCTATGGCAATAATTTTGACGTTTCATAAAAAGCGCGAAGCAAATAACGCAATTGTTTCGTCTATTTGAAGGCTTAATAGACACTTATTGAAACGGAGGCAACAATGCGGGTCGCCTCAGCAACACCCAGAAAGAGTACGAAAAAGCCATAATATTTTGAAAATAAACGCGTTTCTGACAAATTCTTCCGTGTAATGTCTAAACATGGCAAGAATAAGATATTTTATAGTTTTAGCCGTGAATAAAGTAAAAACGGAGAAATTCGGTCCCTATTTACGTATTTTAATGATTGAAGGAAATAAACCTTGCACCTTGAAAAATCAAAACTCTTGTGTTAACGTATGGGGAAAAAAATCGTCTCCCGGAGTCGAATCCGGGACAATTCCGTAAAGGAAAATAGTTTTTTCTTCGGGGTCTCCTATTTGGCAGAAACAAAATGGCGTTTTCCTCTATGAATAACTGTTCAAAAGATAAAATGGGGGACGGACGGACTGACGGACAGACATTGAGTATCAATATATAAAGATAATAAGCTACGTTTTTCCCTCACGCTCGACCGAGAACTATTTGCGACTGACTGTAATGCTATTTTAACAAATTTTCCAAGTAGCTAGAAGATTGACATTTGGTATTAATGTTTGATTCTTATAGTCAAAGCCATTTATGAAAACAAATCCTCAAAAAAGATCCGGGTTCGACTCCAGTATGTAATTTCTATTTCCCATAAGATAACACGTAAAAATCGACTCTTCGACTTACAGGGTTTTACTCTTTTGCAAATTAAAATTAGAAATAATTGACCTACGATCTGGACCATTTTAAAGAAAAATAAATGACTTTTCTTGTTCGTATTGTCACATTTTTCCTACGATACAATCGCTCAAGTTATACGTTTAAATCATATTTATTGGATAATTTTAAGATTTTTAACGATATGTTGCCTTGTCGACCGTGCCATTGTTAAACCTCGAGATTGTATTGTCGTATCAAACCTTATACTATAGATATGCTTAAGGCAAGCGTACTTTTAATGTTTTAATACGTGAGAGATGATAGAGAAGAAGGAAAAAGTCGAGAGACAGGAGGGAGAGAGGGAGAAAGTAGAGAGTGGGAGGGAGACAGAGAGACGGGGAGGGGGCGATCGCCCTCACCTTGGACGACCCCATTGCCCTCCATTGGGTTCATTTTAAAATTTATTCCGCGCATCATTCCTTGTTTCTACACCGAATATTAAGCCTGTATGACAAGAGAAAGAAAGATTCTGATGGGGTAGGGATATTCAAAATGTATGATCATCGGAAGAGGGGGAAGTTTCTGGATCCGCACCTGCCCATAAGTTTACAGGGGTTTTAGATTTCTCAAGGTCCAAGATTTCTTTCCTTCATTCATTAAAATACATAAATATGGACCAATTTTCTCCTTTTTTACTTTATTCGACTGCTAAAACTATACAAATTCTTGTTCTTGCAATGTTTAGATGCGACACGGAAGAAATTGTCGGAAATATTGTATTCTAAATTTTTTGCCTTTTCGTACTCTTTCTGGGCGTTGCTTCCGATTCAATTAGCGTCTACTAAGCCTTCAAATAGACGAAAGAATTAAGTTATTCGCTTCGGACTTTTTATGAAACGTCGAAATTATTGCCATAGCAACGTCAAACTTAATAGATCGCAAGTTTAGTAATTGCAGACAATTATTATTTGGTAAATAACAATAATAAATTATAATTCATTATAAAACATTTTATACGATCGAATCATGCTCCATTGCCAAATGGTGAGATTTCATGAAAGTATATATAACGTTATTTACAATGGATTTCTTTAAATGATGATACAGAAAATATTTCAATCCGAATTTCTAATAGGATAGAAAATAACATTGTATAACTTTTATTTAAATTTCTTTAAATAAAGCCAAATTTCTGAATAAATTCCAAAACTATTTTAGTTAAAAGAAAATTGCGCTCTTAAAAAATAGTTAAAACTCATTACAGTTCATGTAAGTATTTAGTTCACAATAAGTTACTACACATTTTTCCTTTGATGGTAAATTGACTGTTCATTAACATATTATCCTGTTTTTACGCGTAAGAGTAGAACAGTTCAATTATTAAGTGAAATTCTATACGTTTTAAAGAACTTATAATTTGCTCAAATATTATAAGTAAATTTCTACACATTTTTCATGCATTATATCTCATTATTACAATTTTACTCATATTTTAAGAAAATATTTGGATAAGAATTTGGCCTCTCAAATAATAATTTTTAAACAATATAACAAAGATAACTTACAAAAACACATTTGATTGTGCATGAAAGCCAAACCTGATCATAGCAAATTTTACTGAATTTTCATAACGTAATCAAATATCTTTGGAATAATTTTATAATACGAGAGAGAGGAGAGAGAGGAAGAAAGAAAGAAGGAGAGAGAGGGAGAGAGAGACAAAATTAAATATTCGTAAATTAAAAATAGTTTTGGGCATATAAGAACTCTATAGCATAATGTATTTCTTTGTCATAAAATTTCTATAAGCTCAAATTGTTATTACTCTCTGTAAAACTCAATTTTGTGAATTTTATATCCATTGATTACTTTTGAGTGCATATAAAAGTTAGTTTCATTAATATTTTATTTTTATTTTATTTTAATTTTATACTTAATTCTCGTATACCCGTCATATTTGACGGGCAATTACGTTAGTCCCCCCTTATAATAACAAGATTGGAAATGTGTACTACATGTCGGAGTACACAGAGTTTCCAAATACATTCTTTGGGATTTCACAGTGTTCTCAAGATTTTTCGCTCAGATGAGTATTTAATGTGAAGCAAGCGAGGTACGTTGTAAAATACATGTAGGTCTTCATATAAAGTACTCAGTTAATGCCCGATTTTAAGCAAAATTGGAATCGTTCGAGCAATGTTAGCAAAATTCCTTAATACCCAATTTCATCACAATACGTCAAGCTGTTCCGGAGTTGAAACAAAAGAACATTGTAAGCTATATGTAAGTCATGTAAACTGGTCGTACTGTTTGTCTGATTTTGAACAAAATTGCAATCGATCGAACGATTTTAGCAAAACTCCCCGATACCAAATTTCATCAAAATACGTCCAGCTGTTCCCGAGTTTTAACATGCGGACGGACAGAAACGACCTCCACTATATGCGTTCACTTCAAACAATTAAAAATCCATATATTTCTCTCCCATTCTCTGATATTATCTGTGAGGTGTAGATTAAAAAAATTATATGGATAGAGATCAACATTTACTGCAAGATAGTCCCCGAGGCTATAGTTTCGGGGATAAAAACTCGAGAATCATCTAATATTTCGATACCGTTCCATACGTATTTCCCACTAAGACCGCCTTTGAAATCTTTGTGTATTCCATTTATGGAGTATACTTTTCCATCTTGTTTTATTTTCTACTCGACTTCCTTTCAGCAATGGACAGTTTATCCATACGCATTACCGTAAAAACAGTAACATTTATTAAATTCGTTTATTTAAAAACAAAGATATTTTGACATTGCTTTTAGTATTTTAAACCTGATAATACTCAATTAATTTATTTTCCAATTTTTCTCTATCATTGATATATCATGAATTACAAATGGCATTTATGATATGTGAATTCTTTGGAATGACTAACACATACTGAAACATTTCCATACATACTGACGAAGCACACAATTCCGAGTAAAGTACTTTGCCTTGCAGTTACTATCATTCCTTGTTATATAACGCCATAAATCAACAACCTTTCTCCAATGACTATATTTTGCGTTATATCCCAAAACAAACAAACAATCACCCAAACTACCGAAGTTATTCCATAAAAATGTTACAATCTTTATTCTGTTCCTGTATGTATCAGGACCACACAAAACCAACTCCAAAATAAAATGAGGAATCTTCTTTAACTTCCCACAATGACTTATTAAATACTCCTGGAAAGCAGTTCCATTTGTAATTGTGTTAAGAAGGAAATTGTATCGTTCAATTTCATTTCCCGTTAGCAGCTGCGGTATGGGTATCGGCATAGGAGGTCTTGTGCGATCTGGATGATAACGATCCATTATACATCTGTTTTCAAAAAAGGTATCTTTATTAGAAATCATTTACAGACCTTCCGGCCAATTTAAATCTAATGTACATACGACGACGACAAGTCATCTTAACATGCATGCCATTATTGTCATTACTACGGTCAGTTAGCTGAGGAGGTGTTACACAGAACCCTTCCACCGGCAGATTGACTTCCTTAACATTCTGATTATGTATTATCTTAACTTAACTATTATCATTAGGACTTAGGGAGGTGTAGGTACGGCATCTTGGATAAAACCTCATCACCACCTTCTTAGGAAACCTCTTCGCCCCCTTGCCATACTCTGATAAATTGCTCCATTAACATCAACAGGAATATAAGCTCCCCAATTCCAATCTCTAAATACATGCCAACCCACCATAGTGGTAGGCACTACATAACTACGGTATTTATCTAATCCTAACACATGCTCCGATGTTGTTCCTTCACTAGCCCTATCCTTCAAAAACTCTGTTATTAACTTTACCTCTACAGTAGGTTCAAACTCATAATAATTACAAGTTACCTTAATATTATCATAAACTATCAACACATTACTTAACATGTATTTCTTATAATTATTAGCCAAGCCGTTAAACACAGGTTAATGGCCAGTAAACTTCCCTAACCAATTGCTCAACTTAAACTTATTTTCCCATAAAACATCCTCCATATGAAATGCCTAGTCAAATTCAACCATATTAAACCATTTACTCGTATACTGCGTGATTGGAGGAATCTTTAAACGTTGAACTAAGGGAAATATTCGATGATGCCGACGATATCCCCGTCTACGCATCATCTTCATCTTCCGAAATGGTGATGACTTCCACTTCCGCTTCACCATCACCATTCTCCTCCTTCGCTTTGCAGGGCAGTAGCTCCCCCATCCAGCTTTCCGTTTCGGAATTTATAACTAACATGCGATTCAATAAAGCATCATCAGTCACATCCATCTCATTGCTTACGAATATTACAGACTTACGCCACTTTATAACATTTCCTGCAACCCCCTTAACTGGCGCCAAAAATTCTTTCCCCTCCAACAATCTCTTCAACATACTCACGCAATGATATTGCATTTTAAATTCCTCAAAAAGTATTACACAATGATAATCAACATCTAAACCCTGATACGCAAACTTTCCCACATCAGGATAATATACAAATTTCAAATTACTCCTCCCTATAAGCCTCTCAACAAAAGTACTCTTTCCAACATTAGATGGACCATACAAATACAATTGCTTACTCTAATGCTTATATGAAATTATTATGTTATTCCACCACATCCCAACTCCAATTCCCACGACAATAATCTATCGGCAGCAACTTATACTTCCCTATTACACCCTTCTTACAATCTATAAAAAACTTCTCAAAAAAGTGATAATTATTTCTGTGCTCCACCATAAACTCATCTGTATAATTAACCTTTTGATTATCAACACTCCACTTAAAAGCTCTATATCTCACACTTAACTTGTACTTACATTGGTTATTAAATGAAAGTCCTCCTTAGATACGTATTTTAGTATATTTCTCTTGCTCCGAACTGACTTAAATCAATTACGCAATCCTCGAACACAGCACGTGTACCTCCTTCCAAGACTTTCGGGATTCTACCGCGTGTTGTTTCTTCTTCGTATTAACAGCACGTATAATCGGTAAAAACTCCTAAAACTTATGCCTTTCTTTTGTTTCAAAAAACAATGACAATGGGACCACCTACCACTGCGTTCGTCTTTCTCCAATGCGCAACACCAACTAACAAGTTCAAACTCCTGCACAACGCTGAGAACATCCTCTCTGAAATTCTTTTCAGGTTCCACATCCGGTGTAACCGTCAAGATAAACTGCCTTGACTTCTGCCACTACCGCCCGAGGTTGATTTTCGGTTGGACTTAGAAATATTTTCCATGTCGAGTAGCTTACGCGTCTATAAAACAATCTATTAGACGCGTACGCTACCGTACCGTAATCGTCGTAGGCAAACTTTTTGGTAGGTCGCTTATTGGGAAGCTAATATCTCCGCCGCTGTTTGGGCAATTTTCGTCATCTATAATTTGTAAAGATGCGGAAATCTCCTGATCTTTAACGGCACTTAATTCAACTGGTAACGTTAAATACTTTTTTAAAGGGGGATTTTTCGACACCCCTGCACTCCATAAGAAAAGCATTGGAATCAGTTGCGGGCATTATAAAATCGCATTTGAAAATTAGTTATTATCACGATACGATGTCAGGACCTAAACAGTTGTGTTGAAAACAGAAAGAAGCACATTTTGGTTGCCATGAAAATTCAATTACGGTCCGAATTTCCCGGAAAATCCATTTTTAATACGAAAAAACGCGACTTTTAAACAATGAGAATTGTCAGCTACCATGCCCACCTCATTTGAGCGAGTGGTAATATTGGGTGTATACTCGCGAGCCACTTGACGATATTACGTCATTTTGTTTGTTTACATGGATTTCGAACATTTTTGAAGAACCAGTGAACTGCCCCCTTTGAATTAAAGAACCATTTTATTCGTTATTGTAGCATCGTTTAAAAAATTAATTAAATTAATTTCTTTAAGCCAAGCGAAAAAAAAACATTTTAAACAGTATAAGATTAAAATAGAGCCCCTTGACGATATTACGTTATTTTGTTTGCTTACATTTATGTTGATTTATGTCTTTATGTTGAGCCTTTTTATTCTGTAATATTTACGAAGAAAGAAGTTTAAAAGAACTTAGCAAGGTCAGTTATTTTTATTTATCACATCACTTGGAAAATTAAAAGATTAAATTAAATAAAAATTAAATTATACTTATCCTTAATCCTAATACAGGTTAATAATAAATAGAATCTTCTGTCCTATTTATGAAGAAAGAAGTTTACATCTTTTGTCAAATATATGTCTCTGATCAAATTAATTATTTAAAAAAATCAAAATCAACTTAATGTGACAGCGAAGCGTCACGGGCTTTCTAGTAAGTAATCAATTCGGGACATCAACCTTGAGAAATCAGCCTGCATTAGTCCTGGTTTGGACTTCTTGTTTTAATTATAATTTACAAAGAAATATAAGCCTGCACGTTGAAAAGTAGGTATGGGAGGGGCAGGGACAACAATATCGTTATCGTTAAAATGGCAATATTTCCCATAAATATGTGACCTAAACGTTCTATATGAGCGATTTCGAGCTGTAGACGGAAGAAGCTTAATAGGAAAAGTGACTTAATTAGTTTTTCTTTAATGTAGTTTAAACCAGATGATTGCAGGTCAAGTTTTTCCAAGAAAAGTCTGTTCGACGAAAAGTCGATTTTTGCCTGTTATCTTAAGAAGAATAGAAATAATCCTCTGGAGTCTAAATCTGGACTTTTTGTGAAATTTCTTTCTGAAAAGCATTTTTATATTCGAATAGATTATTTTTGCCAAATTTCAATTTTCTATCTACATCCTCGATTGAGTTATTCGCGTTTTAATAGCTTGACACTCGGACCAACGGACGGACAGAATAGCCCTTTATTATTATTATTAATATTATTTTGATTCTCTGATTCTTGTAAACCTCTTTTTCTCTCCCTATTTCCCAAACCTTCCTCAAGACCTCCATTATTGTATCTAACTCACGTAACCTATCGCCCAATCCTTCACTCCTTATAATTTTTTATTTCTCGGTTTGTCCATTGAAATGTCTATCACGTTCCTCAGATTTTCATACCGTTTCTATTTCATTAATATTGAATTTAGCTCACTATTACGATTTTTATTCTTTTTGAAATGTATTTCAGTTTTTTAAGTATTCCTTCTCGTAAATAACCCAACGAAAGTTGTTTACATTGATTGCTATGAAAATCATTTCCCCCTTCTTTCGTCTTTCTCTCCTCGTATTAAAAGCCTTTAAACCACGCTTAAACCGATAAGTATTGAAGTAACAATGGAATTCCGAGTTTTAACAAGGCAATTTTTCCAAAATACATCATTCAAACGGTTAACATGAGCGATTTCGTGCTGAAGACGGAAAAAGACGAATAGAATAGAATAAAATACTTCAAAATGTTTTCTTTAGAATGGTTTAGATTTGAAGACCGTAGGTCAATCTTTTAAAATTTTAATTTCCAAAAGAATAAACTCATGCAAGTTGAAAAGTCAATTTTTACGTGTTACCTTATGGGATATAGAAATAATTCCCTGGAATCGAACGCGGGTCGTTTTTCCAAATATTTTTTCGTCATCTACTTTTAACATGTGAATCAAGACGTTATGGAAAATTTCGAACCATTATCTCTTACAGTTTTTGAGATATAAACGATTTAAAATGATCAACCAACCAACCAACATCTGTCTATTATTATACGAGACACAATCATCATCATCAGTCCTTTTCAATTGATTGACGGATGACGGTCTCTCCTAGGCTCTTTCAGTTTTCCCTATGCTCTCTATCCCATCTGTCTTTCGGTCTTCTTTTCGGTCTCTTGATGTTTCTTGGGATCCAAAACGCGGTAAATCGACGCAATACAGACAAGTGGGCGAAGAATTGCAGAGGAAATTGCTTAAGACTCCTTTTAGACGTTCTTTACCAGCGAAGCGATAATAGGGGAACGCCTCATGGGACGTCTGGTCCGTCCGTCCGTCGTAATATTCGTCTCCTAAACCGCTGGACGGATTTTAATTTGAGTAAGTATGGGTGATCGCTATTAAAATTACAAATTCCGTCGATTATATCAGTCTCCTCAAGAATAATTATCGGCAATGTGAAACCTTTTCACATAAATAATACCTTGAAAAACTTTTCACTTATTTGTTGCTATGAATAACAGAATATCGATGCGAGATTTAGTTTACTTTTGGAGGTGCAGAGTTCGTTGTCAGTAATCACAAGAAAATTTAACAGATAAAATTTTATAGAATTTTCGATTTTCCCGTTCGTTGTATCCAATGATGATGAATAATACTTACACGGTTTTATTAATTGTTGTCAACGAAAACATTCTTCGTAGCATCTGCTGCAAAATCGTACGTAAATACGTACGTTTAATTCCCTTCCGTGTACACAAAGAACATAGTAAACGAAAGGAAATGGATTATCTACGAGGTAAAAGCAGTGGCGACATTCCCGTCCATCAACAACCGGTTCGATTGTCTTGCGATATTCCTAATTTACAGGAGACGTTGAATCCTTTTGTCGCGAGAAAATTATTAACAACCGGTTCGACCGAACTGATGCGAACCTGCAGAATGACAACACCGGATGAAAGTGAACGTAAAAACTTTAGTTTTCCCTTCGTGAGCACAAAGTGTAAATGATAAAGAATGGATAATTTACGACGAAGGAATAAACTTTAACGTAAAGATTACGTACATACCTCAAGTGAGGAATGTTTCAAATAATTTTCGATTGTTTTACTTATATATCAGAAGGTATAAAAAATGGAAATCTGAAACTTAAAGTGTACATTTTCACATTATTGCCACTTATTCTTGAAAAGTTTGAGTTTTAAAAACTTTAAGGAGACGGATTGGGAAATGTTCAAAATTAATACAAACTTGATTGCATTCTTAACTCAAATGCCATTATGGAAGTATCAGTTAACCAAAAAAGTATATTTTTATGTAAAATATATGTAAAATGATGATGTGCAATAAAACACTAACTTAGTTTTAAATTATTAAGCCTCTCTCATTTAAACGCTGAACTATGAACTCTCCAACCTCCTGGCGGTTGGCTTAATCGCATTGCCAGCTTTGCTACAAATGCGAGACTAGGCTATTTACACTCAGCTCATTTTTCTCTTCTTTAGCCCCTTGTTACAAAGAGGCACCAACCCCTCCCTACAAGCGGGGACGCTTGTTGCTAGGGAGGGTTTCCAGCGAATCAAGGCTGGCGATGGGTCGCTTGTAGTGGTCCCACCACCTAACCTTGATATCGCCCAGCTGCTGCACCTCTTTGTGCCTCGATGCTGCTGCCTTGCAGTAGAATTCCTTGGACATCCTCGGCAGGAGGACGTCCAGGGACTCCACATTTCCGTCTAAGTGCAACCGGCTGACGCTCTCGTATCGGCAACGACCGAGTATCAGCCGGAGTGCACTGTTCTGCACCAATTGCAGCATGTAGAGGGTGGTCTTGGGCACTCCAGACCAGACCGGCGCTGCGTAAGTGATGATGGGCCTCACGCAGCTCAGGTAGAGGCGTCTCTTGGTGTCAGCCGACAGGACACCCGGGCGCAGGATCGGACGAAGCCTTGCCAGCGCCCCGAGTGCCTTGTGGCGGACGCGCTCAACCTGAGGCTTCCAGAGAAGCCTCCGGTCTAGCACCACTCCCAGGTATATGACTTCTGGGCTCCAGGGGATAACCCCCCCCATCACTGACAAATCGACTCCAGGCGGCGCTCCTCTTCCAGGGTGGAAGATGATGGCCTTGGTCTTTCCAGGGTTTACTACAATGCGCCATCGACGATACCAGGACACCAGTTAGTCGACGGCGCACTGCAGGGTCTCCACGGCCGCGTACTTCTTGGAAGACCGCGACAGGAGCGCCGCATCATCCGCGTACAAGGCAAGCGTAGTGTTCCACCCAAGATCCCGAGGTGGATCTTGGGTGAAGATGTTAAAGAGAATTGGCCCTAAGACGGACCCCTGCGGGACACCGGCGCAGATTCGCCGCAGTCCCGATCCGACCTGGAGCCAAAAACACCCTGAACGTCCTACCCTGTAAGTACGACTCAATGAGCCGCACTAACCACGCAGGAAACTGGAGTCGATGCAACTTCAACAGGAGAGCTGGGTGTCACACGCGGTCGAAGGCCTTCTAGATGTCGAAGAAAGCCCCTGCGACCGCGTGGTTCCTGTTGAAGGCGTCAGTGATAATGTGGGTCACCCTACCCAGTTGCTGGGTAGTGGAGTGCCCCTCCCGAAAGCCAAACTGCTCGTCCGGGAGAATATTCTTCTCCCGGACGATATCTTGCAGCGGCTTCCGGACAAGACCCTCAAAGATCTTCCCAAAGTCCGCCAGGAGAGAGATTGGCCGGATGTCCCCGGGACCAACCTCCGTCTCTGGCAGCTTCGGGAGACAGATGATCTTTGCCCTCTTCCAGGCAGACGGAAAATATGGAATCTCGACACAACCGTTGTAAGTGGCGGCCAGGAATTCTACTGCTGCGACAGGAAGCTGTCGCAGGACGATGTTGGGGATGGCATCATCCCCGGGAGCCCTCCTTGTTCCAAAGCGACGGATCACTGCAATGATCTCGCACACCTCGAAGTGAGGGAGCTCCGCAGCATCGAGCAATGGGCCGCGGTCAAGCGTCCCGAGTTCCCGTGCGATGTCCTCTTCGATCTCGTCCGACTCTGCTGTGGCCGGGTTCGGGCAGAATCCCCCCTCCAGATATTCTGCCATCAACCCGTCATTCTCCTCCGGAGTCCTCTCAACGGAGTCCCCCTGGATGATCAGGGGGTCCCTCCGCTGGGCAACGCAAAGCCTCCTACAGGTTTTCCAGATGGACTGGTCCTCCAGGGAAAGCGTGGAGAGATGTAGTTTCCACGCGTCCGAGCGCACGTCTTTCAACATATCCCGGACCGTCCTGTTGAGGGAGTCCATCTGGATCCTGAGGTTCAACGTACGGTGGCGCTGCCACCTCCGCCGCGAGCTGTTGCGCAGCGTGATCGTCTGCTTGACGACACGAGGCAAAGCAATGCGTATACCCCCGGCTACGACCACCTTCGGGATCGCAGCGTCCATGACCTGCTGGACGGTGGTGGTGAGGAGGTCGACCATACGGTCTGCCTCCCCGCACGTCCTAGGCGGTGTTGGGTCGACCGGCAGCCTTTCCGCAATGAACTCGCAGAAGTGCTGCCAGTCGGCACGAGCTAGGTCCAGACGCTGCGAAGGTGGTACTCGCACTGACAAGTTCCCCAGAAGTAGCAGGGTCGGATTATGGTCAGAGGACATATCGCACACGGAATGCATGCTGAGGGACGCCCTGATGTTGTTGATGACAGCAACATCGAGGACGTTCCTCGAAGGAAGATAAGTGGGCTCGGTCGGCGCGAGCACCGTGAGCCCCTCTTCATCGGCAATATCTTTCAGCCGCAGGCCCCTCGGATTGGGGACACTGTAATGCCAACTGGTGTGCTTGGAATTCAAGTCCCCAAGTGCGATCGAGGGGCAGCCATTCCCGACGACCTCCAAGACCTCATCCGGATCCCACGCCCTCCCAGGCGGATAATACACCGAGGAGACCCTGATCCATCCGGTACAGGTCCTGATGTCGACGGATACAGCCTCCATCGACCCGTAGTTCCGCGCCGGAAGCGGACTATGTTCTACGGATCGATGAACTAGCAGTGCCGAGCCGCCGCGCCCCGCCCCCCTGGTGGGCTGGTTGACCCTGTCTGCGCGGTATATTGCCCATCCAGGTATCTTCCACGCATCCGCCTGGCGGAGGTGCGTCTCGTTCACGGTGGCGACGATGGCGTGCTTCTCTTGTAGGAACGCCCGAAGCTCTTCCGTCTTCTCCTTGACACCTCGGGCGTTCCATTGTACAAGGACGCTGCACCCCCTAGTTTCCATTGTTGAGGGCCGAGATGCGCTCCTTGACCATCTCCTCCAGGAGAGAGAGGAGGAGCTGGCCGGACGTTGAGGAGATATAACTTCTCAGCGCCCCACAAATCATCGCCACCGTCCGCCAGAAGTCGGGGCCCTCCACGGACCGAACCGACTCTGGCGCACTGCTCTGCGGCTTGCTGGTCTTGATCGAAGCTTCAGGGCCCTTGGGAGGGACCACTTCGGCCGATGCGGTTGGCCGACTTACGACCACCCGCTTCTCTGATACGGCCTTTTCGACTGCCAGAGGGGCCGCGGCGGGGCCTTTCGGGGCCTCACTCTCTGCTGTTGCTTTCTCAGAAATCTTCGCCTGCTGGGCTTTGGCCGACCTGCGCCTCTCCTTCCGTAGGGCGGAGGCTGAGGGCTTCTTTGGTTCCGTCTCCTCCCGTCTGACAACGGGACCTGGAGCCGGTGAGATTACGGCGGGTTTAGGGTCCGCCTGCTTATACGGCTCAGCACCTGGCTGCTGAGTCAGAGATGGGGCACTAGCCGAAGGTGTCGGCTTGACAGTGCCCCCAGCCACCGCGGCAAAGGGACGGGAGGCGTCCACTTTTGCCGAGGGGGCAGTCTTCATTTTGAGGGTAGGTTCAGTCTTCGAAGCCTTCCCCGGCACAGACTTCCTTACCGACTTCTGCTGCCCCTCCTCATATCTTGCCAGCGCCTCCAAGAATGCCGGGCATTCCCGGTGTGAGGCAGGGTGATCGCCCTCGCAGTTTGCGCATATAGCAGGCTCAGAAAGCGGCTTTGGGCAGTCGTCTCCCTTGTGGGGACCGGCGCACCTGAAGCAGCGCGTGTCGCACCTGCAGGCGAGCGACACGTGGCCGAACCTCTGGCAGTTGAAACATATAAACGGCCCTCTGTTTCCTCTATACTGCTCGATCTTCACCGAGCAGAGACAAAGTTTTAATAGCCGACGCTGGAGGGGCCCGTGGAGTCCTCTCCAGGTTGGCAACAAATCTCCCTATTGGGATCCGCTTCCCCCCCTCCATCGCAGTCATCTGCCGGACGCCACGGACAATAAATCCCTTTGCCGACAGACCTGCTGCGATGTCCTCAGGGGAGTAGCCCTTCCCAACATTTTTAATCAGCAGACGCGTCCCCTGGACCGCCTGCAGTAACTGAGTATGGTACTGAACCTTAGCATCGTCCAGTACCTTCGTCGCCGTCCGGTGGTGCTCAGGCGTGTGGACGACTATTCGAGTGGAGGCCCTGTGGACCTCCAGCTCAACCTCATCGCCGCACACCTTGCTGAGTTCAGCGGCAATGGTCTTATGTGAGAGGATCCCATATACCGTGATCGGCGATACGCGGACCCTCTTTCGAGCTCCCTTGTCGTGACCTTCTCCCTCCGGAGCTGTATTGTCCCCCCCCCTGCAGGGGAACGGGAAGGTTTCTGCCTCTTGGCTCTCCTTTTCGTAACTTGGGTGAACTCACCAGGCTCGTCCGTGCTGACGACTGCATCAGCACCGAGAATGGGGGCGGACCGGTCTGCCAGAGAGGCAGTGGAGGGGGCAGGCGCTTGTACCCCAGTCATTTTCCTCTTGCCGAGTACTCCGTCCGTCGAGTCCATAGACTCAACCGGAGTAACGGCGGGCTGATGGCCCTGAACAGGGCCTGAATTGCCGGCACTGGTGGCGGCGGTTGCGGGCTTCGAACGACCAGAGGGGGGGAGCAGGGTTCCCTCCTGGGACGTCGAAGCGACGGATTTACCTTCTTTCGAGGCATTCTCCTTGGTAGGCCTCGGTTTGGGTACTACCGCGGGTGTGACTCCGCTGGCGCCTACCGAGGCTGTAACATGCTGGCCCTGGGCCGGAGTTGAGGGAAGGGCTTCGAAAGCAACCGGGGCAGCAGCATCCGGTGCCTTCTCGGCACACATCTCCCTGTACTCCGCTGGGGTAATTCTCCCAAAGGAGGAGTCGCTTGAAAGTGACGACGACCGGGGGCGAGCGGAACCGTTATGGAGGCTCCTTTCCATAAGGGCTCAACAGACCCTTTCGGGACACTTTCCATGGGAGGGATTATCCTCTCCAGGCCCTTTTCAAGGCCAAGAAAAACACAGGGAGACTGACCTCAGAAGGCCAGGCTCCACCGTACCCGTAGACGACAAGTGCAGGTGAGCAGAAAGAACTCGTTAGCCTTCCCCTGACTTGCCGACGACCGTACAAAGCGGAAAAACAAACCCGAAACCGGAGTTCTGCGGAATAGCAGAAGCGCCACAGTCGCGAGTGGTAGTCGCAAGTACTAAAAAGCACGTAATCGTGCGAAGAAACGACATGGATATGCTTAAGCTACTAGTATCGAATCAGGGCTCTCGTGGAGCATTAAACGCTGACATCACCTTCATGTGGTACCTCCAGTTATTAAACAAACGAGGTTCTAGTGATAGAATATGTGGCAGTATAACCACATGAAAAATAAACAAGTATGGAAAGGTGTACTCCATGTCGGAGTATAACGAGTTTCCAAATGCGTTCTTTGAGATCAACAAATTTTAGTAAAACAGCCCAATACCAAATTTCATCAAAATACGTCTTGCGATTCAAACGACTTTAATATTATAATTCAGAATAAAATAGGTTGTTAGACAAACTTTTCCATCTTGTTTGGAATATCGACTCTTATCGACCACTATTCATTTTCGTCGACTTTGAAACTAAAAAGAACCGACGTTTATCGACATTTTTAGATTTAAATCGAATCCTACCAAGCCTAAATCTCCATTAAAACTTCTTCAGTTGAACGTCACTTTGAAATATAAAATTGACCTAAACATCTTCGTAAAGAGTAGATTAATGCTAGGCTAATTTAAAAATTTTATTTGCGACACTTTTTTTTATCACACTCGGCGTCGACATGCTCGACTTAGAATTTCCGTTAAAATGTTAAATATTTGGCAGCCATCACTGGCTAAAAAATCACAGGAATTAACCAATTTAGAAGAATTTCCATTATTTAAAAATGTGAATTAATAACGTAAATTATATGTAATAAGGACTATCGAAATATATCATTCGACAATATATTTAATTCTACAGAAAACTTATTGGCAGTTACCCCTAGCATGTATCTATATTACTTAAGTAATCAAGATCAAAACTTAAAAGCAATATTTCAGACAAGCTTGTTGCTGCTAAATTACAGTTTTATGACTGTTAATTTACCCAGCCTTAAATTTTGTTTTTATTTTAATTTTTTTAATTCATTCGATAAAATTTAGCTAAAAGTGTTCATCATTGTCATCATGCTGCTTTCCGAAGACAGTTTTCAGCTGAATCGCTTCCCCCATTTCCATCTCTCCCCGGAAGCTTCTTTTATGCCTCTATAAGTACTATATTCCTGCTTTAAATTCTCTAATATTCCTATTCTTTTTCTCCCTCTTCCTCTTCTTCCGCTAATTTTATCTTCTAAAATCGTTCTTTGTAAACACTATCTTCTCAATATGTACCCTATCCAATTCCACATCGAAAAGGTTATGCAGTCCATATGGATGGCTAAAAGCGTTATGATAATGATAAATAATACCTCCTTTGAAGAAAGATTTGAAGTTTTCCCGGCGAATGAATATGAGAAAATTTTCTCGGGTTACTGCCCGGGTCATGTCGTCATCCAAGACCCGGGCAGTAACCCGAGAAAGATTTCTCAATATCTCCTTTATCGCATTTTTGTGGTTACGATTAAAAATAACTTCTTTAGTTTATCAGTTAGCCTTATCTTAACCCTTAAATGCTACACTATGGGCGATAAAACACAGAGCAGCTGTGTTTACTTATAGCTCAAGAATGTACGGAGAAAACATCGTCCCTCCTTAGATATTCCTTCCCCTAAGTCTTCTCCAACTCGTGTCGTTGTCTTATTGTTAGAGATCTTTATATAGTGGAGCTCAAAGCATTTTTGAGGATTTTATATAGGTATTACCGCTGCGAAAAAAGATAATCTCGTTTATACAAACTATATTCGGTGAAGTGCACATCATGCAGTGCAGTTTGTTTGTGGTCAAAATACCAATATAATTTGTGAAAACTGTATTTAAAATATATGAGAAGATAGCTCTTCATAAAGTGATTTTTTGTTAAAATTCATTTTGTATCATTATGGAATCTTTCCACAAATTCGAGCCTTCCCAAGTGGAATTTTTTAATAATGGATTTAATATTTTGTCAATATTCATCTTAAGACAGCTAGTTACGATATTAGCCTAAGAAATACTTAACCAATGATAGCGGTCAGAAGCATTTAAGCAACCTCAGCTCTAAGGATCGACAAAATCGTTTTTTTTTAAATTTCTTCGGATAGCCCAATTATTTCTGATAAAAACTGAATTTATATAGCCTCAAAATTGAGAATGCTACAACGATTTTCATAATCCGTGCGCTTCTCCCTTAGCTTTCAGGGCAGGTAGAATGCTTGCCGCTGACCTTGAGGGTCGCACAGTGTGCTGAAAATAGCTGTTGTGAGCGATAGATTTTTCGTTTGTGCGCTTCGTGTTTTGTTTACCGAGGTTTTTTCCCGGATGGATATACCGGGAAAGTCCAAATCTTGCTCCGGCAAGCGTCCTAAAAGAGGTTTCATGAAAACAAATATGTAAAGTAAGATCGCTCTAAACGAGAGGAAGAGTCACCGAGGAAGAAGAATTCGTCGGACGCTAAGCTTACCACGTCAGCGGGTCCCTCGACAGAGGAGGCAGATTCGTGGAGTGGCTACAGACTTGTAGATATTGTTATCTTATTTGATTTTTTGAAAAACTTTTGCAGTTGCGAGAAGTATGGTGGGGAACTGGAATTCAATGAAAAGCATAGGTGTGTCTTGTAGCAACTAAAGAGCCAGGGCTGGCTGCAAGAATGAAGACTATAGCTGAATTAGAAAAACTTGAGGCTGAGGAGGGTGTATATTATTCAGAAGGGGCCTTTTGAGAACTTGTAGGCTTTTCAATAATTTTTATGTTTTGTTTTACATCAGTTTTTTTTTTCTTTCATCCCGTTTTTCTCAAATCACCAGTTTTCGATCATGTGCGAACGATTTCTCAAAAAACATCTATCCTAAGGCAGCAAAATATCTGTGACAGATTAAATACTGTCTGTTTATTAATGTGAATCTCAATTATTGGCGTTGAATATATAACAAAAATTTTATAATCTTTTTACTTAAAACTTTTGGATAATTTATAAGAATTTAATTTAAAAAATGATAATATTTGTAAAATTTAGATACAAATAATTTGGAAGTTCATTGTATTTTACAATATGAGCAAAATTTGTGGACAAAGTTTGAGACCTGCAGGTTGCTTACTTTATGAATAATCCTGCGCGCAGTAACTCATCGGTCTGCCATAACTTTTACAATTTTAACAGAAATTAGTAAAATAATTGCTTATATAGAAGAATAATGTAAGTACTGGTGTAGATGCCCGTTGAAATTCAACGGGAAAATTGGAACTTAATATATTGAGCTATATTGGAAGGAAGTGAGCTAAATCTGACACTTATACGAACATTAAATAAGATAGATGAACAGGTTTTCACTTTAATATATTTTTGATATTTAATAGTAAGACAATGAGAGTATACAATTTATTAACTAAGTTAACACATCTTTAACATTTTATTCAGAAAAAATGAGCTATTATGGACTCACCATATATGTTGATATTCTGTATGAACAACAATGCTGTTTATCGCCAAGGGAACGTTTCAAGTGCAAAATTTTGACAAATTTTCGAATATTTTAGCTTAATGTGAACGAATTCGATTCGAAAACAAAAATCGACGATAACAATAAGAATTTTAATTTTAATTTCCTTTAAAATGGTTCTTATCCGAAGATCGTGCGTCAATTACTTATAATTTAATTTTGCAAAAGAAAATAAGTCTGCAAGTGTTAAAGAGGTATATTTAAGATCCCTCTTATGGAAAATCCCATATAGCGTTCCAACCAACCAACAGATTAAGACTTTTATTAATAGATTAATAATAATTCATTGGTATGAACGTAATTTGCATGAAATTTTGGGATTATTTGCTACAGTTATTCTAAAACAGAGAAAGATTACCACCGTAGAGCTAGGGTTGCCGTCTTAAATTGGAATAGGTTCTATTACTTTTGCCTTCGATCAGAAAAAGATAGTACCATCCCCAATTAAAGTTTAATTATTTCTTTTAAATGTATTTGAGCAATAGAGTACTCGCGTAGATAAATGAAAAAAATGAGTTCAATTATACACACAACTAGCAATGTGAGTAAACATACAGCTGTATAGAATTAAAAGGAGCATTGTTACGTCAGTTTAAAATTATATTAAGGGCACTAAATTGAATAAAATTGGGAAACACTAGAAAAAATCTCCCGGTTCCACATCGCTAATTTTAAAATCTCCCTCAATAACAGAATTCTTCGCTCGATTTAACTGCACTTGCCTCACTTTCTATTCTGCGTTGAGGCTGTGTAGGTGATATTTTTTCATAGGAAAGCAGATGGAAAGTCATTTCGTAACCATGAAGCATGTAATTATGATTGGATGCAATTTGGTTTGCTTTGTGCTGTTTTTTGGAATATTATCGTCTTCGAGGGGAAGACCTACCCCAATTCACGCTTCATTGGTCAGTTTACCTCATGCTATTCTTGGGCGTAACCGGAAATATAATTCCCCTTCCCCTTCGTCACACTTGCGACCATTTTGTCGGTCATTCCCTGAGCTGAAGTAAATCGCACCACACTACTCTCCTCTAAGTCTAAAAGAATATTAAATCATTCACTTGCTAATGATGGATAGGCTTAATTGGCAGATTAAGAAAGGGGCGTGGCTACGACTCCCGTTCTACCTGCTTTTGGAAGGTAACGACCCGAATCTATGGATTGCTATCTCATCGCTGATAACATCAATTTACGTCGGAGGATTTAGTTTTAAGACCCTTTTTTGAACATCTGTTGAATTTTCTAAGCTAGATGAATGGATATAATTTAGTTTGATGTTTTTGGGAGTATTTCCAATATAAATGATAAGTTTCATATTTCACATAAAAAATAAGCTCCCTCTGTTGTAACCGACGAATAGAAATTTACGTAAATTAAAGTTACTAATATCGAAAGCTTGCGTTTGTTCTTCCTTCGCTCTTTCTCAGAAATTAAACTTGAACGCAATCGTATTACATAATATCCGCTTTCCCTTGAGAACTATAGCTTAGGTTGAATTTTTTCTACAAAATATTATCACTTCATAAATAAATATCAAAACGAAAGTTAAGGAAGCATTACTCGCTACATTAAAACTTCACTGACCGTTTCGAAATCCATCCGGTACGAGCACAATATGTATTGCTCTCTATTTCTGATTTTACAGTCGATAAACATAAAATCCTATCTACCCGAATCTGTAATCTGATGGATAGCGTACTTTATTTCTTTGCCTTTGGGTGTAGTTGCTGTTAAAATATATCTAAGGCGGACATCACTGCTGTGATATCTTACGTCATTATGTATTTTCGTATTACTTTGATACTTTTGGCTTACACAGTAAAAAATCTTGATCCTAGAAAGAAAAAATTATACAACGGTATTAAGAGGAATTTGTATGGTATTATGCTTAAAAGGTCATGTATTAATTTTTTTATATTCAAATATTTATTTGTAGTCATCACAATATGTTGTTACTATTTTAACCACTGCGAAACTATATCACTCTTTGTTTATTTATTATTTCACCTTTAGTTTAGTTTTATACTGCATTTATGTGTATAGTTATCCTCGAAAAATTTAGATATGTATTTTATTAAGCATATTCAATTTGTTCATATCCAGGCAGTTTCTTCACATAGCGATTAATCGATTAAGCGCAATCGTGCTCTTGGCAGAATTGTGTTCTTTCGCCTAAGGCGGGGGTCTCAAAGTCACATCGGTGCGTGGGCCACATTAGGCACCGTACCAAATCCGCGGGCCGCATTCATGTTAAAGGATTTCCAGTCCTTGTTCCGTTAAAAATTCGCCGGACATTCACTCTTCCACTAGTGGTGGAATTGGCTCCAAACCTTCGATACGCGCTTAAACCCTTTTATTACGAAGATTCTAGATTTGAGACCGCAGGTAAGATCCTTCGGAGCGGGAAGAACATTTTCCTGTAATCAAAATATGTAGTTTTGAGTAGGAATGAACAATAAATAGGGTGTTTTGAAACTGTTTATTTAATACGTCTATTAAATTTCAAAGATAATTTTTAAAGATTTACATGAAATGTTTTATAAGAAATAAATTGGAGTATGGTTAAATAATAGTATAAAGAAACTAACTTCGCAGGCTGCATAAATTCACTGCGCGGGCTGCGTGTTCGAGGCCTCTGGCATAAGCGCATCGTCACCGCGCAGTCACTGCGCAAATTTGCGCCAGTCTAAGAAATTCTCAGTGTACCTCGGGGGAATGGCCTTATGCTAATTTTTTCGGAAAAATTCGGCTCGTGTAATGCTGTTTCGCTCAATGCTCGGTTTCTTCGGAATCAATTAAGAGCAAGAACTGCCTGTATAATTTTGAATACTTTTCGGTCATAGGGACCGTATTTTGATAGCTGGGTCGGATTGGATTAGGTTATGATGAGAAAACAGCACAACCCAAAAAACCTACCAAACCGAGCTTTCAAAAAGCAGTCCTTTTAACCGAAATTTTGTGAATGTTCATGGGTTGAGAGCTGATAGCGTTCGAATATATTACAATGGATTGTATAAAAAAAGCAATAGAATTAATTTATCAGAGAACCTTGTATTTTCCATTTACACGCTCGAGAGAATCACCTTCCTTTGCGGTTATAATGGAAGAGCCGAAATCAGCGTGGGAAGGCATTATGGGTAATGAAATCTCAACATGTTCCGGACCAAGCTCGCTTCCGCCTGTTTGAGCTTTGTCCGCCCTTACCGGCGATAACTCCCCTTCGATGCTGATTCCCTATAGACAGGGGATCGACTGAAGAGAGAACGCCAACGTCGCAATGGACCGAGTAGCACATTTCAATAATTCGACAGCGTCAGCATCGACCGCGGCGGTTCAGCATTTTCGAACGTTTTCCACGTTTCATTTTCACCCATTCTTTTTTCTCCCCCGACATTATCTCAAACTGGGGTAAGGTTAGGTGAACTAAATTAGTCATTTTTTAAATCCCTGGACCGTTCTCGCTACGCCTCGATCCAGTCACCATAATGTTATTTTCCCAGCGCTCCACTTCCTTCTTTCTTTTTACACCGCTCATCAATCCATTGTCCCACCCTCTTGCCTCGCTCCATCCCCTTTCTACCCTCTCTCTCCCGCTTACCGTTCTTCCCCACCGCCGGCTCTACCCGCCTCCACCCCCTCGTCCGACACGCCCCCGACTTTTGCCGCCTTTCCTCCTCGCCCCCTCGCCCCCCACCAGCAGCCAACCTCCCCGGGGGCATCGCAGATCTCCACTCCACGGACTGGTGGTATCCTTCCTGTCCTCCCTCCCATGCTCTCCCCCGCCCCTCGCCGCTCCGCCTTCCGCGAGGGGCCTTTCTTTCTCTCGTCGGCGAACGCCCCGAGGCGTCACTTTCTCCGGCGCCTCGTGGACACCCCCCTCCTCCCTTCCCCTCCTCTCCCCCGTCCCCACACTCCATACCGCCGACTCAGGAATCCATCTCCTCCTCACTTTTTCTCTCTCTCCCTATCTCGCCTCTTCCTTTCTCTTGATAAAACCCCTCTTCCACTTTCATCGTCAAATTCCATCAGCCTTCGCCGATTTTAAGAGGAATTCTTTGCGGTTTGATTATAGAATGCGTCTTCGGTTTCGGGAATGTATCCAAACCGTTCGTTGATTTTCATGATGCGTTCATGATGCTGGAAAATCGATAGAATTCTTCATCTATTCAATTGTTTATCGCGACACGCGTGATGCCGTAGGTGGCCGAAGAGGATTCGAGCGACGCAACGTTGCTTTGGTGGTGAAAAACCATTAATGCCCTGATTTTACTGAAGTTTAGTTATGTGAGGAGATTTTTAGGTATAACACCGGAGGAAGTTAATTAAAATTATTTTTATCGCTCATGTTCTTAAGAAAAATTAGAATACGGCATAATTAAGTTTGTGATTTAACAAAAAATACTTTCCGTAATCTTACTTTTCAACTTGCTCGTTGCTTTGCTAATTGTTGGAAGTGTAAATGAGTAGTTTAAGATGACGTGGAGATGTTCTTGATTTTTTATTCTGAAGCGCTCGGTAGAAACATTCACTAGATGACTAATGGTTTTATATTACAGCCTCAGGAACTTTACAAGTAACGGCAATGGAGAAATTCTCGGTTTCGAGGAGACTGACTGTATGGATGTAAAATGCTACGCTTTAACAAGTCTTAAATATTACAATTATATTAGGTTTTCTAGACAACATTTTATTTCGTGTGTTCTTTCTGTTTAAGACACAAAACCTTTTCAAACGTTGGTACATCTGTTTCCTAGAGTAATTTACGTGTAATAAAAAATTCCCCCGAGTGGACGAGTGACAGTTATCGTAACATTGAGCAATATAGCTTGAGTTGATATTTATTTTGTTTGATTAGTCTTAGTTGGAAAACTCCACATACAAACATCTCTGAACCGTTAGAAATGTAGTAAAAGCATATTTATTTGAAACTGTTGTTTGTCTAATTCTTTAACTTCGTATCATGCGAATCATCATTTTCATCTTATTATTTTTAGTTATAGGGCTGGCGATTTTCTCCTCTGTTATCTTCTGCATTTTTGATAGTCAGAAGTCAGTTTCTAATCGTTTGGCGTGACTTAATTGTTTTTACGGCGTAGATGGCCTTGAGCCTGAAGTGATTGATTCTCTGTCATTAGGAGTGAATCCAGCCCAAGGGCAATAATGCCGATGATTGGTTATTAATTCAAAAGAACTATTATCACCAGATCATCTTCCAGATTATGGCCAAGTTGTTACTGGTTTTTCAGTAGCCTTAAGTGGTTCAGTTGTGCTAATAAAAGTCCAAAATTTCACATATAGAACAGAATGTCATTGAGATTGGAGTAATTTGATCGGTAACCATGCATTTGTATAAAGTAAAATATAGAAATAATTTTAAATACAATGCGATTTTCAAACAAGTCGATTGACTAATCCTAACAGTGACTGTAGAACCTCAAATTTGTGAATCATCGCTAAGATAAGGTAACGAAAACGACTTGAAATAGCTATTTTTTCTTATAGTTAATTTATAATTATTTGATATGGCAGAGATGTCTGAAACACTCATTTACTACAAGGTTTACACTGATTCCTTCGAAGGATAAATATATGTTTTGGATGGGAATGAGGCAATTTTGAATCTCAGATTCTAGGAACAAACACGTTCGATACTGCTGAGACTTAGATGTATTGGCAAAAAACAGGTTTATAAATAAACTGTATTTCTCAGATTTTAAGCTCTGTATTCGTACTTAACAGGCATATAATTATGGAGAAGACTTGCAGTAGTGAGCGAGTGCGCTGTACTCTTATCTTACGACTCACTTGTTCTTCCGGCTCAAATCCAGTTTCAGCTGGGAAACGTTTTAACACTTTCCAATAAATGGCTTCATATGTATTCGGAAGCTATTAACTTTTTTTATCGAATTAAATTTTCAAAAATTTCCACTCGAGATTCTAAATTTATCCATAGATGAATCGAATGCAAAGGCTGATGGCAAACCATTAAAATAGCGCTGCTCTTATGAAGGATATTATCGTTTAAAATTTCCGCTTAACTTAGTAACCTCTAAAACATACTAATACACGTAATAATAATATTTATAGCTATTTTTAACAGATTTGTATTGATTTATGCTTGATTCGAATTATGGCGGACTTGAACCACTTGGAAACGTCTTTTATTTTGCATTGAAGTTGTCATATCATGTTTCCCTAATTTTGTAAATTAATGTTATCCTACTAGGACAGATTGCATTTTATAATCTAGGTTGGTTACAAATCCTTATCTAATGCCAGATTAATATCTAGAGATTAGATCTAAAATAAATTCCATTGATCGCTCACTTGATACCGAGGTTAATTTTTAAAATGTTATCTATTATGTCTTTTTCAAAACGATTTCGTTTTCGTTATACGAGGATGGTATATAATTACAATATATTACGGAAAAATTATTTTTGTGTATCTGCAATTTAAATGGAGCAGTGTGGGATGAGTTGGTTGAAAGGTACTGTTCGGAAAATCTTCTTAGGTCATTGCATGACATGATGCTCGCGTGACATTTGATTTTTTCATTTTCTTTGTTAGTTTGAAATAAAAAAACTATTTTGCAGTCTTTTAGTGCTATAATCCCGAATTTCAAGACTCAGATAAGCCTTTTTTACTTTGGATCAATTTTATATTCATATATATTCATTCTGTACGAATCATTGAAAGAATGATAAATTTTGTTAAGATTTTAAATTGTATTGTAATTAATGATTTCGCCTTGGAGTTTTTCACTATGCCCAAGAAAACATTTTCCGAAGAAATTATTGCCTCGCAGATGTGAAAATAACCTACTCCGAAAAATTACCTGTTAATTCGAAATTACTTATAATTATTTAGAATATGAGATAATTTCATTAAAGAATGAATATGTATAAAACAATGGCTTTTATCGTATAGCGTTGAATATTTTTTGATATTAGTCTAATTGATATAATAATTAATGGAGAATATAGATCAATAAAAAACCGAGAACATATAATTTTGATAATATATTCGTTTGTAACGCAACGAAATCTAAAATACAATTTCATTGGAATCATCTCTAGTTTCTGTCAAAAACGTTTTAATATAAGGCTGTTTAATTGTATTAGAATATATTTTTGTCGGTAGGAATATTATTTAGCAGTGATTTTTTCTTATGAGGCGGAGATTCTTAACAGAAAAATCTATCTAATTTCATAACGGAACATCGCGATCGAATGATTCAATAGAATATATTTTTCGAAATTTCCTACTTACCATTGCATCTTTCTAGTGAAACTTGTATGACTGGTTAGGAGACGCCGGCATCAGCAGTTTATTTTACATACTTATATTCGGTATTGGTTTCTCATACGCCACTTACACGATTGCTCATGAAGCATTTTATCAGTTTTAAATAGTTGAGAGAAACTTAAGCGGTAGGTTAGGACAATATATATCTTTTTATCCAGGGACAAATTTAATAACAAGATTTCGATGACTTTCTATTATTTAGAAAGATAAAATATAGATGACTACGAAAGTTACTCAACCTATCGTTTCAATGTGTCTTGTTTTCATGAGGAAAAGTAGGAAGCTAGCGAGCGATGGTCTTTACTCAATAGTCTTGGTGACTTGCTGAATATCCTAAAGATCTAGATAGATCTTCACCAGTCACAGTCTCGAACAACTACGTGTTTATTTCCAACGTGGACTCGAAGTTAAAAGCAATCGATCAATCAAATCGGACTCCTCGCTGCCTCGGCGATAATTCTTCATTCCTAAGCTGAGAAGCTGAGGTGTTGGCTCGTTGTCCCGCACCATTTGTCTCAGGGAGTGCTTATTTCCAACGATTCGCTTCGCTGTCACGGAAAGTACTCCGAGGAAATTATTGGATTCCTTCGATGTATTGCTAAATGTATTGTCCACACCCAAACAGACAGTGCGAGAAAAATTGCGCCGTTTATAATTTATCAATATATTTTTTGCCGCTGCTTTGGCCATTAACGGGCATGAGTATCATTTGGAATTTCAAAAGTAAATCAAACGAGGCAGAGATTGGACGATGTGGAGAAAGTTCAATTTTTGGAAGAACGGTAAAAGAATTTCTGTTCGATGTGAAGTTTCCTACCTTAGCGTATGTGTAAATGTGTGATTATATTGTTAAAATAACAATCAAATTGGGAAGTCTTGATACATTAGATAATAGAGCGCTTATTTTGTTGATAGGCATTTAATGTTTAATTTTAAAGCTAATCAGAAGCTTTGTTTTATTAAATTCTAAAACTGTTTTTATCTGATTCCTAGGATATATATATATATATATATATATATATATATATATATATATATATATATATATATATAAACAAGTTTTAATTTGAATTTGATAAGAAAAATGATTAATTTCTCGCTTAATATTAGGATGTTAAGCGAATTCATGGAGGTTATCACATCATTGTAGGCCAACGCAATCTCAAATTGCTTTATGTTCCTTATCAAAGATATGTAATTACGTGTTAAAAGAATATTGAAAATTCATAATTAAAGCGATATGTATTTAATAATTATTATTATTGACCCTTTAAAAATTATGTTATCCGCTATAAGGCCATTTAATATTATTTTAATCTCATTCAAGTCACAAGGGGAATGTTTTTATCTCTGAAATTACTAAATACATCATTCCTAGGATAAGCCATAAACTTTTATATTGTTTTTCTTAAGTTCCACATATTTTTTAAAGCATACTTTCTATTTAAGAAATCATCGAATACCTCCGTAAACGTAATATAGAGGCCTTTTCGCCACATAAAAGAAACATGACGCGTTTCAGAAAAATTTAAAATTCCGCAATTAAAAAAATCCCCAAAATTCATTCGTCTCTCAAGGCGACGCCACCTAAGCTATGGCGCTCGAGAAAACTTTTAAAATCCGAACTCTTTAGAGATTAGGCCTCTAAAGAACTCGTTTAGAAGGAAACCGCTTCCAATATCTACTCTTATCTTAAAGAAGTATTGGGGCACTCCCGACCGCTTCCAAAAAAAATCTCGGCTTGTATAACTGTTTATTAGGACGTTACTCCTGTCCCGGACTCGAAATTTAGGGACCCACCCCTTATAAAAACATTTCCTTCTCTCTCCCCTCCCTTCATCCCTCCTTACATCTCTTTCGCTTCCTGCCCTCCGTCCTTTTTCCCCTCCTCCTCCTCAAGGAGCTCGCTCTCGTAAATCCATGCATTCTCCGGGCGACGAAGGGAACAGATCGCATCTCTTTTGCCCGTCCCCCTCCCTCACACACCCACCCCCGAGGCACCTCGTCAGATTCCCTCTTCTCCGCCCCCGAAATCCCTCCGCCCCCACTCTCCCATTCCGAACGCCTTATCATCAGGCCGGTCCACGCGCGGGCGGCGAAGCTACGAGGCGCCCCGAGGAACGCGGCTTGTTGAGGCGGAGGAGGAGAAAGGAAAGGAGATCACCGGTGTGGGAGGAGAGAGGCGGGGAGTGAAAAAAAAGAGTAAAGGCAGGACACGCGCGACCTCTGCGACCCCAACACCAATCCCATTCGGCAATAACGCTCCACGCCGATCGTCGATTGTTTTCTTCCCACCCAGCCTTACATCATCCCGCCTTAGAAGGCAAAAAAGAAAAGGGATCAGGTAGCGAGTTATTTCCTCGGAGCGGGAAATGACGAGGAGAAATGCGAGGAGGAGAGTGTGGGGTGAATTAAAGTGTACGCTTGTGGTGGAGGTAGTTGTGTGCGTGTCACGTTATTGTGGGAAGGGAATGGAGAGAGAGAGAGAGAGAGAGAGAGAGAGAGAGAGAGCGATAGAAAGAGAGAGAGCGATAGAAAGAGAGAGAGAGAGAGCGATAGAAAGAGAGAGAGCGATAGAAAGAGAGAGAGAGAGAGCGATAGAAAGAGAGAGAGCGATAGAAAGAGAGAGAGAGAGAGCGATAGAAAGAGAGAGAGAGAACGATAGAAAGAGTGCTGCCCCTCGTTATAGGCGCGGATAGAGCGACCTACTTGATTTTGTGAAGGTTCTCCTCCTTGTTTCTCTAAAAAAAAGCTATTTCGTCCCGTGGATAGGTCAGTATGGGCGTATCCCTGCGTACGTCGATCAGTGAACGCGTTTCCACATTTTTGGAGTTGCTAAATATTTAATGAAGTTGAGACCTTGGGGAAAGTGGTGGAATGTTATTGTTGTTGGTGTTTGTTCCGCTGGAGACTTTCTACGACGGTTTCGATGAGGCCGGAATGAGCTCATTAATGGCGAACTAGATAAGGCTTTCCGAACTGCATACGAGGGATGAACGAAGACCTCTTACAAGTTTTCTGTTGCAAAATGAGGGATATTTAACTTTATTGTAGCTACACCAGTGCTCAGGTGCAAAAACAATCTAGAATTAATTCCATTAATTGGTATACAAAAAGTCATTGAATGACTCATTCAAGAAAATTTTCTTAGAAACTGAGAATAGAACTTTCTGCTCTTGCCGTCTCTTTGTCGAACTCAATAATTCATGCTGTTTCAAAAAAAATAATTTTCCTCAGAACCCTTCAGTGATTTTTAATTGCTCGATCTAATTAAATGTGCTCCTTAATAGAAGTTAATCCGTAAAGGTTCGGAAAACGAATCTTGGCATGATAATAGATCTTTTTGCTGGCCATAGTTATCGTTCATAAGCTCATTGTATTAGGTCTTGTATGCTGTTTATGAGAATGTTATCGCTAAATAAAGCAACAATTAAATATGCGTCTTTGAAAAATTTTAGTTGAATTCACGTCAAGTTTTAGTGAAATCTTACGGGCGGTAACATTTATCGAACTGCTAGCAGTTGCTCGTCAGTCTTCGGAATTCAGTTTGGGATTACTAAGACCGCCGATGCAGCTCAACACTTTTATGTAAATTGAAATGTTTACTGGAAAAGTATGTATCCTGCATAATTTATTTTGGAAGATGTCGAATATTAAATATAATGGAAATATAATGGCGTGATATCTATTTCGCGATTTTTTATTTCCAAATACGTGCTAAAGGCACAGATGGTGATGCCATAATCATAGCACACAAAATATCCTAAAATTTTCGTAAATTCTAGTGTATCATATGGGCTATCGTATTAATGATGGTTATTCTCATCGCTTATACAAGGCGATCCGAATCACTAAACTGGGACACGAGCCGATTGCCAGAGAATTTGGAAATTACGGGTAGTTGACTTAATTTCGCTGAAAATTAGAAATATTGTGCCAGACCTCATGGAATTTATTATCTAATACATACGGGCTCCGCGTGGCTTAAGTGTTGTTGCTCTGAAGATCACGTTAGTTTATTTAGGAGAAGAGCGTCAGTAGAAACTAATACTTATAACTGCTGTAGCGCTGCAGAATTGACGTGTTTATTTCAGTGTATGATTTTATAGTTACGAGAAGTCATTCATGTGAATGAATGGACTTTCCTGATTAAAAGCATTTATCTTAGAAACCGTAGAATAAGAATTATATAAGGTTTATGTATGTGAACAATTTAGACGCTAAATAAATATCTCTCATCGTTTTCAGCTTTTACTGTTATTGAGGCATTGTAAAACTAATTATCATCTCAGTATGATCATTGTCACGAATATCTTCCTATTATGGGCGAAAATGGAATATTGCGACCGAAAGAAAAGCTTTATGTGTGAAATCAGCCCACTATTATCATAGATGAACGGACAATCTCGTAAAACTCCGTAAGCTAAACAAAACTAATCGTTAATTCTGAGAACACTTACGAATTGTGCATTTTAAAAATACGAAGTAGACACATTCCTCTGAGCATAATATATTTTCCAATTCAACATTCTTCAAGGCGAAGATCACTGCTGGGTTAGGATGTGGGAGGGAAGAATACGCCTGTTAGAACGCGAAGTATTTTTATTGGCGAGGAACTGGATTACCTCAAGGCGTTGCTGGATCTTTCGGCAACTCTGAAGCCTGTTGGTGGCGGGAAAATGATTTATTTCCGATCGTTCGATAAGTCGATAAAAGATGTCGCCTCGGGAGAATAGATACGCGGAAAGAGAAAATGGCGAAAGTTCTAAAAAATAATGGCACCGAGTAAAAATTAACATTCCACGCCTCCAAATAACGGCATTATACAATGAGTGCCCCACATAATTATTATGAAATTGGCACTTTCTCATCTCACTTGGAAATCAAATAAATGGCCGAGGTTGGGTACTTTAAAAATCAATTGAAAATCGGCATAGATACTTTTCTCGCAAAGGAAATCGAAAAAAAACTTTCTTCTGTACGAGTATCGAAAAATCTCCGAATAAAAGCTGCGGTGGATTTAATGTACGTATAAAAGAGCAATTTTCATCTTTGGTAATATTTGAAATTGGGTTAGAGATACTTCTTCTGCTAAAATTCAGGCATTGAAGATATTCACGAAAATACACGCTATGAATCAGTGTTCAAGCCATTTAGTTTTAGTTTCTTCTGTTTGTATTTCTAGTTTGCGTGAACCACTTCCCGGTTCCACTCTGTATTATGTTATTTATATAAACTTATAAAGTTTATCGAATGTGTATGATTACATGGAGGGTAAAAGCGGATCTTAAATAAATTTTAGAATTAAAGAAAGGCGAATAGTGATAACCTTCTGCATCTAAAATTAGTGACAGTCGGTAGAAATTTAATTTAACGATTATTTCTTGTGCTACGCTATGGATTTCGCCGCAGGTGACTATGGATCGAGGGTCGGGAAAATAATCCCCTCACAAGCCAAATGCATATCCGCGTGAGGACCGAATAGCAATAAAATGCACGTGCCTTCGCGCTCGGATTCCTCACGACTGAAAGATGCAGTTTTTGTCGGCTTAGGGACAAACCTTCCGCTAACCATTAATCCCTCGCTTCCAAACTCTCAAGGTTTGAGTCAAGATCTCCTTAGCGCAGGTATGCATGGAAGAGGTGCGCGGAGATATGTCGATTTCCATTCGAAATGCCACTCGAAAGCGTTTCAAATAATGGAATTCCAACGGTCACTTCTCTCTTTCGCTCCTTATCCTCCGTTATAATTCAACGGATGTGCCCAAAATAAAAAAGTTCCTCTTTCTCGCGCTGGACTTTCTCCGTGGCTCACCTACGCGAATAGGAGAGCTCCCTCTCTAGCGCCGCCTCTTTCGAATCTCACCCTTCTCCTCGATTACCCTGCGCGTGCACCCACTTGCGCGGTGAAACTTTCTCCAAACGGTCTTTTCCGACGCCGTTACTATGCAAATAAAATTCCGTGGCAACGGAAACAATAAAAAAATCATCTCGCGCCGCTTGCGTTTTTTACTCGAGACGACTTTTCTTTTCGGTCCGTGCGAGAGGAATTGAAAACGATTCGGCCATACGTCTTTTTCGTTGGCGCGTAGAACATAACGAGCCAGAGGTGTTCTCGAGGCGGGATTATGACGGTTCGCTCTCTTCGAGGATTCGAAGAGCGTGACGTAATTGAGCGCCCGCGATGTGCGGACGCTCGAAGGCCGCGTGAAATATCTCGGCGTCCATCATCTCTCCTTACTCGATCGCCGCATTAAGCGAAACCGTGCTAGAGTTTATCGCCCGTAAGTGCCATAAGTTTCGCGGCGTTTCTTTTTTTGCGGACAAATGAGCGTCCGCGTCGCGGTTTTCATATTTTTTTGCAAATCGCTCTTCGTATTTCTCAGGCGCGGCCGCACCCTGTAAGCGGTTTGGTCGGTTAAAAAACTATTAATTCGGTGAATTGATTGCATTGGCTCAAAGTCGTTTCAGAGTCTGGGTGTTTTAAAATTTAAAGTGACACTGAATGGTGATGTGGCGACTAATGATATTCGTGAATATTCAGGCTGGGGATAAATCCAATTATCTAATTAACAGCATGCAAGATGGAAACTGAAAGTTTTGCTATGCTACTTTTTGTCTTAGAGCGAGAGGTATCTCGAATTCACACCCTACTCAGTAAGTATGTGTAGTTATGTCCGTTTACTTTTCGCAATCCATAATGATATATACCATTTCCTAAGATACATTTATTTATTACCGTCAATTCTTCAATAATCTGTGTTAAAGTCAAAATCTTTGCTAAACAAGTTAGCGAAGATTTTGAACTAATTTTCCACGGATAATAATATTCTAAGTCGACATTAATAAATGTGCAAATGGATATAATATCCGAAGACAAGAATGCGGACCAGAGGAGAATTTTTCTTTCAAATTCTGGAAAGTAAAATGCGTTAAAAAAGTATCGATAAGATGTTGGCTTGAATTTCCAGGAAGGATGAAAATATTTACGATTATGTTTTTTTTAATCTATATAAGCTGTTATTTCAGAGCAGCGATTTATTCGAATTCTTCGCGTAATTTAATGGCCAATCAGCCACTTGTATTCGGTGCGTGTAGGTGTAATTTAGAACTAGCGTTTATCAAGCTGTGGCTAAGGATGTTGATGCAATGGCCTGATTTTCGTGTAGCGTTCTCCTGTCCGGAGACAGCAGATTCGGATCGCGACGAAGAATAATGTCTCCTTTTTTCATTTTCCGAAAAAATCCTCGGCACGAAGAAACGAAATCCGGGCCTGCATTCCACCTTCCCTCTTGATGGCCGACGAAAACCTTCCAAGGCGTGTTCCAACGAAAAAATCTAACGGACGTGCGGTCGATCACGCCGTTAGAAAAAGAAAAACATTCCGAGAACGAAATATGGCGGAGAGAAAAGCGACCGCACCATGTGGAGCCTCATTAAGGGAAATCTCTAGCTTTGTAGCATCTTTAAAAATAGTACGTATACCTCGTTTATGCCTCTTATGAAAGCGATAGTTTTCCGTTCCGTTTTTAAAATACCTTAGTATTAACTTGAACTAGGTTTATGCGTATTTATCGTTTGTCGGAAAAAAGTGTCTGCTAATTGTAAACGGCTTATGGACCATCATTTTTCAAATCTGTGTCGCGCTTCTTTCTTTGATTCGCGTCTAACGGTTTCAAACTTGGATCACTAATTAAGTATAGACGCCTTTATTACACCCAATTTTTATTTTATTTATTAAATCTATCGACACAGCGGTTGACTAGAGCATTTTTTGGAATAATTTTAAATATCTAAATAAATTTAATGTAGAAGATCACTACGTGTGTTTTCGGCATAATACGAAAATGAATATTATGTTTCATTAGGAGTAACTTTCGCAGCTGTTTGCATTTACATTTAATCAACCTTATTATAAACATTATTTTTCCCTCCCTTCCCCGTTTGGTCGGTTGTTTAAATATTCTATATCCCTTCATGATGATGATGATGATGTTTTCACTAAGTAACATAATTCCTGATACTATAGAAAGGCTTGGAAAAGCAGATACCTACGTATTTTAACTACATAGCAGCGTTATGAATGATAAACTAATTTTTTCTGTAGAAAAAGAACGGAATTCCACTCTTTTCGTCTCACCGTTTGTGAAGAGACATCCTCAATCTTTATATCCATCCTCCAGTACATTCCCAAGATAAAAAAAGTGGTAAGGATTATTACTCGTAAAAAGGCAAAGAGGACGCAGGGTAATTTTTGGGGTTCTTAAGTTTTGGCGCCAGGAGTTTTGATCATGGTCGAATTTGAAAAGTTTATATTTTTGTGAGCCTTTACTTTAGAAAGAGGAATTTTGTCGTGTAGTTTTCTTGTATGTTTTGGCACCAGTATTACAGACCATGGATTTTTGGCAGACTTGCGCTAGATTTTTGGACATCGTTTTTCTACGAAGTTGTATTGTAGTTTTCTTGTATGTTTTGGCACCAGTATTACAGACCATGGATTTTTGGCAGATTAGCGCTAGATTTTTGGACATCGTTTTTCTACGAAGTTGAATTGTAGTTTTTAGATATTTTATGTAACTTTCCGTAAAACATTAAGTAATAACATGAATGCAGCATAATAACAATTAAAAGGAGGAGAATGAAAACGATGTGTCCCTTTTTATGAAAGTTATTATTTTATGATATTTTAAGTTAGGGTTTTTTGGAAAGAAATTAGTAAATAAGAAGATTTAACTGGTTGATATTCACAAATTAGTACACGAAAGAAATATCATTCAAATACACAGTGAAAATATTTATGAAGAAAGAGGTTAGCATTTACTATCGGAATACTATTACATTCCACGTTAAAATTTGCAAAAACAAGCATACACGCGCAAAAAATTCAGTATCCTAAAAAACTACAAATTCTTATATAATGGATCACCTTCAGAACTTCTCGCGCCCAGTTGTCCGACGCCCAGTTGTCCGACGCCCAGTTGTCCGGCGCCCAGTTATCTGGCGCCCAATCGTCCTGCTCCCACTTCTCGTGAGTTTGTGTTTTTTGGTTGCATAAGGTTTTCAAATGGGTCGAAGTTTGATTCATGGAGAGGGGCGGTGCCGTAAGCTGCGTGAAAAGTCAAGTCTTCGTTTTACCGCTCCCGATGAAAATATCCGAGCGAAATGTCGTGATGTATTTTTAATGATAATTGTTAGGGGGTTGGTTCGGGCACGTTCTAGAAACCTCTCGAAACGTCTTTTTTCCGGTTCATTTTATTTTCCTTTCATCAGAGTGGGGGGGAGGGGGGTACCCGGGACGGTTTAAATTGTTTTACCGAATCACGCCTCACCTCTTTGTCTTTTTCCCTGTTTCCTTAGAACCACTGAGGGAATCATGTCCCGCGCGGCCACTATAGAGTTATGTTACGCCTTACGTGGTTGAGTTGTTGACTTTTCGAGACGTAACTAAAGTGCGTAGCCTCTTCAGATATTTCGCTTGTGACGTGCTCTTTTGAGTGTGCTGATTACAGTATACCTCGACGAATGATATGGTGTCAAATAAATTTTATTTTATGTCTTTTGTGGTCCAAAACGGGAGGCGAAAAAATAAATTAGGTATTTTTGTTTTTTCTCTCCTTCCGACCCGATCCGGTGAGGCGAGTTTAGTTGTGAATAGTTTTATTGCTCTTGCCTCTCAAAAGATTAAATTTATTCTCACCATTAACGTAAAAAACGAACCAAAAAAAGAAATTTATTGTGATGTCAAGTCCAAATGATCGGGAGTACTACGCCGACTTGAGAAAGCTCTTGGAAAAACTTGTCTTCCGTGATTGATGGAGAAGAGGTTCGGATCTTAGCATAGGATGCCTTGTTGCTAAATAATCCCAATATAATAAAAGACCAGGCTTCCGAAAGCTTGGAAACAACTTTATATATTTATCTCGGCAGACTTAATAGAAATGTGACGCAGTAAATGCTTTAAGTTTATTTTGTGATCTTATAGGCGGTATTTGGTTGCATCCAGTTTCTGTTAAAGGGTATTCGAGGAAAAATATACCTAGTGACAATCACGATTACGGTATTTTGAAATTCAAACACATGTTTATGCACAATAATTATTCTTATCTAAAATCTAGTCCAAGTGCATACGCATTTATGATTATTGTTGTTGTGGTCAGTATCTCTTATTTATGATTCTAATTATTACAAGAGCACCAATGTTACTTTTTCATCAAAGACTAAAATGTCGATTTCGTCGTGATATTTAGTGTTCGAAATGCGCGCGGTATTTGGAAAATGATAGAAATATGTTATTCGACATCGGTTGACGTTGACAGAAGAGCGCTTTATTTTCCAGTGAAATCGGTTTAAAGTTTACTAAAAATAATGTGATATAGGTTAAGAAGTGCTTTCACAGACAAATGCAATTGAGATAATCCTGGAACTTGGTTAAATTACGTGTGTTTTAGCGTTCTATCTAGGCGAGTATAACCTGTTGTTCTTGTTAAGGAAATCGTTTTTATAGAAGTAAAAGCAGTCTTGTTTCCAGACATTGCTTCCGTAAGTTAATTGATGTTTTGTGATCCCCGGATGCAGGTTGTCCGTTGATCGATAAATTATGACTTGGAGTCTTCATTTATTTAAGTATTATTGAAATTACTTCTCAACTCGTTAGCATCCGAGGATTCGTTGATTTGAAAATTCCGGAAAATTAGACTTGGGATATCTTTAGCTTCAAAACGTGTTAAGGAGAGAATCAACCCATTCATGGTCGCATTAGACATTTTTAAATAATTATGTTTTCGGGAGCGAACATTTATCTAACAAAAGTTTCTAAAGTTATAGACGCAAAGTTTGTTATGTCGTTTATGGATTTTAATGGCGTATATTACAAAGAAATACTAACAATTAACCAAAAACTCTATTTCCCAAAAGTAGAATTAAATAAAATGAATGGACGAAATTTTCCGTGTTATTATTACCACTAAAAGATGCAAAACTACTATAAGCAGTTGTATAATAGATACATTTTACATTATAAATTTATCATATTGAAATCTTGAAAAATAAAGAGAGCTGTAAGCTTCTGTTTTTATCAAAAATCGAAGAAATACTCAGTTAAATTTGAGATGCATAATTAATTCATTTAATGAATTTACCATGTCTAACACGGCCTAAAATCCGTTACGGTAAAATAATGAGTTCTGTCCAAGCGTACATGGCAAATTAATATTTCTATTTAATATATGTCTGAGATTCGATCATTTTCTAGTAACTCAGAAAAACATTCCATAGGTTCTATGCAAAATGCACTAGTTAATTCTACAATCAAGTTTGTAATATATGATAAAAACTGCCTTGATATCTAATAATAAAAATTTTCCTGATATTCGTATAATAAAGACAATAAAATGCCTCTAAAGCATTCTGATATTAATTTTATATCTGCGTTAAGAGTGATAAATAACATGAAATGTTTGATATGTCTCATTTCCTGAGAAAGAAAGGAATTAAAAAAGGGAAAAATGACATAAAGTCGCCGGACACCCTGTATATATATATATATATATATATATATATATATATATATACAACTTGGTCCCCGACTTGGTAAGTGTCCGCTGGGCTTCCTTCAACACCTTGTTGCCACCCTCATCACTACCTTTTCATTTCCTTAAGTTAATATATATATATATATATATATATATATATATATATAGTATAATGGAATGTTCGGGCAGTGAGAGGATCAAAGAAAGTAGGCTTAATGGATCGAGGAATAACAGTAAGGGAGATCTGCTTAACTTGATTACATATTCATTGTATCAATCCCGTTGAATGTGCCGCCCAAGAGAGTCCGTTTTCGAAAGAAATTATTTAACGGCCACTTAGTGACCCACATAAGATACCTATAGACGATCATTATTAAGGGGCCTCAAATCCATTCAAATTCATTCCATTCACGTGTATTAGTCCTCGGTACTGATCCTGTACTTGATTCTTAATGGTTACATCGGTTGAATATTTATTTATCTTAGAATTAGGATATTATTGTTCTTATTTTTGACAAACAGCCGCCTCCGCACTAATATTTAATTATAGAATTAAAGTAGAAGAACCGCAGCTGAAAATATTCCTCACGATACAATGTACAAGAATATAGTGACAACAATGAGGGCAGTATTTTCCATTTTAGTCTTTATTAACCCAGTGGTGAGCAATCTACGGCCCTCGAGAGCGTTTTATGCGGCCCGCTAAGCTATGACTAAAGAGAGATTTAACTCAAACTCTTATCATATACATTCAAATTACGACAATGAAACACTTGATATTGAAATGTTAATCCTAAAAACCTAATTTTGACGTGATTTTCACTGATATGGTGCCTCAGACTCTCCAGTTAACGTCCGATTTATAGTCTAATCTGGCACGTCGAAGCATTGACGACTCGCAGTGCGGCCCGCCGAGGAATCCGCAACCACCAATGAGGCCCGCCACGTAGAATTGGTTGCTTACCACTGTAGTTAACCTAATACTTGTAGGGTAATAAGTATTTGCCTAAATATTTATGAAAATCCTGATGTTTGTTGCACCCAATAAGCATGTGTTTTAATATTATTTTAAGTTATTAATATTGTAATTTATATGCTACCACATTGGCAATTTCCACTCTAAAAGAATCTTCAGTCGACGTAGTTGAAGTTGGAAATTTCCGAACAGCTTGGGTTTTTACATCG
Organism: Tanypteryx hageni; assembly: GCA_028673005.1. Classification (NCBI taxonomy): domain Eukaryota; kingdom Metazoa; phylum Arthropoda; class Insecta; order Odonata; family Petaluridae; genus Tanypteryx; species Tanypteryx hageni. The sequence goes on along the minus strand of CM054118.1, from coordinate 79,675,535 downwards.
TAAATACTTAAATGCTGTTCTATTTCCTAATTTTGAAGTTTAGGAGATGTACACGTATTTGAAATGACGCTAAACGCTATAAAATTCCATTTATTTATGTAAATTATAATAGATAGTTGTCTCTCAATAATGGAAAAGTGTCAACAAAAGTTAGGAATTTAAAAATGACGGCGAACACTTTGTATAAGAAAAGGTTCAAAATTATCAGAACTTGCACAAAAAATAAATCTCTTCGGCTGGGCGACAAATTACAAACTACGTGACCTCCAGATATGCGCGAGAGAGATCGATAAAGCAACTATAGATGGCTGGAGTGAGGAGAAAAAGAAGTGGCAACTTGAGATAAGGTCAGAGATCTCGGTTTGCGAGAAAGGGAAGGATTAAAACGAAAGGACCGCGATGGAAATGGACTAGAGTGAAAGGAATGCTGTTGAAATAAGTTTTTAAGAATATGGAAAAAATATTTAATTCAGTGATATGTGTGTTGTAAGCCGTTTAAAATCAATTAAGAAAACTTTTTTTTACGGTTTTAACGCATTATCGAAAAAATTTCAGTCAATCTCGTGAATGTTGGCGAATCATTTCGCAATCGATTCCAGCGAATGTTTTTACTCGAAGATTTTATTTGAAAATTCAATGCGATCAATCATTAACTTTAGTTGTCGGTGATTATGCCTCTATGATGTTGTTATAAATGATTTTATAATGAATTGGGTGGTATTATACATGTTTTTATAATAGTTTTTCACCGACCATTGGTAGAGCCCTGTAGTAGCGTCGCAATATGACAAAACGCGTAATTTAAATGTATCAAAAAATAAATGACGCAATTTATTTCAAAGTTAGGGTATGAGATAGCTATTTCATAACTTAAAAAATGTGTCACTTTGAAAAACATGAGATTATTTTACTTTTACGAAGCGCGACAGACTTATGGTATATTGGTGAGTATTGGATATCAGAAATTTGTTTTTATCTATGCAGTAAATTATTCTTTTTGATTTATATACAATTGATTAATTTTTTTAATAGTTTTGTAGGAAGTAGTTTCGAAAGTTCAATTTATTTGAGTTGTACTTAATTCTTGCCATTAGTTCAAGAAAAATATATACACCGTCCATGTTTTGCTAATTGATTAAAAAAATGAGCGTATTACTGGATTAGTTTAAGCATATATGGTATAACATTATCCGTAGAAACCCCATTTGATTTGCATCTATTTAGGGAGATTTAAAATATAAGGATTAAATAATCAGATAGAAATTTTCATGTGAAATGAAGTTAATTATTATTTTAAATTTAATTGGGTAACTGAAACAACTTCATTATGCTTGTACCGTTTTTACACATAATTAGTTGGCATACGGTTAAAAAAATGATTTTTGTGTATACAAATTAATACTGCTTTTCGATCTGGCAGAAATGATCTAAATTGACTCTAAAGCCACAGAATATGCGTCCCGCTGTAGCAGTGGACGAAAACGTGAGCAGAGTGATCACAGGTAAATCGCTGGCTCTCTTGGAAGCCTCGCTCTGAGAATAATAATGAGAAATGATAATAAAGCCAAAGGAGATTTGCATGAATATTTCATGGGTTTACAACGACAGGTCTGAAAGGTAATTGTAAAGAAAGAGGATGTGTAGCTAGCGGTTTGGGAGCTGGGAGAGTGGGAGTTGAGAGAGTTTAGGAAGGGGCGAAAGAAAAGATAACGAAGGCGGAGATAGGAGCTGATGAGAGGGAAAGGGGAGATAATTAGAAAAGCAGAGGGAGGTTAAAGATTACCTACTTGGCACAGAGAGAGAGGGAAAGGTATAGATTGGGAGAGATGGAGAAAGAGAGAAGGTTGAGGGCGGAAGCGAAGGAGGAACAGGAAGTAATGACGAGATAGAGTAAGAATTAAGGAAAGGGGGAGTAAGAGAAAGGGCGAGTATAAAAGGGAGATTGGAGAAGCGTAATCGTGTGATTCTTCCTGTCGATCGGGTCTTCAGATTTATTGCTACCGTTTCAGGGAAACCCCGCCGTGACACCCTGGAAGGCCGCCCACAACACATACCACTCGCTCCGGTACCATCTTCTCTTTTCCCACCCATCCTCTCACCCGTATAACTCTTCCTCCGCATTCACTCGTTCCCTCGACTCCTTCTCCTCAACCGGTCACAGGGTGGCGGAATAATTCATCGACACTCCTCATTGCCGTACGCCAGATCGATTCCCGGCAGGTGTTCTTCGCCGCCTATACTCACGAGGCTTGGATCGGCGCTGTTGGGTCGAGATAAGAACGATAGATTGTACGCCCGGATTAATGTCCACCTTCGCTTTGGCGTGATGTTTTCGCGTGTGCATCCCCTTAAACTCTCGTGCCGGTCGACGCTTTGCGGCGAAAAAATTTCTGCCGGCCGTTTTATTTTTTGGACTTCTCCTCGCGCGTTGGAAAGGCGAACTAGGCGTTTAAAAGAAGAGGTTCATCCATCACGCGTCTCTCCCTCTGTGGCCCCCTTTCGTCGCACTTCATTTGTTTCTCTCCTTCTCCATCCCTCAATCGCGCGCTCTCTCACCTTCTTTTGTTTCGCCTTTTTCTTTTTAGTCGTTTCGGAGAAGAGCAGAGGTGGCGTTCCTCTTCCTTTGCTTTGGGTTTCTTGTCAAGGGACTCTTAACAATCGCCTCTCTCTCCCTCTCTGCCGTAATCCTCTCTCCCGCCGACTCCTGTGTGGCCCACCCACGAGCCCTTGCATGGAAAAGGGGCGTGGGAGAGGGAAAAGCGGTTTACTTTATAAATAAGATAGGACCTTAATCGTTCGATTCATTTTTTCGTTCTTCCGAGAACTTTCTTTTGTCTAAAACCTGGATGGAATAGTGGAACGGTTTGGTTAGATCCTTCCACGTTATGCTCTTCAGGGTCGAAGAATCCTCGAGATGTGCGTTTTTCCATCACAAAATCTATCGATTGTATTGAAAATAAAAAGAAATAGCTCTTTCAATTTTTCGTGTTATTTTCTGTATAGCGTTTTTTAGAATGCTGAATAATTCATCAACTTGCGGCCATGATCTTTATATTTCTAGTTCTATTTTCTCTGATTAAAAAAAGACGTTTAACATCATTTCATTAATGTAAGACATTAATTTCCGATCGAAATGTTAAGATTGCTTTTTCTGAAAAATGGATTTCGGCTTGTTTATCCTTCGCTACCTCCAAATTGTGCAGCAAATAAAAATCATAATCATAGACCGACGGAAAATACACTTCGTTTTTCTATCACGTTTGTAGAATCAAACGCGATTTCTTAGTTTTGTCAGCGATCGTTAATGTTCCAGTACTCGATCAGTCGAAATATATGTAGATAGACCTGATAAATTATCGATTAATCACCGGCATATCCGTTTATTTCTTTTTCCGCGTGCTCTGTAAAATCACAGACGCGATATTTCTTTCGTCGACACGCAAACCCCATTCATTTGAATTCATCAAAGGGAATTCAAAGATAACAAACGTATTGAGCGTTTATGGACTTAGGTCCGTGTTTCCCGGGCAACGCCTTCGAGGATTTCTTTCCTCCCTCAAATTATCAGCCGGACACGCTTCGGCTCCATTATAACCTACCTCTGCGTCTCCCACGCATTAATTAATACTCCCTGGCATGTGTCTGCTCTGTCACCCGCTTCCACCTTCTATCTCTTCAATCTTGCTGTCGAAGTACGTATAACACACCTACTTCTCGAAGACTAAAAGCATTTGTTTTGATTCCTTTAATCGTCTGTTTCTTGTCGTAAAAAGCTCAAGTAAAGAAGCAGGACGATAAAGGGTAAGCGATTGTTTAGATAAGAGAATGAAGGTATGGGATAAAAATATTTTGGATGAAAGCTGTACACACATTTTAAAAGATTTCGTGGAACGCTGAAATTTTACATTTCATCACACCGCAAAGTGACACATATGTAATGGGAAGATTTGATTTAATTTTCCGTCTAAATACAATATTGTTTAATATTATCTCTATGGGTGATCAGAAAACACCTATTTCATTCGGTGATAAACGACGAAAAAACTAATAAAGGAATAAAAATATTCCACGAGGTTAATCATATTAGAATACAGGAGTAATCAACATAATTCCAGTCGCCATAAAACTGTTGCAAAAGCCAGATACGTTTTTCGGTTCTAAAAGGACAGGTCGATGAATTCATCTTTGGAATGTATTCGAGCAGAATTCCGGAGAAAGTCCATTAAAATTCTAGAAGTGATCGAAAACAAATTGGCGTGATTGGCTAGGAGATTATTCGGAATAAAGTTAGATGGGCGTGTAGGCTTGAGTCAAGGTATAATTACTCACCGCTCTTGGAATATTCAAATATGCGTGTTGATTACGAAAATTTGTCTCAAAGTCTGAAAGAACTCAAGTCTGCCAGTTTAAAAATATATAAAATAATTTCTCGTAAAAATAATACTCCATTGAATGAAACCCTGTAATTGTAAGTGTAGGATAAAAAGTGTACCTACCCTTTATTTTTCAGCACGACCCGATTTATTAAAGCATGCATTTTGAATTTAGCAAGAATTTAAACCGAACTACTCGAGTGCAATGGGAATCACATCAAAAACCAACGGAACAAAAAGCTTAAATTTTTTTAATCCGAAACAATCATTTATCCCCCTCTTAGCACGCCAGTAAGAATAGAATTTGCACGATCAAGCCCTTCGAATAAGAAAGACAGCCTTTCTAAAAAACGAAATACCCGAGCGATAGCAATACCATTCGAACGTACCCTAAAAATGAGACGCACATGAGAGGGAGAGAGAGGGATAGAGAGGAATAGAGAGAAAGAGAGAGGGAGCGGGCTGGACGCGAGAGAGGAGGAAAGAGATGGAAGGAAGTGTGCGTGTGGAAAAAAATCACGAACTTAAAAAAAGGTGGAGCGGGCCAATTATTTTCCGACGTCATATGGGCGCGCTTTTAGCCGACGGGGGGTCCCTCTGATTGGTCCCGTCACGATGCGAGCCTCCCCCTCACCTTCTTCCCTCCCTCTCCAAGGAGGAGGAGAAGAAGGGTGGCGCGCCCTCTGCTGGTCCAACCGATAGCCTCCCGCAGGTTCCTTTCTGCCGAGTTATGCATCATATCGCTGCCGTCTCCTCCAAGCAGGCACTCGCACGCACACACGCACGCCACCAAACAAGAATACGAACACCTGCGGAACACGTGGGAAGTTATTTTCGACGGAACGGGGACGTAATCTCTTCCTCTTTTTCACGTTGAATGAGAGCCCCGCTTTTGAACGGGACGTCTCAATCGTGTGTGCACCTCTTCGTAATTGCGAACTTTTAAAAATATGCCCGTATCCTCCATTTAGAAGGGATTTTCAGAAGCCAACGATCCGTAACAAGTCGAGATTTTATTCTTTTTTCTCTCTTCTTTGAAAAGGCGGAAATTTTTCCGGAGATTTATTGTTCCCGCAAGAGATTTTTTCGCAGGAGTTATATCCGTGGGATGAGGTTTTTCGGAGGCGATGGAAAGTTTTTATGGATTCTTAATGGGAAGGGCTGTCGAATGAAATAGTGTTGCGAGCAGAGAGATAGGGAGAGGGAGAGGTTTAGTACGTGTTAAGAATATAAAAAAGAAGCTTTATTTTTGGAAGAGCGTTTAGCGAGCCTCTAATCCGGTGGTATATTTTGATGAGAATGTTAATCCATTAATTGTCCTTAATTGACAAATTAGTGATGAAAAGACGTTGATGAGATTAAAGTAATCGTCATTCAAGAGAGTTAAAATTGTTTTCTAGTAAAGATCGTTTACTTGAAATAGGTTATTGGATTCTTGTGGCCTGTTTTTCTCCATTTAATCACCACTTGGCTATGTGGGTTATATTTAATAAATTTAATGAGAAAATAGCTAAATTTTTTCTTCGATAGGAATTCTCTTTCTTAAAAAAGAAATACTCAACTCCGAATTATCTTAATACAGTTTCAGAGAAGAGTTACCATTTATATTCGCAAAATACGCGCAACAAACTGGAAAATGAATTATTGTTCATTTTTTGGTAGGTAACGGGTATGAATAAGTTTCACAGTAGATTAGGGCGAATGGATTACTTTGTGATGCATATATTTGAAACATATGTTTTGCGTAAATATAGTAGAATTCAAAGTTTTAAACTTTCAAAATTTTCTTATTCTGCATTGGTGCTATACCTTGTTTGTTTGTGGATGTTATCAATTTCGAAAATCCATGTCACATTCACATTGATGGAAATTTGTTTCTTTTAATTCTATGTGATCTTAGTTCATGGGTATAAATACAAGGATAAGGTTTATTCTATATACCTACCTTTCAGGATTATAATTTCAAGTAATATTACTAACAGCATGGATATTAAAAGGACGTGGTAGGCTCTTATTCAGTAGCTAATAAATGATCGTTCTCGCATCCCTTATTTATCATAACTCCCATAAAAACATTCCCACTTTGCGTGACGTAGATGTGACGGAAAATTACCATTTTCTCGGCCAGTTGGTTCTTCATCTTTCAGATGATTGCCTTTAGCCGTATGAAAGGAGCAAAGAGAGAAAAGAAAGCAGCAGTAGTCATGTGACTAAGTTTTGAAAAGGAAGATGTCTTCCGGTATTTGGGTCCGCATACCCTCTTACAGCCTGCGTATTAAGGGAGCGATCATCGAATTTTGTGCACGTTTAAGTGGGGACGCTCGGACTTATCTAACGCGAACAGATTGTCGTCGATTGTATTTGTGGGTCAGAGCATCCGGGTTCCTCCAGGTTGTGACAGCAGAAGGTGCTGGCGTGTTGCCAATGAAATCCCGCCCACCAGAATCCGATTCTAATTCAGTCCCATCTCTCCCTTCCACTCGTCACCTCCTTACTCCCTCCCTTCTCTCACTTTTCCCCGTCACTTGTTATGAATATTCTCGGCTGCTGTCCCTTGCTCAACATTGACGTCCACACTGGAAACTTGCTACCTAACCTACTATTATCAATTATGAGTGTGAAACAGTTTCAAAATTCAACATTTGACGGTTTGGACCTTCCTCACTTTCTAAGAATTTTTTCCGTTCCTTTTACTTGTTTTCATTGTAAACATCTAAATTGCGAAGATATAGAGAAAAATATTAAAACTAATCCTGATCGTTTCATAACTACGACATATTCCTTTGTAGCACTTTACTTACCCCTTTTGTTTTTTAATTAATGAATTGCTTCTGAGACTTGGTAAAAAGCTGCCGAAAAGAATATTTAGCAAGGACTCAGTTCATCAGCACAGCATGTCAGTGGAGTGAATTTAACTTCTTATGGCACTGTATTCATACACATATTTCTAGGTCGTTTGGATCTCGTGTGCTGGAAGCGTACTTCACGACCTTTTTCAAATCCCTCTAAATGCACGAGTTTAATGTCTGTAAAGAAAATGTCGATTTAAAAAACTTTTTTAAAAATAACAAAAATTATGTCAGTACAAAAAACGTCATCATAATGCTTAGAATTCATTTTTCAAGCTTTTTAACTCTTGCTGTGTATAGCATAAATCCCCGAAGTTGTCCTTTTGTTTTGCTTTTTTCGACAAAATTTCTAGCGACTTTTGGGTGTAATGTTTTTAAAATATTATTTAACAAGTGAAGCGGTCAGCTATATTATTCTGTAGGTAAAATAATAGATTCCTGAGCATTTGGCGATCGTCAACGCTTTGCATCTCAATATGTTCGCAGCGCCGCCACCTCGATAGGCTCTGAAGAGGTTTCGCGTTCGTTCGCTCGTTGAATTTTCAAACTCGCCTTCCGCAATCCTGAGCGCGAAAAGTAGACGGAGAGATACGCAATTAAGACTTTTTTTTCACCGAAGAATTTCATCGCGAACAGGTCGCGGACGGTTTGCGGTTTAATTACGCCTCGACTCTAAGGGTCCGGGCTAGTAAGTGTGAAAGTTGGTTGGACGGAGGGTTGAAACGGATGAAAAGGGATATCGGATTCATGCAAATGAAAGGCGGTTGATGGCGGAGGGAGGGGGATGCTGAGCACTCGGTACGCGGAGAGGTGGGAATGCGGGGGTCTGACCGGAGGTCAGCTCCATCCACTACAACTTATGGCTCCTCCAATCGCACTTCGCCGACGTTTCGTGACTTCGCGCGATTGCCTAGCTCACGTAATAAGTCACGAGGCGATGTAGATATGCTTCCCTTGTAAATACTCTCGCTAATGCGTGACACACGCCGTTCTCGTTCGGAACACAGAAGAACCACATGGAATGGTTGTGTGCGCACGACTTCTTTAGCAATGTGTTGTCACCGAATTCCCCTCGTCTGTCTCGTAGATCGTGCGCTTATCGGGCGTGAAGTTGCGTGAAACATTTCGCCCACGTGAGTTACGGTGATTATTTATGCAGAAAATTGCTCAAAGACGAGAATTCATGCAATTTATAACTGATATAAGAAAAACGATACACCTTTTTACGAATTAAAATAAATAGCGGGTTCAAGACAAAAAATTATAAAATCGGTGGAATAACATTGCACAAACTTTCTAATCTACGTTATTGCACTTAAACTCTATTCCTTCTACTACATATCGTCAACTATTGAGCCTAGAAGAAGCACTGTTGCTACATAAACAACAAAACCACAGAAAACTCTTTCCGCACGTAAATAATAGTAATATATTGATAACCTCATGCATGTGAAAACGTATTTGATAAATAGTTATACCATACATTAATATAATATTAAGTACTAGTATAAATGTCCGTTGAAATTCAACGGGAAAATTGGAACTTAATATATTGAGCTATATTGGAAGGAAGTGAGCTAAATCTGACACTTATACGAACATTAAATAAGATAGATGAACAGGTTTTCACTTTAATATATTTTTGATATTTAATAGTAAGACAATGAGAGTATACAATTTATTAACTAAGTTAACCACATCTTTAACATTTTATTCAGAAAAAATGAGCTATTATGGACTCACCATATATGTTGATATTCTGTATGAACAACAATGCTGTTTATCGCCAAGGGAACGTTTCAAGTGCAAAATTTTGACAAATTTTCGAATATTTTAGCTTAATGTGAACGAATTCGATTCGAAAACAAAAATCGACGATAACAATAAGAATTTTAATTTAATTTCCTTTAAAATGGTTCTTATCCGAAGATCGTGCGTCAATTACTTATAATTTAATTTTGCAAAAGAAAATAAGTCTGCAAGTGTGAAATAGGTATATTTAAGATCCCTCTTATGGAAAATCCCATATAGCGTTCCAACCAACAAACCAACCAACAGATTAAGACTTTTATTAATAGTTTAATAATAATTATGTGGACTGGTGAAACTAAAGTACTGTGAAGTACTGACGTCAGAGAACTGGGGAGGGCTGGTCGGTAGTTGGGCGTAAAACTCGTATATTATAATGTCACTGGACGCATTATAGTTAATTTTTCAGAAATATGGATTATTTAGTATTGTTTGTGGTGCCAAAATCTATAACCGAATGAATTTTTATCAAACCGTTTGAGCCATATTTGATTAAATAGACATTTTGTAAAAATTAACAGGAATAAACTAGCTTTAATTGTTGCGCCAAATCGTTAATATATTCAGTTGGTCCATTCTTGATGATAGTATGCACAAATACGAGATATCATTTGATTCTGTTTAACCGTTTTGGCTCTAGAACCACGCACAGACGGCATGGCGAAAAGAACTTTTTTCGACTCGGAGACACCTAAAACGTGTATTTCCATCAAAATCTCGAAGTTGGTATTTTTGCGATTACAGTACTTTCTGTAAATACTACATACATGAGAAAGTAAAAATGAACGGTCGACCGGATCATAGGGATTTAATCCAGTTCACTTTTAAGTAATTTTTAAATAATTCAGAGGCACATTTCAGCTGCAAAGTTGCCATCTGCATTAGTATTTCACTAATTTTGGATTACAATACGTAAAGTTTTAACTGAAACACGTAAAGGACCTTATGTATTTTTATTAGAGCAAAACGCGTACACTTTCGCTCATGAACAAACTAGGGATAGTAAACCTGGAAATATGAGCCGTATTTAAATAAAATAATACAAATTTTTATTCATTTCAGTTTACGCAACACTATTACGTTTGAATCAGCGCGCTTTTTTAGTATGTGACGCCATTACTATTGACTTCGTATTTACGGAAACTATCGAGTAGTGACGTAGTAAAAGGTATTTTTGGCTTCGCATTCTAAAATAGTTTTTCTACTTCGGACTGCAAGCGTGTGTACACCGTTACCTTAGTCCCCAGTACATAAGACATGGTGGAGCCCTTACAGGATGAGCAAATACAGGAGTTAATCGGTGCGATTTAAGGTTAAAGTTGTGTGTTTTGCTGGAGAGAATGGATACAGGGCAGCAGAGCGTCAATTTTCTGTTTGTGAAAAACTGGTTCGTTGTTGGAGGAAATAAAATGAGCAATCGAAGAAATCACAAATGTGTCCATTCCGAGGTCCGAAAAGTGGGAAATCTCCGGTGGCCTAACATCTGTTTTACAGCCTTTGGATGTGGACAATCTGATTTAAAATTTTCTCGCATAATTGTCGCATCCCAATTTTGAGTGTTAAAAATTGACATAAAAAGTGCGACTGTTACGCGCGCAAATACGGTAAAATATGCGTGCATTTTTTACGACTGAAAATATATTACGAATAGCTATCAGTTACCAATTTCTGGCGCGTACGGTGCAATGATTGTCTCTCCTGATTTGATATAACACATTGACCTCTGACTCGCATCTTGATAATGAGAAATGGGGTGTGAAAACTGCCGAGGCTTGAAGAAAGTTTGTCAGATTTTTTTTTCTCTTTATTCCATTTATCTGTCGTTTCCCTCTGACTTTATCGTATGAAATCAGATATTAAGTTAAAAAGTTCCATCAATCAATAATTTATAATGGCTCCCAATCTCTCTCATCTCTGAACATAAGAGTAGAGGAATTAATCCACCCAAATAAGTTCCCGGCGACCTATATCTTCGGTTCATATCTTCCGCTGTCCACTGAGTTGATGCAGTTATCTTGGAAAATAAACGACACCCCGTCAATTTTCGGTCATTGTGATGAATGTTTATAACTTTTGGAATCACTTTTGAGCTGAGAGAATTTTGAAGGTAGGAAATTCCTTCTACATCGCGCATAAATATAGGCTTTACGAACAGCAATAAAGACGCGAGGTGTGGGTAAGTTTCACTCACTCTCTTTAAACTGTTAAACAGGAGAAAGTTCTGCTTGCGTAGAAAAAACTGTTAGGTTTTATAATACATAACAGCAGAATATTATTGTTAAATTGAATGAGATGATCGATTTCAATCTTGTTGCAAAACGTCATCAGGAATCGTGTCTATAATTAATGCTTCAGATTAAATATGCAGTCACTGACTAGAGTACAATCTGTCTGTGAGTATACTGAATGGTTAGATGACAATTTTGAGGGATTTACTTTAAGAAAAATTCTATAAACGTCTTCACTCTATATAATGAGCCTGCAAATATGGAAGGCTGATCAAAAGTTCTTATTTCCAATAAAATTACCATAAGAGTATGAATTCCACTTTTAAAACCCACACCAATCAATTATCAGTTTTTACGTAAGTATAAAGCTGATTCTCTTAAATATGAAAAAACATAGTTAAGTATTTTAACAGAGCCACGTAGTTTTAATATATGCTCGTTTTCAATATCTTATGCCTGTAATTGTGATATGATTGGATCACGTCTACGGTCAATTGAAGATATGTCCAAGGAAGTAAGACTTAAAAATTCGAAGCATAATGCGTATACTAGAAGGTGCAAAGAGCTTATTGTTTTACTCATATATCAGTGAAAATTCAATTCAAGTTCTAAATAAAAATTATAGGTTGCATTATTATATTAGAAAAATCTTTGCGGATATCATTTTCTGTAAAATGTGATCTGAGAAAAGATGATTTCAGGGCGAGAAGTTGGAGAGGCACGGAGAAACTGTTGCCCACCTTTCGGATCTTGATCCCTTTTAATGGTGGAACACTCTTAATTCACTAGTCATCTCTTAGTTCTTTGGTGGGAGAAAGAAGGCCGATATCTCAAAGCGAGGAAAGTTCGTTCACGAGTTGATCCAATTTTTCCCTCATAAGGTTACGCCCGATTCCTTGGCGGCTGATTTTCAGCCTCGATCCCGTCATTGTCTAGCCAATCATAAAAACCAAATTCCTTCCGAGAGGAATTGCGATTATTTCCCTTTCACGTTTTTGACACAGGTTTCGCTCGCGAATCTGACAAAGGGAAGTTTAAGGAACAGATGACGAGGAAAAGATACTAAAAACTGAACCAGGTAAACTTTCCCGTAATAGAAGTCGCTCGGAAGGATATTGGTTGAGGAATCCATTAATTTTTTTTGAAGAAATTGCGCCTTTCCCGAGTTTTTAGACGCAATTACTGATTGCCCGATGGGTTTCTTTCGAAGCTTCGGCTTTTTCCTGCACCTGTCCTGTGTTGTACTCGGTCCTGCCCTAGCTAAGGAAATTGTTTTCGGACGTGCTTAATTTTCCATTGGACGCTGATTCATAGTCCGGAGCGGAGTTTGGGAATAGTGAGATATTTTTAGGTACTCTTTCCATAGAATTATGAGGAGTGATCTGAGTTGTTTTTTATCTAATCCATATTATACGCCAATACATAGTTATGACATAGGGAGATAGAATACACAAATTTGTAATTTTTTATGTATAGTATTTAAGTATGTCATATAAAACTTAGATTGATGGAAATTCGTAGATAATATCATTTCCATACGCATATTAGAATGGTATGCGTGCTTCTCTTTGCTCTTAATGTAAGAAAACTGTTGGCTATTAAACTCTTGGGCTGAACGGCCAAAGTAACGGAAGTACTGAACCGAGAAACGTACCTGTTAAGCATTACTATTTTAATCTGTACGAAATAGGATATTATGAGTCCTTGTGCCTTATTTTTTAATATATTAAGTCGAGTAAAGATTTTACTCTAATAATAACAATAAAACCAAATTTCAATTTTATTTTTGAAATTTAAACAAACATGGGAAAAATATATTTACCTGGCAGTTTTGAGTGGATATATGATCATTGAAGGATGACAACAATAATGAAGCAGCAAGGGGTTGAAATGGATAGAGATGCCCTATGTGGTTAGAGACAAGGGCAGAGCAGGGGTTGAAACTTTGAAACAGGAAACATGTTACTCTGAATAAGGGCGGATTCCCGAAAGCTTCACCTCAGTTTCTGTTATTTTCAAATCCGTTACTCATCTTTCCATTGGATCTTCAAGACATTTAGCATGTATCTACTGAGAGCTATTTCTCTAACAAAACCTTGCTGATTCAATATTAATTTGTTTACACGTACAGAATCCTCTTGTGGAAAGATTCCACAACAGTAAGGAAAGACATTGTAATTTCCACTAAAAATGTGTCTTTCATTACTATTATTCAAGGTGACCAGATCTATTTTAGTGAAACGGGAGCAACAAATCCTGGTGTTTTTAAACTGAAAGGGAGGACAGAGAAAAGACAAATATGATGATAAAAAACCTATAAAAATATGGCTTACTTTATATTTATTTAAATAAAATTACGATTGTAAAGATGTCTATGCTCTAAATAGGCTTGGCATAGTTTATTAAAAATATTGTATGGTTATAAGACAAAAATGAATGACTTTACTTAACTTTAGAAAAAAATCACAAAGTTAAAAAATATTACCTTATTTGCTTAAACAATAGAATATTGCCTCATCTATGAAATCTTAAACTTGTGGAATTCACTCATCATGATCACAGAAATAATATAATTACTCATTATATTCCATCTTAATTGCGTGGAAGATACAGAGTGTATTTTTTGTGATCATGAATAAAATAATACATTCAACGCCAAGAAACACGATTTCTTATATTCGATTGATGCTTCATCACAAAATTTTACAAGTCTTTCAACTCTCATTGTGAAATGATGGAAGTTTAAGTTGATCAGTGGAAGTATTACTTCACATTTGTAGGTGGTTACGTGAATGGTTGTTTCGTTATACTGGAACGCCCACATACTGCAATACTAAATTCTACTGTACAAAAACAGCATTTAACGGCAGAACCATCGTTTAAAACAGTACTTAAATGTGGAAATTCATTTGTTAATTTTGCATTCAAATAACATTATCACTTTTTACTTGAGAACGTATGCGTAGCCTAAAAAATAAAAAAGTAAAATTTACATAAAATAGAAGAATAAAATTACACAAATAGTAAGACACGTTTCTTTTACCTTAATATAATGCATATTTAAATTTCAAACTGATACGATAGAATATGTAACTTACTTTTCACACGAAAGTCAAATTGAGACTTAACGATAAAGAAAAGGAGACTACGGCGAGTAAAATTATGAATTGATGATTTGCCTCCGACCGTAAACAAAAGGAATTTAGCGAGAAGAAATCGATTGCAGCTACTGATGATGAGAGCCTGGCTCTCGAATTACGTATCAGCGCTTGTTTCTTCTCGCTAAATTCCTTTTGTTTACGGTCGGAGGCAAATCATCAATTCATAATTGAGACAACGAAAAAACTAACAAAACAGACATAAGCAAGACAAGCAACTGCCGATTCATAAGCGGGAAAAGCTGCCCTGCACAGCGGCGGGTAACACTATGTAACTAGTCGCGTTTAGAGAAAGTCAGCCAACTAAAATAACATCACATTTGGAATGGAATTTCTGGCTAAGTAACCTCTTAGATTATTATAGCACATCTCATTTGCTTTTATAATTAAAAGGAAGGAAGAAAACAGGATAGCATTTAAAAAGGAGGACATGGAAGGACAAACAGTTTAAGAAGGACGGTGTTTGAAAAAGATGGACCGTCCTTCTTAAAGAAGGACACCTGGTCACCTTATATTATATGTTTACATGTAGTTACATACATAAGCGTAAGAGAAGAAGAGAGAAAAGCAAGTAAAGGAGGAAAGAAAATAATGTCAAATGAAGGAGAGAAAGTTTAGCATGAAAACGATCCAGAATGGAAAGGATTAATTAATAATGCATCCTTTGAGATAGTTTATAATAATACTGGTTATAATTCATTCTCTAAAAAACGAAATGAACCACTAGAAGTCGATTTTTTACGGCATTAAAGAATCCCTAAATTTAGATATCAGTCAGCTATAGTCAAGTTTTACTCCATGAAATGTAAGTGTAGAGTAAAAGGGAAAGAGGACAGCGAGAGAAAGAAGAGGCAGAGACGGAGGCTATTGGATTGATCGAGAAATTATTCAGCCTCTACCTCGTTTTCTGGAATGCGTTATCTATTTAGAACAACGGAGTGCTCCAATTATGCATATGCCCTCGACGTTTTGAATTTTGAAAGCTTTCATCAGAACATGGCATGTCTAATGGGACTCGAGAGTGAGCCCTACTTTCAGATAAAAAGATTTAAATATGTTTTTAACATCAAATATATCCTTTAGCAATAAAACCAGATAAGAATTTTGAACTGCAAAGTGAACTTCCTTTCCGCTAATATTTTTATCGTTGATCCTAAAAAAAGACAAACGATAACAGCACAGTTCATATTTCCATCTTTCGTTGTCGAGACATTGAAGTTTAATTGTAATCGTATAATCAGCGTTCGACGTGACGATTTAATGCCTTATCCTGAATCATATACACCCCTTACGATACCTAGGTTGACTTTATTACACTATGACACGACATGGATATCATAAGTTAATGCAAAATTAATTTTTCGAGTTTATGAGCATGGCGTTTGGGGCCGTTGGGATTAGCGGTTTTTTCAGGTGGTTTGAGGGAGGTAGGAGGAGGAGGACAATCGGGAGGAAGGGGAGTCGTTTTCCTCTGCATTCTTCGTGGGACGTGATAAACGCTTTGTAGAAGAAAGGAACATTACACGGCGCCTTCTGAAAACTTGATGAGGATTGTGCAAATGGCAACCTTTCAAATGCATTTCGTAAAAATCCAATCTTGCGAGGGCGCCGAACGGCCGATCTCCCGGTTCGCCCCAATTCCGGAGACTCGAGAGTTTGATATGCAGCGCTATGCGTGGCGTGGAAATGAGAGGATTACCTTGCACCCCTCTTTGGGGGCGTATTACGTGCGCGCGGTGGGCAGTGGGGGGTGGGAACGGAAGGAAAATGGCGAAGGGAATTCGAAAGACATATTTTATTTCAGAAAGAAAAATTATGGCAAAATGAAACGAGAGAGCGTGGATACGACAAAATATATTATGCTATGGATGCTGAGATCGTTTGATCTGGTAGTTCCGGTCTAGGAGTATCAAACTCACATTGGTTGGCGCAGTGACTTCATGCGACCCGCCAAGCGTCCAAAACAAAAGAGAAAATCGGCATTTGTCATACCAGACAGGCACACTTCGTTCGGTATTCCATACCCTTTCTAAGTCACTTGTGTCTCAAGGATACGTACTGAGCTGAGACGGATACCGAACAAAACATTATGATCGATTTATTGCACTCTGTCTTTAATCTCGACCATATCTGTTAATCCATAGGTGCCTTTGATCGCTTACACCAGGGGTGTAAGGGGTTTCCCAATTCAAATAAGTTCTTTTTAATTTTTGTTTTTGATCTTTTCTCCAAGGTAAGATTGAATTCCATCATGATTCTTAATATTGTACTCTTAATCCTAAAAATATAATTTTAACTCAAATTTCAATCATATGGTGCCAAAGTATTTCGAAGAAACCTCCGATTTAACTTTAATCCAGTTCGCCGAAGCATTTAAAGTTTCCAATGTGGCCCACCGAAGCTTTACTGTCACCAATGCGGCCCACCAAGTATAAAAGGTTGCCCACCACTGGCTTACACTATATGATCAGCCTCCATACTCAATTTATTCAGAAATCTTATGACTTTCGCCGACAACCTCCAAGATGCGAAACGAAAGATTTACCCAAACTGAATTAATACTGGTCTCCAAATATTCCAATAACAGGTCTCGAAAGTATAACTAAATGCTAGTCCTCGCTTGACAAAATGAACCCGCCCATAACTCATTTAGTGGTTGGATAGGTTAGAAATCTACTACTAGGAGTATATTTCTGGAGCCATGCCCTATAGTATTTTCAAAAACAGTCACAAAATTTCTATTTTTGGTAGCCATGTCCACAATTGATTCTCTCATGCTTATTTTTTCTTGCAATACTGTTGCGACGTTCAATGTTCGTACTCTGGGCTATTTTGTACACTCAGCATCATGTTTCACTCAAAAAGGTAAGTTTCTCTTCAAAATATTCATATATGTATCTCGTTGAGCATTATATTAATTTCGCATTAATGTTAATGTTCATGATTTCTTGAATAAGAGGCGCGTTTTAACGAGTAAAATTTACTTGTGATTTATTCCGAAACATTAGTTTTTCCGGGTTGGTGTGCGACGCCAACAACAACACATTCACCAAAATTTAGAGAGCAGCAAAAAATCCGGCACGCGAGGTCTTATTTTAATAAATAAAGTTTTAGTAAAATTTAATTGGAAGAATCCAATGCTTGTAATTTTTATTGATAAAAATCGGTAAAATGTATTAAGTAAACGTTGATATTCGTCCTCAATTTTTAGGAAAAATAAACAATATAATCGGTCGCTTTTTAAGAAATTCAAATGTCGAAATCTATCAAGCCTAATAAAATGTATTAAAATAAACGTCGATAATCTTAACCGATTTTATGAAAAATAAACGTCGATTTTAATCGTCGAATTTTAAGAAAATAAACTTCGAAAACTACCAAGCCTACACATAAGACACATGCTGGAAGAGCTAACAACATTCTTCTGTACCCCAACTGTGCAGGGTGTTATAATGGGAATGAGCAATAAACTACAGATATTTTAGAAGTGCTGATTTGGTACACTTCTTAAATTTCTTAGATTATTAACGAAGAATTACAAGAAATATTTCATAAGAAATAAATTTTAGTTTGAGCCTTATCATAGTATGAATAAGTCACTGCGCGCGCCACATAAATGCTCCTCACGGCACGCATGAGGCCCGCGAGCCGCGTGTTTAAGACCCATATTTTAGTCGAACCCAGCAGTGAAAGGAAGGCACGGTCACCATCAGCCATATTGTCCTGTTTGCTGGAACGAAAAAAAAACTTCCGTTAAAAACTTCGATTGGTAAAAATGATCGAATTCCTTCATCTGCGCGTCCATTGTTGGGGGATTCACGATTTTTGCGTCAGTTGGCTAAGGAGGGAGATAAAAGCGGTCGTGATGGCTCGGCGCCCTTGGATCTCTCTGGGAGGGAAGTGGAGAGAGGCGGCTGTCCGCATGGGCAGCCTGTAACCTCCCGCTAGATATGTCTTTGAATCGCTTTTAAGCCACGACTTCTGTCACTTACGGCTTATCATAAATCATATCAAATTAGCTGGATATAGTCGTCATGATAGGTTCATGACTGCCACGGTATTTCACAACATGCTTTGAAATCGTTGTTAATACCGAAGTTTCTTTTAAAAATGCATTTTTTAAATTTTATTGAATGTTTTTATAAGTGTATATATTTCTTAACGCATTTGAACTCAAGCGAAAATCTATAACAAAAACATTGTTAATTAGTTCTCATTACCTTAGATATCTATATAATAAAAGCCCTCGAGCACTAATTATTTATTTAAGTAAGATCGCACCGCTTTAAATTGTTGCTAGCGGTGTATGATAACGTAAAAAATTAACAGGATCGTCGAGTTTAAAAAAGGGAAGTGAAATCATCCCCCAGCAGCACCACATACAGCGGTGAGTTCACCATTTAACTGAACCTAAGTAAAATTTGGCTTAGTCTATATAAATATGACGCTATATGCGTATAAACATAGTATTGTGACGATTTTAAATATCGTATCTATGACAAATTACGAGTTATTTACACATACCTCTGAAAACTGCACACGAGACAAGGAACGAGTTACAAGAGATTGAAAATGATTCAATATCAATCGCTTCGAAATAATTTTGGGTGTTCATCCATAAATCAAATCTTTTCTAATAATAAAAAGCCTTGCATCCTATTGGTATGCTTAATTAATTAGAGGTCACATGTTCATTCCGAAAAACGAACCATACATATATGAAGAAAATAAACGTTTTTGGAGATGTAAATTAACAGGCTGTATAAGGTGGACATTGTTAATTTGATAATGTGTATATGCATCGCTATGACCTACAACAGTTCAAACTTTTTTCTTTGCATATATCCAATGAGTTAGTACCAGCTTTCGAAGGACGCAAAAGAATTTAGTTATACTTTGTGAAGAAAGAATCGGGGATAGGAATTTAGCGTTAATAGGTATAATCGGAGGCTTACGTCGCAATTCAACGCCGGCAACAAAAAACTATTAAACAGAAAATTAATCACAATTCTTATATATCTATAATATCTTGATATATCTTTCTAGGATCTAGAATTAACTAAAGAATATTTTAAAGAAATATTTCGGATGTACTATTTAATGCGCTCGAAGGTCGTCGAAGCACTTCGTAGGCGATTATGAAAATGCTAATGAGGTAGATGATGGGTGTTTACATCGATAATTAAAGATTATATTCCACGTATATTGATACAAGTAAAACAACCACCAGTCCTACTTCAATTTTCTGTTATGTAGAGCTTTCTAACATTCTCATCGCGAATCACTTAAGCTCGCCATAAAAGTTGAGATATTTGTTTGGAACAACAAAACATACCCGAGAAATAGTGATTACAGAGATAATTGAACATATTTTTCTACTTGTGTACACAACGATATGTTAGCATTTATAAAAATAAAATTTAATTTGAGATTCGGATATAGCCAAAGCACATTGCGACTATAAAATAGTACCTCATTTGCTCGATTATAAAGCGACGTTTTTCCTAAAATGTAAGTCGAAAAAAATCATTCTTGTCTTATGATTGCGGCCAAAGATATCTTCTATTTCTCCTCTTCCTCTCACCCCCACTGAAATTCAATCCTCTATGTTCTGTAATCTATTCCATCCAAATCTCTCCTGCATTCTAGCCAGCTCTTACGTCTTCGTCCCGTATAAAACGTTTTAAGAAATAAAACTAATAATCTAATGTAGATCACTGGAAGCCAATAAATGTACATATTTTATCATAAATATTCGTTAATTTTATCGCATATATTTACACTGGAAATTAAGTGTTACTGATCAGGCATTTTGATGTCAACATTTAGTATCGCTACCCCGAAAATCATTTTTCTTTCGCGTGGCTTCTGAAATAGGTCACCTTAGTCAGACAAATACGGTATCTGCTAAGGAAATACAATGTCCTTTACTTTGTCCATCCTATCACGTGCACCCTGCCATATGTTTTCGAAACGAATGTCGAACAGATCGGTCAGTGTCATTGAATTTAGGGCACGAAGGATATGTGAGATATTTCTTAGCTTCTTTGAAATAAAAGTTTTTAGCATTTTCAGTCAGTCACTCTGTCATTTAAATGATAAAATATAGAAGTCTTAATTTTAGGTTCCATATTTTGTTGGCTGTGACTGTAATGGTAGACATGATCTGTTATGCACTAAAGATGGTTCTACCAAATGTGAACGAAATCTCATTAATTTGTACTGATGAATAGAAAGCAAAGTGAAACCAAATTTTTAATAATGTCACAGGAATCGGCTGAAATATCTAAAAATCACTTTTTACGCATTTTTATCCTTGTCAGTGTGTAATCATTTCGCTGCATTATTGCAATACCTGCGGTCGGTGAGGCCCTATCGTCATCATTTAACTTTACTCTTATATTTTCTCTTAGGCTTAAATATAAATTTAAAGTATTTCTGGCTATAGAAATGGATCCGTTTTGCTTGCTTCCGACGATCCAATTACGTGTTCATAAAATTATATTTAGGCCATTCTGCTAGTTAGAATTTAGTGATGTCGGTAAGATTTCAATGGCATCATCATATGGATTAATATTTTCAGCATATTCTAAGTACTTAGACTGAAAATAAAAGAAAAAAGCAGTTAAAAGCGCGATAATGTTAGTTAAAGGTAATATTTTAAATCTTGAATTTAATTGTAGTTTTAGTATTAAATACAGAGTTTATCACATAACTGTTATCGAGTAAAATAAGCCAACGCAAACACGTTCCTTCATAATATGAACAATCATTATTTCCTGCTTGACATGAGACGATCATAATGACTTTTTTATTTCAGAACACTCGCTAAGAGTTTTAGAACAATTTCCTTATTTTCTCTCGCGAATCTCTGAAAAAATGCTTCGCTATTTTGTTGAGAACGTGAAATTGAGTATTGAAATGTTGGTGTTCTAGAAAAATTATTTCTCCCACCTGATATCGATACAGAGGCCATTCGAAATGCTCATTTCGCCACGAGGCACTCGGGAAAATCTTACCCATATACTTAAAATAAAAATATCAGAGCGCTCAAGACTGTTATGCATATTACGTCGTATTTCCGTGTTTGACCGTCTTTTTCGAAATATCTTGTCTCGGCTACCAGTCTGCCTACTTGGCACGCGGTTTACACATTATCCTATTTTAAATACGTGACACTAATGTTTGAAAAGTCGGACGTAACATATTGGAAGGGTGGGGAAATGAGTGACATGATTTACGAGTGGGCTACATGAAAAACACGGCCCGAACTTGATTGGATGGAATTCTGGAATTCGCTCTCCATCCTCGCGAGCTCCATATAATTATTTTAAATACTTTCCTCTGTCTCTCTCTCCATCTCTCCTGCCTCATACTCTCTATGAAACTTGTAGAGATGTTTGAAAATGATTAAACTCTCAATATTTTTCACATCGGAACGAGCTTCTGAGTATGAAGTGGATTATTTATCATCATTCAGACTCTTTTCATCCTGTCGCATCGCGATATACCTCTTAAGAGATTTATGAATCTATTCCAGCCGTGATTCGAATATTCAAAGCATGGTTGTCTGACTTAATTCCGCTATTCTGGTGGTTTAAATATTGCGATGTCATAATAATTGCATATGGTGTCTTCATCATTTGTAGGAAACCATTTCTCGCCTTTGAGATTTCAGCTGGTGTCCTATTACGTACCCACGCCCTTTCGTGAGATTTTTTATAACTCTCACTGTTGCTACCATCACCCTATCCTTCCTTTTCTTCCTCCCCGCCTCCGCCTTCTCTCTCTCTCTCTCCTTAAAGAGTGCTTTCCTTCCCCTCCCTCCCTCGACTTACTTTCTCCCGCAGCAGACCACTCCCTGCGCTCATAGAAGAGAGGTCGCATTTAGTCATTTCTCTCTCTTGCCCTTCTCGACCGGTCAACTGATGTGACAGCGATGGCGCTTGCTCACTGATCGTCGTGATACCTTTCCTCTGAGAGTCGTGAATCTTTCGCAGGTCGGAAAAACCAGATTCCGGGGAGTGGGGGTTTCTCTCTCTCTCTGCATCTTTATTCCTCCTCTAGAGATCCAGTAAAATATTCTCTCCCTACTCCCCACGTACCTGCGGTTGGCCGAAAGAATGTCATCTCCTCGAGAGTAGGTCTCTGGTTTGGGTCGCAACGAGGACACATGTTTTAGTGAGATTTTATCTCCAGTCAGTCAGCGAGCGCATCCTCCGAGGCAGCGTCGACATGGCGTCGATGGTCGTAAAGCTAATATGAAGACACGTTTCTTTATGTCTTTTCATCACGCATAGTTATACTGGATGCGTCTTGACGCTACATATATGGCTCTAGAGCAGAAATGAGAAAAACGTAAAAAAGTCATCACGTGAGGAACTATTTACGATCTGGAGATCATAAGTTTTTTGCTGTCGCCATTAATAACTTGAGAAATGCATATAAATGTGTGCGTATTGTTTGATGGATAATTCAGAGTCGGATTTATCTTCAAGTTTTAACTTTGAAGCGATCGACTGAAGCATAAAATAGATAGGATACCGAGGCGTATCCATTTATTTTACTTTTTACAAATTTTGTAATTTTTAAAAGAATGATATTGGAGATTAGCCTTGAATTATTTTGATTTTTGTTTTGTTTGATGTAATAATTTTACCATCCCGTTTTATATAATACTTACAAGGCGAAATGCCATGTATTGTGATGTTACACGGAACGACTTATTCCATTTGGATGGAATAACGTGTTCTATAAAGCGATGTTTTAGCAGACGAGTAAATTTTACCAACGGAACAGTCCATCTTACTGATATTATATTTTCAGAGATTCTTTCAAATAGTAGGACAATTGAGGCGCTCAGCACAAAGTTACCTAAGCCCAAAACAAAGAAACGCAATAGGCCACTCTTGCATCTAATTTGTACGCAAAAAGAGACTTTTGGCTTTTTGCAGGATATATTATGGTGTGTGGCTTAGAACAGTTTTGTATTTTATAGTTAAACTCAATACGATTTTCATGTGAGAATAAATTTAAAAGTAGACATTTTGTGGCTCAGGCCACTTTTGCGCTGAGTGCTTCAATTATAATGACAAGAACAAATTAATTATTATTCGTTGAAAATATTTCAAATGATAATTTTTTATTTGGAAATTTTGGAACGTATTGTTAATTATCAGCCCGTTCGAAAAAGTATTCAATCGAAGTGAATACGGCAGAAAAGACCTCGGAAAGTACTTTTTTCCATCAGTCCTCGTTTCTTTCGAATAATATTAACGTTACGCACGAGATATCAAATTTAAACTTCGTGGAGATAATAGTTTCATTAATTGATCACGAATTATTTGCTTTTTTTAAATCTTAGTATTTTATATACGAAGACTCCAGCGTTTTTTTCAGTCAACGAACCGGCGCCGCCGTTGAAAACCCCCCTTATCTGGTAATGGTTGAAAATAAGCTTGTTTTATATACACGAGTTATAAAGATACGCCCTTTAATAGTCACTCGCCTATATGGCCCGAGGGGTATGGCGCATTATTGCCTAGTTCCCGGAAAATTACGAGACGAAAATTGTAGTAACTCCTTCTCATTGGATGAATTTAGAATAGAAATGGGAGGGCCGCTTTATTTTTTGAGCGCTATTCGCAACGGAATTTCATCGTTTTACGACCGCAAATCTCTCCGTCATCCGAGAAAACGGCCACGCGCGTCTCTCGCGCAACTCCGTGCTGAAACAGGGTGTCACATTTTGATGGACCGGCACGCCCTAAACATCTCCCCATCGAGATGCTTCTTCACGGATCGCGGACCGCAAATTATACTTGCTCCAGACGCGCCCTATCCATTGACTGCCGTATCGCAGCTGCTCCATTATTCATGTTCTACATAACCGAGCCTATGCGCCTGCTCGCAAACGCCAACGCCGTGGTAATGATAATTATTATTGCGGTTTTTCCTTTTTCGTTGCAAAGGTATCGATGCAACCAGGTTGAAAAACAAATTTTTAGCTTGTTGTTACGGACTAATCTCCACCGATCATCGAAGTCTCACGGTGTTGTAGGGTTAGGACGAGAGGGCACCGACTGCGGAAATGGGCCACGCTATATATTTACCGGACGAAATGACGGTAATTGCAATTTCACTCACTCCCATCGTATAATTGAAGTGCCCGCAAATTCCTATGATAGACACAATCCTGCGAAGGGTAAATGCATTATAGTTATTTTATTGCCTTTAATAATACCAGCGTCGGAACGTCATTTTCACGAGGCAGTACAGAAAACAAATTTGTCCTGAAAATGTTTTCTGAAACGTAAGATATAATGACGCAAAAAGGTTGACATTTTATCCACTTCGTTTTATGTACTTTTAAAGACCTTTTCTACTCGAACAACGTGTATACAAATAATAATGTCAAATAATTATAATGAAATAAACATTCCGCGAATTGAATTTATTTTGATTTCATTGCGCGCATTTGTCCTAAATTGCACGTGCCTCTCAACATATAAATTTAGAGATTGTTCAAGTCGTAAAGGAATATTTATTCAAATCATTCGGAAGAGGAAGAATATGTAAGATTTTTTATTTTTACCTTTCTTAAAATTTATCTTTGCGTTAAACGAAAATCATTTCACGTAAAACTGTTAACTTACATAGAATAGCGAAAAGCGTCCTCTCCGTCCCTTACTCGGATTCGCAGTCTAACAAGAAGGCTTCTTCTGCCATGGGATCCGCTCTCGGCGGACGCGAGCGGTCGTCGCACGCCGCTTCCACGTTTCAACGCGACGCCGAAGAGGGTTCCTCCTCCTCAGGTACTCCCGGAACGGGGCCGTGGCGTCGTGTCGGGAACAGAGGGCTCTCGATTAATTCGGAGACGAAACGAACGCGTCTCGCTTTGAATGAGACGCCACTTCCACACGCGGGACGCCAGTCTTCGCCATCCCTTTGCTCCTCTTCCGCGCGTCGTCGGAGAACAATGGCTTTACGAGGATCGCCGCTTCGGGCGTCGTTAATCACGTGCCGCGTGTTCTTGCGAGGAACGGAGACTCCTCTCGCTGTATCGGACGGAGAATCGCGCGGCACGCAACCGAGCCGCTTCTTCCCGTCATCTTGTTCCCCTGGCGCATCTTCCTCCTTCCCTCGACTCTCGGAGCGCACTGTCTGGTGGGAGAGGATGATGGCCGGCGGCGTATGGGCTCCGTTGGAGACGAGACTGTTGAAGAGTCGCGCACGGGGAAAAGAAGGCTCACGTAGCTTCGGATGGGATGAGATCCTCCGGAGATTCTCTACATCTACATGATACCCTGCAAGTCACCTTTTTGGTGGATGGCAGGGGGTGCAGTGCACCAAGGGTATTGTCGATCCATAATGAATAGCAATTAATATACGAACTCTTTCAACAGTTCCTCATTTTCATAGAAAAAGAAGCGTCGTAAATGGAGAATGAATTGTAGGTTTTTTTGACGTTTTTGCGGCTTAAATGCTTCTATAAATGAATATTTGTGGTTTTGTCTTGAAACCGTGAAATGATAATGCATGTAAATGATGTTTTATTTCAGCCAGTGAGCAGTTGATTTTAAATATTATTATCAATTTACAAGGTAGTGTATTACTTTTTACAAATTCAAATAAATGATTAATCACACGTTTTGCCTCACAAAGTCATCATCGAGTCCTTTATGTTGTTTGTTTAAATTTTTAAATATGCAATTCACAAACTTACGACTCCTTTCGTCCACGGACGTTTTTCTAATAGCTTCGAAAAAATTTCCCCTCTTTCTCTAAAAACCATATAACTGATCAGTATATAAAAATACTAATAAAAGTAGTATTTTATAGCATACATCGATAAATTGAATTTTTAGTTAGGTGATTTGCAACTAAATATCACAAAAATGTAATAGTATTCCTTGTAAACGGATTTTTTTCGGCCAAATAGTGCAAATATTTCTCTCAAACTGTTTGGAGGAATTCTTCTCTTACGCAAAGAGAATTAATTGATGGTTATATGCCCGCGGATTGCTATCTCGAATACGCGAGGAATTTGAACCCGCGTTTGCTCTCCGGGATAAAGATGGGTCGCCTATCTCGTTTACCCATCGATAGCATTGGAAGGGATTGCTTACTCGCATGCTCCAAGCTACCTCTTCACTTGCTTCCATCAGGGCACCCGCAGTGAGCTATGGTTTTAGATTAATGGAGGGTTCTTTCGAGATTACACATTGGTTGACTGTAACGACCTTCTTCAACCCACAGGTAGTTGAAAGTTTTTTCCTGAGGACAGGAAACTGTGCTTGTAAATTTTGGATTGCAGGGGATTTAATATCTGGTGCCCTAAGGGTGAAGCAGAAATGCTAATCTCGCACAATAGGCGATTTCTCAATAATGAAATGTGTTTGAATGCACGTGAGATGAATGTGAGATTTTTGCCTTGTTTATTTCTGTCCCAATTACGTTGTAACGTCTTCGTAGGGAATTTTTATGTTTGAGTTTTTACTTAATCTACTTAAATCCAGTTTTGATGCGTATGAACTCTAGACGGTTGGTTAGCGTGTCTGGCTCCCAACTACGCGAGTTCGAATCCTCCCGAGGGGGTGGTCGTATCTGATCGTTTTTATTATCGTTATTATCATCCTTGTAAGAGTCTTTATGAGCCGGTTAAATTTAATAAAAAATATAAATTTTAAACGACCAAAATAATTTGAACGAATAATAAAGAGTTTCCTAGATAGAGTTAGAACGAATGGCAGACATACAACTATAAATACAGGCATATCTCGCTTTGCGCTACCCCGTTTTAAGCGGACTCGTTATAGCGCGAGTCAGGCCCGCGCCTACCAGGTTTTCAAACAAAGGTGGCCAATTATTGAGGCAGACTAACCATATTAGAAATTCCATTTTTTACAGACTTATGGATGTTAGTTATATCGTTCATGGATCCCCATTTATAGAGTCAGGATGTGATACTATACAAGAAATCCCGAGGACGGCACACCGTTTTTATCTCTCGATCGACGGCTATTTTGGCGTTATTATTTTCAAAGAAAGGTGACTCCGAATAAATCCTCCTCAATGATTTTTTTAGGGTTTCATTAATACAGGAAATAATTACAATTTTGTCTGAATATAATAAAGTTTTTAGTTTTCTACGCCATTTGAAAATTACCGATGAAGATAAATTATTGAAAAAATGTAAAGATTTGCATCTGGCGTTGATGGATAGAAGCCGAAAATAAGCTGTTTTTCAGATTAACGGCGCATTTTTATTAATATTATACTTTAGTTTTCGCGTCCATGCAACCTATCCTCATTGACATAATGATCCCACTTAGCGCGAAAATTTCATGAACTTATCTGTCGCGTAAAGCGAGGTATTGCTCTACATGGAATATCTTTTTACGGCGTTAATATTATCAGCCACTAACGAGATTTAAATTGCATTTGAAGCTTTATTTGATTTAGACGTATAGTATTAACTATATTTCATAATTTTGCAATTTAGTAAACCTATGATCCAGTATCATCTCAATTTAAATTCTATTCTATCTACATCTCTGGCATTTGAAAAAACAATTTGGCATCTACAGTAGAGTCTCCTAGGTAACGGATTTTTTCATCAAATTATTTTTACTGACCATAAATCTGTAATAAAAATTATAATTCAAGTTTTCATTTTGTTATTCTTATAAAAATTACGATTCTTTAATGATGGTTCTTATGACTGCATATTTTTGACAGGATTGAATTTTCTCTTTATAAAAATTTCGTTCTTTGTAGGATATTAGACCTATTCAGTAACTATTTTTTGGGCTTATGAAGGAAAATATATTGCTCGAGTATGCAAACTTTCATTATATGATAAAAAAACTTTCATATATCTTGAAACGGAAAGATTCAGATGCTGGAGGAAGTTGCTTTGACGTACAATACACAAGCTGTGAATACATTTGCTGCAAACTGCGCTTTCCTTTAAGATATGAATTCACTACAAATAAGTCTACGCTGGATAGGCTTACAGATTGGGACGTCAAAATCACATAGCAAGTTACATACAGTTTGTTCTTTAGATAGTACAGAAAAAGTTCAGTTACTATTTGTTCCGACCGATGGAGCCGTTAGGATAGCTTTAATCCTAATTCAATATTTTTGCTTTACTTTACGCAGTGACTTCAGATAATACAGAGTATTTTTAGAGAGTTTTTTTAAAACTAAGATGAAATGGCAGAGTTGGCCTTATCCGGGCCGTAGATTCAATCGGGAAGAAAGAACTTGCTATGCTAATTCATTCGAGCTGTACCAATAGGGATGCTGTCACGAATCTTGATCTTGGTAGAATCAAAATTGACATTTTTAGCTTATTTTTATCAAAAAATACGTGTGGGGTCGTAAATTTATTAAAACGGAAATTTCGGCTGCACCAAAAGTCTCAGAAAGGGAAATTTTTGGAGGGAAGAGGAAAGGTGATTTCAACAGTCAACTGTGTCAGTAGGTTTCTTTCAGTATGCCCTCCGTTCTTCCGTTATGCATAAGAATATATATATATATATATATATATATATATATATATATATATATATATATATATATATAAAATTTCAATTTTAGTATATATATATATATATATATATATATATATATATATATATATATATATATATATATATATAATAAAATTGAAATTAGATCGAATAAAAATATCTATAATGATAAAAAATTCAGAACACACGGCACTAACTATGACTTGATTTAACATAAAACGTCCTTAATCCATTCGTTTTTACAATTAAAATTGTCTTTATATATAATTACCCAATGTCTGTCCGTCTGTCTGCCAGTCTGTTTGTCCGTCCGTCCTCCCTTTTATCTCTTGGACAGTTTGTCATAGCGAAATTCTGTAAACGCCATTTTGCTTCTGCCAACTAGGAGACCTCGGGAAAAACTATTTACGTTTACGGAAGTGTCCCGGATTCGACTCCGGGAAACGATTATATTTTTACTTTCCCCATAAGTAGTATAAAGGAAAGTATTTTTTTCATGAAAAAAGTCGACTTCGAGATTTCAATGGAAATACAAGTTTTGAAGTCCCCTGAACACATTTTGACCATTTTCTCGATTATGTCTGTGTCTGTGTGTGTATGTGATAGCTTTTTGTGGGTGCTCTAACTCAAAAACTATTAATCAGGTCAACGCGAAATTTTTTATTTAACATTTTTATGAAAGTCACAAAAACTGATTAGTTTTTAGTCAAAATCGGTTAACCGGAAATCTCTTGTCACCTATCCGTTATTTTAAAATATTTGATTTAATATTTGATAAATGTAAAAATGTAATGGAATAAATGTTATAGGAAATTCAATTTTCTACAACCTTTCTTTGAAACATTTTCCCATAATATGCATTGTTTAAGAGATATCTTATATTTTTAGCTGCCACCACCACGCCACCTACCGACTATTGTTAACAATTGACTCTTAGTTACGCCTTAGTAACGCTCATTTTTCTTTTTTTAATTATTGGAGCTTTGTGGCTGTACCCAATATCAGAAGGCTTTGGTTTGAGTTTATTTCTGTTCTTTGTAATGTCTAAAATTTTCTCGGTTTCTTAAATTATTTTTCATTATGTAACCTATTTGTAATTTTTAGAAATATTTCAGGTATGGAGAAAGCCATGTGGTGGCCACATCAGATTTTGCAGTATAACATACCAAATTATGACGTTACGAATGAGTATTCTTTTCAGTAATACGTGCTTTTTCGCCTGAAAATTACTCAGAGGCAATCCAAACTCATTTCTAAGATATTATTGCATCAGATCATCATAACGGTAGGGATATGAGGGATTTCCTATTGGAAGGGCTCCATTCCATTCCGAACTTGGGAAATCTGTCGTTCTAAGAGTCATCACACGATCGAAGTATTAACAAACATTGCCGTCGTTTCAAAGTCAAGGAAATAAGACAAAACAATACCCTCAAGATAGAAAAAAGTATACTCCATAAATGGAATACACTGAGATTTCAAAGGCGTTCTTTATAGGGAACTAGCTGGAGTTACCCGGCTTGGCTCGAGAAAGTTTTCTTTTAAGTAGCAAATGATTTTTATTTCACGAGGCCCCTCTCTGTCGGTGCCCCAAAATTTCTCAAATATGTTATTCGGAGAAGTGGTTCACACGGAATTTTAACTACAACGTAAAGAAACCATTGAAAAATTTTATTCAGGCTTGTGCTCGTGGGTGTATCTCAATGGCGATTCCATCTAATAATCAAGGCAGACTGCTTTTCCAAGAATATTTGGCATAATCGAGCAGTTTTATTTAAATAGAAATTACTCCGAGTGCACCATAAGCCCTGAATTTTCGTTCCCCATTCCTTAATTACGCAAACGACGTTTACATTAACATTTAATATTTGATCTTTTGTATTGTAAAGTTTTACCATTTATATTATTACCATTAACGTCTTAATTAATATTCACATGGGTAGATGCACAGAAGCCTTTAAAGCAGCAATAAAATTATGTGGTTTATTTCGATACTATTAGCCAAAACGTAAACAATAAACAATATCTTGGTTACCGAACAAATGTAAGTAGATGTATCGATTTATGTTGCGATAAGTCTTTGAATGGTAATGGTAAAGGATAACAAAGTTCTAATATTCCTTAAAAATCATTTTACTCACTTTAAAAGTATTCATAAACTATATTTAGGCATGAATCCATTTTTACCCTTTATCTTGGTGTTGACCATTCTTCCGCAACGGCGCGCCACGGCGTGGAATTTCCTTGCATTAATCTTTACGTGGCTGGAAAATGGTAATTTAACCGATGAATTTTGCGCCTAAAGGAAAATGTCGAGCGATTTAGCACGTAATACGTACAACTTGAACAGAATTAAAATATCCCGTCTTTCATGCGTAAAATAAGCCATTTCCCGTGATCGTAAGTTAACATTTAGGTATATTTATATCCACATCAGTGAAGGGCTGCATGGCATTTTGGAATTTCTCCACGCCATTTCCCATGCATTCTTATGGAAATATTATTTCGTTGACCGCATGAGGTATGAGAGACCCCACGGTCTGCAAACCTAGACCAAGTTCTTCCTTTGCTCCATAGGATGGACCATGAAACTTTTTAATTCTACGGCTCTTATAGTGTCCGAGTTATTCTCTTTTATATATTAGATGCGTACAAAACGGTATCAATAGATTGGGCGGTTCTCGAATTTTTTTACCCGAAACTAAAAGTAGTTATTATGTGGTATCGTGTACTGTTTTGTGGCTAATGTTGTCCTATAGCCAATTAATCTTTTAATATATAGCTTACAGATCATATAAGAGCTAGTGCGAGAAAAGTAAGGTATTTCATTGTTTCTTGACGGATGCCATTTAACGAAATACGAGTATAAGTTTATTAAAGTAATTATGTAAAGTGGAAGTTCTAATTGACGGATGTTGTTCAAAATCACAATTGTGCGATACACTTTAATAAAAATGACTCCTGCTTAATTTAATGAAAATCCGTCCAGCGGTTTAGGAGACGAAAGTTACGACGGACGGACGAGATGCGTCCATAAGGCTACTATCGCTTCACTGGTAATAAGGCCTAAAAAGGAAAGATCTGCTGAAGCAAAAAGTAATTGACAGTATTTTCAAATGCTAGCGCATTAGACGAGAAGACGGCCATTTCGAGATCTGATGACGTGGCAAAGACATTATTTCAGTCATCTGACGATGTAGAAAAATATTTAAATTGAAGAAAAACAAAATATAAGAAGTTTAAGAAGAAGAAGAGGTATATTCAGCACAACGCATTTTCAGTATAGCGTAAAAATGCGCGTTCCCATGACATACGTTGTATCGAAATTTCACTGTATAAAGATGAAAAGTTATCCATTTTACAGAAACGTTGGAGACTATTGACATCCGAGAGTATTGCGTTCGAAGCAATGAGCGATATGTCAGTCTACGTCGAACGCCTTTCCGCTCCACTTACGCCATTTGTTCTTTTATTCCGCGCCGTGGTGTACGACCAAAGCGCTTGAGTTAACCAGGATGACTGACTCAAAACAATCTCCAGGGATCTCATAGTTGTGCAGCTGGTAGGACGAAAAATAAACTGATGGTGTGTCACTTAGACAAGCGGTCATTAAGAGAGCCCACATCCCCTATGTCAGCGACAAGACCTTCTTACGTTCTTGCTAGAGACGTGTTGACAACTTAATCAGATCGGGCTCTTTCGTCGAAGGACTGAAAAGAAATGGCGTGCGTATCACTGCATGGATCTAGGTATCATAGGAAGCGTGTCTGGTTTTCTCCGATATAAGCAATCAGTTATGTTTGTGATGAATTATGAGCTGTTCGCTTCAGAAGATGATGGGTTTTTTCGGGCTATATAAAGCAGTTCATTGATCGATTGCATATTTTGAAATGTAAAATGACGCTTCTGGAGTATCATTCGAAACGAGAAAATTCGTCGATACATTCTTCGTATATCTGCAGTTGATAATTCGGTTCCAAATATGAATTTAAACCGCGAGAAGAATGAATTTGTTATTTTATTCTTTGTTTCGATACTATTGGTTTATTGTTCGCAAGAAATTGATAAAAATTTCATATAGATTATTTTTAACATTTGAACAAAAATGATCTCGCCCCTAGAATATCTTCCCCCATATGCCTATTATAATGGGAAATCCGACTATGTGCATAAATACCAGTTTCGAGGAAAAATGCCTATTTCGAAAATCCGTGAGCCCATCCATATTTGCGAGAGCGCTCCTATAGTTTATATTACGGATTTGACTTTACTTTCTTATTTTGACTGAAATTTTATGGAAAGGAGATTTCCTTTCTTATCTGTTTCAAACATTACAAATGCTCAAAAGTGTCCAAGCGCGTGAATTAGTCATATTAAATGAGAATTGTTTTATTATAAGCGGTTCTTCGCCTCTTAAACCTTTTAATATTGTTATATTTTAAGCAAGATGATCCAAACGGAACTTATGATGCCTAATTTCCACGTAATTATTTATTTAATACATATATTGGCTTTAGTAGCTTTAAAATAACCGCAAATGAATTGCTCTTTGCGTTCCCAATTTTCATAATTTTGCGTTATAAAATGTTAAAAATACATTCGAACGGAAAACTAAATTGATCGGGCGTATTTGTGTGGAAAAAATAACGCGTGTGTGTGTACATACTAAACTATGCCGAGTTCAACAATAATCGTTTCTAAACAGGGGAATCAGCGAGTGAAACAAGTTACCTGAAGTGCTCTTGAAGCCCTTACCTAAGGACGCGAAACATTCTAAACGTAGAGTTAGTTCATGTATGCATGGTAAAAATAAGACGAACTATGAGGAGGAATATTAGTAACATCCATATCTATGTAACTGTGCCTAAGTGCAGGAAAAGTAGGGGATTGCTTGGAAAGGTGAAGTACGGTGGGGACTTCGTGGGCCCCGTGACCGCTACGGTAGCCGTGAAGGCCTTCCATGAACCCACGGAAATCCGCACTCTAGGCACTGATTGTAATTAGTTTGAAATTGTATATTGTTAAATATTTTTAAATATATTTTAATATTTCTAATATAATTTATGAGGACTTTATTTGTAAAATTGAAATTTTAGAATTACATACTATGTTTTCCTTGCCACCTGGCCGGCTGGCCAAATTGCAATGTTTTTTAAATAAATAAAAAAACAATGTAAAAAAACTCTCGTAATGACAGATAAACACTGCAAGTACACCAGTATTTACGCAAAATTCGAAGAAATGCGATCGACAAGCAAAGTTCTACGATAAAAACTAAAATTTACATTCCTTTCCTCAGAGCACAGTACAAATCCTGCTTCTATATTACATTTATAAGATATTATAATGTGCAAGAGAAAATTATTCTACACGATGGATTTCAGATTTACAATGTAATTCAAATAGGAAGGATAGTTCCTGGAATTGAATCCGGAACTTTCATTCTTTGCAACAAAAACTATCCTCTAGAGCTCGGCCCCATTAGCAAGAGATTTTCACCAAGTTTTATGAAAATCGGTCTATTGGTTCAAAAGTTAAATGAGGTGATAGGCAGACAAACAGACAGACAGCCAGGCACAACGTAGTTTCATTCTGGAAAATAGGCTAAAAATACTCTCTTTACGTGATAAAAGCTTTGTTGAGGATAGAACTAAAAATCAGCGGTGACTGGTAATGTTTAAAATTGTGTGCTCAATGATAAATTTTAACGGTGCAACATATTTTGACCATCTTTGCCCCGATCGTAGTTATTTATTATAATTTTCGTATTTCCAATATATAAGGATATAATTATATGTCCAGATATAAAAATAAATTACAAGTAGTAACATAATATTTGCATTGAAAAAAGAAGAACTTTGTATTTCTTCTTCTTTTTTCAATATGAGTAAATTCCACCGAATTGAGCCTGACCTCATTAATGATATAATATTTGCAATTGCAAATGTAGTACTGTTTGATTCTTGCCGATTGCAGTCGATAAATCGTGTAATATTTTATATTTCCTATATTGATAGTTATTTATAAGCTATTTTGTAGTTTAAAATAAATAATTGGAAATTTCAATTAAAAATGATACAGCGAAGAATTTTTTTCAACCTTAGTGAAAATTGCTAGTGTTGCATTAGTCTGTATGGTGCTATGTAATTTTATAAAATTTGAACTGATGTTTCATGGTATTGCATTTGATTTGTTTTAGAAATAAGCATATTTCAAAAAGTAAAATTAGCATCAGTTCAACTAGTCTGTTATACTTGATTTATCAACAGAGAGAAATCGACGCAACTTCCACTGTTGCATGCAATGGTAATCCTTCAGTGCATGTCTTCGGAAATGCAAACGCGTTCTTGGACTTATCGACCATTTAGGAACGACCTTGCTTCCTTTAATTTCAACACTAAAAGCAGAGTTAACTCGGTGATACCACCGTTCCAGTGCCTTTCCCTCTCTCCTCCTTTCGGTAACGGGTAGGTGCCTGTTCGCCCGCGGACCTTAAATTGCATGGGACCTCGTTACCAAGTCTCTTATTGGAGCGGGCCTCTCCTCTCTCTTTCCCATCCAGCCTCCAAAACTCACAGCGCCTTCAGAAAATGATTGACAGGTAAATAAGACAGGAATAATCGAACGATCGGTATCGAGTCTCCCTTGATGCACGTATGTGACCGGAACACCCGTACACATGTGAGGATAGAGAGAGAGAGTGAGAGGAGGGTGGAGGATAGAGCGTGTCTGCCACGATACGCACAGTGCGTGATTTCAAACGTTTAACATAATTTTTGCGATTGTATCCTCCTGATACATCTGATGGGCTGAACTCTTTTCCGAGTAGGGCTGATGCTGTGGAATTAAACACCCAATTTTTTTTCTCTCTCTCTCGATTTTATTCCCCCATCCCGCCAACTCCGCTTGTAGTCCACCTCATCTATCTTCTCTCTCTCTCTCGCTCGCTTTTTTCTTCCTCTCCCTTTCTATTCCTCTCTCGCTCCCTCTTCTCTTCCCCTCTCTCTTCCACTCTCGCTCCTCTCTTTCTCTTCCACTCTCGCTCCTTCTCTTTCTCCCTCTCTCTTCCCATCACTCTCTCTCTCTCTTTCTCTTCGTCTCTTTTTCTCTTCCTATCTTTCTATCTTTTTCTTCCTCTCTTTCTCTTCGTTTTTCTCTTCCTCTCTTTCTCTCTCTTTTTCTTCCTCTCTTTCTCTTCCTCTCTTTCTCTTCCTCTATTTCTCTTCCTCTCTTTCTTTTCCTCTCTTTCTCTCTCTTTTTCTTCCTCTTTTTTTCTTCCTCTCTTTCTCTTCCTCTCTTTCTCTCTCTTTTTCTTCCTCTCTTTCTCTTCCTCTCCTTCTCTTCCTATCTTTCTTTTCCTCTCTTTCTCTCTCTTTTTCTTCCTCTTTTTTTCTTCCTCTCTTTCTCTTCCTCTCTTTCTCATCCTCTCTTTCTCTATCTTTTTCTTCCTCTTTTTCTCTTCCTCTCTTTCTCTCTCTTTTTCTTCCTCTCTTTCTCTTCCTCTCTTTCTCTTCCTCTATTTCTCTTCCTCTCTTTCTTTTCCTCTCTTTCTCTCTCTTTTTCTTCCTCTTTTTTTCTTCCTCTCTTTCTCTTCCTCTCTTTCTCTCTCTTTTTCTTCCTCTCTTTCTCTTCCTCTCCTTCTCTTCCTATCTTTCTTTTCCTCTCTTTCTCTCTCTTTTTCTTCCTCTTTTTTTCTTCCTCTCTTTCTCTTCCTCTCTTTCTCATCCTCTCTTTCTCTATCTTTTTCTTCCTCTTTTTCTCTTCCTCTCTTTCTCTCACTTTTTCTTCCTCTCTTTCTCTTCCTCTCTTTCTCTCACTTTTTCTTCCTCTCTTTCTCTTACACTTTCTCTTCCTCTCTTTCTCTTCCTCTCTTTCTCTTCCTCTCTCCCTCCTTCCCTCTCTTTCCCTCTTCGCTCGTTATCCGCCCCTTCTCTCTCTTCCTCCCTCAACCGGTTGAGATGGCTTGTAAGATACGTTGGGCACCGCTGGGTCGCGCGAGCTGTGGTCGTATGGTTTCTCTCCTGGGGATTATCTCAACCGTCGGTGTTATACGGCTGTAGGATGCGAGGAGAGGCGAACGAGCCATAAAAAAATAATACGAGCTTCTATAACGAACCATTGTTAGGCTCCACTATAAAAAATCGTGCCAAGGAAACGGATAGGTTTTTACGGGCGTGCACTCTCTCACCTCACAAGCTTCTGCGGGCTTATTGTTTGGAAAACTTGCCGTAAACGAAGATTTCTTATAACATAAACTATTGTATTGCCTGTGGATATATTGGCGGGTGATAAATAATTATGTGAAGATATAATGTAGGAGAACGATCGGGCATATAACGAGCTTGTTGATCGCAAACTGAGATAACTGCGTAAATTTTCATGCTTATATCCTAGAACATGATAATGGGGCTCTTCACCGGAAAAAAAACTTACAGAATTTCGTGGTGAGATGAATATATTCGATTTTTATTTGGTACCATTTTGTATTGGCGATTCCTGAATTGCACATCGAAAGTAACAACTAATTCTACTAACAGCATCTATATGGATCGTTCGAGCTTTGCGTTGTAGATGATAAGGTTGGATTAAATTTATTGACACTAGGTTGCTTGCACTTAATTCTATATTGCTTTAGGTATCGATTTTCCAAACACGAGAAGAGAAATATCACTTAACCTATGTTGAACTTTCCTTATCTTGTGCAGTTGTACTTCCTTTAACCTGAGATTCCCGTAACGAATTATTTAAAGCTTGGATCAAGGAAATAAAACGCTAGATGCAATTTGATTTTTAAATCTCTTCCTAAACGCAACTAAGATTCACAAATGTGCTTTTGGCAATAACTATTCAAATGGCTAATTGATGCTTAACAATAAAGAGAATTATTCAAATTACGCTGTTATTAAGTCGCATTAAAAGCGATAAGTGTGTTTAACAATATTATTCGTTGAGAACATCTTTCGCTTGGAATTTTAATGTTTACTTCATTGTGAAGCTTTTATTTTAGTATTAATCACT
Source organism: Tanypteryx hageni (assembly GCA_028673005.1). Taxonomy (NCBI): domain Eukaryota; kingdom Metazoa; phylum Arthropoda; class Insecta; order Odonata; family Petaluridae; genus Tanypteryx; species Tanypteryx hageni. Next base: position 79,637,560 of record CM054118.1, on the reverse strand, counting down.
AATTTTTGATCGAAATCAATAATTTATATAATTTTTCAGTTGCTTGCAACCGTATTTAGTTGGTGGGAGTTTATCAACGGCATTGTTAGCCTATAATAAAAACAAATAGTTCTGTAAATAACTAATCCGCCTACTTTCCTTTCAATACAATTTTGATATATAACAAGTAGGGGTGTACACAGGTTTCCCATGGTGCAGATGTGCTTTTCGTCAAATTAGCCGTAGTATAATCGTACATATGTATTTGCTTTGAAATCAGAAAAGTATTTTTCCTTATATTGTCGTAGCCATGCCATTTTGATCCGTTCTAAACATATTCATATCGTTCTCCCATTCTATGCTGGCCCTACAAATGAAATTTCTTTGAAATCCGTTCTGCCTATAACTTTGAAATTCATTGCTGCAGAAACATTTTAACCTTGTTATTGTGGTAACCCTGTTTAGTCGACCCGGTTGAAATAGGATATTTTGGCTATTCATTTAATTATATGAAGATTAAATATTCTATATTTGGTTAAAATTCATTAGGTCAGTTCTCTAGAAATGCCTGATAAAGAAATATTATTTTACTTTTTACTATGGTAGCCCTGCTCTTTAGCTTCGCTTTAAAGGTCTTGATTTAATTATGGTATGTTGTCTAAATCTTAAATACATAATTTAATTGAAATCCTTTCAGGAAATTCCTTCCAAATCGTTAATTACTGAAAGAGTTAAATTTGTAATACTGGCACCCCTGTTGGGCTGATTAGGTTTAAACATGCTAATATGTTATTTGTATATATGGGTATATTATACGTATTAAATTTGGTTAAAATTGATTTAGACAGTTCAACACAAATACGTGTAAAAAGATTTTTTTATTCCTTGTACTGTAGCAATCCTGCTTTCTATATATATACTAAACATCTTGATTTTTTATTTTATGTTGCGCGCCTACTTTATACAAAATTTCCTTGAAATCGGTTAGGCCAATTCCTTCCAAATTCATAATTACCGAAAAGTTTAACTTTGCAATTGTGGCACTCCTGGTTAGTCGATTCGGTTCAAATATATCATTTTGGTCATTAATTTATGTGAAGATTCTATGTACCAAATTAAATGGAAATCGGTTCATTCATGAAGATGATGTTAGTGGGACACACACGGACACTCAGACGATCTCGGTGTCCCGCCAATTCGTCGCCGGAAATTGGTCGCGCGGCAATTCGTCGCGTGTCAAATTCGTCGAAATACAAATTCGTCGCATGGCAAATTCGTCGCGTGGAAAATTCGTAGCGTGGCAAATTCGTCGCTAGCAAATTCATCGCGTGGTAAGTTCGTCGCAAGACAATTTCGTCGCTTGGCAAATTCGTAGCGTGGCAAATTCGTTGCAAATTCAGGAATCGTTGAGGAAATTGGAAATTTCTTCATTAATCCTACGATACACCATATTTAGTGTATGAGAATATATTCGTATCTTGTCTTTTATACGTGTTTTAACAAACTTCATTTCTATGTAGATGATTGAGATTTCGCAGGAATCCAGCGCGTGCCCGCTGCAACTACCCCGCTAAACCAATTAGGGAAAAAGTTTAATGGCTAGTTTCTCGAAAAACAAAACAATACTTATTCTATCGATCATCCAAATCTTCCTTAGTCGTTAGGTCGACTGTTCACTGAAAAAATGGCCGCAATGGAATAGGCCATTCTCGAATTATTCGTTAGCGGAGAGCATGTGAATGATATCTGCTCTGTAGTCCGTAGTAAAATTAGACTTTTTGCCGATGATACCGTTCTATATAAAGAAATAAAAAACCAGAAGGACCATCAGTCGCTTTGTGTAGACTTAAGAGCCATTTCAAGGTGGTGCAAAGAATGGCAAATTGAAATTAATTACACTAAATGTGCCACAGTTACGTTTTGGAAAAGTAAGAACATAGAAGTAGGTTTTGAGTATAAAATAGATGGAATAAATATTCAAGCAGCCGAGTATGTAAAATATTTAGGATTAACTATTTGTCGAGATCTTTCATAGGACATGCACATTCGTCGAGTTATAGGCGCGGCCAACAATAAACTGGCTTTCATATGTAGGATAGTACGGAATACTACAGCAAAAGTACGTGAAACATGTTTCTTATCACTGGTTAGACCGCAAGTGGAATACGCCTCATGAATATGGGATCCGTACGAGAAGGGACATATAATTCAATTAGAAAGAGTGCACCGCAGAGCAGCCAGATTCGTAAAACAAAAGAAAGCGTCACCTCATTATTCAAGGATTTGAACTGGGTACCACTAGAGGATCGTAGATTGAACTCAAAGTTGCGGCTTCTGGAGAAATATAGATAAAAAAGACGAGGTTATAGGAATAATTGAAGCACCAACGTATATAGGTAGAAACGACCGTGACGATAAGATACGTGAGATCGATTGTAGGACGGAGCGTTATCTAGGCTCGTTCTTTCCGAGGACAATACGAGATCACAATAGAAAATTTCAACCTGCGATAGAAAATCTTTAGGTAGGTTTTGGTGCATTGCACCCCCTGACACCCACCAATTAGGTGAATTGCAGGGTATCATGTAGATGTAACAGGGTTACGAACTGCTCATTATATATCATTAATTGAGATAACTGTTAGCAATAACCACAAAATAATTTTATTTTAAATTATTAACCATTTTTAATTACTCCGATTTTTATTTGATGTTTTGTTTTGTTAAAATGAGATTAGGATAGGCATTGTTAAGTTGAACGATACGACAGTTTAAAATAAATTTGTGTTAAATCCACATAAATATATACACGTACGATCAGTTTCGATGCATCACCATCATCATCATCATCAGGCAAAACGAATAAAAAAATATATGGCCAGAAACAGAAGGAGGTTGGGAAGGAAACAAAAAGGTGGAGAAAGGAGGGGAGACGAGAGGGGGAAGTGCGGGAAGATGGGAGGTTGGGGTTAAGGTTGGTTGGGGAGGGAGTGAGAAAGAGAGTGGATAACACTGAGGGTCCTAGATGATTAGCGGGAGGAGTGAAGTTGGAAGGGAAAGGGATAAACCAGGGGAAGATAAGGTAAAGGAAAGAATGACACTATGGAGGAGGGGATGGCGGAAAGTGAATTCTAAGTAAAATGTGGAAAAGTCTTAACGTGCGTTTCCATACACGCGTTACGAGCCTTGAGAACTGACGCTACCCAATCAGAGGCCTTGCTTGAGACGATACGACGCGTTGGAGAAATGGGGAGAACGGACATGAATACAGGGGAATGGGAAGGGAACAGGAGTTCGTTAACTAAAAGAAAGTCGGATTTTGGTTTTGGTGTAAGATTTCAATTTTTCCAATATATCTTATTGATGTATGTTATCTTATTTTGTTTCATCCTAAATGGCCGACGGAAAGTTAAATTTATGAGATCCTTTTTCTTTTCCTCGATTCATCGATACATGGATTCCGGATTGACAGAGGGTCCCGCGCAACACTCTCATTTGCATTTTATTTCGTGTTTATGCGTGGTTATCTCGGCTGCAATACTGGAGGGGTAGTCATAGGAAGCTGTGTTATAAGGGCAAGAATGAAAATGGAAAAAACTTACATATGTTTGAGTGAGAGGAGTATTTACCAAGAAAGTATTGCCAGATATTTTTATAGCATATGAAAAACAAAGTCGGACGAAAATTTATCTGCATCTTGGACGGCGGGACATTTCACTGCCAATGCGCGACTCCTCGGGATTTCACTGTGCAAATCGTGACATTGAAAATAACAGAAAAATATTTCCTACTTCTTCAACGGTTCCTGAATTTGCGACGAATTTGCCACGCGACGATTTTGTATCGCGACGAATTTGACACGCGACGAATTGCCCGCGACGAATTGTCAGCGACAAATTGACGTAGAACCGACGATCTCATTAGACTACTTTCCATCTTTTGGAAAGTAGACTAAAAACTACAGAAAAGGTCTTAGAAAAGTGAACGATATTATATATCAAAAAGTATTATTTTCTGAATTATTGCTTAAATTAATCATTTCGATGAATTAATTATTCTGTTAGTCAAATTATGAGTTTCAAAATAATTCTCATTCTAAAAAAACATCTTATGCTAGAATAAGGTACTAATGAAAACGACTATAAATTGCCCGTAATACAGTTCTTACATATTTATTACAATTTTGTTCATTGTGATTTTTCTTGAACTTAAACTAGGTATAACCCTATAGGTATCTATAAATAACGCACAGATCGTGTCAATGTTAACAATATTTCTGTAGTAATTTTTACCTTCAGATGCAAGTAGCGGCCAAACAGCATTGCTGATAAGGATTTAAAGTGTGAATATTGTAAAAGTTTTTATAAAATTTGTATTTAAAAAATATAAATTCATATTTATTGTGATATCTATGCAAGGGGTAGTGTCATACTATTTCGGACATATTGAACAGGGCTTGTACTGCATATATATTCCCTTAAAAATCTCCTTTAAAACCATTTTCGAAAAGATGAAAACTAACCTGCGAGTTTAGAAAAATTCGCGCCAGCTGTTTATGTCAAGAGACAGAATAATGAGCTAAATAAAACAAGATATAACACGAGAAAGTTTACGGGAGAATCGCTCCTTATAAATTAACCTTCTGCTTATCTTCATTGGCCGAGCGACAAAAAGAATAAATATTTATGACAACTTTAAATTTATCCGATGAAATAATCGTCGTCTACGAGGTCTGTGAATGCGAACGTTATGGCCTCGCACGGCCGTCAAGTATACCTGCAGAGGCAAGAGGCGGCGACTGCGGCGTATCACATCCGGCCCATAAAATTATAACGTAGGATTTGTGATGCTATCGCACACTTGAACGGCAAATTCGCTGTGGCCCATAATGTATGTTTCTACCCGGCGTAGGAATCCCGAGCCGGAAAATTGCTTTTATTATCTATTCTTAAGTTTCCGCTTGGTATGTTGAGATTAGGTCATAATTCTCTGCTGTCCTCAACTTATACGACTTGGATTAATATTTTGCGTTCTCCGTGTCAAATTAACAGTTATTTCTCGCTGGAAATAATTTTAATATGGAGATATTACTGCAGAAATATTTCTGATTTCATTTTCAAAGCGCGTTACGTTTTACCTCACATGGAGATTAAATTAAATTTATATTTTTTATGAAACTGAAATTTTTTAAATAATCACTTAAATTATAACAGTAAATATTTGCCTTAGGCGTAGGATTATCTTAGATTGAGTATATCTGGAGGTTTTAACTATAATTTACTGCTGTGAGAGAAGCTAACGCAGCAAAATTACCCAGGACCTTATTATTGTTTTAAATACGAGTTGTCGGTGCTTGCATACTAAAAGCGCTTAAAAAATCACCATACACCAAGATCTAAACTGGTTAATAAACCAACTCGATCTCCAGATTTATAATTAATATATATCACACTAAAAATAATAATAATATAGAAATAAATGGAATATTTTGTTTCGGATTAAGACGTCACCATAAGTTCATCTCGTTGGTTGACTTTAACGATATTATGTAATATAGTACATTAATTCCCAATAATAGCATTAAATCAATGCTCTTGAAGTATGGAAAATAAATTCCCATTGAAAGACATTGGAGTCGTTGCTATGGTAGTTTGTATTTTGAGCCTACTTTCCAGAATGGAAATAGGTTTATCGTTTTGTCGTTGTGTCTGTCTGTCTGTCTTCCCGTCTGTTCGTCCCCCCTATTAACTTTTGAACCAATAGACCGATTTTCATGAAACTTGGTGGAAATCTCTTGCTACATAGGCTGAGTTCCCGAGGTTAGTTTTTGTTGCGAAGATTGAAGTCCCGGGTTCGATTCCAGGAACTCTCCTTCCCATTTCATTTACATGGGAAACCTGAAATCCATCGTGCAGGGTGATTTTCTCTTGCACATTAAAATATCTTAGAATTGTAATATCGGAGCGAGTTTTGTACTATTCTCTAAGGAGAGGAATGGAGATTATAATTTATATCGTAGAACATTGCTTATCGATTGTATTTCTTAGAATTTCGCGTAATTACTGGGGATTACGGGAGTGTTGCCATAGCAACAACTATTGTTGGACTCAGAGTCGGTATATTCTAATACGTACACGCTTTATTTTTGCCACACAAATACACGTGATCAATTTAATAGTCCGTTCGAATGTATTTGTATTATTTTATAACGCTAAATTATGAAATTTGGGAACACAAAGAGTTAAATATCCGCGATGAATTTAAAGCTATTAAAGCCAATATTAGTATTAAATAAATGATTAAATGGAAAGTAGGCATCATAAGTTCTTTTTGGATCTCTTGTTCATAGTACAAAACCGAAAAATTGTTCATAATTATAGGATTGAAATCAAAATTTTACGCAAATTCAGCATGGATTTGAATTTTGTCTTGAAGAAAAATAAACTTTTTTCTTTCATCCACATTACGGTGCATGCTCCGACTTTGTATCTTATTGTTAGATGTAAATAATTTAAAAAAGCAATTTTATATAGCCCTGCACCATTTTCAATGCTTTTCTTATGGGTGTTTAAAATTGGAAATTGGCGTTGAAAACATCCCTTAAATATAACTTTTTCCATAATTTCGGATTTCCCCAGAGGTTTTACCCAATGACCTATCTTTATGTCAAATTTCAGCTCTGTAGAGTATATAGCTCTGTATAGAGTATATAGTAGATATGTATATCCAGTATAAGTATGTAAGAAGCAGCTATTTATAATGATTTTTCTTGTTCGATGTAAATGTCTGGGGACAGTGAATCTTCTTATGCATACCTCATTTTATTCTTGTGCACTTCAAAGAAATACTTGTGCAGTTTTGAGTTTTCTGTTAGTTTTTCACTTTTCAATGCTTTAATTTTATTTTATTCAAAGCTATTTTCATAAAACAAAGCCAATTCATCAAAACTCATGTTTCTTAGCTGTCTTATTATCACATATTTAGAGCTTGGAAGGATTCCAAATGCTTCAGCTTCAACCTCACCCGCTGCAAAACTCCGAGGTTTCCTCGTAATGAATTCGAAATTGCCTTCATGAAGATCTTATGAGTAGTCTTGGTAGGATTCGATTTAAATTGAAAAATGTCGATATACTTCCGTATTTATTAAATTTCAAAATCGACGAAAATGAATAGTCGCAAGGCCCTAGGGCAGTTTTGAGAACACGTGTTTCTTGGCCCTTTTGAGGTTTTTGAGATTATATTGTCCGACCTAATGGTGGGATATTCCACGAGCCCTTCTATACAGATAAGGTTATGGATATGCCCTGCTGAGAATGCCTCGACCCCTTTTAAACAAGGTTCGAAATGTAATGTAAAACTCCTTCAGCCATAAAGATTGTAGAAACCCGATGGATTTCGCCCACTAAGTGGGCATCTTCAGGGGTGACTTGATCGGACAGTAACTAAAAGTCGACTGAAATCGACTAAAAGTTCAACTAATCTACCAAACTCACAAGGTTCGAAAGATAGGAATTTCGGTAGTCGTTTGAAGCCCGCTAATCGTTTTCTACCCCTTCCACTCATCAACCCCGTGGAGTGTATTCCGGGAACAAATTTTTCTTCCGTTCTCCCTATGCGCAACCCAATCTTTTGGCAGTCTCTTTCTTAAAGTTATCCAGGAAGGGTCGTTCCTCTCTCGTGCTTTTGGCTCCTTCGTCTTTTGCTACAGGTTAATAGATTGCAATTTATATATAATGGTTTAAAAAAGGTGCACATAAATTAGCAATCATTACTAAAAATTTAGGAGAGATTAAATGTTAATATTTATTTGCTATTTGACTGTTGATTGAGCGCTCAATAGTAGTTTAATTTGTCTCACTATATATTTTATGTTAAATAAAGAGAATATGTAGTGCAATGATGAAATATATCAAATGATACAAAGTATTAGATAGTTCTTTTTTGATTCCTAAAATATTATTTTGATATTATATCGTTAATTTTTTTTCCTTAATTGACATCAACGAATATCTAAAAGCCTTTACGCTGAACTCGCAAATTATTTTTTTTAAAGAATGTTTCTAGGCAAAAGCAACATCATATTGTTCGGATTTCATAAATTAATAGTTTTATAGTTTTCATTATATAATTTAAAGAGGTAAATCTCAATTCGTTATTGGGTATTATCTTTAATATTAACATTTAAAAATGAAGGGTGTAAATGCGCATAAATAAAATAAAATGTATATAGAACAAGATATATTAGTTCGATTAATCTGTACATAAAGATTAAAACTTCACATAGAAATTTAAATAAATAATCAGAGTATTGTAAAATAAACGTAAGTTGTACGTATAATTTCGTTGTAAAAAAGTAAATTTAAATCATCGAATTGAAAATCTCTCGGTAAAATAAACGTCGATTTTCAAAAAAATAAACGAATTCTACCAAGTAGCAACTTGAAGCGTCGATATTCGTCGAAAATCTCCCGAGAAAATAAACCGATTTAAATAGTAGATTTTCAAAAAATAAACGTTGAATCCTACCAAGTTTACTTATGAGTGACAGAAGGCAAATATAACTGCATTTCTGTGCGTCTTCTTATTCTGGTAAGAGAATATAATTTTCTTTGAACCAAGATTCAGATACGTCTGCTATCTTGAAGCAGCGACTTAAAAGCTTATCAAGTGTATTCATAAAAAATATTACTGATTATTCTGGGTCATTCACTTCGGCACATCTCCATAATATTGCCTTTTCATTTCTTGCACATTTGGTTTCCTTTTTTATTGCGCTTAGAGTGCGTGCTGTTATCTCATTATTTTCAACTAGTTTGTCGTTTCTTGCATATAAAGTTCTTAATTATGTGCCAAAAACTTTAGTTAGTTATCTGAATGGATAGTAATTATACTATTTACGTCACAATACACTCGTTTTGCGAGAGTTATAAATTTTCAGCAGACCAGCAGTTGGAGTTTGAAATAAAAAATTAATGCATTTAAGAGAGAAAAATATAATAATAAACCAAACGCACCTAAGAAATCGCAAATCCATCTCTCATTCATCATATGAAATTTTTCTTAGCGGTTCAAAGTTGAATAACGAGATAAACCTATGACATCAAATGATGTGGAAAATAGGCACATCGATCTCTTCATTATTCATACAGTCTTCACCCATATATGTCATAACCCTGAGCTCAGGATTTTGGAGAAATATAAGACAACCACAATCTCAACAAAAACTATTACATTAGGTTTCGAGCCGATGATCTGAAAGAGTTGGAATCTGGTAATCGCCAACAGCTGACGGTTTCCAGTGGCATTTATTTTAAAATCAAGTTTCCTTTTCTCGCCCTGCTCAAATGAAGGCGGAAAAAATGCGTCTTCGAATACCTCGAGCGAAGCTAACGGCAGAGAGATTTCTGCTTTGAAAAAAGTTTTCCTCTTTCCGCTTTAATACCACCTTGCCGCGGGACATTCCGATCGAAAATAAATATCGAGTCTTCCTCATGTTTTTGAGATAAAGGAAGTCAACGAATGGCGTTCCATTGGAAATTAATTCTCCACCATGTTTCTAGTCAACGACACTTTCAGGATGTTTCGACGTGCATCCGGCAGTTACAGTTTGATTTATATTCGATAGCACTATACTTCGGGTCACTGCGCCTTTAACCAAGAATTCTTTCTTCCTTAATGATTATTTCTGAAATCACCGGAAATAATTCGAGAAAGCTTTTCTGCTACTTAATTTGATGTCTTCGCCTTACTCTCACCTTGATTTAAAAGTTATTTTTACGATTATTTATTGTTGTATATCATTGAAATCATATTCTTTTTGTAAATAAATCTTACATATTATCCCTATTCCTTAATTTTCCTTCTGACGATGACATTGTTGATATCGAAATGCGCATTTGGGGCTATAAATAAATACTGTGTAGTTGTTTGATTTTGTGTGTATGTGCGTGTACTATCACCGGTATTTATTTATTACTATATTTTTTGGTGAAAAAGGTGGTTAAAAATGTTTTCACTTAATTTCACACCAAAGGCTAGCTTGCGTATTTGTTTTTTACATATTATCCCTCGCCGGTTGGTATGAGGATTGAATCGCCCTATTAAAATTGAATTTTAATATCTTCTCGCTCGATTTTATTTAATAAGAATAAAAAAATCTATTCCGAGGTAATTTGTATGTATATTCATTCCATAGGAAATTGGTCTTCATTCTCGAAATAAAAATTCTCGCCTCGATTTCCTCTCGCAGGAGGTTGACAGTTGGGAGGAACCTTTTTCAAATCGGCGCGTAAAGGCGGAATTACCTTTTTCGGAATTCCGAGCATAAAACTACACGGTCGTTCAGAAGATCGCTTTGCCTATTAGCCGTTGACTGTCGTAAAATCAACGTTAATTCCCAGCGGACATTCTTCGGTAAATGGATTCATAAAATAGCGCGTAATAACTCGGATTTTCCAACGCGGACCCATGAGTTTATTCGGCCGTTGCCGCATAAGCACCTACTCACACCATTTCAAATTTCTCAGCGAACATATACACATTTGATAACTTTCTGTAGCGTTTACGTTAAGCAGCTAGTCTAGTAATTTTTCTTCAAGCGTTCTTTAAAAAACTATTTTACTTCTCCGACTCTCCAAGCATTCTTTGTGGTACAATGATAACCGCAGTTATCGCTCCATTTAAGAATCTTGGTAATTTTGAAAGGAAAAGTTTGCGATAAATCTCCTGCGAGCTTGTAAAATATTGATAAAAATAATAGAAAACATGACCTAGTTGCATATTATGAATAATTTTTTTCTAATATATCACTAAAGTTACAAAATTTTGATGAAGTGAACAGTGTTTGGAAGTTTTCGCTCAATGAATTATACAGTTTTGTCTACGATCATTAAGGTGTTAAATTTAAATGTGGTATTAAAATTTTGAGGTCAAATTTACTCTTAAATAATTGCTCATTAGCACAAATGAAGATCTGGCCATAGATTTTTGTATTTTTTAATACTCCCGGGCTTGAAACTACAAGCTGAGTGTTTGTTTTTATCCTCGTAATCATTCGCCTTGACTAATGAACATATAAAGAAAGTAGGAACTCTCATAAAAACACATATATGCAGAAATTTAAAGACCGTGTAGTTTTACAATATATTTAAGCAGTGAAAATGTTTTTTTAAAAGTTTTTGCAAAATCTTATTTAAATAGAATAGTCCTTAGAAAATGAAAATTCAATATGTTAGTTATCAAACTCGCCCTGTTGCTTTATTTCAATAGAAGATCGAAGCTAGTCCTAGCGTGATGCAATTGAATAAACGAAACACTCACCTCATTTAAAAAGTACCTGTTTTCGGGTAATTTACCGATCGTTGACGGGAATCGATTGCCGCCAAAGACGGCATTCTTTTGACTGAATTGCGCATTCAATTTATTCAACCGTTTTAATGCTAAACGAGTTTCCTGGAACATCTACCGGACAATGCTGGGGTAATTTTGTGGGCGGTAGCTGTAAAGATTTAACACTTGTTCGAGTGATATCTTTCGGAATGGAGAAATGTTATATTCAGAAACTTTATTTATCATGAACTCTAGTTTGTGTTCGTTATTCGATATGTACATTTCAAAATATTTCGTGAGCTGTTATGTTACATGCACTTATTTTGTTATAGCATAGCGCTTTAAAAATATTCACAGAGTTAATGTCTTTTGCAGACTTTCTGTACGCATTATTATAAAAAGTTCTTCATTGAAGTCAACGTGAAAAGTCGTCAGTTCATATCGTTATTAAGCTCCTAAACAGAGAAATATTTGTGTTTGATGCCGATTTTCATTCGTTGATATCACATATGTTAAAAGTTGATTTTGTGACAATCCGGCTGAAGAGACGTGTAACTTTGATCATTACTGGCCAAGATATTGTATTAGAGAATGATGAAACCTCGTCAGAAGCAATACATCCATAGTTCGACATCGCACCCGGGGTCGAGCACCCTCTTTAAGGATCCCCTCCCTTTCTCATAATCGTCTTATTACGGATCTTAATTACCTTCATTCTCTCATCAATGGTTTCTATCGCTCCCCTGTACTTTCATCCTATTTTTCTCTCCGTCTTTCATCTCGCTCCACTCGCCTTCAAAATCTTTTTCATTGACCAAAATTTCGACTTTCCGTCTCCCAACGCTCTCTCTCTCTCTTACCGCCTCCCGTTTGCATATACTGGTTTCACGTCCGAATCTTGACATTTTCTCAACCACTTCTTTCCGTAATCACCGACTTATTATGTAATCATACATTTCCCTCGTTTCTGGCGCTATGTTATGTTATGATCATTTCAATTGCTGTTAATATTATTGTCTCGTATTTATTATAATTATTTATTTCAATGATATATTATTTGTTACCGTTATATGTTTCAATGTAATGGGGCCTCTGCTGTTTTTGAAACTAAATAAATAAATAAAAAAATTCCATTTTGGGGTAATTTTGAAGGAAACGGGAAGCGTCGTTCAAGTAATTGACTCTACTTCATACTATGCCAAAAGATTTGGAAATTGACGTGTTGCCTTCGAAGGGGAGCCATTTGTTACTCCATCTCCTACGGCAGCGTCTCTTAAAATTTAGTAATCTGAGGACCCCTTTCAGGCAAATTTCTTTGCTGCGGGGACCCCTTGGACTACTGCTGGGGACCCCCGGGGGCCCGCGGACCCCACTTTAAGAAACGCTGTCCTACGCTATGGCGCATAAGCCCGATATGGATATATTTTTGTGAATATTTGAACTAAGATGAGCCGGGGAGTTAGTTATTTTTCCTATCCAATGCGCAGATAAAATTCTTCTTCCGCTACCTTCAAAACTGTCTCCAATGGGTCCATATGGCGACGCGAGCGCGTGCGGCGCATAAGTAGAGGCGATCTCCAAACTCGTGCCTCCTAGCGAGTCTATCCTCCCCTGCCCACTCTCTCCCCATTCCCCCCGCACTCTCTCTCTCCCTATCCCTCTCTTCTCCCTCTGCCCCCTCCATTCCTCTCCTGCCCTCCTGCTCTGCCCCCCCTCACTCTTATCGGGCAACGAGGAAGAGGTCGTCCCAACAACGGCGGCCCGACTTTCACGACACCCCTCTTACCACCCGTCCCCTCTTTCTCTCTCTGTTCCCGGATTCTTCTCCTCTAACTAAGAAGTCTCCCTTCTCGTCCTCTCTTTCCCCTTCCCCCCCTCTCTTCCTCCGCCACTGCTTTTCCCCCTTCGCTCGCCTGTGATGCCTTGTAAACTAGTTTCCGTATTTCGGGTCCAGAAGGCTTTCATAAATCCTCGCCCGTTCCTCAAGAAGTGTTTCTGTATTATTCGTTTTCTTTTTATGGCGATATCCCACCTCTCTTTCCACTCCTCCTCCCCTCTCTTCTTTTCTCTCATCCTCCCCTTTCTTCTCCCCTCTCACCACTTCTATGCACCTGCCCGTACAAGTCTTTTATCGATCTTTTAAAATATTTTTCAATATCTCGGTGCGTACGTAGACCGAGGGAAGTGGTCGGTCCTTATATCTCCATCCTTATCCCGCTGTTCTCCACGCGATCCGCAATTATACAAGCACTGCTCACCGAATAAGCCACCCCTCACATAGATCACCCTTCATACGTATGACTTTCTAAGTCTACGCCTTGGGCTGCTCGCGCGATATATTCTTCCGTATTTCTAATTGGTTCCAGGTTGGTGCCGGTAGATGTGGGTTTGATCGGTGGATGGTTGGTGTGGCTCGAGAAGGATGCATTAATGCGGGTGGTCGGTATGTTGGACGCGAATTGAGAACAAAAACCAACCCATATAGTCACGATTATGTCATTGGTGTTCGTGTTACTTTCTTCTCGTTCCGCTCTGGCACGAGTTCTTTTGTGCGATTCTGAGAAATTTTCTTTTGTTTTACCGGCTTAGTTTCCGTCTCCAGAGAAAAGGGATATCCCCCTCTCTCTCCCCGTGTGGGCTTGCTAAGAATGTTTGAGGCACCTAATTAAGCGCCTGGAGAATGTTTATCATAACAATTGAATGAATGGCGTGGGCCGTTCATTATCTCAAATAAATGGCTTTATTTTTAAGTAAATGGATTTTATTCGTCTAAAGTAGAAGGACAGATTATTGAAGACGTTGATATGGAGTGGGCTACGAGGAAAGGAGATATTAGAGGTATTTGAGATGTTGATGCGGGGTATATCAGAGATATTTTAACTGAGAATAAAACGAATCATGAAGTTCTATATGCACTCCAGTGTTTCTCAAACTAGGTGCCGCGGCCCTCCAGGGAGCAGCAAAATTGTTTTGAACGTGAGCTGAAATGTCAAGAAACTTTAATACAATTTTCTTAATTGTATATAACTATTAATAATTTTTATAACATCGTATTTGCTTAAATTCCCCGATAAAAATTTATTATTCGTGAAATTTTTATTTTTGCTGTTTCAAATTAGAAGGGGGCCGCATGATATTCAAGGGGGCCACGAAAATTGAAAGTTTAAGAACCACTAGAAGAAGATCTTAATTAGAGCAACTGGGGAAAAACAGATAATATGAGCGGGTCAGTTTTTGAGAGGCAGCGGTTTGCTGAAAGAAGTCATAGAAGGGACGCGCTTGGAAAGAGACGAAGAGAAAAGATGAGTAAAATAGAGAAGGGCTAGGAGAATGAGAATAAAGGGAAAGGACAATTTCAGATTGGATGAGATGACTCAAAAATCTACCGAGTGTTAGATCACATTTACATTCAGGCGATCCAGAGAATCAGTTAAGGAAAAAAACCTCGTTATAAATAAAAAGACCATAAGTATAACATTATCCATTTGGTTTGGAAAATTACCACTACTATAACTGTACTATTTACTATTAAAATATTACTCGGAATTTGTTTTTAACTGCAAAATATCTAATGGTTTGCCTGCCATGAGGATCAGGCAGTTAAATTGAATACAGCAGTTGATCCATGCAGGCCCTCCTTTGAGAAAGTTCTTAAAATTATTACTCTTGATTTGAAACTTTTATTAAGCTTGAGAAATTTGGAATCCCCTCGCCAGTATTAGCAGTTTCTTTATTTACTTAAGTTAGAATAAAACTAAATATGAGCTTCTAAATGGCTTTTACCACTCTTCTTCCCACGATAAATGGTGCTTATCGAATCTTAATATTTTAGACTTTCCAAATCTAAGTCTGAAATACAAATATTATATTTACTATAATATAATTCAAGCAATTGTGAAAATTATGAAAAACGCAATAAGTCTGCATCTTTCATTGAGAAATGAGTCAATGCTAAAGCATTTAAGGATCCGATCAATTTAACTACCGCTATGGGAATTATATTTTATCACATAGGACAAAAACGCTCGAAAATAAATTTTCGACTCTCTAAATGTTAATCATCGAAATCGAGTTTAGTATCGGTGTTTACATCTCATTGATGATAACTTCAGAGAATCATGCTCTCGCAGCTTGAGGGAAAAAAATGCTCTACGGATTCCACCTTTCTCTCTCTTGTTTGTTTCGGCGCCGCCGAGGAAAAAAAGGCGCTAAGGTGGAGCTGCATGCTAAACCCAAATTCCGTCCGGATTCACTTTCTCTTCCGCGGAAGTCCAGATTTTTAAGTTCCTATTTGCTTTCCACCCGGGGGTGTTCCCTTGTCGAATGTGCTCATTTTTACTCTCCCTAAGTAATAGCTTTCCCGCTCAAATTATACCCCTCCTGTTTTGTAAACTTATTGTATATTTATTCCTTATAGATTTTCGTGTTCGTCACAGAAGAGGCATGTTTTCTTCCTTCCTATAATATTCAGTTGCATGGACCAAACCTAAAAATATCGCACTGGTATTTTCGGAACATGTTGCGAGTGTCGTCCCACTTTCGGACTTTCCACATGGCGGATATCATCGTTATCCAGCTACTTGCGGACATTACATGAGCCGCTGAGTTGTTTCCTAGGGATTTCTTAGAAAACAATCCTACCTTTAACTGATGGGGTACAACGGCTCTTGTCCGATATTCGCAGAATTGTCTTTTCATTTATCTTAATATTGAATATTTTGATGCTACCAATAATAAACGTTCCTCACGGCGTATCGGATGATAGAAAAGAATTTACTGGTTGGCTAAGGCTGACATTACTGTGCTGGTAACATCATATTTATTTGAAACGATAGTTCCGTTTCTGATAAGTTTTATTTTTTTATTAATGTATTTGTTAACTTGGATTTTTATTCGGATGCGGTATTATTTTCTTTTTTATGATGAGAAACCAGTAGCTAGTGTCCGCCACATCCCCTAAATTATTATTCCAATGGAAGGTTTGCTTTCTGAGAAATCCCTTAGGAACGAACGAAGAAGTATGTCCGCAAGTGGCACACCCGAGCATAGCGCCGATTCTGTAAGATGATTATAATTTGGAAAAAGTGGTTGCTACATCGCGGTGATCGTTGCATCCTGTTTCTATTGGTATGTGCTCCAATACACTGATCGGACCATAAATTGGGTATATTCATATCCTCTAATTCAGGGGTTCCCAACCTTTTCCATGTGGCAAGCACTAAGTTGTATTCTGGTATATCAAGCGAGCACCAGGCTATATCCCAGAATATCAAGCGAGCACCACTATATATATGAAAAAAATACTAATGATCATAAATACTAAAATCAAACCAACGTCAATGTTATTAGTAGTGTTCTTATATTTGTTTCTAAAGAAAGCAATTGATTATATGGAATTAGCGATGTTAGGAAATGCGATTTAAGCGTCGTAGAAGTGCACAACCCGGCTGCCGAAGAGCACAATCAAGCTGCCAAAGAGCACAGCGGTCCTCGCGAGCACCAGGTTGGGAACCCATGCTCTAATTAATAGACTGTTATAATATTCTACTTGAAGTATCTCTGTAATCCCTTTATTGTTTAGCGAAACGAAAACTACGTGGTAATAAAGAAGTTATTTTAATACTCAAAATATGTTACTGATACGAATTATTACTATCTCCATCTTAGCATTGAGACCAGAGGTTCGTAACATGCTGATCGCGAGCACTAGAGTGGGTTTACATAGTAAATTACTTTTTGTTTTTTTAGGAGCGTAATTTTTTATTAAAAATTAAAATAGGCATTTATGGCGGAGAGTTTGGCAGAAATATATTAACAGGAAGTCCCCGCTTTTACGTAAGGTTACGTTCCTGAAAACCGCGACGAAAAGCGAATCACTATATTCCATAGACACAATGTTAAAATGAGGAATTCCGTTTCTAAGGACACTAGATGTAAAAATTCTCGGAAATACCTATTTTAAAAGATTATAAGATAAGTGTACAAAGGAATGAATGAAACACGATGACTACAGACGCAATAATTATTTCACATTTCAATAACGAGTTTTCGGTGCTTGCACACTGCAAGCGCTTAAAAACTCACCATACACTAAGATCTTAACTCGTAAATATACTAACGCGACAGCATTTTTTTTACGACCTGCTGATTCCCTCTGGCCTACGCGCAATGGGTATCTGAGAGGTAGTGCAATGAATAGCTGTTCAGTTTAAAAAGTTCAGGAAGAAAGGTGACTTACCTGGGTTTCCAATATATCGACAGCATTTGAACTACGCGGAGCCCATATAAATAAGATAATAATTTTCATTTTTTGTGAAATTAATGCATCCATCTGGAATCCGTAATACTCATGCAATTAACTTGCGTCCACGTTTTCGACTTTCAAGTTTTATGGCTCTTATCGCCGTTTCAGCAACAACTATGATCATCATTAAGACAATAACCTATACAATAAAATTTATGTAAAAATTAGGATATTTTGTGTGTTACGATTATGGCGTCATCATCCGTGCCTTTTAGTACGTATCCGGATAAAAAATTAACTTAAAATTATCACGTCATCATATGTATACGTACGTCGTTGGCTGAAATCAAATGGATTATAATGCAGTCTAAACATTAGACAATCCTCTTGAAGTATGGAAAATCAATTCCATTGAAAGGCATTGGAATCGTTGATATGGTAGTTAATATTTTTCATTGTTGAAAACCGAAAAGCTTTTCATAATTTTATAATTAAAATCGAATTTTCACGTAAATTCAGCATGTATTTGAATTTTGTCTTCAATAACAAACGTTATTCTTTCATCCACAGTACGGTGCATATTCACGATTTTGTATCTTAATTTTAAATGATTTAGAAAAGCAATTTTACATATCCCTGTATAATTTTCAATGATTTTCTTATGGGTGTTTAAAATTGGACTTGGGGGTCAAAAACACCCCTTAAATATAACTTTTTCTGGAATTTCGGATTTTTCCAGAGGTTGTACCCATTGACCAAATTTAAGCTCTGTAGCTCTTCTCGAAGTACCTTAGGTTTTGTATCATATATCCTGTATATAACTTATATATCCTGTATCTTATATACATACTAGCTGAAACGGCCGACATCGCTCGGGAAACGATTTTTATTATTTATTAATTTTATTGATATATGACTTTTGATGTCATATTACAATAAAAATAAACTTTTGTTTAAATATTTACTTACTTTTACTGTTGGGTACTGAAGTGAAGGCCTGCATGGCATTTCGGGGCTTCTCCACACCATTTCCCATGCATTCTTATGGAAATAGTATTTCGTTGACTCCATGGGGTATAAGAGACCCCACGGTCTGCAAACCTAGACCAAGTTCTTCCTTTAGTGCACAGAATGGCCCATAAAACTTTTGAATTTGATAGCTTCAACGGTGTAAAAACGTTTAAAGAACATACATACACACACACGTACATACACATACACACACACTAAAATATTTATAAGGTGTAAGAAGCAGCTATTTATAATGGTATGCATTCAAAAGCATTGTTGTTAAACAACATCATAAATTTCGATTGTCATCATAATGCATCTGAATAAATTTAATTATAATATATATTTAAAGACGTTTTAGATTTTTCCCCATTTTGCCTTGGACTCTAAAAGGTTTAACTGATTGTTTATTGCAATTTTCTCAACGTCGCGAGGCGTTGTGGGAAAAGAGTCCTAAAAGAATATAACATCTCTCGCGCAAGCATTTACGACTTTAGCAGCAGATTCTCCCCCTGCCTGCGAACTCTCTTCTCGTCTGGTTTTATTCCTCAATTTCTCACATCCTGCGCCTGCTTGTGTGTGTGTGTGTGCGCGCGTGCGTGTGTGTGCGCCTTCCGAGTTTTTTGCTCTCAGCCGCGAGAGACGCCTTCGCGAGGGCCTGGGAACTCGAAAATTTCCCTCCTCTTTTATTCCGGTCTTTCTGTCTCGAAGCAAATCCGCTCTATTCGTGCCCAAGTTTTTGTGAGCGATATCAGGATCGCTCTTGAGAGCCTTGCTCATAAATCTTGCATTTTTTTATTATTTTTGTGCGGATTAAAATATTTTCCCGTCTCGAATGGCGTCCTCGCTCCATGAAGTATGCGTTTACCGAGCGTCGAGATCTCCTCCGGTGTCCTTCGCTTTCCATCCGATGCAATCGTCGCCCCGGACGCCTTAATGCGATCGGCCACTTATTTCTCTCCCTTTGCCACTATAGTGGCCTTCTCTTCGCTGAGAACGTTATGTATCCCGTTACGCGCTCAATTAAGAACCGTTGCTCTAAGTTCGTCAGATTGAAAAAAATCATTCCGTGATGTTCTCGCGGAAGTTTCTACGTGTCTCTTTGTTTGTTTACAATTTACAAGTTTTAAAATCTTCAATGAAGACAATTTGGTTGAATTTCTCAGGTTTTCTGGAAAATTTACGGCTTAATTTTCTTCATTGTAAAATGAAATTATTATTTTAAGTTCTGAATTTAATAAAATTGAAGATTATTGTAGTATATGCGATTATATACTCGTTATATATTGCACAAATGTAAACTAATAAGATATCTTTGATATTTTTAAGATTTCAGTAATCTAGTATTACTTTTAAGTAATGTAGATATTTTCGAAAAGTTAAATGGCGTGTAAATCGTCCTTAATTATGATTGAACATATTAGTTTTAGAAATACATTTCAATATGTATTCATCATTCTTTCTGAAAGTCTTTGAGATAACTGTATCGCTTTTTATGCAAACTTTTGGTGTAGTGACATAAAAACGTTTTATCTTTATACGAAAGTTTATTATATCAAATGTTATACATTAAGAAAAAATTAATATTTGTTGTTCTTTTTTCTAGTACGTATGGCATAACTAGCAAAAAATGTAACATTGTTGTACGAATTTATACATCTTATGACATTGTGTAGCGAAACCTAGATCGTGTGAAACATTTTGCTATTTAAGTGAGCATTTATTGCAAAGCTATTGTTTTCCGTATCTTTAGAGAAAATTTTGGAGTTTACAGCCATAGTCTAAATTTTATGTCGTGCCAAACTTCGTGTTTTAGTTACTGTAGTCATTAATCACTTAATTATTTAAAACAAAATAGGCAATATTATGGAAATGATTTGATTTTATGCTTATTTTATTTTAGGGCTTTCTATTATTTAGCTCTTCCCTTGAACATAATGGTTATTTATTATAATTATAATTTCGTCGCATATAAAATTAAAGGTGGAATACTATAATTGGAATATTTCGCCTTTGCTTAAATAGTTACGATACATTAAGAGTTCTCTCCCTTTCTCTTATGGTTTTCCTAAGATTCTCCATTTTCAAATGTGTTATATTGGTTATAACAGTTTTTAAATGAAACATTGCATTGACTTATTTCAGATCACACATGCGACGCCTAAAATATACCGAATCAGGACAAGGTTTTCAGGATGCGACGCAGCATTTAGTTCCACGCGACGCATTCCCACACTCAACATCTAACATTTTCTCGGGGCTAGAAAGACGACCCGCGATAAACGCCGCACATATCACAACGTTCGTACTTTTGGCGTCGTTAACGAAGGACATACCTCACAGTCTCTCTCTTTCTCACTTTTCCGTCCACCGTCGCTGAACTCGCGTGGGTGTCCCGGCGTAATTAGATCGCCCCCTTCGGCGTGCGTCTTATCTCGGGGGCGTACGCTGCGTGGTTGTTGGAAAACCCGGAGGCGTGGATCACGCAGAAGGCGTGCTTTTAGGATCCGCGTGGGATGGACGGTGCCTTTCTACGACACCTTTCTCGGTCTTCTCATCCATCGCCAACTTTGTTCCCCTGGCACGGCCGTTCCCCCTCTCTCTCGCCCATCTCACTTATTACGGATTTACTCTTTTTTGTCCGTTTTTTCTCATCCGTTGGCTGTTTCTTTTCTCTTACATATATTTCTTACTAAATTTCTTTGTCAAATTATTAACAAGAAACATCTCATATTAAAGAAATTGTATACGATTGCATTCGGTTGTATGTTTAGGCCTGTGTGTTCTTTTTAGTAAATAGAACGTTATATATGCTTGATGATAGGGAATTGAATTTTAATAATTAATTTTAATGATTAATGCATTACATTGAAAATATCAGAAATCGATGTTAAATAAATTTTTATTCTTAACTCTTTATAAAGTTTTTTCACTATTTTCAAAATACGATTAATCAGTTTCCTTTATTACTCTTTCTCAAACTTCTCTCTCTCTCTCCTCTACTTTCCTTTCTCTTTCCCTTATCGTCTCTCTTCGTTTTCATTTCTTCTCATTCATTTCTGCAGTTTTGCTTTGCCTATCATTACAACACCGCCATGATTTTTGCTCTTTCATTACCTTTTAGCGCAATTTTGTCACATCCCTTGGTTTTTCCCCACGTCATTCATTAGACTAGTTTCTTTAATCATTTCCATAACCTCTGCTTCCATATCGTTGATTATTCGCTTACTTGAGCTAATTTACATTTTGTAATTTATTTCCCATCTACGGGCGTCTTCTTATTGACATCTGCTTCTATAAGTCTTATCGGTCGTTTGCATTGAATAATTAGTTCCCTTGCATACAGCGAGAGCGATATCAATTTATTATTGGTGTGGATTTGGAGCGATTCTAAAGATAGTACACGTCTGGTTTTTTCCATAAAATATTATGATGATTAGATTTATAAAATCAAAATATCGTATAATTCGTATGTGGACCACTAATAATAACCGTTACATTTTTCATTATCAATACATGAACTGCGTCAGCCTTTAATAGTATATATATATATATATATATATATATATATATATATATATATACTATTAAAGACTGACGCAACAAGGAGTTGGGATGAGGAAACCCAGTGAACACTCACCAATCGGACGACTTCAGGTTGGCGAGGCCCCGGGGATGTCGAAGCGACACACGTAAAAGAACACTAAAACACAGAAACATCACAAACGTAGAAGCTTTCGGAGTTATTCCTTCATCAGCTACAGAGAGAGGGGCCTCGCCAACCTGAAGTCGTCCGATTGGTGAGTGTTCACTGGGTTTCCTCATCCCAACACCTTGTTGCCATCCATATATCCATTTTACCTTTCCTTTTCCGTAAGCTGTTATATATATATATATATATATATATATATATATATATATATATATATGTATACATAGACATACATACATACATACACACACACACACACACACACACACACACATATATATATATATATATATATATATATATATATATATATATATATATATATATATATAGTTATTGACCATGTGAATGGAAAAATGTTTAGAAATATTCATTTACCGAATGAATACACCATATTAGTGAAGATTCTCGTATATTCCTAAAATGGTTCCAGGGAATTTCGAAATGCGTTATCCGAAACACCCCGCATTGCGAAGTTTAAATTCAGGGGAAATTGCCCCTTTCGCGAGCTCCCATTCCAACTTAATGTTGGCGCTGGCTTGGGGCAAAACGTTTGATGGGTTTAACCTCTCCTGCCATTATGCCAATACGTATCAATTTACATGATGGGTCCGTTTCCCAGACCGTTCAGAAGAGCGAAATTAAGCGAACCCACGTACGTATTAGCATGTTCCTCATTGTGAACTGAAGTTTCATTTAATTTCTATCATTTTAATGGCTTTTGACGGAATCATAGCGTGTAATTTTTTGTAATGGTGGCGTGAGGGTGGAAGAAATCCATTTGAGATGGGGAGCACTTATCTTCTGTCCATGCGATTGAAGCTTTGATTTCCGCCATTGGCACGAATTTTTATCGCTATATTTTAACCGCCTTGTCAGCATTTTGCTATCCTGGCACTCCGAATGTCAGCCTCAGGCCAAAACAGCCAATTATTGCGGAGATGATGTTTATGGTTTTCATTATTTTAAATATTCCATTTTGCATTCCATATCCAGCAACGGCTTGTTCCCTATTCTAATCGTTCCGCTCTTATATGAAGTGGCTTTCTTCTAATAGAACTTTGATCGAATGCAAATTTTAAATTCATCTTATCTCTCCAATGGGACCGATTTGATCTCGACTGCTGAAAGGAAGACGGACTATTTTTTTAAGTTTTCGAAGGAGTTTGAGCGTTAATTTAAAATTCCCTTTGATTGTTATCTCTTCCGAGAATTCTATATTCGTCCCGTCTTCTCGTATCTGTGAGAGTAGTTGTGCTCGACCGCATATGTTTTCTCTCGCTGCCTCTCATCTTCTCTTATCTTATACTCCTTTTAATTCATTTCCTTTCGATTTAATTATAACCCTCCCATCGTTTGCTCCGTATCTTAGTCTAGTTTTAATCGAGAGATTCGTTTATCTTTTTTGTGTCTCCTTGCTCTTCCTTATCCGGTCCTATAACATGTCTTCTTCTGACTTTTACAGGTTGTTGGTTACCTTCCATTAGCTTATCTTTTTTAAGCACGTAAAGATTTCACCGTAAATCTTTTTTGTTATCAGCAACAGCTTAATTTCTACTTGTCTTCTTCTGCGTCTTTTGCTTTTCTCTTTCCCTCCAAACAGTGTTAAACTTCATTTTAATTGAGTGGAAAACATCTTTAAACGTAATTTTCGGTGAATATCTGTAACTTTTTATAAACACATTTATATTTGTACGAAATTTATCAACACAAATAATAGCCAAGTGTGCACACCAATATTTTTAGGTCCAGAATTAAGGTGCATCACCCACAATGTATTTAGCTTTATTTAATACAGTCTTTGCTGCATTCGAAGGTAATTCAGTAATGGTAATCTATCTTTGATTTGACTCTTTTGGTTGGATAATTTCGACTTCATTAATTAAATATTGAAATATAACGTTCAAGATCTTTTCTTTTTCCTTTCCTACAGATTCATCCCTTTTCTTCTTCTCTTATTCTCATTGTTTCAAAAATTAATTTCTAATAATTCCATTTCTAGTCGCTATAAATACTATTACTTTAATTTTCAGTTGTCTTATTTTGTTTCCGTCTGTGTTTTGTCGTCTGCTTACGATTCTTTGCTCGTCCGTTTTCATGCATCTTATCCTTTCTCCCACCTCTATCTCCTCTCTTTTATCCCTTACTACTCTCGCTCCTTTTTTTCGCTTTCTTTTTCTAAATTCCCGCCCCTCGTCTTTTTCCTTTCTCCTCCCGCATCCATTTTGTTCCTCTCACTTCCTGTCTCAATCAATCTTCCCTCATCCTCTCTTTCTTTGTCCACTGCTATGTTCCTCTCTCTCTTCTTCCCTCTCTCTCCCTCTCCTTCCCCCTCTCTCCCATTCTCCTTCCTTTATCCTCCCGTAACCCCTCAATCACAACTCCCTTTCCATTTCCCGAGACAACGAGGTCTGGACGATACCATCGCGCGCCACCTCGTGGGTTATCCCGCCGAGATAGTTGTCTCTTCGCTTCTTCCGTCTTCTTATATAGTCCTCCCTCATTCTCAATCCTTTTCACTCGTTCTAAATCTCTTCTCTTATATCTCGGTATCTCCCACTCTGGCGCAATCTCCATTTATCAATCTTTCTCTCTCAACCTCCGTTACTTTCGTTGGGATCCCTTCTCCCTCAGATTCCTTTCTTTCGTCCAGTATATCTTGTCCTGTCCTCTTTCTCCAATTGAATCTTTCTTGTGACATATTCTTACAGGCCAGGAGTCGCCATTGTTTCTTGCAAAACGTTTCTTTGGGAGATGTTTTTAATGCTTGGTGGACGCCATTTTATTTCCTGCATATGAGTATAATGGAATGATGATGAGCAGAAAGGAATATAATCCTCAAATTATCATATTTATAAACAAGCATGAGTAACTGTGGATAAAACATTTCTGAACTGCAATATGTTAGCGAGTAATCCTAAAATCTGAACATTTTCGATTATGATTGCTTTAAGATTTTGCAGACGCTTAAAAAGATTTAGCGCGGACGTCTTGGTGCTCGTGAGAATTTGGTCGCGAGTATTGGTCTATGTCAGGGGTGACCCTACTTACACTCGTAGCCGCATAAGATAATCTTCAGAAATTCGAGAGCCTCGTGGCACTCTGTACGCATAAATATACGAACAGTAAACCATAACCTGTGTCTGAAGCAGTTCAGATATAATGCATGTCCCTTAGCCATCCCAAATACGTCTTAAGTCACACTACGTCACTGTGTTCTGCGGTGATAAACGTTGGCACCTCTCTGAATGGTAATTTAAAAGAGCCGCATACTAAGTTAAAATAGTTACATGCGGCTCACGGGTCGAGGGTTGGCCACCCCTGTTCTATGTTATCACTTCCTTGGGTCTTTCAATTTTTCTTCCGTTCTACCCTTCTCTCAGTCTCTCCTTCACTATGAATTCTCTTTCTCCTCTCTCTCCTTATCAACCGGACTCTAACGACCACTCTCCACTCGGATCCCTACTATCCGATTCCCTCCCGCAGCAAAATGCGCCTTCCCTCCATCCCACTCGCTTACCTTCTCTCCTTCGACACTCGAGTCTTTCACTCCCACTCGTTCGCCCGCTCGAATCTATGGTTCCGATATTGCGAGGGAGGCGGGGAGCGGGTGCGGGGGAGGTGAGGGAGGGGGCTGGAACAAGGCGCGCGCCATTTTTGCGGGTACCGGCGTGAACTTCGACGGTTGAGTGTATGTCTGTGAAAGTAGGATTGCTTAATGAACTTCTACCGAGATTTTGATGTCGTTATGTTTTTCAAAATATACATTTCGACCGCAGGATCTTGTTTTTTATCACTTTGGATTCAGTCGCAATCTTATAAATTACACGGTTGAGGCTATATTTAGGTTTGGAGTCTTAGAAGCTTTAGGGTGTTGCTCAACAGATAGATATGACTAGAGTTTCTGACGAAAATTAGTTCGCAACAAAAATTTCTCATAACAATGGACTATTTCGAATTCCTAGAACAGAAACTCCTCTATTAAAAGAATCTTAAAGTTCAGTAAATATTTGTCATAAATAAAAATTCGATAAAACTAGAAATAAATAAATCATATTCCAAAACGAACAACTGAACTAAATGTGAACTTTTCTGTTTAACTATTACATTATTAGCTGCATCCAGTATTTTAAATAGAACGCGTTCAATAAAGAGAATAGTTTGTCTACACAGTATTGATAAAGCTACTTATTGTCTAAAACTTAGCTAGAAAATCTTTAAGTTTCTGAAAAGCACCCTAACTAAGCCCCGGGGCTACTCTGTGTCATCTTCAACTTGGTTTCTCATTTTGTAAATATTTTATATGTATCATAGCAACATTTAAACAAAAAAAAATTACATTAAAATATCTTAGCAGTATTACGTGAATTTTATGAGCGTAAACGTCTTGAAAAACATATGTATATTTACGTTTTAATTAAGGACGTGATAGCTCCGAGATGATTCACCATTTCATCTCTTTACAGTTTTATGTTTATGTAATACGCTTTTATGCCTTATCTGGCCATTTTTGGCGATTAACATTTCACTCTGGTCATTTGTTTATTTCATAGTTTGGATCAGGCAAACCTAAAGAATGTCGTTGTGAAACTCCCGTAGTAAGACAATTTAGATTCTCTCCAGGGGATTGGAGAAATTGCCCCTTAGCGTTTTTCCTACTCAGAAGACTAAAGGTTAAAAGAACGGGAGCCAGTCTTATGAGACGGCTCTGGAACTTCGGAAAAATTGATCCCATTTGCTCAAAGCCATTAAAGAAGAAAAGTTACAGGATGAGTTTGATCAAGCTACGGTTATACTTCTCGATTTTTGAAGGGATGGCAATAATTAGATATCGTATCTGCGGAAAGGCTGTCTGCGCTTAAAGGGTTATTTGTCTAGATTGCATATGGGATGGGGAGCTTTGATTTCGCATTAGGAGGATATGCTGCAAATGTCGACCATTTTCTGTCCTGAATTTGGTTGGATTCTTACCATTTTCTAAATAAATTTGATGTTCACATCAGATTGATTTAATTTAATAATAATTATTAATAATTTTAATAATATCTTATAATAGCTAGGCCTTGAGAAATACATTGAAGAATTCAGTGATTGGTATCCATATTTTCTACAAGAAACCACGATTGTTCACAAAGAATCAATTCCTTGATAGGAGATATGTTGTGGATATCATCTGATGGAAAGCAGTTCCAGCCACACACCAGTTTATACTACCTTTTATTCCTTCACTAATTTCGTTTTATGCTTTCGCCCATTTTGTTTTCGCCTTTTTAACGCTCGCCTTTATTGTTTCGCCCTTTTGCCGTGTAACCACAAAGATCGACAACGTAATAATTTTGGGTTAATTTCATTAGAGCTGTTATGAAATTGAGGCATATGCAGGATTGGACGTACTACTACAGAAATAATTTTCGGCGGGACGGAATTTTTAAAATATCACAAAATTGAAGTTTTTAAGGGATAAAATCAACTTCTCGACGGCTTGAAAGGGAGAATTACACGGTTAAATAAATTGAAAAGTAAAAGCAATAAGGTTGCGACACTGCGGACATGGAACGTACATTTTATCTCTCAATTCTTGAAAAACATGTAAGGATATTTTGTCTTTATAGCACCAAAACTCTATTTCCAGTCCTGCATATCGCTACAAAACGACGAAAGAGCGAACAAAAATTTCCGTGCGTAAATAGTATTAATATATTGATAACCTCATATGTGTGAAAATCAAACTTGATAAATAGCTGTACCATACACAAATATCAAGTATTATGTGGGTTGGCGAAGCGATAGAGTCGCTGAAGTAATGGACGAGGATTAACACATAACGTTAGAGGACTATAGAGAACTGGAAACTGGATTATTACTATTCGGATCTAATAATTATCTTTATTCGTATCTACTTATTTTTCTACAATATATTTACAGTGAAAATTAAACTGAACATTATGGAAATTTAATCCTTTGACCAGTACTGTAAATTTGCTTTCATCTTATCCAAAATTTAACGTAAATATTTTGTATCTCGGAATCTTTCGTTGGCACATCATGAGTTTTCTGTTTTATAATTGTGATAATACGCCCATGAATGACGCATATGAAATAGAATTTATGTGGTTATCGTTTACTACCGGTGATAAATGATGTAAACTTGGAGTCTTGAGCCTGTACAATCGTTAATGGCGAATTATAATTTATATTTAAATTGACATGCATTGTAATTATAGGTTTTTAGGCGCACTCAACCCAATCTGTGCTATCCATTCTCATCAAGTTCTCATACCCAATTCCTTCTTTTAATCTATGCGATATACCTTTCCTCTTCCTACCTCTTTGCATCTTTCTTCTTTCCTCCCTCTATGAATTCTTTCTGTAGACTGTTTCCTTTCATATTTTTACCCACCCATTTCTTCTCTAATTAAGGTCCTTTCTTCACCATCTGTGTTCAAAATGTTTTCCTCTCTGTGTAATTATTTTTCTCTACCCACATCTCAAAGACTTCTAATCTGCTCCCAATTGATTTTATCTCATAATATTTCAAGTTAAAAAATAATTTATTTGACAAATTTTTAAGGAAAATACATACTATTATTATGTTTTTATACAATTTGAGAAACAGTGAAATGATTTTGCTTGGTACCAACCATTTAGTTTATTGAGAATCCATATTCAAATACAGCATAAACGCAGATGTAAATGACTTGTAATACACAAAACCGTCGGTTTAAAACCTGCCTATTTGAATTTTTATTATTAATCTACCTTCACGTGTTCTAAATACCTATCCTCCACCAATTAAGGATAGTAAGCTAAAATAATACCTCATTACGTATCAGTCGGACACATACAGACAAAAAACAGGCATGAACTACTTATATATCTCCGATCTAACCATCGAGAACGAATTAACAGATAGGCTACTGCTCGTATTTAGACCTTGATCTCAAAAATATGTCCTCTCCCTTTCATGCTCCCTTAAATATGCATTTCAACCGACAAAGTGCCAAAAGTGCCAATATACAAAAGTGTAGGTATGTCTCTATTCGTTCCTATGATGCAGACGTGGCACTTTCTTGCATTTTAAACGCGACTCGGTCCCCTTTTTTTCGCCAAGAACTTGGCTCGCGTGTCCGCCGACCCCGTCTCCGCGACTCCCTCCTTGAACCGACCGCGGGGACTGTCCCCTTCACGCCAAACCCCTTCACTGAGTTTTGCAAGAAAGAGTGAGCGAGAGGCGGTGGCGTGGGGAGGAAGGGAATGGCGTTGGGAGGAGTGCTTTCACTTGCCCTTTTAAGGAATCGTTCTAAGCAGGACTCCGCTTCGATCCCTCCCTCCGTGGGTCAAGAACTTACGCTCCCGCCTTAACTGAAGTGTGGTAATGAAACGAACGGGCAAGGTCCTCATTATTTTCCTCCTTTCCGTTTTTTTTTCTTTTCTGAAGCTCACGTTTTTAACGCTTCTGTCCTCCACCTTCCCCCATCTTCCGAAATTGGTATTCTTTTAATTGTGCGTCCGATGAGATTAGTTCCCGGCATGCTCTGCGATGCTTCGAGTTTATCAGCTTTTTTTCTCTTTCGCGAATTTTTTTTTCGGCTCGATTCGACTGAATGAGAGGATAAAATGAGCTTTAAGTGATTTCCCGAGCAACGCATTCCTCCGAAGTGAGAGTCTTTATTGCCGGGTTACTTGTAACCATGATTATTTTAATTATAAAATAATTTCTTATCCTGGTTTCCACATTGTATGTTACACTTAAATTATTAAAGGCGTATCTTTTGATTTCTAGAAGGCTTTTTACAAAAAAATAACTATCTTAAAAATTTAATTTAATTTTCACCCTCTAATTTTACTGTGGAATTCATAACAGCTGTCTTTTATTGGGATTTATAAGTTTCTAAATTTGATTTTTGACCTTTCAGTTTGTGTGTTTATCGTCTTTTTAAATCCAGCTAAGAATATGAAGGATCATTCTCTGCATTATTATTGAAAAATTTCATGCTGCAATGTTATAAATAGCTAATCAAAAGAGTACATTTTGAATCGATAGTGTCTATAGCACCCTCGTCTGTGTTCACTCTTAAGATGCCTATTAACACTATAATAATCATTGAGAAATAATATCATTTCTCTGATTGACATCGAAAAATTATAAATAAGCATGAAGTTTTTTCTGAGTTTTAGTCATTTGGTCGCTTTTCATATTTACTGGAAATTCTGGGTAGCATAGGATTGAAATCAACGTTTCAGTGCGATAATAGCACAAGAGGCTGATTCGCCAGAAAATAAACACACACAACGTTTCAGTGCGTGAGCTTCCTGTATTAAATGATATCTAATCCTTGATTTTTATGTTCATTTTCTCAGCAGACTATGTGATTTAATGGGCACAGAACATTCGAGTATGTACATATGTTTTTGCGGTACCTTTCCGCTTCTGAATAAGTTTTCATTATGGTTCGTAAATATTCAGATTCATACCCTTATTTTTTCTGTTGACTTTTTATTCTGAATTCTTTTCCGATAACTTTCCAAGTTTATTGCGCGAAAGTCAGTCTGTTGAATATTTTCCACTAATTCGGTCGCACGCTCGGTAAATGAATGCATAAGAGGAAGGAAGAGGAAAAAATGCATTTACCTCATTCGAAAAGTAGATATCAAATCGGGGAGATCTCTTTAAGTGTTCCGTTCCGTTCGAGCAGCTTTCAAATCCAACCGTTGATAATTTAATGCCTCGGTTAAATATATGTTCCATTCACGCGAACTTCTTTTTACGCCTATGTCGTATGACCCGCGTACATCCCTTTACCAGAGTGTACACGTCCGCTCTTGTTGCGTGTTGCGAATTAAAACAGCCCAGGCTTCGTGCCTTCTCACTTTCTGGGACGTGTTGAGGTGGTAAGAGATTCGCCGATCGACGCGAAGGAGAAAGAAAGGTAAGGAAAAAACCCATCGAGTTGATGATGGACGACGACTCGTAAAATTTTGCTGAGTAATGGACCTTGATGGCACTAAGGCGGATTTAAAAAAAATCGCCATTATGGTGAATTTCGTTGACGGTGATATAAACTTTGCTATAAATTTAATTCTTTCTATTTTTTGTGATGAATGCACAGCAATTAATTTTTGAAACACGATTAAAATGCTCATGTGTTGCATAGAATATAATTATCCCGGTCGTGATAAGTTTAAAAATAAATTGTGTTGCTTTTTATAAGTATTAGTTATGCCACTTAAAATTTATTTTGCCGACTGAAAAAATACCAAAATATTCTCAATAATTTCAATTTTTAATCAATTATTTTTGAAAAAATTCTCGAAAACTAAATCGCCGAATTTTCAAACTAAGTTTTTATTTTATTCGGTCTATTTTCTTAATCAGTAGATTTCCCCGTCTATGAATAACCAGGCCAGAACAATTTTGGTGAATTGTCTCCAATATCTTCATAATTTAATATATTCTTTATAGGAAGTCCGTGTTAAATACGGGATTTGATGATTAGAGCTTCCTGCACATTAACAACTAATCGTTTTAAGCACCAGGACAGAGAAGCCATGTTTTGATATCATATTGCTGGTAAAAGTATGATAAATCTTAAATTTGGGCATTTGATTGAAAATTATTTCTATCTTAAAACCTTTTCTCAGCAAGGCCAGTAGTAGTTGGAGAAGAAATCTATCTTCTAAAAAAGTTCCAGCAGGCGCTACACAAAAAAGACAAAACTTGAACTGTCACCACGGTGTCGACGAATCTTTCGTCTGAATACTCGGAGTGATTTCTAAAATGTTCTAGGTGGGCAGTCCTCTGACAAAAAAGCATGGGTTCAACATCAGGATTGCTTACATTTTTCATTTGACTAACACGTAAATGAGCGTAAAACATTTTTCGTTTGCAATTTAAAATCACATCAAATTATTTTATACATTCGGGATTTAAACCATAGAACGCTAAAAAAAATTAATTTTCTTACCGTCGATTTTCATGTACGATTCCAATCAGTTCACAAAATTGCTTTGAAGACGAAATTTTAGTTTTTTTGCGATGAAAATTTTTCGTTCTCGGGAGCAATCCGATTTCATGAAATTGCATTGAATTGGAAAAGGAAGGCAGTGTGAGGGAAAGAGATTTAGTAAGGGAGAGAGAGAGAGAGGGAAAGGAGAAAGGGGTAGTGGGAGAGAGAGGAGAAAGGGGGAGAGTGGGGGAATAAGAGGGAGGGGGACATACAGAGGTGGAGGGAGAGAGGGGGGAGGGAGGGAAAGAGAGAGAGATGGCAGGAGGGAATGTTATTTGGCCTTCTTGCTGTTTTTGGGACCAGTTAAATGATAAATGAATAAACAGTTCGTGATTAGGCTTAATAAATGAATTTTTGTTCTGAAAAAAATTAAGCTAGCTCTTCTCTTATAAAATACATTTTTCAACCGCTTCTCCAACGCTTTCAGTCTAACTTGTTTGCCAACTATTTATTGTTATTTTTTCGGGTTTTCTTTGTTTATAAAGAAATTGTTCTGACCGATAAATTGACCATTAATCGGTTTTGCGTTTTATTTGTCGCATCGTTTTTATTCCTTAATATTTGTTTTTTATTTATTCAATGTAATCCTCATCAAAGCATTATTTTTATCTAATGTACGTTTTCTAACAAATAAAGCGTTTTATCAGTAAAATCCGTCCTTTGCCGCGATGGCATCACGGAGGTCGATCGGCCGTTGCTTTCAGCGAGACGTCCTAGACGAGAATATCTTTTACGTCCTCAAGGTCGGACATCGTTCATCCGTTGTCATGGCAACCTCACGGCATCTCTCGGGAACCGTTCTCTCCCCTCTTCCCGGTTCAAAATCACGCTCTCGGCGGATATCGCGAGTCTCCACTCGCCTCGAGGGAGGAAAGGGAGGGAAATATCTTCCTCCCTCCATCACCAATCTCAATCTGGTACAGAGGTGGTGCACTACAACCGCCAGTCCTCACCAAGGTCGCCGAATTCGATCCCTCGCAACGCGGCCAGAGGGGCACTCTTCCCTCCTCTCTCGCCCTCCCCCCCCACCTCCCCTTTCCAACCTACCCTACCCACTCCCATTTGACCACTCGCACCCTCCGCTCGACTTGCGTCCCCGCGTGCTTTATCCGACGCTGTTGCCGTGCCCTCCTCGGCCGTGCGCTCGCACGCGCGCGCCGTGCTCGGCTGCGTGGGTGTTAGCGGCGCGTGACTATCGGACGCTCTGAGCAAGGTCGAGAGTTATGAGGGATCTTGGAGAGGTGTTTCGCATCGCTCTCTCCCCTGACCACGATGACGTCCGAGCACGCACGATAACCCAATTGTTGCGAGGTGTTAATGGAGGCGTATTCCCCTCGGCGTGGATTGTAGATCATCCATATCGAGGCGAAGGACTCAGACCCGAAGGACGAAAGTTTTTTTGTCTTTTTGTTTTTCATCGCGAGAGAAAATGATACGGTAGAAGGTGGATGTGATGCGTGCGTGTGGTTTACGCAGGAATGTGCCGGAGTTAATTTTGCATCGAGGAGTTGGCTATTCAATGGCCTACGGGATTTTTTTTCAAGAGTAGCTTCTTGCTCCGTTCTCTCGTTTTCGAGGGTTCCGAAATAAGTCGAGAGGGAGACGGTTATTGCCAGTATTTGCGGTTTCAGCTTCGACGTTGATAATAAATGTATTCGGTCGCTATGTAGCTTCCCTCGGGAACTGAGTGATTGGTGGTTTTTCTTGATAACTCCACAGCGATGATTCAGCAGAAAATATCTGTGAGGAGCGTATTAAATTGTTTTTTAGCGTTTCGTGAAAAGAGTGATCGAAAAGTCACGTTACTCATTAGATATATAGAATTTATTCATTAGATATAACAAATAAAGAGTCTCATCAGCGTTGAATATTTGACTAAAAAGGTAATTGTTGGTTTTTATAAGTACAATGAAATGTTTTTGATAGCCAAGACGTTTCTCACTGCACCTATTTGGTGTATATTCCGAGCACACGTATTCAGTATAGGTATACTAGTTCGTTCATTAATTGAAATGCTTTGTTACAAATTTTTGTTTGAGAAAAAACCGAATTTTTTAGAAAGTGTTTAAAAAATTTATACCGTATCGATTGAAATCCAAATCGTAAGTTTGCAATGAAAATTTTCAGTAGATACAATTATTTTATCTTGTTTCATTTGTTTAAAAATATCGATTAAACGCGTAACCATACTCCTTTCGGTTCTACGACAACTCGCATTCAGTTAGTCGCGCGTCAATTCTTCGCCCAAAAAATTCGTTGAGCAATACATCGCGCGACAAACTCATCGTGCGTCAAATAATCGCTCGACATATTCGTCGCGAGACAAATTAGAAGGCGAGTCACCATGACTGGTGTACGACACTTTTCCACAACAATTTTTCTTTATATTTCAATAATACCAGGATGAATCGCATTTCTCCTTGCGAACTACGTAAGCGAGAGACATTGTATGGCGGGGGATGACTCCCAACCTAACCTACCCAACCTACCCAACCCAACAAGTGTCTCCCCCTGCCGCAGACTTGTCATGGTGTCTCGCCTTCCAATTTGTCTCGCAACGAATTCGTCGAGCGATGAGTTGACGCGCTTTGAGTTTGTCGTGCGATGTATTGACACGCGACGAATTTATCATGTGACAAATTGACGCGCGACTAATTGATTGCGGTGTGTTGACGGTATAAAGCTTCGTACTCAAATTTAAGACGACTCTCGATATTCGCAAGTTGGAATTTGGAAAAACACCTTGTCCTGGATTTGGGTAAACACGGTATGTGTAAAATGAGCATCACCTTCAGTGAAACATGCATTATTACTTTTCAGCGCTTACAAAGAGGCATGGCGAAGAGTTTTTTGAGGTGTGTTTGAAACACACGTCTCAATATTTTGATGTAGTTCTTGTAACGTGCGATGTTTGTTTCTGTACTCATTTTGTTAAAAAACCCAAAGATAAATGCGAGATGGCGATAAATCTTGAATAAGAGGCACCACAAATTTTACAAATAATAGTGTATCCGAATTCTCGAAACCAATGCGTGTACCGAATTCCTTATTTTTGTCTGCTGCCTTAAGTTCACACGTGAATTCGACAGGCACGAAGATTCAAACCCTTTGTAGCTTTATGTACTCTTCCATATAACAATCCACTTTGCCGTGAAAGTGTTCTCAGTGATTTATGTGGATATCGTAACAAACTCTTACGGATATTTTCAATCGGTTTCATCATTTAACAGTGAAGATCGCCATGACAGCTTCTTATCTTTAACACTGCCTGTCTCGCGGAAATGTTTTACGAGGCCACAAGTTGCATGCCCGTTGCAGCTACACTTGCAATTGATTTGTAGTTAGAATTTAGCAAGTAGTAGCAGCGGAAACAGAGTGACCAGGCAACTGAAGAGAAATTCGTCAGGTTGCAAGACTATGTATATTTTGAAAGGAGGAGAGAGAAGACAAGGCCTCCGTACATAACTAAAAAAACTTACTAAAATAAAAAAATTATCAACGTACATACGTGGTATATTGTATTCCCTTATTAAACAGTTATTGAGCAACAAATGTTTCAAATTTTATCTTTAAAAATTAATCAACTATACAATTGAATAAATTTTGATTTGATTAATTTTCTGTTTTGTAGTTTTTTTTGTTAGCGGTGGTGTGTTGCAACGTCAGCATTCGATTTTGTGCGAGCACGTAATAGACATAAAAATAAATATTGTAAATTGTAAATAGTGTAGGTTACGCCGACATGTATCAGAATGTTTTATCACTGTATTATACCTATTAACGTTAAATTCCTATCCCACATTCTTTCTTCCCGAAGTATAACTAAATTCTTTTGCGTCCTTCGAAAGCTGGGGCTAGTTGTAGCTCATATGGATGCATATATATTGCCAGATTAACAAATGTCTACCTTATGCTGCCTGTTAATTCACATCTCCAAAAACGTTTATTTTCATATACGGTCCCTTTTTCGGATTGATCTTGTGACCACTACTTAATTAAGCATACTAATAGGGTGCAAGGCTTTTTATAATTAGAAAAGATGTGATTTATGAATGAACACCCAAAATTATTTCGAAGCGTTTGGTATTGAATCATTTTCAATCTCTTGCAACTCGTTCGTTATTTCGGATGCCTTTCAGAGGTTTGTGTAAATAACTCGTAATTAGTCTTACAATTAGATACGATATTTCAAATCGTCTTAAAACTCGGTTTATACGCAAAGAGCATTGTAAACATTGAGAATTAACCGAACGTAATAATAAAATGTTACTTAGGGTCAGTTAAATAGTGAGCGGTATCTGGTATTGTTGCGGGGATAATTCCACTTCCTCTTTTTTTAACTCAGCAATCCTGTCATTTACGTTACCATAGGCCGTTAATAACATTTATGGCGAAAGAACTTTAATTATAGAGATGATTTTCATGCAGACATTTTTTCTGTAAATTCACGATTAATAGTGTATGTCGATGGCTTACTTCCTTTTACTGTGTTTCTTTATTCGACATCGAATGGTTTCCTTCTCTCTTTAGATAATATTACCCCGAGATAAACGTCTTTATAATAAATTCTACTCCATTTAACATTTTGTTTTTTCAGTGTGGAAAGGGTTAAGGCTTTAATATTTCAAGAGGTTGATTAGCCATAAATACAAAACAAAAACAACCCATTTAACATTTCTCCACACTAAATCATTTATATTTATCCACTGCAATACTTAGTTCTCCAAATTGCCGATCTTCAATTTTTATTTGTTTATTTAATTTAAAAAGATCCACACTTGACCAAACGTTCCCCATTGCTTAATTACGTAAGCGATGTTTACATTAACATTTACTATTTTATGTATTGTATTGTAAATTTTTACCATTAATATAATTACGCATTAACATCTTACTTAATATTCACATGGGTAGATGCATCGAAGCCTTTAAAGCAGCAATAAGATTATGTAGATTATGTCGATACTATTAGCCGAAACGTAAACAATTAACACCATCTTGGTTACCGAGAAAATGTAAGTACTAAATGTATCGATTTATGTTGCGAGAAATCTTTCAATGTTTTAATGGTAAAAGATAAAAATGTTATAATATTCCTTAAAAATCATTTGACTTCGTGCTAAATTAATATTTAGTATTGGTTTCAAGCATCTAGTTTTGAGAAATCTTTCATATAAAACTCGTGTGCATTGGCTCAAGAAAGACGAGTTATCGGGTGAAAGGTGCGTTCAAGGTCATAAGGCACGGCGGCTCCGTGAGTGTTACCAGGCTACCAGCTGCGCGGGGTGGATGACGTAAGAGCTGCCTGACGCCGACCGTGGTTTCCAGTCCAGACTAGACGGCGCCCAGCAGATTCATCCTACTTTGTTCCAAATTCAACATTGTCTACGCATAATCCAGGTCAGACAGACTTTGACGACTCTTATCCTTTCCCATCCATATTTACCCTGCCTTACATTGTATATGTTGTGTAATCATGGAATCAAGCGAGAGAAAGTTACTCATTAAACAACGAGGTTTAGCTAAGAGTAGTTTAACACGAATTATAACTTACGTAGAGCAGTTTCAGCCAGGTTTAAATTTAAATCTTATATGTGCTAGAGCTGAGCTTTTGACAAAAATCTGGGAGAGATATGATTAGGTTCAGAATAAGTTAGAAATTTATGACGACGAGGAAGACCATGCTGCGGACAGAGATCTTTTCGAGAATAATATTTGTGATGTGAAAGCAAAAATTAATGCTCTTTTAGAAGAAGCTGACAATACGTCACTTCCCAGTGAAAACAGTAGAGTAGGAAGTGCGAACACACCGGTTCATAATAACAGTGTGAAACTTCCCACAGTACAATTACCTCAATTTTCTGGGTGTTATACACAATGGATACAGTTCAGAGACACGTTTGAAAGTTTGATTGTAGCCAATTCAGCACTTCCAGATATTCAAAGGTTTTATTATTTGATTTCATCCTTAAAGGATGAACCGCGTGCATTGTTACAGAATTTGACAGTGTCAAATGAAAATTTTAGTGTTGCATGGAACCTCATATGTCAGAGATACAACAATCCAAAACTCATCGCATCCAAGCATGTTAAGGCTTTGTTGACGCCCATGAAGACTAGCGATGATTCAGCTACAGAGTTGAGACAAGTAGTTAATCATTTATCAAGCAATTTAAATGTACTTGAAGCTTTAAGCCTAGAAACACCATTGCAGGAAATAATGCTTATGCAATTGACTCTAGACCATTTGGGTCCTTCTATCAGAAAGGAGTGGGAGACTACATCAGTGTTACATGACTTTCCCAAATTAGATGAGTTTATTAAATTCCTAGAACAAAAATGTCAAACGTTAGAATTATTGCAACCCAGTCAACCAGTTAAGGCTAGCGGCAGCAATATATACAAACCAGTGGAATCCAAATTCAAATTGAACAAGACCTGGTCATCTAGTTCCTTTATGACGACGAGCAATAGTACATTGTGCCCGTATTGTGAACAAAATCATGGGTTGCAGAAATGTTTATCCTTTGCTAATGCTAGCGTACAACAACGAATAGTGTGTTAAGTAAAACAAATTATGCTTTAACTGTCTAAAGGCGTTTCATAGCGTAAAGGAGTGCCAATCAGGCAATTGTCGGAAATGTGATAGGAAACACAATACGCTGCTTCATTTTGAGAGACCGGTGACAACGAAATTGCCTAACGGGAATGAACGACCACACTTACAATGTGGCTCAACTAGTGACCACTCCAGGAACGTCAGCCCCAACCAATTAGAGAACGAGTCAAGGACATTGGGGAGTTACTGTGCCTTAAAATCACGACTGATTAAGCAGGTGTTATTGTTCACAGTTATTGTAAATGTGGAGGACTCATTAGGTAGACTTCATCAATGCCGCGCTCTTCTTGATAGTTGCTCACAAAGCAACTTCATTACTGACGAGATGGT
This sequence comes from Tanypteryx hageni, assembly GCA_028673005.1. Taxonomy (NCBI): domain Eukaryota; kingdom Metazoa; phylum Arthropoda; class Insecta; order Odonata; family Petaluridae; genus Tanypteryx; species Tanypteryx hageni. The sequence continues at coordinate 79,598,331 of CM054118.1, read as the reverse complement.
TAGACTACTCAATTTAAAGAAAATTCGAGACGTAATTCCGATACAAGGCATCGGGGATGTGACTGCAGGCACCACGCACAGTGTTAATGTAGGTGTCCATTCAAGAACAAATGACTTCAAGGTCAAACTCAATTGTTCCATTCTTCAGAAGATAACAGACAACGTTCCCTCAACTTTCATTGCTTACCAGGATTGGGGTATACCTTCAGATATTGTGTTAGCCGACGACAAGTTCAACGAGCCAAGCAAGATAGATCTTCTAATAGGTGCGGAGTTCTACCTTCAAGCTCTTATGCCCTGATCAAAGAACCAGAACTGGCAACTACCCAATTCTGCAAGATACCAAGTTTGGATACATCCTAGCTGGATGGCTTCCCTGCCAGACCTCAGGATATGCTTCACAGCGATCATTCCTTACTAGGAGAGACAACGTATTGGATAAGCAACTTCAACGTTTTTGGGAAATTGAGGAACTGGTTCAACCATTACCTACGAGGGAGGAAGAGTTATGTGAACAACATTTCAAGGAACACACCAGAAGAGACTCTACGGGCAGGTTCATTGTTCGATTGCCTCGCCGCCAGGGAGTAGGACATTTAGGTGACGCATATCAACAGGCAAGCACACGACTACAACAATTGGAACGGCGACTACACAGACAGCCACCTTTGCGTCAGACTTACAATGCCTTTCTTTAAGAGTATGAAGAGCTTGGCCATATGAAAAGGCTAGATGACAACGCAAACAACAACCAGAGGGAATTGTTTTACTTGCCCCACCATGCAATGATCAAAGAAGCTAGCTCCACCACCAAGACGAGGGTAGTTTTTGATGCTTCTGCCAAAACGACTACAGGAACATCCCTCAATGATACGCTGTTAATTGGAGCCACATTACAACAAGATCTGAGTTCCATAGTTCTACGATTTAGAACTCGTGAAGTGGTGTTTACAGCAGACATCGCTAAATTGTATAGACAGGTCCAGGTGCATGCTGACGATACCGGACTCCAGCGCATTATCTGGAGAAGATCATCTACAGATCCAGTGAACATCTATGAGCTCACCACTCTCACATATGGTACGGCGTCAGCTCCGTTTCTTGCAACGAGATGTCTCCAGCAGTTAGCTGAGGAAGAAGCAGTCAGATACCCTCACGCTGCTGAAGTCTTGCGAAGAGACTTTTACATTGATGATGTGCTCTGCGGGGCAATCAACTGCAAGGAAGCGCTTCAATTGCAACAAGAATTGATAGATATACTCCGTACCGGTGGCTTTCAGTTGAGAAAGTTTTGCTCTAATCCTTCTGCCATTCTGGAAGCCGTCCCACCAGAATACAGAGAAACGGAACTGCCAAGACATTTTGACAGCATTAATGAAGTCAAAACACTTGGGTTATTATGGGATCCAACGCAAGACATGTTTTCAATTGCTATCAAGACACCATCATTATCCTCGATGTTGTTAAGCGATCAGCCAAACTCACCTGTCACTAAGCGTACAGTGTCTTTTGTGATTGCATGTATTTTTGACCCGCTTGGGCTAGTACGTCCCATTGTTATTATATATAAAATGTTACTACAGCAATTATGGCAGTGTAATCTACAATGGGATGAATGTCTTACAACTGAGTTATTAGCAGACTGGAAGAAACTGTGTTCACTTCTCCCTGAAGTTAAGAACATTCCAATTGAACGACGTGTGTTAGCCAAAGGAATCCTGTTAGACATACAATTACATGGGTTTTCAGATGCAAGTGAAAGAGCTTATGGTGCTTGTTTATACCTGCGCTCAGTGTCTCAACATGGGGAGGTAGTAACAAAATTACTGTGTTCAAAATCAAAGGTGGCACCAGTAAAATGTATCACGATCCCTCGACTGGAATTGTGTGGAGCATTGTTGCTTGCTCGGCTGGTAAACAAAGTAGCACCTATTTTGAGTTAAGATATTTCCAAGACAATGTTGTGGACAGACTCAACAATTGTCCTATCATGGCTGGCAGCGCCAGCTGCGCGATGGAAAACGTTTGTAGCAAACAGAGTAGCCCAGATTCAGGAGCTTGCAGCTAAGGGTCACTGGAGAAAGGTGGCCTCCGAAGAAAATCCAGCAGATCTGATTTCTCGTGGCTCTGACCCTTCAACCCTGTGTAAACTTACCTTATGGTGGCAAGGCCCTGCCTGGCTAAGTCAGTGTGAATTACAGTGGCCGACTACAACTTGCAACATGCAATTCGAGGAGGCGCCAGAGCAACGGGCATCAGCACTTACAGCGATGGTAACTCAACCAGTCATAGATGACATAACTAATCGATATTCATCGCTTTTCTGACTTCAGAGAGTAGTTGCATATTGCCTGAGATTCTATCACAATTCCAAGTACCCAGAAAATAAACGAGGAGGCATTTTGACGACGTCCGACTTACGGCTAGCACTTATCATCTCCATTAAGATAGCCCAGAGAGCAGACTATAAACAAGAATTCAAGGATCTTGAAAATGGACGACAAGTTTCACCCAAGAGTCAACTAAGAGATCTTCACCCATTTAGGGATGACAACAACTTGCTTCGCGTAGGTGGACGCCTACATTATGCCCAATTGGGATATGACAGTAAACACCAACTTATCTTACCACCCAGCCATCATTGAAAGTGGAAGGAAGGATTTCCGGGAGAAGATGGGCTGGTTCGAGTAGCCAGCATAAAAACTCCCACCGGCATTGTAAAGAGACCTATGCATAAATTGATAATTTTACCCTTATAATAATGTGCTTATAAAGTGTTGAATAGTATTTAGTATTGCATTGTAATATGTTGTTGTTGTATGTAATATGTCAATTGTTTTGAATTTTGTAAAATTCAACGGGGGGAGCTTATGTTGCGGTTTATACAACTCTTTTGTTTGGGTGAAGCGAAGCTTCGGAGGCTTTACGCACGGCAGAGACGACAGTGTGTTTTAAGATGCTCGAGAGAGAGACGACAGTGTGTGCTGAGACGCTCGAAAAAGAGGATGGAGAAAAACTGACGACGAGTTGCGGACTACGGTGCTTGTGTTTTGTGTGTGTAGAACCTTTAGACTACGTTAATTATACAGTCCACTATACTGCATACGTGTTAATCATTATTTCGATTATAACCTTTGTGTAACCGGCCCTTCTGATTTGATATCAGTCGATGTGCATGCCACACAGTATAAGCTATCAGAGGATTTACTGTAAGCTTGCAGTTCGAAATATCGACTTCTCCACGTTATCTTATGGGGAATGGAAATAATTCAGTTTCAACAGTTGAGCGGTGTTGGTCGTGTGCACCGCTTATGTGTAGTGGTGATGTTTCAATATGTACGTGAAGTCGTTTAAGCAGAATACTGTACAAGAACTGCTACAGTACATAGTGCGAAATTCTAATATTCTTGTACTGTGTTCTCGTGAATACTACGATATAGATGCTTATCCGTTTAACAGATTGGCGGACATGCATCTTATGTATGGCCGTGCAAATGGTAATGGTCACATGGCTGCGCGCCTCAACCAGGAAACTTTCTCGCACCGACGTCATCCAAACCATAAAGCATTTGCCGCCATTGATCGTCGACTTAAAGAGACTGGAGCATTTAAGCCTGATACTGAGAATCGGGGAAGTGAGAGATCCGTCCGGACACCTGATGTTGAGGATCGTGCCCTAGACCATGTTGAAGAGAATCCGTGTGTCAGCACGAGACAAACAGCGCCAGAGTTAAATGCCGCGCACATGACCGTCTGGAGGGTAATGCATGAGCAGTTGCTGTGCCCATACCAATTACAGCGAGTCCAGGGCCAGAACGAGAGATTTTTTGTCGGTGGTTAGTTAAAAAATGTGCTGTCCCTTTCTTTGTGCTCTTTTCAGACGAGGCATGTTTTGGTAGAGACAACATCATAAAATTTCACAACCACCACCAGTGGGCAGAGGTCAGTCCTCATGGTGTAGTCCAATCTAGACACCAGCAGCAGTTTAATATTAATGTTTGTGCAGGTATTGTTGTAGATTTTTTGGTAGGTCCGCATGTTTTGCCACATCGGCTTACATACAACCACTATCGAGCTTTCCTTTGAAATTATTTGCCCGACTAGACTACTAGAAGAAGTACCATTGGCATTATAGTGCTCCAACACATTTCATCCGCGTTGTGCGATATGTCCTCAACAACACCTATCATAACCAATGGATAGGTAGAGGAGGACTCACTGCATGGCCTCCACGCTCTCCTGATTTGAATCCTCAGGATTTCTACCTGTGGGGGACTTAAAAACCCTTGTGTATTCAGCTCATATTGTCAACGTGGAGACACTTCACCAGGGTATTGTGAACGCCTGTCAGACTATCCGCAGCTATCCTAGCATCATTGAACCGGTTCGACGGTCCATGATAAGACGTCCAAGCATATATTGAATATCATGGGGTTATTTTGAGTATTTCAGTGCTCTAACTCGGAAAGGAAGCGATTGCGGACACATGTTTATATGGACTTCTTTCTTGTTTTGGTAAGTGGAGCTCATCCCCAAAGTTTTGTCACACATTTCAGGTACACCCTGTGTGTAATAGGGGGCTCCGCCCGCTCTTCGCTTTGCTTGCATTAGAATTTTTTAAACAGTTTATATTTGAAAATAAATTTACATAAGCATTTTTTATTTACAATTACTTACATTGTAAAACATCTTAAAACACAACATTTTGAGTCGTGTTGCTTTCTTCAGGATTTTTTGCACCGGTTATGTGAATACTAATGCAGGACATGCGACAGCACCGAGATAGTGTTACGTATAATTGGCCGTGACTAAATATCGGCTTCTCTTCTATGTTGCCGGTTTTGTTGTTCTCTTTGACGTTCAGCCTGCCGTCGATATTCTCGATTATTAGTTCTCTCAACTTCACGAATATTTTAATTTAATCTGCGATTCTGTTGACTTTCACGCTGATTTGCCCGAACATTTTCATTTGCGCGACGATTACTTTATTTTTCACCTAAAAATTCCAGGTGACGTTAGCGATACCACTGTTGTCTATTCATGGCACTTACTATTAAAAGGGTAACGTTATCTCCAAAAGATTATGAATAGTGGCCCAGCTGTTAGCGTTATCGTGGCGCCACCATGCAGAACGTCACCACGGCGCAGTATTCTACGATATATATTCATCACTTTCCTCATCACTATTACTTCCTTCATCACTCTGGTTCCATAGAATGTCATCATACAATTTGAATTCAACATTTCCTGAAACCGTGAACATTAGATTCCGGTGAGATGCTGTCCCACGCAGTCTTAATCTACTCTCTAGGCTAGGCTTAAGATGGCTTCTTTATGTTGACGGAAGGAATTAAGGGACAGTTTCCAGGCAACTACAATTCTCCATAGAGATGACGTAGACTGTATTTAAATGGTTTATTGACGACCACGTCAAGTACCTGCCTACAGGTATGACCACAAGATACGTATTTAATTACGAAATTTTGGGTTTCACATCTACTGTAGGGTGGCTCCGAAAAGCATCTAACGCGAGCATTCCTCTTCTCTTCAGATGAGTATCTGATCATTTATTCCATACTTCAGTGAGCCTTTAGGTCAGTGCTGCCCAAACATGACTTGCCACATCAGCGGTTGCGAATCCCATGGCGGGCCGCATTAGCAGTTTCCAATTCTTCGGCGGGCCGGATTAGAGTTTAAATCGGAAGTTTTCTATATATTTTGAGGTGCCATATAATTGAAACTCAAGCCTAAATAAGGTTAGCATTTCATTATTTAAAGTTTTATTATCAACAATTTAAAAAATGTATGAATTTGTGTGTTAACTTTTTCGAATTCCTTTTTCGCCATAGTTTCGCGGACCGCACAAAAACCCTTCGCGGGCCGCATTTGGCCCGCGGGCCGTAGTTTGGGCACCCCAGCTCTAGATCATTAAGTAAGCGGCCACCCAGTATAATATCTCTAGGGAGTTACTGCTTGGGCATATTTTGTCTCTTGAGTACCACTGACAATGGCGGTTTTCTCCCATTGGCCAATACTGACTGTGTCACTGTGATTCTCAATTTTTCATTTCCTGTTGTTTTCATCAATACTGATTTAGCACCCATGTCATCAACTGACCATTTGTTAGGCACGTCAAAGAACATAGGCCTCTCATCTGCATTTCCCATCTGCCCTATCAGATAATCGTTTTCTTTGCTTATGCGGAGCACGTGACGCTGGTATTTAATTAATTTTCCGGCATAATCATTGGGAAGCTGTTGCTAAGCGTGTTGCTGCATTACCCAATCTAAATCATTGACCGCAAATTGTAGACGCGCTTGACTACGCGAATATAAGACGACCGTTCATTTTTAATATGCAGAAATAGGTAAAATACTTATGTTCGGATAAATACGGTATTAATGTCCAGTACCTAACGCGAGCATCTGGAATAAATAAAATGCAGTGGACGGAGATAATTTCTTTTATAAATGAAATGGCTTTCATATCATGTCCTACCGCCTAATCTGTTGAACTTCTTAAAATCATCATATTCAATAAGATTACTTTTATGCTTTTAAGCGCTTTGTGTTGCATTTTAATGAGGAATTTGTGAGGAAGCTGATTAATTATCACCTAATGAAACGTTTAAAAATACCTCAAAGTATACCTAATCGTTTTGTTTGCCTACAATCCATTGAAAATTAGTAATTACAGATTCGTTTTATCTTTTCATAATATTTAATATTTTACTTGAAATTATTTTAGCACTATAGTTATTGAGCAATAAACATTCTGTGAAATAGTTTACCATTTGTCAAATAGATTAGGTAGCAATTTAAAGTCTCACACTGGGTATTGCACCACTGATTATCGATTTTATAACTTCGTATGCGTGGACGTATTCCTCTCATTGTTCAATTCAATGAGTTACGCTATCGCCAAGCAATCGATTGAAATTGAATTTGTCACGCGTACTGACTCTTATGTATTTCAACGTTTTCACTTTCGGAACGGCAAATGAAACACGCATTGGAAATCCTTTTGATGGCAGAATCAAATTATCGGTGGGCAGGACCGCGTGGTCGTAGAAATTCCTTTGGGAAAGACAAAAGAGAGGGTTTGGTAATTATGTGGCGGCGTTCGTCGTAAATTTCGTTTTTATGGAGTCGAGATCTCCGAAACAATGTAAAACTCTATACGGCTCTATCATTGAGGTGATTTGTAGCTTTTAGGTTTTATATGAAAGCGTCACAACTTGTTCGAAATTCTTTTCCTAAAATTTTAGCTTTGATTTTGTTGAGGCGAAACGATTTCATTTCGTCTTTCCTTGGTTTTTCAAAGCTTCTATCTTTCATTAATCTGGATTGCAGTTTAAATGAAGACCTCTACGGCAAGTCATTCCCAAGTTGCATACTATCCTTTAAGTGAAGGTTTTGTATATTACGAATTAATCAGGTTATGTAAACATTATCTCATTAGAATTGAGTTTTGATGACTGATAGCGAATTTTATTTTGCATTAAAATATTTATTCTTCTCATTTATGATTAGACTAATTTTAGAATTTTTTGTTTCAGTAGTTTTATTTTTAGGTGCGTGTCTAATTTTATTTAATAGGATTAGGTCATATAAAAGGTTTCCTAATTCGCAATAGTAAAATATGAGCGATTCTCATTTGTGCCCTTAAAATAAGAATGATAATTTATTTTATGAAACTCAATCGGAACATTGTTGAGCATTGACAGAAGATAATTTATTTTCAAGAAATATGAACAGCATGTCTTACAAGTTGCTTAATGTTATGGCAAATTAAATTGTCTTTCGGAGCCGCTTTAGATAATACCTGACATTTAATCATAATAATTGCATTTAATAAGGCATAAAACTGAATGAGGAAGTAGTCAACCGATCTCAATCATTCGCAAATAATAATGATATGCTTTATGGGGATAGGTGCTACTTACGAAGTTCTAAATTAACCTTTTAAATGATTCCGGTGCAGAATTGCTACCAAGGCATTAGACAGATGATTGTCGGTCATTTAAAAAATTAATAAGATACTCGGGAATCAATTATCACGCCGCTTTGCAAGCAAACCTGTCAGGATACAAGACAAGTCCAATAAAAAAATGATGTAGCTCGTGAGTTTTCACCCTCTCCGCTCGTGTCGTCTTTTGTTTTTCGAAAGCTCCTTTAGTCCTCGGCTTGCATCCCGCCTTAAAGGGTAACGAAAGTCCGTCCCATCGCCATGAAGGGAGAACAATGCCTCCATCAAACAGACGCCTAGTTGGATCACGAGGTAACAACCTCTGGTGCTATGTTCCGCCGTTATCTCACTAACATAACGCGACTCAGACAAACATCTCTACGAGCTTTCTATGTACAGCACCTGGTACCATTCCATTCCGGAAATCAATGAAAACGGATGTTACTTCGGAAAGCGTTTTAGTTAAGAGAGAGATGATTTTTGTGGAACTTATTCTGCCCCACGATGTGTTTTTGCTGAAATGATCGAATATCCAGGTGAAAAAATAATTCCAATATGTCAATGTGTATTTAATTGGATCATGTACACAATTAATGCTTGAAGTTAGCCTTATGATATTATTCATAATAAAACAAAAATCGTACTTTTCCATAATGTATTTTACTCCCCTTTTCTTCGTTACTTTATAGATCCTTAAACCCCCTCTCCTATAACCAGATGATGCCGTATCACGGTGAAACCGGTCGTGAGTAAAATATATTATGGAAAAATATGATTTTGTTTTATTATGAATAATAATAATCACTTCCACGAAGTCTCGCCTGATAAGGTTATTTATATATTAACCTTATGATATTTGAGCATGGACTCATGCAAGAAAGTATACATATTTTGTAGAATTATCGTATGGGTTTTGATCAGTCGTTTAAACCTCCAAGTAATGGTCTATTCTTTCCTAGGAAAAGAATTATTGTACGTTTTTGGACTGTCTGTCATTGATTTAATCTACAAATTTTGCATGACATCAAATATAAATTTTGCAAAAGTAAATATTCCTAGTTAATTTTCATGAATCAGGCCGATAATTACGCGCAACATCTGATAATAATATTTTAAACTTCTAATTGGGGCTATTTGTGACACGAGACAGTATATTTATAGCACTAGAAGATGAAGGATGAACTAAAATTGACATTTCATTGATGTTTAAATAGATACTAAAATATAAGCAACAAAATGAATCCGTTGAAATGGAAATCAATTGAAAAATGAATATTAATGAATTCATTATGGCAGAATTCCATTGTTTGTCAAGACAATACCTGTATCCAACTCCAGAAGGAGCCGTGGATAACCACAACGGACGGCTGCTTTGTTGCTGAAATCATGCCATCGAACCGAAAATTTTTTCTCTCCGGTTTTCGTTCCGGTTTACACAATACAAAAAATTTCGGTTCGGTTCCGGTTTCGCTCCAGCAACCACCATTGAACCGGATCGAACCGGTTTTTTTCGCTCCGACTTTGAATTTTTTGGGGAAAATTTCAAGAGAATTCCAAAATAATCTTTATTAACTATTGTTATTTTTTATTTAAAACAAATACATCTTCACTATCGAAAGTCACGAAGACAAAAATTTATATCCGCACGTAGCATCGCGCGACCACCCCTCCCACAGTTTACCGAACAGTAAAACATTGTATTAATTTACTTCCTACATTTTTCGTTATTCAATTTATAAACGGTACCTTTAATACGACTCCGTCTAATAGTGTTTTATAGGAATTTATTTTTTTCCTTTTTAGCGCGTGTAAAAGCTATTTAAATTGTTATTTATTTTTTAGTCTTTAATTTATTAAAACTGCTGTTATTTTTTCATAAGTCAACATTTATTTGATTTTACAATTCCAATATTCGAGATTCCAATATAAGCAGATACTCTCATTATCATAATGAATTTACTCCAACAGTACTCATGCACGTACTTGAACATGTACAATAATATTGATTCACATTTGAATGTAGAATGTAATTCATATAGAATTGTTCAAAGAAGAGCTAATTAACTATTTTTAAATGCAATAATTTAGATGTTAATATTGAAAATAAGTACCATACAATATATAATTACATACATTTTCTTAAGACGACAAATATGTACGCACTGTTACATTTAACAGAAGTAAGAATACCTGAGAAGCACGACTGCGGGGCGATCATATCTGGATAATTTTTAGAGAAAGACTACCAGAATATAAGGGTTCAATGCATTTGGAGAAGGGATGAAAGTTTATAGGAACAATAACCTCCAACTTTAAGCAAAATCCAAGTTCAAAATCGTGAATAATTTTTACCCGGAACAATCCACGGGATAGGCTCAGGAGGAGGGTACCAAGGGGATTAGCGGTTGTCTTCAAAGTACCACTAAGTTTCTTTCTACTAGCCTCGTTTAACAGGGTTTTGGGAAACCTCAGCAGGATGTATCTATGACCCGCTCTCTATGTGTTGAGATGCCCATGGAAAAAACTTACCATTGAACCGACAGATATCATCACAAAGATGCATCTCTGCAAAGCAGTATGTATTCTTAAGAAAACCATTATCCTTTGCCTTATTCGGTGTTTAAAAGTGAGGCTTTCAAAAAAGACTCTTTCGCTCCCACTGTTTATGCGAACCGAAAAAACGGAACGAAATAAATAAAGGTTTTCGGTTTCGATTCGGGTTCAGTAAAATATTTTTTTTCTGTTCGGGTTTGGTTTTACCCCAGCTAAAATAACGGTTTTTTCGGTTTCGGTTTTCGGTTCGCTTCCGGTTCGATGCCCTGGCTGAAATGCGCATCTTGTTTACATAATCATCCTATGGCTGTAGATCCTAACTTGACATTCATTTGGGCATAATAATTAAAACTCGATCACGAAGCTTTACCATTTTCTCGATTAAATTGTTTTCATGTAGATATTTTGGAAAACCATAAGTTTTTAATTCTCTGGTTAAAATGACATTATCTCGAGGGAAATGTTTTCTGTATATTTATCTCATCGATTATTTTGGCGGATGAATGCAAGAGATATTTGTCAAAGTTATTGCTATTAAAACGAATGATTGTTTTCGCTTAATAGCCATCACATAACTTTCATACGTTGTTCGAGTATTTCTGGCCGCCAAAGGTGACGCAACGGCGCCGAAGGGGAGTGAGAGAGAGAGAGAGAAGTTCGCGAGTCATATTGCAGTATCGAATTACGCGTTTTGCAACTAGATATCCAGGCGTCAGTTTTCTACATTGCGTTACATTGTGTCCTGTCTGAAAGTAAAAATATTTGATGAATGCCCTTGCCGCTCTCGGCCCCCGCCTTCTCCACCCCCGCCCGCTCTTCCCTCCCTTCTCCTTCCCTTTATATCGCCCCCCGCCGATTGTCAAGCATGCGAGAGCGCTATGGTAAATCTAGCAGCTGCGGTAGTCACCTCTCGCTGGTTGCGTCCAAGATACCCGTGGTTTAGTCTACCCACAGATCCATTTTTTCGCCGTCGAGGGAGCACCTGAGGGTCAAAAACAAGTGACGTGCGAAAGCCGCTATCGGGGACCTCGGATCTACCCGCTCGCTGCTCTGCTGCCATTGTTTCGGGTTTCTGTTCTTCTCCTCTCTCTCCATCATCATCTTCTTCCCTGCCTTATAAATCCACGTTATTTTTCTTCCAACACATAGATGGATACGTTACGGCGGCTACCTCAGTTTCCAATGGGGCTCTTCTTTGGGTGTGGCCGGATGGGTTTGGCAGGTAATCTTTGTGTTGAAATGAAGCAATTTCATGGTTTTCATCTTAATTATTTTGTATGAAATATTGCTTCAGAAACAGGTAACTGTTAAATGGCTCTTAAAGCTTGATTTTCTTTATTAGGCGTTCTTTACCAGCGAAGCGTTATGTAATAGCGGAACTCCTTATGGGCACGCCTGGTCCGTCTGTCCGACCGTCGTAACTTTCATCTCCTAAATCGCTGGACGGATTTTTATTAAATTAAGTAGGAGTGATCATATTAAAATTTATCGCCCAATTGTGATTTTGAACTGAATCCGTCTATGTTTTTCTCTCTCACGTCCTTATATGATCTGTGAGGTATGGTTTTAAAAAATTAGAGGACAACATTTACTACAAGATAATTCCCGAGACCATATAATTACGACATAGTTTTGGAGATAAAAATTCGAGAATCGCCCAATCTTTCGATACCGTTACATACGTATTTCCCTTAAAGAACGCCTTTAAAATCTCCGTGTATTCAATTTATGGAGTATACTTTTCTATCTTCTTTATAACACTTAAAACTGCGCGGAATAATTCCATTTTTGTGATTTGTACTAGAAAGGGCTAAAGCACATTTAATTAATAATTTCAGAAATATTTTTTAAAAGGGTTTTTTTTTCCTGCACTTTCTAAGAAATTCTTGTTTACCTATCATAAAAAATGAAAGTCAAACATTTTTTTGAGAATTGGTTTTTTTAAACCTTTTCTGGTGCTCTTGCTGAAGAACGATGAAGAATTCATAACTCGTCTTTAGATGAGTTTTTATTTTTATTACGAGAAATACATTCTTCAAAAGCGATAATACGCTTTGAAATCCAAAGGATTTTTTTTTAATTTCTAAATATCATTTAACATGAAAAACTAAAAGCTTTTGCCTTTATTATAATATTACAGTTGATGAATTCGATACTTTTTAAACATTAGGTCTCTTCAAATTGTAATTAATTGGCCGTGGATTTGTACATTTTATCTGTGAAGTTAATGGACCATCAGTTTTCATCTTTAATTGCTAAAACAAAATTTAAAATATATATCCGATCAATTTTAACTATGACTTATTTTAAAGAAAAACTTCACACCAACCTTCTCTTTTTATATTTGTTTTTAATCTGACAGTATATGAAAGTTTGTAAATCTTATTGATCATTAAGATGGAAAAAGAGAGGGTACGATATAATATTGAGAAAATGTTGGGAAGGAAGTATCTTTTAAATAGTGTTAACTCAGCTCTTGAGATATATGTCAATGGTTTATGGAAGTGTCTGTTGAGCATTTGATGAAAGCAATGCATTTCTAGGAATATTAAAATATTAATTATTTTAAAATTTTAAAGAAAAATCCCTTAGGATAAAACCGTACCTAAGAAGGGCTCCAAATATAATTGTGTAAAATGTGGTGCAGTTTGCTAAGCATAAAATTTTAAAGGTGACATAATTCATGTAGCTCAATATGCGCCAGTCCTATAAACTTCAATTACTTAGGAATAAAACTTTACTTAGCATATCGTAAATAGTGATTGGAATTGGCTGGCCTAGTTAATTACCGACGTTAGAGATATCTTAAAATTGTTATAAACTAATTTATTTTTATGATACAAAAATGTACGCGCCGCACAGGTAAAATTTCCTAACCTTTGTTGACTTGTAGATTAACTACCCTTTTCTACTTCTACATTTTGCTATTAAATATAATTTTATTTGTCCTTAGGACAGCAGTAAAATTACTAAGTGACGACTCGTTTCCCCAACAAACACGCAACCAAAGGTAACATTTATTCACTCCTTTCGGTCATTTCATTATCGTTAAATATACGGGAAAATCTCAGTTGGTTGCGAGTCTGAAGGAAAGTCCAATAGGAAACATTTAAGAACTGGTCACAAAGATGTATTTATATAACATTTCCCTCGCATAGCGACCATATATTGTTCCTTCGATCAGCTCGGGCTCGGCATTTCTCCACGTTTTCCGTTTATGCAGCGTTTCCTTGCCCTGTGGAAGGAACCGTAACCGATCAGCGATTCCCTCCTCGTCTGTAGCCGGAGGAGGGAGAACTTGCGCGGCGGGGTAGGGGTGGAAAGGAAGGGGATTGGGGGGAGGGGGCGTAGGTCGTGCAGGGGCTCAAAAGGCTACTCCCTCGTCCCGCTATGACAGATACCCCACCCCCGTCCAACTTCTTCGAGACGACTCTTACGCATGAGCCTCTCCCTTTTCAAACGACTAGACAACTTCCTTGCCGTCGCAGAAATCGACGGAAGTGGAACGTTTCTTTGGAAAAAAAAGCCCCGCTGTCCGATTGCCGTAATGCAATCTCGCAACTGGAAAGCCTTTTTTAAAATCCCGCTCTCCCGCGATGCAAAATAAGAGTGGTCTTTTTGTGGACTGCCGAGTGGATTTGGACAGGGTGTGTTCTATTCGTCTATGCGGGAGCGGGTTTTGTGAGGTAGGTCAACTCGGGTGACTCCACCGTGCACTTTGGGGTCGAGATAGGGTCGTGCGAGCGTGAGTGGACATTATTATATGTAGGTCTTATGTCGTGGGACCTCGATCTCTCTCTCTCTGTCTTTATCGCGCTCCTCGACTCGACGATGATGGCGAAAAAAGTTTCGAAGCTCGTCTTGTGAGATGACAAATTGTTGGGCTTTTTTTGATGATTCATTGTTGCGTCCAAGATAATTCATATGACGTTGATGTTTCACTTTGAAATGATGGTTTGATTGTTTTTTTGTGAGGTTACTTCTTGTTATCGATTGTGAGTTCCAATCGGAAGAATATTTCAATAATTATGGCTAATATTTCTTAATGTCGTAGCTGCCATAACGTTACTTTTGTAAGCAAATTCTCTCAGAAATAAAATCCTCTTCCTCAGATCAAATGCACAAAATTCAGGTACATATTTTTCAAAAGTTTTATAAAATATTTCAAGGGAAGAGCAAAATAAAAAACAAAAGCGAACCTGAGAAATATATTATAATTGAGAGGCAATCACTTATTTATCGAGAATTTATTTTTAGTAACATGCCAATTTTGATACAGGAGGATAAATCTGCCTCACTGGTTCAGAAAGTGGCAGACTTATGTTAGATTTCCGGTCTAGGCAGAATTTTTTTCTTGCTTTACCAGAGCGTGTACTTATTAATTTATTTAAATTTTAAATTTATCAGATTTTATTAATTTATATCGTCTGAAGGTATTAGTGATGGGTGAACCTTTGTAATCCGTCAACATATGCGAAGTTATAAAAATTACATAAATATTGAGCTGCGCATAATTAGAAGCGACTTATGAGTAAATGTTGAAATCGAATGTAATTTTATTCAGTCTTTTAACAACTTGTATAAGCCGCAAGTTAATTACCCATTTGTAAATTTCCTGAACGAGTGACTTCAAATAGGGTTTATGCTTTTTAGGAATTGAAACAGCGTAAAAATGGAGCGGATGCCGCCGCGTTATCCCGTCACCACTCTGATATTCTGGAACATTTGGTTATTATATTGGCTTCGAGAAAAACATTACTACGTTAGGTTAGAGAGTCAATAATTCAAAGTGCATAGATAAAGCAAAAAACGATTCCCCTGCATAAAAAACGAAAAATGATTCGGCTCTCATGCAAATTCTACTTTCCAAAAGCATGTTATTTTGATGCATATTATTCCAATAAAAAATAGATACTTTTTATGCCCACAATAGTCATTCTCTTAAGCATACATGTACAGATTGCGTAGTGGCCGTCACAAGCACTCGTAAATCGAATCACTCTCTCATTGATTGCAATAATCTCTCTCTCTCTCTCTCCTTATAACCTCTCTCGCTCTTCTCCTTTCACTCAATAAGAATGCGATCCCGTATGTCACGCAGAGCGATTAGTAAACGCGCGAAAAACTGTTACCTCAAGGTCCTGGAAAGCTCACGTATTCGGCCGTTGAAGTCTCTTTGATATTGTATCGGCACGATTTTCTGCCGGCAAAAAAAATTTCGGGCGGAGGAGAATCTGTTCGGTCGGAAAAAAAATGCGCTTACAAGTAGGTCTTTGTTTTGGAACGAAAGTAAAACTCGCCTACATGGACGACGAGTATCAAAAGTGTACCGCGATTGCGTGTACATACGTTAGGGGAAAAGATATATTCGCTCTCTTATTTTCTTTTCATTCTGGACTAGATTATTCATTTCAATGTGGAGAATTGAATTAACACTGATTCAGTACTTTTTGAAAGGGAACGACGAACAGAATGGATGTGGTGCAACTTGGCAAAGTGGGTGTACTATCATAAATTGACGATATGACGGTCGGTGAAAAAAATATGCACTAAAAACCTGAAAGAGGGAAGATGTTGAAACGTGAGTTCTGTCTCGCATAAAGGGTAAATTAAAAAGAATTAGGAGAGAAATAAAGCATCCAAACACTATGGAATGTTTTTCTCAAGTATTATTTCGACCTAAATATGCGACCAAGATGGCGTGGAGGTTTCGAGTTTTAAGAAGAAAGAGGACAATTGAGTGTGAGGCAAACATTTCATTGGAATTTTTTTTTTTGCATTTTGCCATTCAAATCGTTATATTACGAGCTTCGTATGACGCACTGCCGAAATGCACTTATGGTTTTTTCTTAAAACTTTATATAGCTATTCGAGGTACTTGAGTAAGAACTCATTTTTTCAATTCGATTTATAAGTACATGTATCCTTCGTTATACGCGATCTCGCTTTACGCATTTTCGCCATAACGCGATTTCAAAAATATTAAAATAAAAACTGCATACAATGTAATTGCACTACCGGTGGAATTGGAGCAATTAGTCAAGTAATTTTATATGCTTACATTGTACTCGTATAAGGCGGTCGATTGTGGGGAACGCATCTCTATTTTACCAATTATAATTATCAATTCACTTTACGCGATTTCACTTTACGCGGCTATTTCTCGGAACCAATTAATCGCGTAATACGAGGGATACCTGTACTTATTTCTTAAATTGGTTTTTAGTCATAGGAAGAGTATGTTAAATTCTCCACTGACGACGTTTTTTTCTGATACCACTCTGTTGCAAAAATAATCACAACATATTACTTACTTTAATTTCTATTGTATTGAGCAGTGGTTCCCAACCTTTTTGTAGGCGCTGCACGATTTCAAAGATAAACAGAATTTCGCGTCACCCGAGCCTTCAAGAAAGGTTTTTATATTTTCACAAACCTTTTGACATATCCAATTGTTGGAATAACACCATAATCAATTTATTTGAGATAAAATTAATGCCCTAGTTACCTGTAAACACATCCGAATAGTTGATTTATTTACAAAACTAGCTTTATCGCGGCGCCCCTAAAAATCAGCTGCGGCGCCCCAGTGTGCTGCGGAGTAACACTGGTAAATAAAGAATCTCATGGGTACACAGAGAAATTTCGGTAAATCAGATTTGTTTCATCGATCGGTCCTATTTTTAGAATGTGACATGCGAAATTAATTCTTGATTTTGGTTTGGAGAAATTATGCACAAAGTTCGACATCAATATTCTATGTTACATATGAGATTCTTGTAAGAGATTACTTTTAGTCAGTCTTCTCAATTCTCTGTATTTTTGCTTTACAGCAATTGCATGCTTTTCAATTTAAATGATTAACAATAAAATCCCTCCAGAAAATTTTCTGTAAATGAAATCTTTTTATTTTATTTTTTTAAACGCCTAAGTAGGAAACAAAATGGCTATAAACATTTATAAGAAAGGCGGCTTCATCAAGATAACTCAATAAATAAAATCAAATTCCTACCCCTGTTACCAAAGCATTTGAATGCGACTGAAGTAACCCTATTTTATGGATTCCCGCGTTCGTTCGAATAGATTTTCAGCTGCCTTCGTTAGATTTTGGAGAGGCGAGATTCGACGCAGGAAGGAAGGAGGCAATAATGGAAAGTAAGAAACTGCGCAAAGGGGGTGGGCGGAGGGGGGAGGGGGAGGTGGGCGGAAGAGCGAGGTTCAGCGAAGTGGTTCGCCCGTACGAGGGATGTTGGTTAGCTGGTCCGACAAGGGAAATACAGAGGGGGCGTGGTCGCTTAACAGAACGGCAAAAGCGAACTCCTCCCGTCATTCACCCCTCCTCCCGTCATTCACCCCTCCTCCCATCCTAACCCTGAGGCTACGGTGTCGCCAATGACGGAGATTTTCCGAACCCGAAACTCAACTACAGGCATCCCAAACAACCTCTCCACCCATTTTTACAAGTTCCGCCCTGACATCCTGCCTTGATAACCGATACATGGCGGCGGAGCTCATCAACAGGAAGGGGGCAATAAAATTACGGTAAATGTCTCTTAAATAGACCGGTCTGGGTGTATATCACATTGATCTGTGAGTCCTCTTCAGATTGTAAATTTTTGGTAGGAGTCTATTTTTTCGCTTATTTTTAGCGATAACTAAGGTTTATCATAAATCTTCAGACGTTTCTCTGTAAATATCCATGCCACATGGCGAATGTAAACCCTAATTAATATTCATGAAAAAAGAACTTAGAACAGAAAACTGTTTCTCCTGAATATTTTTTCCATTTATGGCGCAATATAAAAGGTTATTTCGAGCAAGATTGCAATTACGTTGACAAAACAACTGACTAATAGGGAACTTTTGTCCAAGACCGAGAAGCTTGTTGCTTTTTGATTGTCTTTTAGCGATAAATGATCTGGGACAATGTCTTTTTAGGTGATAAATTGAATTTTATATAACCTCTAAGCTCGAAGTCTGAGATGATCCTAGTTAAACCATAAAATTAGTTCTTTTTGGATATATTTTAAATTGGCACGAAAGTTAGATAAGGAAAGTCAGTTTAAGTAATTTTGGCACGCGAGCAAAAGGTTTGCATTCCATTTTTCATTTATTTTGCATGAAAACCAGCGAGGAAACTTTCAAGTTGTGGAATTGCGTTTTTAATAAAATTTAATTCACAAAAGATATTTGGCAACTTAGTACGAAATTCTACTAAATGAAGTTACTATGCATATGTCATATGAATTTGAGAAAATATAATAAATGGAATGTTGGTATACTTTTACTGAAATCTTCATTTTTAGCATGTTTACCTTTGATTGTTGTAAAAGTATACTGCAGAAATGGCTTTATAATTATAGACGTTGCCTGGACAAACACTTAATGAGCTTAAGCAGAGGAAATGGTTTTACTATTGGTTTATCATTTTGCTATCAATTCAATGTTTTAATATAGGTAAATATGAATTTTGCTGGAAATAGTCTGAAATTAATATAGCTTCATTTTATTATGACAAGGCACTCTTGAATTTATTAGAAAGTAATTTAAGTTAGAACCGAAATAGTGGGGAAAAAACCTTATAGTAAATTTATGGATGAAAAGTCATCTTATTTTAAAGTGTAAGAAATAACTAATTTCTTAAATACAGATTTATCCTTAACGATTTTTCACAGTAAGCGTATTTGGTTTCAATTTTAACGTCACATAAAGGGAAAAATGTCATATGAAAAGGGAAAAACTATATACATATTTAGTAGGCACATATGTTATTTTGAATTTTTTAGTGATTTCACGAGAAAAACGATTATCAGCAAAACCGCGCGTACACATCACGGCGTTTCGACAAAATGGAGTTTACCGAAATAAAAAGGATTTTTGGTAGGAATGCAAAAA
The DNA here is from genome assembly GCA_028673005.1 of Tanypteryx hageni. Lineage (NCBI taxonomy): Eukaryota > Metazoa > Arthropoda > Insecta > Odonata > Petaluridae > Tanypteryx > Tanypteryx hageni. Next base: position 79,578,915 of record CM054118.1, on the reverse strand, counting down.
CGAACGTTTCCCACTTCTAATTTAGCGAATATCTCCAAGACATTTGAAGGGCAATTGATCATTGCCGTGTCTCTTGCACTGTCTACTCCTCCACCCTCCATTCGCTCCCTACTCCTATAAACTTCCTCATGCTTTTAAATCCGCTATTTCCGGTCCTTGCTATTGGTCTCCAACTTTCGAGTGGTGAAATTCTCGAAGAAAAGGAAAAATGAAGTTACGGGGAAGGGTGGATTAAGGGAAATGCAGTGGAGGGGATGAGTTACGCGAGGGTGGAGTGGAGAGAGAGAGAGGCGAAGCTGGTATAATGAGGCGAGGAAGATTGAATAGAGAGATGGAAGATTCCTGATGGATAGATAGATAGATAGATAGATAATCGTCTTTATTCGGGCGAAATTTAGACCAGAAGGTCCATTCTTACATTTAACCCTTCGTCAATATAATAAACACAAGAAAATGAATAAAATAAGGTATAACAAAAAACATTAAATAAACATTATGTACCTAAATCATACTAATTAAAAAGATAAAATTGAATACAGATTTGTGTTTGTGGGGAAAATCTAGGTAAAAACAGACATGTCCTCCCTAGCAAAACCCACGCAGGAAAACACCCACTAAAAAGGGGGTGTGAAAAACCTGCGAAAACCCTAGATAGTGTACATATGGTTATACAAAACTACAACATTAAATAGGAGGGAGTATGTACAGTGGGAGAGTTCGTATATACAGCGTAATTATATACCGTCATAAAAAAGTACACGTAAAGGTAATAGCATAATGTAAACAAGAAATATACAAGTATGCAGAATGAGATGAAATATACATGAAATATATACAATGAATGAATATAAAGGATGTTGTTGGGGCATGCATATTAAAAGAAAGCAGGAAAAGATATAAAATACATAAATAATATAATACAATATAAAATAATATAAAACAATAGCAAAAAAAATAAAAACAACACAAAAAAAATACAAACAATAGAAGAAAGAATACATATACACACATACATATACATATATATATATACATATACATATATGTACATACATACACATACATACATACATACATATGTATACATATAAACAATTCACAAAATATATAAAAACAATACAAAATTATATTAAGAAATAGAAAATAATATAAGACAATACAAAAAAAAACTTGAGTAAGGATAATTTATGGCTAGTGTAAAGAGATGATTAAGGATTACTTTGTTGTTTAAGAAAGTGAGTGACACAGGTGCGTTTGAATGAGTTTAAAGAGGGAGATGTTTTAAAATTCTCATCTAAGTTATTCCAGAGTCGGCAACCGGAGACTTGAAAGGATTTATTGTAGATATTCGTCCTGTGATGAGGAATAAGGAGGTTATTCTTGCCTCTAGTATCCCGCTTGTGTACTGTGTTGATTTCATTGAAGAGGGAAGAGAGGTAGTCAGGTTTGTTATAAGTAAGGATTTTGTACATTTGCATCAGGGTATGTAAGTTCCTTCGAGCGTCAAGTTTGAGCCATGAAAGATTATTGTAATGTTCGCTAATGTGGTCACTCTTTTTAAGGTCACAGATGAATCTCATGCAGGAGTTTTGTGTGCGTTGAAGTTTTAATGCCAATTCACAGGAGAGATCATTATAAACAACATCACAATAGTCAAAGTGAGGAAATAGGAGTGTGGTCACTAAGAGTTTACGTAAGGAATTAGGTAATAAGTTTTTGAGTTTTTTGAGAGAGTGCAAGGAGGAGTTGATGGAGGGAGGAGAGAAGGAAGGGGAAAGTAAAAGGAAGGGGAAAGTAAGAGGGGCGGAGACAGTGAGGAGCTAGAAAGGGAGGAATGCTTTGAGGGGGGTCTGCAGAAGTAGACGGGAGGAACAGAGGAAGAGGGAAAATGACGAACGATGGAGCTCATAGAGTGTGGGACGAAGAAGAGGATTACGGGGGAGGGGTGAAAGGTATGGTATGTGGAAATGAGAAGGGAGGGGGTGGTAAAGGAATAAGAGGGTGAGGGAAAACAGCAGGAGGTGATATAGAGGGGTGAAGACGGACTGGGCGAAAGGATACTCTGTCAGGAATCTAAATAGAATACACTTGCTAGAAAATGAAAGATTAACTGTCTAAGAAACTGTCGATGATGTAGGTGTGGGCAGTTCTAAGGGACGTCATTGACTCTGAGGGATGTATCTGACATCGTGCCTCTATAGGTTGATATAAATATTTGAATTAAATAGTATTTTGAGAAATATCTTTTCTCTGTCATTTGATAGTAATTTGAGCTTATTTGAATAATGTTTAATTTATAATGTTATTATCATCATATAATATTATTTTATTTTGTCTATAATAAATTTTAAACCTGTAAATTTTAATATGTAGAAGCTAATGTAAATTTTACCAGTCAGATAATTGTTATATAAGTCTATTTTGTAACTGAGCTACAGATTTCTTTTGATATCTTTAGGTAGATAAACTTATAATTAAGTTCGTACTTGAAAAAAGGCAATATTCACTGAACCAAGAGTGAGCAATGGTTTCTACATGGTGAGCCGCATTGGAGGTTGCGAATTATTCGGCGGGGAAATTAGCAATATTTCAGCGAACTGGATTAGAGATTCAGTGGAGGTACTTAACCTAGAGATTTTGAGGCATCATATAAATGAAAATCAAGTAGAAATAAGTTTTTAGGGTAGATGTTTGAAATCAAAGTTTTCGTTATCATTATTTTATTTAAAAAATTGAATTTGTGTGTTGAATATCACGGATCACTTTGTCGTCTTAGCTTCGCGGGTCGCATAAAAAAGCTAAGGGGTCGTATACAGCACGCGGGCCGTAGGTTTCCTACCACTGCACGGTGGGCCAGAATTCAAATCTAGCGAGACAGAATTATTTTATAGTTATTTATCAATTTAATCATCGTAATGAAGCCAAAGAAATTACAAACTGGTAGATTTTTACGAAATTAAAAAAAACGAGCATTTATATTTATAATATATAGGTATTGAATAAAACATTTCAAAAACATGTATACCTATATATATAAAATAAAATTTAATGAGAAGAGTCGGTACCGTCGTTACCATCGTCATCCTCTTCATCAGAATCAACTTCAGGATCATCATCCTCGTCATCAGTATCATCGTCATCATCACCAACGGTATCGTCTGTAGTTCCTTCTTCTGTTGGTTATATTCTTTGTCTTCATATGTCAGGCTCCCTCAATAGGGCTTTCGCTTCGCAAGGAAAGGAGTCTTTACTCTTTTTTTTTTAATGGGTTGACATGCTAATTAACAGAATCAAGACTTATTAGAAGAAGGTTCGAGACACCTCGAAGATTTTCTTTTCGAGAAGTCTTTCTTGCATGTCATTCTGTATGTTTTTTGACATTTACGGGATATCCACTTGAAATAACCCACAGAATTATGAAAAATCGTCTGATTAATTCCTCGCTTATTCCTGTTATTGCTGCAGACCTTGCAGGATCTTGAAAAGGCCGATGAGCAGTATTACCATCATTTGTGCTGCCACTGCCTCCAGGTTTAGGCTGGTCTACTAATAAACCCATTTCTGATCGAAATTTTTGAACTATTTCTTTCTTCTTTGCACCCATTACGCTCTTTTCTTTTTCGGTCCTAATCTAATAAGAGAATAATATAATTATTTATATGGAATTAATAAAATTGTAAATTTTCATTTTATTATGCTAGAACTTATCTGCTATTTTTTCACTCCAAGTTGATAAGAAATGCTCAAAGGACATTCAAAAAATCTAATCCATGCTTGTAAAGTTGATAGTCCAAAAGTGAATCTACTTGTATCTTCATCAGCTTTCGAGCAGAAATCTATGCTGTTCATATTCTTGGGAGTTGCATCACATACATAACACTTCATCTACATCTACATGATACCCTGCAAGTCACCTTTTTGGTAGATGGCAGGGGGTGCAGTGCACCAAAGGTCCATAGTTTTCTTAAGTTATCTTTTCCTGTTATGTTCTGATAAGTCCTACTCTCTTATTCTCTAGTCCCTGACATAAATTTTACCAGTAGTTCAAATCTAGCCCGAGGCCTACGTTCCTCTAACTATGTCCATTTCAGATTTTCTATGTTACGCTTTGTTTACTATCGTAATTCCTCTTTACAAATCGAGCTGCCCTGCGCTGAACCTTTTTTATCTCGTTAGTGAGTCCCTTTTCATATGGATCCCACACAGCTGAAACATATTCGACCTGCGGTCGAACCAAGAATAAATAAAAATTCTTTCACTTTTTCAGAGCTATTTCGAACCATTCTCCCTATAAAGGCCAGCTTTTGTTAGCGGCACTTATCAATCGGCGAATATGGGTGTCCCACGAGAGATCACGATGGATCGTGATCCCGAGATATTTAATCGTGTCTGAAACTGGAATCTCTACTCCGTCCAACGAATAATTATTATCCAACGAGATACTCTTGGTTCTCCAGAATTTGATGACGCAGCTTTTATTTTCTTTTTCTAACTGCCATTCCTTACACCATGCCGAAATAGCTTATAGATCATTTTGGAGATACTGGTGGTCTTCCGGATTGCTTATTTCTCTATAAATGAAGGTGTCGTCCACGAAAAGCCTAATTTTACTTCTGACTGCTGAGCTGATATCGTTTATATAAATTAGAAATAATAACGGACCATTTACACTACACTGCGGAACGCCAGAGACAACCTCCACTAAGTTCGAAGATTTCCCATCTATAACAACCTTCTGCTTCCTATGATTTAAAAATTCACGGATCCAACTAAAGATTTTAGAATTAACGCCTAAGGTTTCTAATTTCGTTATTAACTTTCTGTGAGGTACCTTATCAAAGGCTTTCCTAAAATCTAAGAATATGGCATCGACCTGTGTATTCTTTTCTCCGCTTCTCAGTATACAATTAACAAAAAGACCGAGCTGAGTATTACATGACCAACCTTTCCTGAAGCCGTGTTGACAATCATCTAACAATAAATTACAATCAAGAAATCGCATTATGTTGCTAACGATTATATGCTCGAAAATCTTACACGATATCGAAGTTAAGGAAATCGGCCCGTAATTTTCTGGGTTTTCCTTGTCGCCGCCCTTATGAATTGGAGTAACGTGCTCTAACTTCCAGTCGTTAGAGACCTTTGCGCGGGAAACGGATTTCTCGAATATTATCCGAAGAAAATGTGCTATTTCTTCAGCTAATTCTTTTAAAACGCAAGCAGGAATTTCTTAGGGGCCAGTGGCTGTGTTATGTCTTACGGAATTTAATTGCTTTGCTATTCCCACCTCAGAAAATACTATATCGTCCATCAGGTCCCTCCTTATTGCGGGTGTATAATATACGCAATGGTCGCTGACGGCTGTAAAAGCTTTTACAAAATGACCGTTTAACAGTTTGGCTTTCTCTACGGTATCATGAATAACGGCACCCGAATCATTACGCAGGGAAGGTATGGTAGGGCGTCTATCTCGGACCTCTCACCTAGGACCAAAACGCTTTAGGGTCCTCCTTCAAATAACTATTTAATACCTTATTCCGAAATAATAGTATTTCTCGCTTTAGCGCGGGATTCCTTATACGTCTGAACTTTAGTTGCTCTATAGTCATCGGATGATGTAGGCGGCATATTTTTATTTTTGCGTGGCTTATTCTCTGACGCTTAAGCGCACTCCTGACTTGCCTATTGTACCAACGTGGCTCTTTATTGTCGACCTTCAATTTAATTGGAATGCACTTATCGATGCCCTCTAGCATTATATCCTAAACGTTCGGTCATATCACAGAAGCCAGGTAGTATTTCACGTAGGCGCGACCTTAAGCTTGAAAAGTCTGCCTTAGCAAATATATAAAACTTTCTTTGAGGCTTAGGGTGCCTATCGATTTTCAACTTATACTCTGCATATACGGCCAGATGATCACTTATTCCATCTTTTGGATAACAGCATTACACAATTTTCCGTCGACCATCCTCATTACTAGCCTTTGGTGTTTTTCATATATTTTCCATCGATAACCAATTTTGTTGGCGTAAGGGTTTCGATTTGCTTTTGTATTAAGCTTACTTCTCTCTTGGATACTTCTTCAGTCTCTTTCTCAAATAATAATTTTATGGGCCTACAAAACCTGAGGACGGCCTTGGATTTTGCCACAAAATATTCCTTTCGTCGTCATGCTTAGAGGAATACAATTGTAAAGGCGCAATTGACATAACGAACACTTCTGGGTCATAGCATCTTTGATCTTTATCTCCTTGAAATTTTTGCTTGTGCCTGCTGTGACCACTGCTGCCGTCGCAATCCCATTTAAAAATCATGAACAAGTTGTCATCTGTACTAATGACTTGATGAATCACCTCCTTTTGAGCAGCTACGGTTCTTTGTATCGTATGGTCTAGCAACGACTGTAAATTTATTTCGGCTGAAGTCTCTGTAATTTTTATGCTGTCTTCCGGAGGATAGCAAGTAGCTTTTGCTTCCCTTAGCATACTGTATGTGAGGTATATGTTACGGCTTCTCTGCTTAGCCCCAAGGCGTATATTCGAATACTGATGTTTTGTCAAATTGTAATCTACAAAAAAAAGCCAGCGCTTCTTCGGCGGTGTAAGGGATTGGAGGCAAAGGTGCCGTTTTTCATGCTCTTTTATAGTTTTGGCTCTTTTAGGTGTTCTCTCTGTAATTTCTTTTGGCAGATTTGCCGCATCCCTGTTTTCGAAGGCCCTCAAAGAAATTTGTGATGCTTTCTTTAGATTGATGGCGTATCCCTGCCTGCCTGCGTCTGAAGCCTTCCGGCATGAACGCAAATAAACTGGGAACGGTCAGTTCGATTTCGACAAATCTTTCGCCTGAATACTCGGCCCAAACTCCTACAGGTTTTAAGTGGGAAGTTGTCCCACAGAAAGTCATGGGTTTGATAACAGGATAGTTTTCGTTTTTGCATTTGATTAACACGTAATCGGTTAGAATAGATGTGTAGACCTTTATTCTTTAATATTTTAAAATATCTTACAATCAAGACTTTGACTCGAGATTTATACCATTTCACGCAGAAAGAAATGAAAATTATTATTCTTACTGCCGATTCTGTTATTTAATTCACGTTGGCTCATATTTTATGTTTATATTCAATTTTCTCCAAAAAGGAGGTTGCTAGGGTTAATCTCGGGTTTTTGCATTGCTAAACTCGGCCTTCAAGTGCATTTACAATAAGCTTGGAATAAAACGTGTGAAGGACAGAAGCAGATTTTCTCGGGTGACGTCACCTCCCATTATAAACGGAAATAAATTAAGAACGGTCGGCTCGATTTCGACAAATCTTTCGCCTGAATAATCGGCGCAAACTCTTGCAGTTTATAAGCGGGTAGTCGTCTCCCGAAAAAGCATGAGTACGATATCAGGAAAGTTTTTGTTTTTTCATTTAATTAACACAATCGGCTGGAATACGATGTGCAGATCTTTTGTCCTTAACAATTTAAAATAATTTATGATCTAGACTTTCGCTCGAGATTTACACTATTTCACGTAGAAAGAAATGACTTACTTTCTATTGTTGTTTAATTTGTGTTTGCTCATATTTAAAGTTTATATTCCATTTTTCCCAGTGTTCAACATTTCAATTGTTGATCTCGGATTTTTGCATTGTTAGACTCGTACTTTCAAGTGCGTTTGCACTAAGCTTGCAATGAAGGAAACGCATCAAGGACAATAACCAATTGAAAATTTATGGGAAAAGGCTCGTGTAAATATAAAACAAATGGAAAACGTAGCGAAGAAAATAAATGATTCCAATGCGTTGTAATAATGTGCAACTTAATATTTCAAATAGAAAGATATTTCACGCATACATTGAAAATATCGTTTCGTTTGCAAGTGTGTTGTGCAATTTATGCAAATTACTATATTGATTATTACTATTATATTACTATTGTGATTAATTTCCTTTGATATTGTTGCGTGGCCGGTGCATTGATTACTTAATGTTAAACAAACCACAGAACATACGATATGCTGTACCATCAGAAATAGTGAATAAAACAAAAAATATTGTGTACCGGTAGTCTAAATCATGTAGGTATGTGATTTTGGTTATGAAAATGGTGTGAGCTATATAATTATTTTAAGAGGGGCAATAAAAGTGGTTCCACTAATAACACTCTTTGTAACAATTTTTGTCATAGGAACTATCGCATTGGGTCACTTCACGCAAGGGTTTCTAGATGTTTGCAGGAAACACTGCAACGGGCCTCTAGTTTAACATTATAATTAGTGTTACACTTAACAATTAAATCCATCGCGACTGATGATTTACTCTTAATTTCGATTTATATTAGGTTGCCGAAAGATTATTGCCGTATTTTTTGAGACGCGAAAAATTCTTTTATTAAAAATCAAATCATGCTGAATCAATTATATTTTTTATTATATATTATTATTTATTATTATCTAATACGTATATTAAAGAGAATTCTGTCCTTTCTGTGTGTTTGCACGGTTTGCACAGTTGCAGCACATTTTTCATTTACATTTTAAAATCACTTAAAATTGCGATATGAATACGGGACTTGCACCAAACGACGCCTAAAAGAACGGATATTAATTTTCCAGCCATCGATTTTTGAATACGCATAGAATCGTTCCAGAAATTTGTTATCAACACGAAAATTTGGCTAAATTTTAGACAAAAAAATTTCGTCTTTGAGAGCGACGGCATTGTTGATCTAGCAAAATTACGTCTATATCTAAAAGCAATGACATAAACTTTGATATTGTATTTGAAATCAATTTTGAGAACTCTTCTTATATATTTTGAATGCGTTTTAATTGAAAGGGAAGTAATGATGGCTTAATATGGACGATAGGTTTGTTTACTGCTGGGCCATTTCTAAGGCGTGGAAGAAATGAGAACGAACATACGACCGCTAATATTTTAATTAGCTTTTGTTTTGTTTACCTTGACGACGAAAGAACTTAGTAAGTAGCTTTTTTAATTCACACATTTTTTATAATCACTATAAATGCACCGGACATGCGTCAAATATCTTACTTAATTATCGAAAGAAATTAATCATAATCATTGTCAATATAGTCATTTGCTTTAAACTGCCCAATAAAATTTGCAAACGAAAAGATATTTTCAATGTACGCGTGGAGTATCTTCCTATTTGAAATGTTGAGTTGTCCATCATTACAATGAACTGGAGTCGTTTCTGGCTTAAAGTTTTTACGCTACGTGTTTATTAGTTTTAAATTTACATGAGACTTTTCACATAAATTTTCAATTGGTTTTTGTCCTTCATGATTTTGTCTCATTGCAACCTCTTTATGAAATGTCGAAAAATCGAAAAAATTGAATATAAACTTAAAATATGAGGGAGGAGAATGGAAGAGAGAAAAGGAGGAAGAATGGGAAGTGCCTTAAATTTAATATTTAATCCACGCATACATATTGACGGGCTCTTATACTAGTCATTTATAGTGGAATCCATTCTGTTTTCAATTTTTCAATTCTCTGTTTGAAGAACTCGGGTGGTTTGGAGCTAATGAATAAAATGATGTCCTACTTGACTTCCTCTTCAGTTTCAAATTTTTTCCGCTCAAGTAAACGGAACAGATGGTAATCATTTGGCCCCATATCTGGAGAGCATGATAGGTATGATAGAACTTCTCATCCCAGCCCTGATTTTTCGTTGCTTCAAACGGGCGACGTGTGGTCTTGCATCACCGTGAAGCAGACCTCACTTTTGATTGACCAATGCTGGACGAATAAGGGATTAGGAAACTCGATTTAATTGTTGACAGTAAAAGTCAGAGATGACTGTCTGATTCGGATCCAGGAGTTAAAAATTTATCATGCTTCTCGTGTCCCATCAAATGTAATACATTATCTCTTGCATATAGAGGCGTTGTTTGGGGGTAGGTACAGAGGTCTGTCCACGACTAAGCCATTGTTTTTTACGTTTGGTGTTTTCGTAAAGAATCCATTTTTCGTCACCGGTCACAATTCAATTGAGGAACTTCTCGAGTTTGGCACCCAAGAAGGGAAGAAGCAATGATCAGCCGAGGCAGAAGGTTATTGCCGGAGAGTCTATGAGGCACCCGAAAACCCTCTTTAAGGACATTTTCAAGTTTTTGGAGATAGGTTCGCACTGTCTTATCGACTTTTATGGCCATTTTACGTGTATGGTGACGTGGGTCGAACTCAACGAGAGCTTTCAATGCTTTGATGTCGATTTCAATATGGTTGCCTCTACAGGAGCAATCTTGGATGCTGAGATCTTCAGAATGGAATTTCTTGAACCATCGCTGACATTTTCAGATACCCAGAATATTTCTGTTTACTTCTTGGATATTCTTCGTAGTTACAGTAGCGTTATTTCCTTTTTTTGAATTCATATGCCGGATGTGTGTGCCTCGTCCGTGTTATATTTAAACAAGAATATGAGGGGTTTCCTGGGACTACAATAAACATATATGCCCTATTTACACAAATTGTGTATTTTATTGGTCATTTAAAAAATATAAGTAGGTTATAAGAGCTTAATTAAACCTATTCACAAAAACGACATTAATTTCTTGACAACCTATTAGAAATTAACGCTATCTTTCAGAAAGCCTTTAATATTTCTAATTTGATTATTTGAGAAAATCCCGTGGTTTGAGGCAATACTATATTTTAGAAAACTCCCTGTGCAAATGGGAAGAGCAAGTGGATCATACGAACATGAAGTTATTCTTCTTACCCAATACTGTATTGCTTGCGAACATCATATTTGCCTACAGATATTTGCGCGATAAAATTCTTTAAGTCTTCACCGACAAATGTTTTAGTACCACTTAGGTTGGTTAGTTGGTCGCTGATATTCGCCTATTGCTTATTCAAACTTGTTGTGAATTAAGGAATTAATTGTATCTTTTTTGGGATACTATCCATGAGAATAGATTGATAATACGTTTTGCCATTTTTTGAACTGAAATGAGTCTTTATTTATTCTTTCATTGGATAGCGATACTTTGCTGTTTAACTATTATAAATAAAATTCAATATTTCAGAATTCTGATACATTAAATTTTAATACAGCTCCCTCATTTTAAATTGTTATTCTTTTTCGTAGTCTGCAAGTCTAATACAATGTATTTACTATAAATTTAGGAACTTAAATATTAACTCTTACATGATAATGAAACTTTAATGAGTAGTATATCAGTTTGTTAGACTTTATCCTCGGTCGAGGAAACACGGCCGTCGAAAATCAGTCATTCTGCAAACTGTTTCTTCGGTTTCTTCCTTGCCTTCAATTTTCTGTTAACCTGCCAAAACTATTCCCCTTTCCATTTAAAAATGCTAATGTCCATTTAGGGATGCAAATTGAGCGTAGCTCAGTGGATAAAAAAAAAGCAGAGAGAAAGAGAGCAGAGGAAGAGGTCCCAATCTTCTCCTTTTCGCCGGAGGCAAGGTTTGGGAGAATTCCAGGAGGCAACCTCTGTTCCTTTTCCAAAAAACATCCAGTTTATTATCAACATTGCTATGATATTACGATTTGGTGACGTTTAAGGAGGTCTTTTATTTTAAAATCAGGATGCTTATCTGACATCGCTGTCCTCATGCAAGGATTTAGACCAGGGGTGGGCAAACTTTTTACGTGGCGGGCCGCATTAACAGTTGCAGCTTCTTAGGCGGGCCGCATAAACAGATGAAAATGCTTCGGCGGGCCACGTTAGGGCTCACATCGTAAGTAATGTGAGGTAATGCGAGGGAACCTGTTAGTGAAAATCAATAATAAATAATATGTTATCCCCATAATATCACTGGAGAAGGTTTTCCGGCATTAATTTAAACTACAAACATGAAATTATCTCTATTTTATGTTACGGTTCGCTTTCATAATGGCATCGCGGGCCACATAAAAATGCCCTCGCGGGCCGCACTTTGCCCACCCCTGATATAGACCTTTCCTTTTAATCATCTCGATAAATCGGTTTATAAGACGTATTGATTTTTACAGGTGGATATCACACCATTGAATATAACCCCAGCCTCAACCCAGTCCTCATTTGATTGGACCAACTCCTTCACTTGTAGGGTGAAAGAAGAAAAACCAGATGCTGCAATCATTTCACCCTCGCTTCCTTCTCAAAGGCTAGTTGTTTTTATTTGCTTTTTCTCCTCTTTGCAATGCGGGAAGGATTAGAATATCGACGAAGGGCGTGACAGGAGAATAGGAAAAGCATTGTATCACACCACTATTTCTTTTATGTATATTTCGTTTAATGATTTTTGAAAAATATGATATAGCGTTTTGCTAATCTCCATTAAAAAGTAAAATGTAGTTAACGCAGTGAGAAATTAGATTTAACAGTAACATAATTCGAGGAATCTTTGCACCAAATCAAGGCTTTGTGACTCGTATGGTTTTATTTTTCTCACTCACTGCCTCACCCATCTAGAGACGAGTTGATTCTCCTATGGACATTTCAATAGGAGTTAAAGGAAAAGTAATGCAGTATTGCCAATCCTCTGCTGTATATCTACACATTTTATCAGGGAAAGAAGAAGGGAAACCCGGTGAGCCCTCGATAAGCACCAAGGGGCACACTGCTTAACGCCCGTTCCGAAAGACTGAGTGCAGTTCTTGGGTGTCCTCCTTACAACACAATTCGCACCGGGGCAAGCCTATACTCCTAAACCCATGATTCGAAATCAAGCCCACACATAAGGCATTCCGCCCCTTCTCCCCTCAGCTTTATGGTTACATAATGTTATTCTTTATATTTAGAAAGATATACATGGGTTACTTTCTCGTTAACTTCATGTGGTATTTTTATATTTTTCGGTGAAAATATAGCCATTCTTTAATAATTATTTTAAAGTGAGAGCATTGTGGATGTTGAAATTGGCTTGGTGTGAAAGATAAATCTAAAGAAGCGCGAATTCCAAATCGCTAAGAGAGATCAATGAGCTGTGATTACATCGCCCGATTTGTTATGAGTTAGATCAGTGGTTCTCAACCGGTGTGCTGCGAACATTTCCCAAGTGTGCCGCGAGACTTTGAAGAGAAAACTGAAAATCTGAGCGTCTTCCACCGATTATATACACAGTTTTAACAAAGAAACTAACACACACTATTAAGACTAGTTGAATCCAATCCAAAAGTCACTGATTTGGAAGACGCGTAAACAGTAAGCCTGGCAACAACGTTGTCAGCATTGTCATAGTAACCGAATTCCTAGTGCATGAGTCATAGACAACTGATTGGTTCTCGTTGCTCTCTAAAGCTACGTGTACACTGTAGAGCAAATCTAGCTAGACTTACATTGCTCTAGCGAGAGTAAGTATAGGGAGTGTTCACACTACAGCGAAATTTTACTCTCGCTAGAGCCTCGTAGAGCGTCTCTCCCGAGACTTCTGTATCTGCTGTACACACTGGATTGTATTTTGAGCTAGAGCATCCTCAGTATCGACAGTGAATGGCCATGACGCATAACCGGCAATTAGCTGCTGTAGTGGTAGTAGAAAAGGCGGAGAAGAAATAGAAGAGTATGGGTTAGACAGCGGATATAAAAAAGCGGGGGCTTATGTGAAGTTATTAAGAGAACTATTAAATGAAGATACGCATTCATGTCAGAATTTTTTGCGTATGCTCCCTGAAGGCTATGAGTTTCTCCTGGAAAGGGCGACTCCGAAGATAAAAAAGAAAGACACCTCAGAAGAGCAATTTCAGCCTCAGAAAGACTCACAGTCACGCTACGATTCCTAGCCTCCGGTAAGTTTTATAAAATAAAAAATAAAATAATGCACAATTATTTAAATTTATTTATCAATCACAAAATATTATACCCTGCGCCAACTTTTTGGTAAAAATAAAATGTTTTTCATAAAACGTGTCATAATGAAAAAAATTACATTTATTCTTACAGGAGACAGCTATCATTCCTTGATGTATTTATTTCGAATTCCAGTAACAACCATTGCCAAAATTATTCCTGAAGTTTGCAAAGCATTGTCCGAAATGCTCAAAGAAGATTAAAGGTATTAAGGTAATTTTAAAGGAGGTAGTTATCCATATTTTCATGAAATCTTGTTACTACGACATTTTCTACACTTTCAACTAGTTTGTGAAAAGAAGTAGCTGTTTCTCGGGGCGCAGGACTTGCAGATTGCCTGGAATATGAATACCAGGACAAGGGAGTGAATGTAGGCGATCGCAGCATACCAGTAGTTTCCATTTCTTCTTCTTCACCCATGGCATTAATTGCCTTTTGGATTTCGCATTTCAATATTTTTCTTCTTTCGTCCAAACGTATATGCCTTAATTTGGCAGCGACATAATCTCCAAATATTTCATAGTCATCCCATGGTTTTCGAAGAATCGACAATGCTTCGTCTAGAGCTTTTTTGTCCTCTAGCTCTTGAGCTCTACGTTTTTGGGAAGCATTTCTCAATTTTTTGCCCGCATCCGATGTACCCGGGGTCGGCACTTCAGTAACTTGTCTTTGTGAGTTTACCTCTTCTGGTACCTCATTATCTTGGGAAACTATCTTCTAATACATGAAAGAGAAACCAGAGAAAGGAAACTAGCTCCTAATACATGAAAGGGAAACCAGAGAAATAGAGAATGGCACAATAATTTGGACTAAGCCTAATTAAAATCAGTGATTTTGGAAAATTCTGGCAAGGTTTCTGTTAAAATGTGAATATATTTTGTGAAAAAATCTGTAATTTTTGAAATAATTTTAAATGGTACATTAATATTATAGCCACTCAATGAGTTAAGGCAAGGGTCGACAAACTGGTCAGGTCACTCCAGGTGTTGAAAGCATGGAAGTGCGGGTTCCTCAGCTATGTTTACACTTTTGTAAATTTATATGGTTGGCAGTCATGTTTTATGCATACACAGCATATATCTGAGAAAGCATTTCAGAGTGTGACCAAACACAAGCAAACTAACTTGTTAATGGGGCACAACCTGGAAAGGCAATCTTCGACTCATCATTATAAGGCAAGAGTCTTCGATGCAGCAATATTTCATTGCCTAAAGGAAAACCCCTCTCATATCATCCCAGGGGATCTGAGGCGTCGGTAGGTTTAATTGATACAATTTTATAGTTTTTAGTTTGTTTTTGCTATAAAAATTCATTAGACTAAAGTGTACAATAAAATAGTTTCAATACTGTAATGTTAATGTTTTTGTTTATAGATGCCCAACTCTGAGGAATGGTACAAAGAAGCTGAAGACTGAGAATCTTTGGAACTTTCCAAATTGTATTGGTGCGCTTGATGGAAAGCATATAGTATTGAAAGCACCAGAGAATTCTGGAAGTCTTTACTTTAACTACAAGGGTACTCACAATATTGTCCTTTTGGCGTTAGTGAATGACAATTATAAATTTCTATTTGTGGATGCGGGGTGTAATGGTCGAGTATCTGATGGAGGTGTTTTTACGAACTCGGCATTATCTACTGCTTTGGACAACAACCTTTTGAATATACCTCCTGCAAGGCCTCTACATGGTCAGTCAAATCCGTTATAGTAGCATTCGTTTTGAATTCGTATCTCATGAAACCATTTCCGTTTAGAAATCAACCCGGTCCGAATCGTGTTTTCAGCTACAGACTCTCAAGAGCGCGTCGGGTAGTAGAAATTAATTAATTAATTAATAATTAATATCTTCCCGATTTCGTATTTTGAGACGGCCACTCGAGCTATCTCCCAAAAAAGCCACAAATATTGTATTAGCTATTTGTGCTTTACACAGTTTTTTACTGACTCGGAAGAACTCGGCACGCTTGTATGCACCACCTGGAACATTGGACTTGGAACACGGAGAAACTTTCGTTCCAGGAAGGAATGCCGGAAACCTCGTTTTACTCGTTGCACCGAACACATACAGTAAACATGTAACTGGACAATACAAGATTATTCGCGAACAATTTAAAGAGTATTTTATATCTAAAGAAGGTGAAATTCCGTGGCAATATAAATACATTTAGATATATTGATGTAGTAAATTTGTACTTGTGTATTTGTAGGTTCTGTACTCAATTGATTTCTGTATTTCATGCATTAAAAGATCATTAAAAAATAAGTCTTTTACTTACCATACTTTTAGTGCTTGGAGTGCATTCCTGGTGTCCAACCAGAAATGTCAAGTTTTCGAAATATTCCCAGTTGTTGTTCCACAGAACGTCATCGGCTCCGTCTCCACTTTTTCTTTTCTTCAGTTTTCGTAATTCTGTATTCATTTGACACTTAAGTTGTTCCATTTCCTATTTATTTCCCTCTCGCCCATTTCTAAAGATTCCGCTATTTCTTTTAAAGCTTTAGCTTTTTTGTTCCTGTCGCGAAACACTCTCAACGCGAAATTCCACAGTTCCGGATAACTCTCAAAATCTTGAACTAATTTTAATGTTTTAATTTTGTCCCAATCCTCTTTTTTCTCCACTGTCGCATTTACAGAACAGAACAGAACTGCTCTCGCGAGAGGCGCTAAATCTATCTGTCTGAACAAATAGAGCTAGAGCTCCAGCACTCTACTTAGTGTTTACACTGCCGCTCTCGCTAGATCCGAGCTTCACTGCGAGACTTTAGACTCGCTCTCGTTAGAGGGCTCTCACTGATGTTTACATTGTATAGATTTCTGGTAGAGTGCTCTAGCTAGAGCAAATCTAGCTAAAATCTCTACAGTCTACACGTACCTTAAGTCTCTACGATGACGTAGCATGGTCCGCCAGCGGTGACCTTCCTGGCTGTCCGCGACTCTGGCGCATTCCTTTATCAAATCAGTACTAGCCTAGATTAGTGGCTGGTTTATACTACAATTTGGCGTATGTGAATGTTTCGTGAGTTTATTCTGTATAAAATAATTTTTTATTAAGTGTTTTGTGTAATACCGACGGTAGGAAACTGTGTGATATTTGTGGTTTCGTTCAATTATCATTGCTAAAAATTATAAAAGTTGCGCTTCTAAAACTGAACAGATTTATTACAAGAAAACATAACGGTGAAAAATATGAAGAACATGTTAAGGAAAAACCCAGTACGAGCGGGACCAAGCCAAGTAAGATTTCTAAGGTCTCCCGCAAGTATGTGGACAGTTATTTGAGTCTGGGCTTTTCTTGGTGAGGAGATAAAGATTGCCCTGATCCAATTTATTTTGTGTGCGGTGAGAAACTATCGAACGAAACCAGGGTTCCCGGCAAATTGAAGTGACATTTCTCCACAAAACATGCACACCTTGAAGGAAAAGATTTGAACTATTTCAAAAGATTGATGGAACTGCATTCTAAACAAGCGAGTTACTTCGAAAAAAACGTTAAAGTGTCTGGTAGAGTTCAAGTTGCTTCTTATCAGGTAGCAGAAATAATAGCTCAAAAAATGAAGCCCCACACTAAAGCTGAGTCACTTATTTTGACTGCGTGCCAGTCGATAGTTAGAACAATGCTCGGTGATGAATCGGTATAAGAAATTGCCAAAATTCCGTTTTAAAAAGATACAATTCGAAGAAGGTTAGAAGATATGTGATCTAACATAAAGGAAAATGTTTCTAATAAGCTTAAAATGTTAGACTTTGCTTTGCAAGTTGACGGGTCAACCTTTATTAGCTGCAAAGTACAACTATTAGTATTTGTTTGCTTCATTCATGAAAATAAAATAATGAGTCAATTTTTGTGCTGCAGAGAACTCACAGAAAACACAAGAAATCAAGTTATATGCTATACTTTGACTTCCTACTTAGGATGTTTGGAAATTTCATGGAAGTCATGTGCAGGAAAATGTATCGACGGTGCTCCATCTATGCTGGGATCTGTCAAAGACTTCATCTCACTTGTAAAACAACAAAATCCAACTATAATAACTAGGTACCCATTGTTTTTTGCACAGTAAAGTCCTTGTTGGAAAGGCATTAAGGAGTTGACTTAAAGTCCGTATTAGACTAAGTTGTCGGAATGGATAATTTTGTGAAATCAAAACCTCCAAAGACCCGCCTCTTCAAACAGTCTTGTAATACCATAGATTCGCAGTACGAATATTTAGTTTTACACTCAGAAATAAGATGGTTGTAAAGGGGAAAAGTGTTGGCTTGTGTATATGAACTTAAAGAAGAGATGTTACTATTTTTTGAAACAGAGGGAAACTGATTTTTGTGAATATCTTAGCCGTGAACGTTGGTGCGCCAAATTAGCATATTTGGCAGAAATATTTAGGTATCTGAATAATGTAAACACCAGCATGCAAGGGCGGAATGAAAATATCCTGACTTCTACCGATAAGCTACTGGCATTGCAGGTAAAAATAGTTATCTGGAAAAAGAGATCTAGAGAAGGTAATATTGAAATGTTTCCTCTGATTCCAAAAACCCAAAGAAATTGTTGCTCTCGTAGTGGAGCATTTAGAAACTCTACAGCACAATATCGAACGTTACTTTCCATCCTCGACTACAGAGAAATACGGCCCATTCTCACCAGTGACAATTGACTTATGTGTTTTTACTTTCTCCGAAGAAGAAGAGTTAGCTTCTCTTTCAACTGGTCGCACTCTGAAAATCAAGTACGCCGAATTGTCTCTGGATATGTTCGAGATTTCTGTTACAGAAGAATATTCAGAAATCGCGAAAAAAGCTTTGGCAGTTTTCTACATCCTAACTGTGTGAATTGGGGTTCTCGACACAAACAAACATTAGATGCAGAAAAGGGAACGGCTAAACTATTTTGAAGATGAAATGAGAATCTGCTTATCACGGATACGTCTTGATACCAGTGCAATCATTAGAAAACGCCAAGCTCAAGTGTAACATTAGATAAGATTTTAAAATAGATATTTAAAAAAAACTTCATCATTTGTACTGTTTTACGATATCATAACATTACATATACGACATAATATAAAAAATATACATTTTTATGATGAATTTTAGTCATTCCAGGAGGAGAGAAGTGAGAGTTTTGCAGATGTGAGCTTCCATTGCATCAGCTGGTTTCAACCACATAAACGTCGTTGTGCTTTCGACAGTGGCACGATAACTTCAAAACAGATAACCCTACAATGATAAATATTTATAATAGCGCGGTGGAGGTCGGGTGTCTGTGGGGCTGGAGAAGGGGCTTTCCACTTTGCGAGTCCGGTTTCGCATATCCGAGGTGAAGAATGTTTCCACCCTAGACTGCGTTCAAATGCACTTTACAAGATGCGTTCGTTAAATAGTATGTTAATTTCCGACCGTATTCTTCGACGTGGGAATAATCCATTTGGTTAGACGCATTCAAGGTCATAGCATTGAAGCGAATAAAACTCCACAGATACAATAAAAATAATTTTCTGCTTCGATGACGAAAAACTTGCCTTCTAAGGAAAAAAAATATTTCACTTTTGAGTGATAGTACGGATGCTATGTACCTAACTCTTTCCATTTTAAATATTGAAGACCGGTAGTTAATAGTGGTTATAATGTGTAAATTATACCTAAATTTTTTAATTTTTTTGTCTGTGTTACATTAATAGTTTATTTTAATAAATACTTTTAAAGGGTATCTCTAGGTCAGCCAGTTATTTAAGTTGTTGAGGAAGAAAATTTTTGTTTGATAAATGAAGGAAGTAAATAACGTTGTTTGCTGGAAGACAAATTAAGACGTGATTTTTATATTTAAGAATTCAATGAAATATATATCTAATAATAGAAAGACTGAGTTATTCTAAAAGTTATGTTGGTATTCCTGGACGATGAATTACGATGTAATATTGTGTTGTGCCACTAAAAAATAAGAAATCATTAATTAATAGATATTATGAAATTGTAGATTTTTAATGGATATATTTGAGTTGAATACACTTGAATCACAGCTAGAGAATTTAATTGCTTCACTTAATACTGTATAGCACAAATGCAATATTTCAAAGATTTCGTGATCTCAAATATTTTATAATGCAAATTTCTGCAGACGCTATCGCATGCTACCATATTTTCCTTAAACATTTAAAAATATTTTGTTAAGTTTTACAATTTTCGATCCTTCAAACAGAGAGAAATTTGATATGTATACAGTAAAACTCTTTGTTGCACTTGAGTTACTACTAAAGAAATAAAATAACTCAGGAAGGCATTTATGGTATCGTTCGGTAGGAAAGAAGTACACTTAAATCATATTTTTACGGCTTACCGATCCGTATTCCTGAAGGTCTAATATTTTATTTTATCCTAGTTATTACTGCAACTACCAACTGAATATTTATAAAACAGCTTTGTTTTTCTTTGCTCTTGCCGGCATGCTATTCGAATCCCGATTGAACGATGACTCGGATTTACTTTTTCTACAGCGGCACAGATTTCATCATCTATGCAGTGCGAAACATTTCCATTTCAATCAAGTCAAGACCTTGATCAGAGAATAACCTCAAGGGCATTAAAAAATAGCATTACCATTTGCATCTATCAGCATCTTCCACCGTTGAAAAAGCAGTCACGGTCGTTATCAACCAACTAATATATAACAAGGTGCCAAGCTTTTAAACGAACTCCTTCGATGGAATTATTACATCTCGCCTCGTCCTTGCGAAACCATTCATTTGGCGAAACAACGCATTTTTAAGGAGAATAGTTACCGTAATTAAACCAAAATGTATATGCATGAAACAATTCCAAATTTTTTGCGCCGAACCTGGGATACTCGAAGGCATTTCGAATTCTCCTCTTTTAAATTAACGTGTCTCTCACTGAAGGGATTGCGGGAGGACACGATACTAAAGTTCAACAGGGACGTCCAGAGAAGAAGAGAGAGAGGAGGGGGCGTGTTATACAATCTTCGGCTCTCTCATCAGCATAATGAGTGAAAAGCGTCTTCCAAACCAGCCCGTTTTTTCCTTCCCGTCCAGAATGTTTTCGTCGTCTAAATCTCATCTCGAGGGGAAAATTCTTTCATTTCCTTTTTCCGAAAAGGAAACAGACAAGAGTGGATCCAATCGTTCGGGTTTTTTTTGCATCTGTTTAGACGAGAAACATGGGGGCCCCCTTGTTTGATCATTTCAAATTGCCCATTCATGTTAAACAACAGAAATAGTGATTGTGTTAAAAATTGCCAAGAATATCGTTACGTCTACCTAAAATCAATCCTCGATATTTGAAATTAATGCCTTTATCACTGAAATTATTTTAATAATATTTTATATTATTTTTCTCGAGGGTTTATATGTATTAGTTGTCAAAAGAATCACCACCTTCTTTGATAAATTTATGCGATAAAGGATGTTTACACATTTAAACATAACAAAACGGCTAACATATTTAAGTATTTATTTGATATAAATAATGACGCTTATAGTATATATGGAGTTTTACTTTGCATGGAGCAGAAACATGATCACTAAGGAATAATTATATGAAATACTTGGAAAGTTTGGATATGTGGGCATGAAAAAGAATGCTGAAGATAATATGGGTAGATGGGATGAAGCACGAGAAAATACTAAAGGGAATAGGCGAAAAGCGAATGATTATACAGACTAAAAGAAAGAGGAACTCGAACTGGAACGGACATTACCAGAGGAGTGTTAGAAGGCGAATTGGAAGACAAAAGAGGAAGGAAAAGGTTTCAGTTGATTGATGATGTGAGAGGGATAGAGAGATACCAAGAAATGAAGGAGATTACGGAAAGAAGGAATTCGCGGAGAACCAGATTTAACCAATTATAATTACGGACCTGTCTACGCACAGATTACCTATGAAGATGAACAGTATTCATATATATAATATTATGTATTCTGGTGCTGGTTCAGGTCACAGCCAAAATTTTACGAAAATAGTTTCTTTGCACACCACTATTTTCAAAGCGAACATTGTTTTATGAAAATTATAAAATTAGAGATGAAAATGAATTTGAATCATAATTGATTGTTATTTCGAATTTAGGCAAAAGTGAAATTAAGTGGCTTCATATATATTTTGTTGCTTGGGTGTATGCTGTTGTTGGAACGTCATGGTTTAGGTCATCAACTTCTTTGTAACCTTATCATTTTAATAAGTTACAAATAGGAAAGCAGAAAAGTCATTGGATAAATATAGAAATTGTATATCGGAGCAGGGATTCTTGTGAAACTCAACGAGAATCGGCAGAATGGATTTCCGCATACAAATTACGACGTGCAGGCAGAACCGGCTGTGTGAGGCCAGGTTCAAAAATTTTAAATGCATTGCTTTCCTCTGCTTGATTGGTTCTGGTCTGCCATAACATACATATGATTGAAGAACTGTTTTGGCAAGCTAATGCCGAAAATTCTTGTTACTTTGGAAGTGGGTGATTATGCAATAACAATTTATAAGATATCTTTATTATAGTACTTAGATTTTTTTCCATTCACGCAGTTTCAAGGGCGGCATTAAACAGTTAAATTTTATTATTCATAACTAGATTAGTAAAACAGTTGTATAAAACTCCTTAAGCCAAAAAAAAAAAAATTGTAGGGTAAGCCCTATGCATTTCGCCCACTAAGTGGGCATCTTCAGGGGAGAACCTGCCTTGGCAGTGAACAAGGTTCAACTGCGACAAAGTTAGAGGAGAGGTTTAAAACGAAGAACGAAAAAACGAAAAACAAATGAGGGACGAAAAGAATTTTATGCGTCAAGTTCGGTCAATTTGTATAAAGTTTTGTTAAAATCAGTATCTGTGTTCATAACATTGTTTCTGTTTTTATAGATATGAAGATTTTCTAACGAGTTAAGTGAATGATTGGCTGAAGTTAACAATGTTAAGTCCTCTATGTGTATGCTATGTCCAGTTTCGAGGATATGAGTGGCTACACTTGATTTCTCAAACCGATTGTGTTTGTAATGGGCTAAGTGTTCTTTAAATCGTGTTATAGTTTACGTCTAGTTTGTCCTATGTACATTAAATTGCAATGTGAACATTGTATTTTATAAATTCCGGACTTGTTCAAATTCTCCGTTCTGTCCTTAGTGCTATCTAGTAAATTTTTCAAACTATGTGGGTTCGTGTATGTTATTGTGCAATTCTTATGTTTGAAAATTTTATTCAAGCCTCTGTTTAATATGGGACAATACGGTAGTTTTATATATTTGTTGGCTTTATTGTTGTCAAGTTTGAAAGTGGTGGAGTTGGACAACGTTTTTTTAAGATTGTGTTTCCTTATTAATTTATTGATTAAATTGGGATCAAAAGCAAGTTTCTTAGCAGTTAGTTTTATATGTTTGAGTTCTTGAACATATCTATCTTTGTTAAGGGGGATGTTGCACAATCGGTGTGTTAAGAATTGGAAAATAGCTGTTTTTTGATTCATGGGATGGAAGGAGTTATTTGGAATATAATTGTCAGTATGTGTTGGTTTCCTGTAAATATCAAACTCTATTTGTTGTTGGTTATTGATGATTAGTAAATCCAGAAATGGTAAAGTATTGTTCTCTTGAAGTTCAAAAGTAAATTTTATGGATGGATATAAGTTGTTTAATTGATCCACGAAGTCTTCTACTTTTTGTTTTTTTAAATCAAAAATTGTAAAAATATCATCAACATATCTAAACCAACATTCAGGAAAATAATGGAATTTGTCTTTGCAAGTCTTTTCAAAATGTGACATAAATATGTTGGCTAAAAAGGGGGATAAAGGATTTCCCATGGTGGTACCTTGTGTTTGCTAAACACGATTTAAAGAACACTTAGCCCATTACAAACACAATCGGTTTGAGAAATCAAGTGTAGCCACTCATATCCTCGAAACTGGACATAGTATACACATAGAGGACTTAACATTGTTAACTTCAGCCAATCATTCACTTAACTCGTTAGAAAATCTTCATATCTATAAAAACAGAAACAATGTTATGAACACAGATACTGATTTTAACAAAACTTTATACAAATTGACCGAACTTGACGCATAAAATTCTTTTCGTCCCTCATTTGTTTTTCGTTTTTTCGTTCTTCGTTTTAAACCTCTCCTCTAACTTTGTCGCAGTTGAACCTTGTTCTCTGCCAAGGTAGGTTCTCCCCTGAAGATGCCCACTTAGTGGGCGAAATGCATAGGGCTTACCCTACAATTTTTTTTTGGCTTAAGGAGTTTTATACAACTGTTCAACTTGGAGCCAAAGTGATTACGAGCTACCATCTACTGTTAGATTAGTAAAGAAAGTTTCTTAAAATATGTATAACCCCTTTTAAAAGCATAGTATCATTTGAATGTCGCTTTTGCTTCACAATTGTTAATATTTATGGCATTGTTGCCCTCAGTTGATTTGTTTGCAGGAAAAACGATGTTCGACAGCCTGAAGAAATACGTTTTTTTACGCACACTAAAGATAATTTATTCTTTTCTCCCCTACAGTATTACATAATCAGTTCCTTCAAAAAGGCAATTTTAATGTTTTCATTTTTTAATTAACTTCTATCGGTCAGTTTGGAAAAATCTCTAGCAATTAAGAATATTATCGGTTTTCGGAAGTTCATCGTATCGTTCGGTATGACGCAATCACGAGAATTTTTAAATATATAAGTCTCTTCCTCCATCGTGTAAATTTTCTATTTTTACTCGACAGTTTTTTATCTCTGCCATTTTTTGAACGACCGGACGAATTCAGTCAAGTGGAAAATGAGAGGATTGGGTTATCCATTTTTTTCTTTCGATTTTGGGCTTAATTATTGTTGTCATATAAATTGAAATAGCTTGCTGATAATAACATGCTCGCAACATAAAATTTAGGGTTTTGATATCTCCGTTACGACTCGATGAAAAGGTAAATTATTTGCGACTCCGCGTAATCCTCTCAATGTTTGATGTTCTCTCTCTGATGCGGCGCCTAACTCGGGAAATTCTTTAAAAAAACACAAGGATGTGGCCTAAAATCGATTTCAGGCATTCCATATCCGAGGCAGGTCCGTCTATTTTTAGTTTATGCTTTGGCCGCTCTTATCGCTCTTAATTCGTCGTATTATCAGGAAAATGCAAAATATAAAGGTAAGTTTGGCTGAAAATCACCGAAGCCCCTGCTATATTTTTCATTGTCATTTTCTCAAAGTTAATTTATCAAGAGAAAATGTTTCGAGTTCAAACTCGTTTCTTTTTTCACCGGCTTCCTTCAAAGGAAGGAAATTAAGTTCACTTTCATTCATATCGCAATAATTTTACGCCGTGGATCATTAACATATTCATTAGGGAAAAGTGGTCACTCGACTTCATTAACTTTATTTATTCCTTACTGGACCAAAAAAATTTAGGCACACGAATTTGTTTCTCTTCATAACCGCGTTTCTTGCATTTTGCGTTGAAGTTAGTATTTTCCATTTCAAACTTGACTCTTCATGAGAGTACTTTAAACTAGATGGTTTCTTTAGCCATTTTCTTTAAGCGAGTGTACAGATTTCGAAAATATGCTCCAGACCAAATTTAATTCGCAATAATATAGATAAAGGCACTTATGAAAGCGGATTGAAAAAGTGTATGAAAATTATCCTTTATTGCCACGAAGTTATCAAGTGCTATCGATCTTTTATTAATTTATTTTATTTAGCTCGAATCACTTCCATTTAGATTATTCCCTTGGAAATTAGGAGAAATCACCCCGAGTAGTTTTTCCGAGGAGTTATATAATAGTCAACTCCTTAATGTTTATTTAAATATTAGAAGGGAATCGTGTTATGCATAGTTGGGTGTTAATACCGCCTGAGTTTTTAAAATACAGTTATTGCATCCATCCTCCTAACTGGAAAAAAAAGTGTTTCGGCGTGATACTTAAAGACATTTCGATTTCAGCTTCTTTGTGATATTTAAATATTTTTTTCAAAGTTGACTGCACGTTTATAATAGTAACCAACTTAGCGCCTCTCTTTGTGTGGGAAAGGATTGGAAGTACTTCATCTGAGTTAATTAAACAACTTTCGTTTTCTTACGTCGTGGATCTTCTAAGAGCTTGGTTCTTATTAAAGACGGAGATAAATGGTAGAAGAAATTAATTCCTTGCAAGTTGTACAATCGTCATTCTTCGTTCTAACTTCACTTCGTATCGAGCGTCTCCCTCGTAATTCTTCTCGGTCACTCGTCTCATCCATCCTCTGCCTTCCCGTGATGCAATAGACTTCGAACGCCATCTGCAAAGGCACTGCCCGCACTCGGTAAAGAGGGGTTTCTCGAAATAAAAAGCTTTTGCCCTCTTAAGGATCCGCCCTTATCGAGGACTTCTTGGCCCGCTCTTATTTCGGTGACGTCACTAAACTGGTTTCCCTCCTCCGCCTCCATCTTTTCTCCCTTCAACTTTCTTTCGCTCTCCTCGCCTCCCCTTTCCACCATCTCTATTTTCTCTCTCCACTTTTAGCCCTCCAGCACCCCATCCCACTTTTTAATCTTCTTCTCTCTTTCTCCCTCTCCATCCTCTCCCCCTCTCCCTTCCATCGAAGTTCCTTCATTCTCATTTTTTTAAATTTGAAACCACCAGTCCAGATCTTCCCCTCTCTCTCTTTTGTACCTAAAGCGGACGCGTTTATTAATATTCTCGAGGTGTTCCCTTCGCCAGTGTATTCTGTTTTTTCCGTTATGTCCATTTTCGTCCCCCTCCACCCCCCTTGGCGTTGTGTAAAAGGCGTGATCCGCGCGATAGGATTGGCCGCGACCGTGTCGAAGCGGAAGAGGGGGCGAAGGTGAGGTGGGGGGTGGCAGGTTGGTCTGGTGCGGTAGGGGGAGGGGAGGGGGGAGGGAGGCGGGTGGGTCGGGTGCGGTGGGGGCGGCGAGTGAAAGGAAAAAATGAGCCGACTGTGGCGCCAGTGTGGGATTCCTATGCGATAAAATGCTGACCACACAGCTCCTACGACTGACCGGAGGTCACGATCCAGAGTCTTGACGAACGGCGCCGCCGCCTTAGCTTCAGAGAAGGAGAGCGAGAGAAAGAGGGCGAGTTAATCCCGATAGTCCTTTCGAAGCGTGTTATAGGCGGCGGTTCTCTTTGCGGAATGAGCCAATGGCGCGCGTTTGTATCGATCTAAGAATTAAGATAGAGGTTCTCGAAAATGGGTCACTTGCATTACGGGTTACAAGACGACGAATGCCGCTTTTTTCGTACTAATTCATCCTTTGAGCGAGCCCTTGCCGCATATCTAATTAAACAGTGACGAATTTTGGCGTATTTTGGAAGGCAAACGAGGGAAAGATAATTTTTAAGAGCGTTTCGCTTCCAGCATGAGCGAACATTAGCTTCGGTATGTCCGTCCGTCCGTGCGCATGTTCGTCCTCGGCTTCTACCGAACGGATTTTCGTGAAATTTCATATTAAGGACTCAGAGTCAAAGTCAATAAGAAAATCACTTAGGTGAATCACGTGAGTCAATCAGAGGTACCACTTTACTGGTGACAAAAATGAAATTTCCGTCATATCTCGTAAAGTATTGGTCATATCAAAATAGTTTTCAAATAAAACTTGTTGATCTAGTAAAGCATTTCCTTTCCTATACACTTTTACCGTAGGAGTAGCCGTTATCAAGAAAATCAAACAAGGATGTCTTAATTCGGGTTGAACAGAAAATTTCATGCATGGTTACTTCATTGTTGCTAACAATGTCAAGTTTAAAAACTTTTATATAATCATTTCTTTCAAATACTCCATTGCACGAAACGCCCATCTGTGATGCGCTGTACTTTCCTAACTTGTTGTATCGATGTGACGGGCGACGATAACCTAGCAAAATGTGACCGATTGCTAGAAAATTAATTTTTATGGTGAGTGTGGTTAACTTTCTCAAACATGTTCGAACCGGGATTAAAGGAAGAAAGGTTCCGAAACGTTATAATAGACACTTGTTATTGGAGGATGTAATATTACTCTTAATGAGAAAATATACCATTATAAACACGAGAAATTATTAGTGATTAGCGGGAACTGCTAATCCATTATGTTTAAATAAATTTTAAGGCGTTATGATAGATCTTATATAAGAAATTCTATCGTATGTCTAAGACATCAGTACCAAAACCATATTTCTCTGTTAAAACTTAAACTTCAATTCCAGAATAATTATAGTTTAACTTTTCGTTTGAATAAGAAAACGAATTTAAGACTACTTATATATTTAACTGTTGGACATAAAGAGCTATTCCGAGGATTGGATACGCCACCATCTTTATCATCATTTATTCTAGCAAAAAGCGTACTTAAAAACTTAAGTATATTTCTAACCGAATTTATGAGAATTATCGAATCGGGCCTTATACCTAGATGAATTATTAAGCAACTTAATTCAATTATTATGGCGATCTGCTTCACAGAAATCCCAATTTTAGCTGTAAATATGTAACCGATATATTCCGCTACAGAGACGAATCTCCGCTGCCTCTCATTCGGGGATATAACGCAAGAAAGGAATAATGTTCTCTATATTTTATATTAAACCTAGTTTTCTCGATTGTCTTCCATATTTCTTACTTAAAATCATGACAGATTTTTATTATAAATTTTTATGGGTTACGCCATATAAATATTAACCATTATAAATTTTTTGCATAGACTCGAAATTATAATAAGCCTTATGTGCAAGAAAACATTTTTCAGTTTCAGTTAATTAAAGACTACATGTAACTGTAAGTTAACGACAACAAAGAAAAATATTCTTTGAAGTCGCATTAAAGAAAGAGAGAGAGAGAGAGTGAGATTAAACTATTCTTTAGCAAGAGAGGAAATTAATTATTTAAAGGCAAATCAGTTCCTATTTTAGTGTATTCCACAGGTAAATATTTTCGAGATTTGAGCTAACAAATATTTCTCAACGTAATTACTCAGACCTATAAAAAAATCATAAACTACAGAAAAAGAGTATAGAAGCAGCATTCATATTTAGTATTTCATATCTTAAATTTAAGAACTGAAATTTTTTATATTATTCAGGTGAGTTCTGGCTCGACTAACACTATTATTCTTAATTTATTCGATTTCTAGAAGCATATTGATTGAAACTGGTGCAACTTCTCATGATCGTATACAAAATTTCAGAACCTTCACGCATTCTATAATGGTTCGATCCGTCCGTTCGATTACTAATTTAAACGAATGTGTTTTGCTTTTGAGTAGCCAAATTACAGCGAAGTTTCGTAATTTGAATTGCGTGTATTTGGCTGCCTATTTGGGAGAGCACAAGATTTAAGAGTTTGATTATAAAACGAGTAGGGATGAGCACGGGTTTCTCGTTGTACGTAAGTGCTTTTCGTCAAATTCGCCGTGGTGTAATCATATATTAACGTATTTGCTTTGAAATCAGAAAATTATTTTTCCTTATATGGCGGTAGCCGTGATTTATAGATAAGCTCGAAACATATTCATTTCATTTTGCCATTCTATACTCGCCCTACAAGCGAAACTTCTTTTTGAAATCGGTTCAGCTAAAGAATTTCAAACTCATAGTTACAGAAAAATTCTAACCTTGATATTGTGGTAGCCCTGTTTAGTCTACCCGGAAAAAATACGCTATTTTGGTTATTATTTATATGATGATTATATGTACCGTATTGGATTAAAATTCATGCTCCTTGTTCTCTATAAATACGTGTAAAGATATAATTTTACTTTTTATTTTGGTAGCCCTGCTCTTTGTCTCCACTTAAAACTTTTGATTTCATTATGGTATGTTGTACAAATCTAATATACAGAATTCAGTTGAAATCCGTTTAGGCAATTCCTTCCAAATCCGTAATTACTGAAAGAATTTAATTTGTAAGTGTGGCACCCCTGTTTGGTTGTTCGTGTCCAAATATGCTACTATGTGTACATTACAAATTTTAAATTTGTTTAAAATTGATGCGAACGGTTTAACACAAATACTCGTAAAAAGAAATTTTTTATTACTTGTATTGTGGCAGCCCTGCTTTCTTTATCTGCCTTTAAAATATTGATTTTGTTTTTTAATGTTGCACACCTTCATTCCAAATTTCGTTGAAATCGGTTTGGGCAATTCCTTCCAAATTCATTATTACCGAAAAGTTTAATTTTGCAATTGTGGCACCCTTCCAGAGTCGATCTGGTCTAAATATGCCATTGTGGTGCTATATTTATGTGAAGATACTCTGTACAAAATTTGGTAAAATCGGTTCAGCCAATTCTTCCCTGATAGATGCGTGCGGACGGACGGACATCACGAAGATAATAGTGCTTTTCAGCATTGACGAATAGCACTAAAAAGTACTGAGAGTACTGAGTGAGCATTAGCCATCGCTTGTGTTCGTTTCAGGACAATTTGTGATAAAATGATTAGTTGAAAGTTCATTTTTAGTCCATCGTTCGTGGAGTCATACTTGTCCTTAAGGCATAACGGCCGCCGTCATTTGTGTCTCAGTGGCCGTATTCTCTCCAACGGTGTCAATAAGATGCTTACTGTAACATCTGGAGATCGTTCCATACATTAAATAGAGATCAGAGTCGCTCATAATCTCCCATTTCTCACTTTTAGATAATCGCGATTGCTTCCCTTTGCTTTTACTTTTTTATGCATTTAAAAACTTTAAAAAAGCCTTCAGCCGAGCGGAAAGTTTTTTTTGAACCGGAAGAACCTCAAATTAGGTTGAATTGCGCATGAAACAACAATATGTAACATACGTTTATGACCGCAGGCGACACAGTTATGAAATATTTTCGTCTCGACAACCGTTCGACTTTTGGTTATTTTCTGTAAAAAAACGAGGAGCCTAATATGTGCTATATTGCGTGAGACATCAACTTCGAAGCTTCGACAGTTCGTTTTATAAAAACACTAGATTTTATTACGGCATAACAATACATTGTTTTGGCTTTTTGCGTGTGATTTTAGAGTTTTAAGGTATAAGTACCGTTGTGGTTAGCTAAATTTTGTATTTATCAATTTATTCCATCTGGAACACTCTTTGCTTACAGATGGAGAAAGTACATTGCTTCTTGTTAGAGTGATGCACTGTATTGAGCACTTCCTAACGTGGAATATTCACATGATCTAATTTGAATGTCTAAATTAAGCATATTGTATAACTGAAACAAAAAAGTTTTTTCATCATTCCTGATTCCTGGTCTTAGTTCAAGAACTACATACTTACTCTTCAATCAAAAACTTTATCCCATTTTGCTAATGGTGAAGTTTTCATTAAAATCCACGGTTTTACTATTCCTGCTCTCTTTTCCATTATCTGGAGTTTAACTTTATTCATCCTAGAATTTTTTGATGAAGTTGATTTGCTTAGCATGGACAAAAATAACGGTTTTTCATTTTGGCTTGGACTGGCTCAAATGGTCTGTGAACTTCATCAGCCACGTTTAAGCGTCGGAAAGAGCAGTGGACTCATAAACATGGCGCTGGGTCGTAGAGTTCTCTTCTTAAGAGCCATTTTAACCTATATGTGAGTTTACTAACGTTATATTCATTTTAAGCAGTGTAATTGCAGCATGTACTTGCTTTCAGCTTAGATTCAGCTTTGTTTAATTCTCATACATTTAAAAACTTTCACAATTTAGATTTCTTTATTTTGCAACATGTAGCTGTAATTAGGAAACTCAAAAATTTTTTCTGACATTTTTAGTGATATCAAAACGCAAAATAAAAATTATACACTAATTTTTAAATTTTAATTCCACCTTTAAGATAATCTTAGCAATTACTTTAGCAGTAATGTTATCTTTACGTTTTTACGGCTAAATATTTGCGTAAGTGACTGGAGATTTAGCTTTGCTAGTTAAAAGTATCAATCATCGATAACATCCGCTCAAAAAGTTCGGTCGTTTAAGTTGAGCGACGCTTTCAATCCGTCGACTGCCAAGAAGGTTGCAATTTTTAAAATGCAAAAAAATGAAATCGGTACAGACGTGTGCTGGATTGCTTTCTAATGCCTTAGTATGATCTGTCATTCGCATTTATAAGACTTTTTGTTTAGCGGGCGTAAAAGGCTACTTCTGTAGAAAATGTAATATCAAAAAAATCCGAGGAAATTTTAATAACCTGAAGCCGCTCTGATACCTTCTAAATGCGGTATTAAATGACCATAGGGAATTGAAATAATGTTTTCTAACCTTCTGAGAAATGTCAAGAAAGCGTAATACATACATTTGTAAATATCGCATTTCCGCTGTCGTAAAACAGTTTCCTTTTTGACATTAATGTACAACTTTTTATAATTTGATGAAGTTTTTATTGAATAATGCCTTGGAAACCATGGGGTGGAATTTATTTCATTCCTTCCAAAATGATCTTGGCTCAAATTTTTATTTGTATTCTTGTTTTTACGGCATTTTTCCTAACTAAGAGATGAGTCAAGCTAAAGAACGCGCGGCCATTTGAATAATTTTTTTAATGCCATACCTTATGAAGGGATGAGAATTAATGTTCATATCTTGGCGTATATTTAGAGTATTTTTCGAAATACTCATTAATACCCTGGCTTAAATCAACGTGAATGAATTGAGCGTCTTTATTATTGTCACCATTTCATTTATTATGCAGATAATTCGAGAGAAATAATTACAATTCAACATTTCCGAATCCATCCACTATAACTGAAGGCGCTCGTGTTTAAACCATCAGCAAAATCATGAGAAGCATTGGGGTGGAGCGGAAAGAGATATTTGTAAATATATATTTGCTCAAATTCTTCTAGTTTAAGTATCAGATGGTAATCATTATAAATAGCTGCTTACATATATATGATATATCTCATATATTTTCAAGGCTATGTTTGTTTGTATGTTTGTTCGCTAAAAACTCAAGAACGGCTTCACGTATATTCATCAAATTTTTAATACAGAATCGTACTATTAGAAATTAACGAATGCATTACTATTTAATCCTTTCTCTACAGAATAAAGACTTTAATTCAAAATTTCAATTGCAGTTGTTAAGCCTTCTAAATAGACAAAAGGATAGCGTTATTCCCTTCCCGCTTTCTTTGTCAACATCGTAGCAACAGGTACATAACAACGTGTAAATATATATGAAAAGCAACGCAATCGTTATGAATGATAGAATATTTCTTTTTTGGTAAGTAAAATTATTATATTATATATTTATTATGCTTATTGACGTGCGATTCGATTTTCGTGGTGAAATAAGATTAATTTCCTTTTTAAGAATACGTAGAAAAGCAATGTAATCGTCATTAATGCTAGAATATTACCATTTTGGTAAGTAAAATTACCATATTATACATTTATTATGCTTATTTATATGCAATTCAAATTTCGTGATGAAATAAGATTCATTTCCCTTACAAGAATAGGCAGAGTGATATTATCATTAGTTAATATATCCAGGTTAACTTGCATTATGCTTGGAGTTGCTACCTACGTCAATAATAATGACTTGCTAATGAAATAAATTAAGCATACATAGGAAAAAATCAAATTCATTCAAGATTAAATTTATATTCTTATTGTAATTTAAAAAAAGAAATTAAGAAAAGTTAAGTAAATTGAATTTGCAATAAAATTAATTAATAAAAAAATTTAGTATGCAAGCTTTGACTGGAAGCAGCGCCGGGTATTTCTGCTATTATTATATACTAGTAGAAGGTGCTTGCATACTGCAAGCATTTTATCTCACCTTGAAAAAGCATTCATTTCATTTTTCAAAGAGATATTTTATCATTGGAAATATTTCTTAAATTCAAAAGATTTCTCCTCTGCACCGATTTTTGTTTTCTTCTTATGGAACTATAATGGAGTAAAACAATCGCTAATTTTTGCAATTTTAGGAATATTATACTTTTTCCACATTTGGTTAATAATGCCACACATTTCTGCCAAATTTTAAAGTTGTACCACATTTAGAAGTGAAATAACATTTATCTAATTGTTTAAATTCAAATAATTATTAACGGGTGCAATAACAATTTCATGCAGACATTGAAATATTTATTCGTTTATATAGACTAACAATAAGATCTAAATAACTTAAACATTTCAGCTACCTATCTCGCCTATTTGTTTAAATTTTAAGAATTTTTAACTGCCAAACAAATTAAAATATCAAAATTTGTATTATCCCTATTTCGTTTTTTTACAAATCCTACCTCTAAAAAAATTTCAGCTTCGCAGCACATTCGGAAAAACATAAACCTTGAAAATTTGTTTAAACAATCGCGAATTTTTAGCGACCGCATTGTTGCCCTTTTTCAAGATTTTCGTTTTTTCTAGTCGATTTTGCACAAAATCCTACCTAAGAAGAAATTTCGAATCTCCAGCTCATCTGGAAGTGCCTAAACATTAATATCTTTCTATATGTTATATCCTCCTCTGTAAGGAACGTCTAATAATGATGATTTTTACAAAATACCACAGCGAAATCAAGATTTTTAAAGCGGAGCTTAAGAGCAGAGCTACCACAATTAATAAATAATAAAAACCGTTTACAAATATATAGGATATAAATGATATAAAATATAAGGTACTTTTAGAAGTGCTATAGAGCTGAAATTTTGCATAATGATAGGACATTGGGTATAACCTTTGGAAAGAATCCAAAATTTTAGAAAAAGTTATATTTAAGAGATATTTTTTACCCCAATGTCCAATTAAAACACCCATAAGAAAAGCATTGAAAAATGAGCAGGGCTATATAAAATTGCTTTTTTAAATTACTTACAATTAAGATACAAAGTCGGGACATGCAACGTACTGTGGAAGAAAGAATTAAGTTTATTTTTCTTGAAGGCAAAATTCAAATCTATGCTGAATTTGAGTAAAAATTTGATTTTATTCATAAAATTATGAAAAGTTTTTCGGTTTTCAACAATGAAAAATATTATCTCCCATAGCAAAGACTCCAATGCTTTTCAATGTGAATTGATTTTCCATACTTCAAGAGCATTGATTTAATGCTTTTAATGGGAATCAATGGAATATATTACATAATATCGTTAATGTCAACCACCTAGGTAAACATATGGCGACGTATTAATCCTAGCACATAAAATATTCAATTTATTTCTATATTATTATTATTATTATTTTAGTGTGATACATACTCATTATAAATAGCTTGCTCTGGAGATCGTGCTGGTATATTTACGAGTTTAGATCTTGGCGTATGGTGATTTTTTTAAGCGCTTGCATTATGCAAGCACCAACAACTCGTATTATAAATCGAGTGAAAGACGGCTGAACGAAATTATCGCTCTATAAACATCGGAATAACTTTTTCTGTAAAAATCAAATAAAAGGTCATAGAGCACCGACCACTATTTATCAACATGGTTGAGTAACTTTCATAATCACAAAAAAAACTCTGTTCAAATGCATAAGCAAGCAAAGGAGAGGAAGCTTATAATATAGGATTAAGTTCACCGGAAGCTCTAAAAAGATTGTAAGACGAGATGACTGATTGAAATGTCCAGCGTAATTGTTGGTTTCCGCAAGGATATACGTATAATCATGAGATGTAAGCATTAACATGTTTCGATTATGCACACGTTATTTTCAGAGAATTTTTAATATGTTTCAATTTATCAGAAAAAAAGTGTGTTGATCAAAGAAATATTCTTTTTATTACGATTCTGGTTTAATAAGCCTTAAGTTCTCCTTTTTCCTATGTAAAGCAATTGCGGAAGCACACATATGAAACGGCATTAAAGTGTTCCTGCAATTTGTATCAGCAGTCTTTTCGCGCATATATAACGAGCTCACCAGTATAAATATGGTACATGATCATTATCACCAATCCAAAGATAAACAATTGATAAATTAACTTTAATATGCTTAGGATAGAAAAAAAACATGTACAGGTTTCCCTCCCTTTATGCGGGTTCACTTTATGCGAATTCGCTATTATGCGGCAAACTTATTGCTACCGAAATTTCTTTTTATGCGTCTTTGATTCGCTCTTATGCGGTCACGCGGCCAGTGCAATGCAAATGAAAGAAAGTTATCCACTACCCCACAAGGCGACCATTCAGTCTCTCATTATCTCTTATGCTGTGCGTATTAGTACTAAAGTAAAACAGATGAGACGGAGACTTCGTGTGATACTGTTTGAGCACACTTGAGAAGTTTTGTCTCCTTGCCCACGGAACTTGCGTTGGGCCAAGACAACCCTCCAGCACTTTAAACCTCCACTATTATGCCACTCACAACAGCCACCTCTTGTACTCGTCTACTTTCTTTTATTGGCGAGTATAATTTACAGTGTTAATTGTTTTACGTTTGTATTTAGCGCATAAGAAGTCGTTATGGAACTACGGAAGAGAGTCTTGGAAGGGAGTTAGGATTGCTTGTGGAACGTATTGCACCCCCTGCCACCCACCAACTTGGTGAATTGCAGGGTAACTTGTAGATGTAGATGTAGATGTATCTTTTAAATGAAAATATGGGTTGTTTATGCGACTTCGCCTTATGTCTCACATTCCTGGAACGAAACCTCCGAATAAAGTGAGGGAAACCTGTATTTGGAAATATTAATTTCAGCAGTTTTCCGTATAGGTTGAATTAAGAACTCCATGAAAGTGGACACATTTAGTTAAGAGCGGATGTGTCAAATTACATATTTTGTTTCCACAATCATACGCTAACGGCCAGAGTGCGGACGAAATAAACTTTTAAGTTGCCGTTATTGCTGCATTAATAAAACCTGCCTTTTAAAATGGCAACTTAATTCTATCGCGGACTTGAGAATTAAAATTTTCTCAATTGGTGTGGAGGAGAATCCCTATATTAATTTTAACTCTCTCCCGAGGGAAGAGGGAGCGGAGTGTGGCGTGGAGAGAATTCGACCATTCCGTTTCGAGGTGGAGAGTGACTCTTTAAAAGCGGGGGATAAATTCTCCGTGGGAGATATTTTTCCAACCCGACATTAACGACGTCTCCACCGAACGCGGAGATCTGGATTGGCGGTCGCATTGTGCGGGCCAACGGATTCGTTTTTTTATGTTCACGGTTGGGGCGATTTCAAACGCTCATCAAAGCGTGTAATCTCGAAATCTTCCTTTTTTTTATCTTTCACCGAAAAAAGAAGAAGCGCGTTAGTTTACAGCTCGGTCCTTTTCGAAATAATATTGGGTTGTCGCGAGCATCGGCTGTCGTAAGAAAAAACAAGTTTTCTTTTTCGGATTCAGCAGTTGATAACGCTTTCCGTCGTTGTGCTACACGACCTAAATCTCATTTTCGTCATGAAAAGTGAAACCGTTATGCAGTGGGCGGGAAACATGTCGAACGCCGATCATCTAATGGTGGGATGATTAAAAAATAAAATTAAACAATCGAGTATGAGCGTCGACTCGAAACACTAACCCAACCCAATGCATTAATTAATGCCATGTAGAAAGTCATATCCTGTTACACATTCGATATTGCTTTCAAGGGCTATATTTTTTAAATCTTCCAACCGTAGCACCATTATGTATAACGAGTTGTTTCTCGATCAAAATTGCGGTTTTTTTTCAGGAGATATTTTAACGCGTTAAGCAAATAAAAATTGCTCGGCATTTTGAAAGAGAATGTGCCACAGTAAGTAAACGAGATTACGTGCAACAAAAAGTCATAGTATATAGTAAAGTAAGTATTGCGTTAAATATAAATCGACTATTTGCAATAATTTTTAAGTTGATATATATATATATATATATATATATATATATATATATATATATATATATATATATATATATTTATTTATTTATTTATTTATTTATTTATTTAGCCGGTGCTGTATCTTGGGTGACATTTGCCAAAGGCGCCACACGTCTCCCGCAAACGATGCAAAAGAATGTTTCCGTTAAAATACATCTTTGCTTTATGCTCAAATATTACAGTCGTTTTAAAACAAGAGAACTGGAAAATCCCAGCGAAACTTTTGTCCCACGTCCTATTCATGAGGGGAGTTTTCGAAAGGCGTGAGAGGCGAGTAAAAATGACAAGTCGTCACGCGTGACTGATCGCTCGGCCTGCCAAGCGGTCGGGAGACGGGTTATAACCTCTTCCCTCCGGGATTTCTTGACCAGGCCTTCATTATGCAAGGCGCGTGCTGCCTCTGCCCCTCCCTTCTTCACTAATGCACTTCCATCCGCCCTTCTTCACAAAAAAAGAAATCGAAGCTTTCATCCCGCTGAGAGCGGCGGCCGAGTTCAATGGCGGAGACCTGACGCGAACGATGTCCGCTGGGAGCGGCAGTCGGATCGGTCAGAGAGTTCCTTTTCCGATTTCATAATGTAGGAATGCTCCTCCGTGCGGTCGGTTTGAAACATCATTACCCGGTGGAAAGGGTAAAGGGTAGTTATAGGGCGGTAAGTTAGCCTTCGATCGGTTGACATTTTAAAAGTCCTCGCAAGGAAGTTGCATGTCGTATCATTAGTCCTGTTTCGTTTATTTTTCCTCCCGACGACGGGTTAAATCACGCCAATGGGGATTTTTTTATGCGTGGGAAAATATATACGATGGTATCTTTTTAAAAAAGGGAAAAGTGTATAAAAATGTCACGCAACTTATCAGATAGCAGGAAGTGGAAGTAATGGGCAGAGAGCCGTGTTCATTAAATTGTTCGATTTATTTGCGGGAGGTTGGAACGAATTGGAAATTCAGGGTAACAAATGCCTCGCTTAATTAAAGGTTGTGTCTCTGACATTCTATTGCGGCCTTTCTAATTTGCACTAACTGAAGATGCTTGTGGGAAAACATTCTGTTCACTTGTTTAAGTGAGAGTTAATAAGCTTTAGCTCAACTAAAATGATCATTGATCCCGTAGATATAATCCGTTTATCCAAATTATCCATTATAAAATACGAAACAGTGACTGTAAATTTCAGTAGACATTGCAATCGTAATAAAGACAACTATTAATAGTAAAATGTATGGAGAAGCTTATAGTATAACTAATTATGTCTGGCAACGTCTTAAATAAGACAAGAATATTGAGGTGGATTTTTCATTATAAAATATTGACTTTCTTGCCATTTACAAGCAATGTCTAATTTACAGTCAAATTAACCTAACCAAAATGTTTCTTAAAAAATTATAAACTTTGTAAAAGTTGATTATACTCCATGCTGAAAAACAATTCATAATATTCTAAATATTTTCACAGGAGTGAACAATTATCTTTCATTAAAAATTCCCGTTTGAAATTATCTTCGATTCAATTAGTCTCAGAAATGCGTCAGTTTGCTATAGAATTATGTGAGAGCACTAACTCATGATTTATCTGAATTCTTTTCGGTGCTACTATAGCGTACGACCTACCTGGACATTTGCACTATAGCGTGTGGTCTACCTGGGATATATACACTGCTGGCAGACCGTTAAAAATAAACTTTTTTTATGGTATCCCTTCTTTTTCCTTTGAATGGAGACGCCTCTGAACACAGTGAACGTGAAGAGGAATGAAAAACAGTTTCACCAACTTACCCAACCCGGTGGGGTCGAGTAAAGTTGTTCTTTTTCTTTTGAATGGAGACGCTTCTGAACACAGTGAGCGTGAGGAGGAATAAAAACAGTTTCACCAACTTACCCAACCCGGCGGGGTCGAGTAAAATTTTCGGTATACTTCACATAGGGCGTACCAATACCAATTCATTTAAAAACAATTTTTAAAAGAGATTTAACTCAAGCAAGTATGGATTTAGTTTATTGGCATTCTTTTTCTTATGAGCTCGGTAGACCGCACATTATAGTGCCGTAGACTACGAATACTGCGGTAGACCGCACGCTATAGTAGCACCTTCTTTTCTCTATCAATTAGTATTATATAAAAATATCGGGATAAAATTAAACATGCTGTAGAGAGTTTATTTCTATTAAATGATAAGCCAATAAGTTACTCATAATAGAGAATGTTTCAAGTTAATTAGTTTTCTTTTTAAATTCAGTTTTAAATAGTTTTAACACATTTTTCTGATTAGTTGTACTGGGCAGGGTGACCGATTGTTATAAGATATTATTCTCTAGAGATATTATTCGCTCTTTTACGTACCACCAGAGAACGTTACATTTTTAATTTTTAAATAAATTGAGAAAGCATTATCCAATTCATCATTTTCAGTAATTATTGCACGAAGTTGTTTCACAATAAATAAAAATAATTTTAATAACTTATTATTTATTTATTTGTATACAATCGGCTTACAGCATGAGGCCCATTACAGCCGATCGATTAACAATGTTTAAGAACAATAATAACAAAGACAATCACACAACCATGACTAAGGCGGGACTCGAACCCGCGACCCTAGCATTGGGAGCCACACCTCTACCAAACTACATTTAATTGTAGACTATTTAGTTTATTTTTGCTCGGGAAGTAGAATTTATCAGTCATATTATATTAATTTTCATTTATGTGAAATGGTGTCCAATGCCTAATTAAATTGAAGTTATAAGATTCATTGCTAAAATTTTAATTCATAAGTGTTGGCTTAATAAAAGGGCGACAAAGAATAGTAAAGATAAACTACAGCGGAAATTTTCCGGCAACTGATAAAAGAAACATTATATTTGAAATTAAAACCCGCCAGAGCGTTTTTATAATGCCATAATGTCGCTAGATCAATCGTCGACATGAAAAATCGAATCGAAATCCCAGTCTTGACCCATTTAAAAATAATTCTGACGTGAAATCTCGCCGTTTTATGCCGCACGTAATTCCTTGGGCGAGATCCAATTCTTTCGTCTCACCTACTCGCTCTGCCAATCTCCAATCGGATCTCTTTCTCTCCATCCGCGCTCTCCTCCTTCTGCCCTCATCTCGCAAATCCACATAACTTTGAAATCTCCGTCTCTCGGTTCCCGTGTTTAAGAGGGGCCGCTGTCCGTCCGTAGCCCCGGACATTGTCGGAGAGCGGCATGATGACAGCGCGTAATTGAGGCAATTTCGCCGGGAAAATAGCATATCGCGATAATTTGGCTGTATTGGTGGATTTAATGGCGCGTTAGGCGATTGGAGGTAGATCTGGGCTCCTTGAGCGCTAAAGGAGCAGAAATGCTTCCTGAAAGATAAAGAAAACTTGGTCGATGGAGAGGAAAACACGCGGTTTCATAAATTCCTCTTTTCCTTACGTCTTGTTTATTCCTCTGTTACGGCGTTATTCTCTCCGTTTCCCCTTTTCTTTTAATGGAATCCATTTTTACTTTCTCCGTACGTAGCATAGGTGAAAGTATTGTTTTCATGAAAAATATTGATTTTGAGATTTCAACGGAAATGCCCGTTTTGACCATTTTATCGATGTCTGCTTGTAAGCGATAGGAATTTTGTGGGCGCTCTAACTCAAAAACTATTTCTCGGGCCAACTCGAAATTCTATTATATTTGACATTTTTATGAATGCGACAGGAGTTGATCGGTTTTTGAAAAAAA
Source organism: Tanypteryx hageni (assembly GCA_028673005.1). NCBI lineage: Eukaryota > Metazoa > Arthropoda > Insecta > Odonata > Petaluridae > Tanypteryx > Tanypteryx hageni. The sequence goes on along the minus strand of CM054118.1, from coordinate 79,537,659 downwards.
TCGGTCAACTGGAACTAAGTGTTTACTCCGTTTTTCGAAACATTTGCTTTATTAATTTCATCAGTGTAAAGAAGTATTGGGATAAAATTTGCAGGAAAATTCATTTTCCACAACGTTTGTTCGAAACATTTTTTCACGATTTTCTAACTGCCGCCATTTATCGGCGACATAGATTCATAGTTGTTTTTTATTTTTATGTCAATTGAGGAACTGTAGGAAAACGTCGAACTACTATGAACCGATAAAATAACCATATGAATTATTTTAAAATTAATTTTAACCTAGTGCAGATAAATATAAAAGAAATGAATTATATGTAATACATACAATACAGTTATCCTGACAGCCTTTCAGTAATTTTATTGAACGGCTTTCAGAACAGTTTCCATTCCCAATTATTTCGAGATGAATATGAGTTATTTTGACGTGGCTAAGTTTTTATTTATCTGATCGTTATTTAGCTGTAACATATTGAAAATAACGAATACGTAATCTTTTAATTCGAATATTTCCTTTATGCGCGGTATCACTTTGCAACTGGAATTGTAGCGAGTGGACTAATATGGAAAATATAGATAAATCTTAAACTGTGGCTCTTAATTTAACCATCTATGGCAAGCTTGCTTCTACCCTGCAATCATCTTATCTTTCGCAAATAGCGTTCCCTAAAGGCAGCTTTCCGATTTTTACTTTAGAACGTTTGGTAGCGGAAACGTTGGTAAAACTAGATCACTGGCGCTGCTTCGGGAACTAAGATATCGTTTACAAGCCCCTTTCTCTCACTCGTTCGAAAATCACCTCCATACGCCGTTGTGACATTGTTTCCTTATCTAATCGCCCTCTTTAAGATATATGTTTGCATCCGTCGAAATAGAGATATAGTTTTCTTAATCGTGAGATGGTCGTTTTTGTCTTCTAAGCTCAAAAGCAGCTGTTTTGCTTCCATCCATATGTCATACCAATTTTCAGTAAACGCTATATTTTTCCAAACGTCGGATCAATTTCGTGCAACTTAAATTAATCTGGACCTAAAGATCATTTGGGAAGATATTCTCCTTCTCTCTTCCTCTCTCTGACTACTTTGATGCATTGCCCATCAATTTCACGCTCGTTTCCATGACCTTTCATCATCCCTAGTGTAATTATGTGTTATTATAAGTATGGGGTTCCGTAACCTTTTATCGAGGAACTGTCTGCTTTTAGGATTTTCTTCGTTTTTATTTGCTGCGACTCGTTCTTTTTCTTATGTTTTACTTTTCGGTACATAAAGCATGCTTGAAAGAGTAAGCTATGGGCTCAAAAAAGGATTATTTAGTTTCAATTTTCTCTGCACTACCTCTCATAAAATATTACAAATCTTCGTCTGATTAATGAAATTTGATATGCTTTCGCCGTGCTGTTTTTAATCTAATATCTGCTTACCATAGTTATTTATTGGTTATTAATTTTGATCTTCAAATTCCTTCTTTGCACTAAAAACTTGAAATAACAATACCATTGAGAGATCATTTAAAAATATTTTAAGATGGATTTATTTTGAGAATTTCGTATTTATTTGACGTTGGCCGCAAATTATTGGCCACTTATAATGCATATGAACTGTAAATAACATTTATTATGATGCTATGGTATATCTTAATGACGAATTTTGGACGGACTGAGTTGTAGCAATTTTTACATAATGCTTTCTGAACTCTACACCTACTTTTCCATATTCCATTCTTTTTATACTCTTCCCATTTTAAAAACATTCAATTCTTTTCGAAGTTATGGACATTTTTATGTTATTTTATCATTTTGTTACAGAATTAATACATTTATACTATACTTTATCGCACACCTTCAAAAACTAACCGATCTAGCTTTCTCATTAAACTAAAACAATGTTCCTTTCCAACGGTTTTACTAATCAGACTCAAAGAAGACGGAACTGCTTCGTTTCTTGCTGTAAATAATTTATTTGTTTGCATTGCCCTTCACAATAGAAAAAGCGAGAGACATTGCAACAACCGCATACCCCGTACAGCTTCTGCCTCCCTTTCCTCCAAAAATACTCACGCGTGCACGTTTGCTCCGACCTTTTCTCACCATCATCTCCTTCGCATCTCTCGATCTCTCTTATCTTTCCGTGTTTTCAAGCTCCCCATTATATTTTCGCATCACTTAATTCATACCCTACCCAATAAAGACGATTACCTACGTCTCTCACCCTCTCCGATTCCTCTCTTGTCTCCCCTATTAAAGCGCCGTGCCACACCCGTCCTTCCGATATCGACTCTTCCCGACTCCTCATCTCTTCTCTCACCTTCCCATTCCGCCCCTCGCATCCCACTTTCGATCCCCGTCATCTCACCTGCGCTCCCGAATCTTCCCACTCCATGCCCCGCTGTCCCTCGCCGCCCTTTCTCCTCCCACATCCCCGCTTCCCTTCCCCCGGCAGTCCCTATCCGCGGCCGTATTTCTTCCATCGTCTGATCCTTTTTCACCCTTGCCTCTCGTAAAGCCATCCACCTTATTCGCCAACCACCGAGGGAGGCCAAGGTGATCTTTATGTTCCTCTGCGGCTCGTAACTTCTTTCCTCCAACGTCGCCTCCTCCTCCTCCGTCCCGGAGGAAGGGGTGGAGACACCGACGAAGGGAAGGGTCCGATTGTCGCTGTGTTTGAGTTTGCACGTGTTTAGTGTAACTGCGCGGGAGGTCCGTGGGAGGGAGGAGGGGTAGTAGGGCGGGGAGAAAGGCTGTTACGGAGGAGGGTAATGAAAGGTCTCGAGTGGACGGAGGAGACAAAAAGAGATTTATCGAAATGGGGAGGATGGCCACTCTTGTCCACGATGTAATTAAATCGGTAAGCGTATTTAAATGGAGGTAGGATCACTAACGATAACTATAATTCAACATTATCGCCATTAGACATGGTATTATATTGGCGCATTATTAACATTTTTGCTGCGATGATGTGTTTTTAATGCGAATCCTAGAGTGTGATTTAATGTTCTGTTAATTTTTGGCATTTCAATTATTGGTAGATTTAGATTGTAATAGTTCAAACTTATTCTTATAGTTCCAAATATTTTGTGGCCAAGTTGATCTTTGTTATTATATATTTTTTACCATGACAGTTAATACAAAAATACTTAAAATAGCACAGTTTGTTACATCACAGTTTTCCACATTGCCAATGGAAATATATTTAATTTGTTTTGAAATATTGGATGTTATTTCTTCACCCTATCGTTTGAGCTCAATTTGCAAGGGGGAATCATCTATAATTAATTTAGAGACTGCTAACTATTAACTAGTATATATTATATATTACAAAATATTTCAAAGCATTGACTTAGTATAGAACAACTGGCATGCGTGCCAATGGATTTCAGTCCTCTAATATAGAGGCATATCGGGGTTGGGTTGGGTTGGGTAAAATAAAAGAGGAAATTTTGAAACGGAGCAATATTACAGATCATTTTTGTTTTGATACCAACTCAAAGGCACGTTGCTCTTATCTCGGTGGATTCAACATAATTTGTTGTCTGATACATTTACACAGGTCTTCTTAAATTATGAATGCATTCTAAATAAATTAATTAAAAAAATTCCCTTATTTGCACCGACAAACAAATGTATTATTAGAACGCTGGTATCTATGTTATTTTATTTGTTACTAGAGAGATTTCTTTAAGGTAGAATATCATCAGAATAAAATATTTACGTAATAAATAACACGCACACATACACGCCTATACCCCTAGGTATATATATATATATATACAAGCACCAATAATTGTTGATCTACTTTTTACTCAAACTTCTACTTGATTTTATTTTAGAAGTTCATTAAAACAAGGAATAATAACAAAACTAGTTTAAAATTTCATAATATTTTAAATCATTGTTACGGAAGTCCATTATTGCACAAATGACAGTATGAAAATTCAGATTAAAATACGTATTGCGGAGAAAGATAGTGTTTAAATGACGTCATGTATATGCATGGAATAATATCCTTGGGAGGAAATGTTTTAAATGGGAAACGTTTATAACATGAATTTAACATGATTGATGTTGTAGCAAATCTAAGGAGATGAAAAAGACTAATCACGGAGAAAGTGTGTGTCATGGATAGTTCGAAAAGCGTATATGAATATCCAAGCCTATGAATACAGATCTACGCCGCAGTTTGCGTTGCTTCGTCTTGACTTTCGCGTTGGCTGATTTCAGTTGTCTTTTTGTGTCGGAACGATCGGTTGATTTTAACGGCTTCTCGTTTATCTTGCCACTCAGATCTATTTAAAGATAGATAGGATGAAGAGCGTTATTGATAATAAACGCTTCCAGTGCAACTCTATAGCTGATAAGGATTCGTCAGGTGAGGAGACAGAAATGCAGCCTCTCGGCTGTTGAAGTCTCCCGCACGAGGAGTCGATAAATGGCAAAAGTAGGAAGCGATGAAATATAGGACAGCAATCATAGTTAGGGTGGAGTGTTAAGCGTTGTGCGGAGATGAATTGCCAATCATTGCGTTATCTGTTCATTGACTTTTCTAGATTCCATTTTCAGTATTAACAATTAGAGAGAGAAATGAGAGTAAAACGAGTGGCGAAAGTGAAGAGCGCAATTAATAAGGAATGTTTTGAAATTATCCTAGGATGATGAGAGTCTAGTACAGAGGAGGATTATTTAATTTTTTTTAATAACATTTGGCATTAAATAATCTTATGGATTGCGCTTTTATAAAAATAATTAAGAAATGGAAACAGAATGCAAACCTCCTGAATTTCTCACGCAAAATTAAGTTAGGAGTTATTTTTGAGACTGAGATGAAATATGCATTTGATTTTATAAATCAAAAGAATCCATACACTTGACCGAATAATAAATTATAACAAAAACACATAACTATATATATATCCGAAAATTTAAATTACTTCCCCCCCCCCTCTCTTTTGCGGGGCGTTTTCAATCGCTGTAATGGCGCAATTGCTGCTTGAACAAATTTTATGCTTACTACAAGATTTTAAGAAATGTCAATTTCTCCGAATATAAGTGATACGCTAGGATCTTTATTTCGGAATCCATTATGTCCAACGGTGGACTTTTGGTAAGCATCTGGATGTTAAAGCTTGTTGAATTCACGGTTAGTGACCTAATACGTATATAGATCTTATCGTGATTTTACATTAACATTTTAATATAATGTAAAGCAATATATTAATTTTATTTCTTTTTTATTTTAATAGTTCTCTCATGGTTCATTGATGACCGTGGGTAATTGTTGATCAATTTTAATTTACTAAAAGAACTCTCTCCCGTTGAAATTGTTGTGGTAAATATCAAAAAAATTCTCAGTAACATTTCCACATTGGGAAATGAACTTAAAAGTTCGTATTCGTGAAAAAATCCTAAAATTTCTTTCTGCGTAATTTTTACACTTTATATCGAACTTCTTCGATTAATTCGCATTCATCCACATCGTTTTTATACTTACTAGCAGAATTTTCATAGAAATTTCTAATTTCGTCTTCGTTAATGTTATTTATAGCATAACTTAAAATAAGCATTATCAATTTCATATAAAGATCTAAATCGTTCCGACAGTTGCGTTCGAAGATAATTTATTGCCTTACGTACTGCATCGTAGAGATTATTTTGTGTTGTTTCAGGTATTGAGAGCCCTCCAGTTTCCAGCTTGTCATGAAATTACCTTCTTATTCCTCTTATTTTTGTGTAAATCACATTTTATCTAGTGTATAATAAGACTTCCATTTGGCACCCTCTTACGAAGCCGCGCCCTGGGCACGCGCCCCGGTTGCCACGCCCTCATTACGGCTCTGCGTATATCTCATTTACAATGTTTATGCATAAAGAATATTGATCTCTAAAATAGAATCTTTTGTAACCTTCACTGTTTTGTTTGTCATTTTTTGCATTGGTTTACTTCACTTTGTTCATTGGTTGAACAGTTTTAATATATCTGGACTACCTCCGCGTGAATTAACTTTAAATGTTGGCGTTCCGATTATTCTATTACAAAATTTCAATCTAAATATGAAGCTGTGTAATGGGACAAGTCTTATTTTAAAGTCACTTCATAGTAGCATCATAGAGACAGTCATTTCTACCTGTACAAGGACTGGAGCACGAGTCATGATATTACTCGTGACAATGTTAACCTCTGATTCAGGCTTACCATTTCTTCTGGAGCGAAGGTAAATTTTTATAAGACCAGTTTTGCTATAAAAATAAACAAGTCACGTGTTCAAACATTGAGAAAAATTGGTCTCTTTTTATCGCTGCCAATATTTTCGCACGGAATGTAGCTTTGACGGGAGTAAGAAGTTTCAGTCAAATTAAATTAATAATACCGGCTGGAAAATCAGTTATCCTGAATATTGTATATAGAAAATCTTTTGATACAAATTAAAGTTAATGTACTTTTATGGAGTAGAATGTTTATTAATTAATTGGACGTTTTATGTTAATTTAAATCTTTCACAATTATCAGATAATTTTCTACAGGTTTATCGATATTTCCCGCAGTAAAACTGTGGGTTCTCTATTAGTTTTCTATAAAAATAACTTGCTTATAAGTAGTTATCTCTTCTTATTTTACCTTTTTCTTGTGCATGTGTAAAAATATTGGTCTGAAATATGATTTACGCAAATATCTACTATTTTTATATTTTTTCTTTGGAGTCGTTTCTCCTTTCAAACGTGTTATAGACTGTCATACAACGCCCAAAAACTTTCATTCGACTGTTTTTGGGCATCCTAAACGCATGTCAATGCCATTTTAGCCTGTCCTTTATCCACTTTCTCCACTTATGTTCCTGTTACGTCTCTTATCTTGACATTTCTAACTGTATCTCCTGGTCTAGCTTCTTATTTTCTTTGACATTTTTCTAGACCTGTTATTTTTAGACGCCCTCCTGGTCCAGTTTTTGGGTTAAGAAATAGGCCTTGTTAACAATACTAGCATTATTATTTAATAATATTTTACTACGGTATATTTTATAAATAACTATGTAAGTTTCTTAAGATTGTAATTTTCTTTCTTAAACTTGATTAAAGAGGGAAATTTGCATTATGCTTAAGACCAGTCAAATCTTACCGATTTATTCTCTCTTTTCCTATTTTTCTTTTAATTTTACTTTCTCATATGCATAGTATATAAAGTATTGTATTCGTGAAAAAATACGACTTTGAGATTTTGATGGAAATACACGTTTTAGGTGTCCCTGAGTCCATTAAAGTGATTTTTGTCATGCCGTCTGTCTCTCTGTTCGCGGTTCTAGGGCCCAAACGCGAGCATAAAATCGAATGATATCTCATATTTATGCAATATATCATCTTTTGCAGACCTCTTTTTGATAAAAATGATATTGCACAAAAATGCAGGGTAGTTTATTTTTGGCGATTTTTAGAAAAATTTGATTTACTCAAAAATGGCTTTAAGGAATTTGATTAAAATCAATCCAATTGTAGAACCTGTTGTCACAAATAATACTTTGTAAGCAATATATATCTAAAAATCACTATATGGCGTCTAGTGTCATTACAATGTACGCTCAGCTACCTTACCTAAGCCCAATGACGTCACGCCTTCGCCGATATCCACTCAAAATCTTACTACAGCCTAGACCAGCGTTTTTCAACCTTTTTGCTTTGGCGACACAATTTTTAAATGATCCAGCTCCCGCGACTCACCATGAAATAAAAAGTCAATTTTCTTCGTTGAAACAACAAAAATACTTAAAATTCCTTATTTAACAATAAGACATATATATAGCAAAGAAATATAACAGAATGTTTTATTATGCATGAGAAAGACGATAACTCTGCTTAACAAAATTTACGATATGTTTAATATTAACATTTTCGGTGACACACCTCCCAGCTCTTCGCGACACATCATTGTGTCGCGACACACCGGTTGAAAACCATTGACCTAGACGGTTAACCCAAACCGAATAATATCTCATATTTGTGGATAATATCATTCATAATAGACACTCTGAAGAGATCAACGATATTGCACAACAATTAAGAGTGCTGTATTCTTGGATATTTTGAAACAAAATTCGTTTTACTCAAAAATGGTTTTAAGGATTTTGATTAAAATCCATCCAATCGTACAGCCTAATGTTACAAGTAATACTAACTATGCCATATGTCCCAAAAATTAATATATATCGTTCATTGGCATTAAAATATACGCTAAACTACGGTTAACTTTGATTTAAAAACGTTTTTCTTTTATAGACGTACACAGTCGACCAAACATATATATGTACGTATATGAGAAAGTTTGTGCAATGTATATTGCGCCGTTTATTAGTTTATCAATAAATTAATTCTCTTTTCTTGTTTTCATTTTTTCATCGAATCAATTTTGCAATAGATCGTGGTTTAGGTTTCATATTGAAAATAATTCACAGTAGAATAATGTTAGGACATATGTTACTTCTTGTATAATTATACAATCCACCAAATACTTTTGCGTATCTAAGAAGCTCATGAGAGAGACTAACGCCGATACAGCTCCCACATTAATTTAATTCCGTGACCCGGAAAATGTTTTCGAATTTCGTAAAAAAAACTCCGGAATCCTAACGATAATGACCGAAGTCATCAAGAGATTTAGACTTCCTTGGTTCTTAACAGGATGCAAAACCAGCTAGAGGGAGCATTATTTTTTCAGCTCATCCTGTCATTAGCACAAATTCTCATCCAATGTACCTTAATTTTTATTTTCACTAGTAAATGGTTTCAATAAGTACCAAATAATCTGATGTTGAGTGAAATTAAGCGGAAATCCATGTACGCCGTTCCGCAGGAATTTATTAATATACTTAATGCACTGAGAAAAGAACGAGGGCAAAAATCATGAAATGCTTTTGGAGAAAACGAATTCTTCATCGCATCTTGCTTGTATAAAATAAGGAAATGGTTCTTGAGACGTACACATGATTGTATGCTCCAGATACGAGTCTTTTGTACTGTGATTGCATCTCTGCATAAGTGATCTTTACTGGGTTAATAGTAGTTTTTGATATGGGGAGGTTATAACTACATATTTCAGTAAATTATATAATCTCATACCTTCTCATAGAAATTTATCCCTCACATTATTATCTATTGAAAATAAATATCAATTTTCCAACGGGAGCTTTATCTTTACAAAACTAATTTCCAATCATTTAATCAAATGAGTTCTCAGATAAGTAATCACTAATGATCATCGCTGATTTAGAATAAGTCACTATTAAAGTCTATAAATAATTTTCATGAAAAGTGAGTTTTAACCGAGGTTCTTGCTTTTGAAATCTCTTTGTTGAATTCACTAATGTATCAGCGTACTCATTTCTCGACTTAGCAAATAAATAACATCCTCCTGTGACCACATAACTGTTAAGCAAGTCATATACCTATTTAAATAATTAGGCGTCCTCAGCTGTACTTGACATTGAGAAGAGAAAATCAAATAATCTTAAAGTTCACAATCGGCTTATGAACAATATGGGAGGCTGCTCCGCTCAAGAAATGGTTTGCTTGTCCTTTTTATAACTTTGTAAAAAAATGAGTTTGGACTCCACAAAGGAACCAAAGCATCATATGGTCCCCTATTTAAATTAATGAAAGGATTTTTCATCAGTCGCTAGGCTAAAACAAACCATATCGGTGGCCATCTTAATTAACTCGGACGCATTTCTGGAAATGAAAATCACAGGAACTTTTCTATGAATGTTTATATAGTTTCATAATTTACCTATATATCATTGATCTCTAAAACAGAAAACTAATTCTTAACATTTTTGTATGCATTAATGAGATAGTTTTCACAAAATTATCATACTACATATATAAGTAATTTAGTGTAAGAGGCTGTGTCCAGTCAGGTATAAGAGAAGTGGAATGTGCCACTCCGCAATAACGAGTAGAGAGTGTTGGCTGGTTTATAAACAGATTCATTTGACCAATTTAATTTTAAAAATATCTTCTGATTTCATTTTACCCATTTAAAAGCATGGAGATGAGTGTAGACGTTTTTCATTTGTACATTAAAATTACTGAAAATCAGCACTTGAAATTCAGGACGAAGAAAATTAGGAAGTTTCATTTTCCTACGGAGAAATTTCAAATATGTATAGATCGAATTTTTCCAAATTGGAGCTTTCAACTACAAAATCTCGAGTTTTTTAATGAGAAAGTTTTCCTTTCCATGGCGACCGATATTGTTGCTAAACTCAATATCGTAAGCCTATGACGTTAAAATCAATTCAAGGCCCGTTAATTATCCATGTAAATAACAGATGGCACAACAAGCTATTTCTTCAGTTTCAAATATTAGAAGACTAGCAAGGGGAAGGAAGAGAGAAAGGGATGGATAAAGGGATGAAGAGGGAGAGAGAATTGGAGGGAGGAAGAGAGAGGGGGGAGAATGGGAGAAGGAATAGAGAGAATGGAAGTAAGGGGGAGAGAGAGAGGTAGTGAATGGGAGGATGACTAGAGAGGAGGAGGGAAAATGAGGGGAAGGAAGAGAAAGAGAGAGAATGGGAGGAAGGGAGAGAGGGAGAGATAATGGGAGGAAGGAAGAGAGAGAGGAGGAGAGAATGGGAGGAAGGACTAGAGAGGTTGATGGAGATGGGGAAATGGAGAGGGAGAGAATGGGAGGAAGGGAAAGAGAATGGGAGGAGGGAATAGAGAGGGAGAGAGAATGTGGGAGAAGGAAGAAAGAGAGGGAGAGAGAATGGGAGGAAGGGATAAAGAGAGGGAGAGAGAATGGGAGGGAGAGAGAGAGGAAGATAACAAGGAGAGGTGGAAAATATATTTACTTGTTGTAAGGCATTGTTATTAAACGGTTTGTCACAATCTATCGACGTTTGACTATTCTTTTCCTCTTTGCTCTTCGTTTGTTATTGATTTTATCATTTTTGTTCGTCTTCGCGGTTCTTTCTCTCTTCTTATTTGTTTGTTCCTCATCTTGCCACTCTCTCCCGATGTTTGATTCTCCTTTTCTGTTTTTCTTCGTTTATTATAATATTTTTTGACGTTTTTCAAAATTTCCCGCAGTAGAATTGCGGACTCTCTACTAGTTTATATCTAAAAATTTGTCGGCAGGATTCAAATCATGGTGTAAAGAAGCGTTTGTTTGAAATATTTTAGTTGTGTATAATAACGTTTCAATGGAATGCTCCGTTAATTGAACATTATTTCTTTAACGAGTGGTTTCGTTGAAGAAATCCAAGCATTTATCTAGAATGGATTATTTGTATTTGATTTTTCTTTTTTAAATATCTATACTTAGCTTGGCAATATTTTTGAAATGAGAAAAAATTCTGCCATGGCCGGGAATCGAACCCGTTTCTTCCACTTTCTGGGAGTATATTCTACCACTGAACTATCGTAGCAGATTGATTCTCTCGTTTCTGAATGTGTTTTTCTTAGCTGGGTCCGTGCTAGCCAAGCTTGTATCGACCAGCCTTAACGGTTGATCTCCAATAGACACATCGGAGAGCACTTTTCCTTCTCAAATGGTGAGATTGCCAAGCTATAAGTTGTTATTATCTAGAGAGGCATAAGCTGTAATGTTGAGAATATATTTTTTAAACGATAAATAATTATACTATTACCGGTAATCGAACCCGCGTCTTCCACTTACCGGTCATTGCAGAATTTTTTCTCGTTTCAAAAATATTCCCAAATTTAAATTTTATGGCTGTCTGCATAAGATGGTAAGATCGCTTATTCAATCAATTTATATTTGCCTTACTCATTTATGCAGGCAAATCGATATTTATTTTACATTGTCTTTGATAAAAGGAACGTTATGATGCATTCTCTTTTACAAATAAATCACATGATTTTTCATGCAAAACAGTTGGCTTTCGACTAGAATAAGTTTCCTACGTTTCTTACTTTCACCGAAAATGACATTGCTTTTCACCAGAAATATGTCTTACGTGCAATTCAGATTTGATCTTTGAGAAATTTTGAAGTATCACGTGAACGAGAAGCAAGATGAACGAGCTCATTCGATACAGACATCCATGCTCTGGGCGACATTCTAAACTATGACCCTTTTCTACAGAGTCACGCTTCCAGCAGTGTTAAATCGACCGGAAACTGTGGTTATAAATTTACTTAGATTGTTCAAACAACACCACTCGAATCTCCTGCGTCATTGAGTCCTCTTACGAGCTTGAACTCATTTCATCACCTTTTCAAAAGTTACCAGTCACAACAACACCGCGGTCGGTTTGCGAAATAAAGTGTTCCATGTTTCTTTATAGGAAGGCTTAAAAGTTTAGTGCATTTAGGGGGAACAATAAGGTTTGCTATTGATAGTTTTGTTTCGAACGGTGTTTCAATTTTACTTCGGGTGATTTTCTCCGGAGGATTTTACAGATGATTTTTTGTGGAATAAACCTAATTTTCCACAAATATTTTCAAATCCCCTTAGGTTATTAAAACGCCGGAATAAATTTTTTTAACGTTTTTATCTTTTCAAAATACATCTAAAACTGAGAGAGAGAGAGAGAGTTATGCAAAATAAAACCATTGGTAATTTAAAATAAAGCTATTCATCGTAATCTTATTTTGGCTCTTACGATTCATCCATTTGCTGTTTTAGTTTTCGCATCGTCGCCGTTCAGGCTAGAACTTAGAATTATTGTTTGTAGATTTAAAACGCGTGTTAATGGCCTTCCGTTACGTTTCAGATCTCTTGTCGTAAATTACTCTATTTTAATCTTGTATCTACTCATAAAGTCCAACTTCTCGCAATAAGGCATCGAGAGTATCGTCAGTATATTCGTATGTTATTTATTATTTATTTTTTTACCTTGCAGTGGATCCAAATATCCTAGATTTATTATTTCTCATGTACTGGAGATAAATATCATCAGATTAGTGATAGAGCATTGTACTTGCATGAAGTTTTAATGGATTAAACGATATTAATTTCTAGTCTAATGAACTTATATATTTTTAAAATTCAAATGTGTTATTTGTTTTTTATAAATTAAATCAAAATAAAATAAATTAATATTACTTCTCTATATATTTTTTAAAATTTCCATAATAAGGGGGCCAAAGAGTGAACGTTCTTAATGCAAAAATTTGAATAAAAATTGCAAGTCAGGCTATTTAATTCATAGTCCGAGAGAATTTTCTGCTAATCGGCAGCTTGGGAATCTTATATTATCGCACAGATATAATTAGGCAAATCACTTAATTATGGCTACTATTTATCGTTTATTATTTCATATTTACAATTTAAATGTTCATTTTATCTACGTAAAAAGGGATAATAGTTTTTTTATTGCTCCTCAAATAAGCTTCGAATGTCATGTAATATTTCAATATTTCATTAATATTAATGATTTTATAATCATAAAAATTACTCCAATGCAATGCGTTTTTTAACGATGCTATTTATTTTAACAGACCGTAAATCGAGCATGAAAAGGTGATAGTGTTTGAAAAAATATGACAGTTGCCTTTCTTCGGGCGATTGAGACCCTGTAGGTTAAATTAATCGTTAAAATTTAAGTTTTTTCGAAAACACTGAAAAAATACCTCCTCTTAAATACCCATATTTTACTAAGGCAACGCTAGTAAAACGGAGACTCTTGAAAAGCTCACTTTACAATCCGATGGAAAAATTCGCAATTGGATGGTATTTACATTTCTATTTATGTACAGCGTTTTATGCTTCAACTTAAAACGTGGCGTAAACTTCTTTTTGTGCCTGCTAAAAAAGTTTATTCGGATTCACGTCGTAAAGTCCGAAGAACTGTTAAAGTCTGATGGAGGAATTTATTTCTCTGAAAAAATTAACCAACACACGCGTATTCTTGGAAACTTTCCAGCTCAATAATGCACTGAGGTTCATATATCATTAAACTTCTGGCAATTTGGTGTCCATGGCGTTCATTTGTAGTTCCAACTTATTAGAATCCATGGGGACTTCAACGCCTGGATTTGTTCTATCCGTCATGCCGGACTTGCAGCGAAGCCAATACTTCCAATCCGAGTTCTTCTTTATTTTAACTACCGATAGATGTGGCGGATGGCGACTTTGGAATGGGACGAGTATTCAAATTTCCTCACCTTTTCTGTTTCGATTGATCGACCGAGAGAAATTCATTTGCGAACGACTTTAGGTGAGTTAATAGTTCCGTCACCAAGGATTAATGGCTCTAAACCCCTTTTGCTTTGTTTATAGGTGGATTCTATCCGCGAGAGATTGGTCGAGTGTGTAGTATTCGAAAGCGTAGGAACTCAATGCGGTAGATGGGTGCACGCAAACTGACAGTATCAAGTTTTGTTTTCTGAAATGGCGTAGGAGCGAAAGAAAGGGTTTGTTGGAGGCGCGATAGAAATTTTACTGCCGTTCACAAAGAATAAAATAAAAGCGAATTTTTCTCTCGTACTCTTGTGCGAAATCTTAAACGCCATTTCCTCTCATTCTGGCAGATTTAAATTTATCGAGAAAATATTTTCGTAGTATTTTTTTATTTGAGTTATTTAGATTGTGTTTTTACTGCAGCATTTAATATTATTTTCACAGATTATTAATCTCGTTTTTAATATTTGTCTGAATTAGTCGAACATTGTTGTGTTGCACGCCGGAATTAGTATTTTCTGGATTTGAAATCATGGCTTTATAAACATCAAGTAATATAATTTATGGGCTGTTTCTCCAATAGATATAAAACGTCGAGAAAACCAGTTGTGAATATTGGCCATAAAGCAACCATCATCAGTCGTGATTGACGGATATTAAATTATAAAAACGAGAATTTACTATCGGTGAATCACAACAAATGGCGGCTGTCAATTTCATTTTAGCCACAAGGCGATCTCGGTAATACTCTGTTAAATCAATTAAATGACATATTTAAACATAAAATAGGAAATATATGCCTTATTTAATAATAAAAGCGAAATTTTCATTTCCAGATTTAAAAAAGAATTATTCGGGATTTGAGCATAGATTTGACCATTTTCGCTATCACAATTACTATGTATGCAGTGGCAGGCGACGGCCAGGCATTGATTAAGTGTTTTGTAAAACAAGAATGTCCAATCGCCTCTGGTGAATATGGAATTCTCCTTTTCGAATAAAATAAACTTTTTTCTTCAAATATGCATTTATTTAAAACCAATATACAATGCCTGTTACAGCTTCGAACAAATGTCAATTATTTATGGTAGTATAACACAACACAACTGTAGGACATACATCTTTATTTGCCATATTGTTTCAAAATTTAATTTGTTCTAAAATTGCGATTAAACTTTGCTGAGTTATATTTAATTCCGTAAATTTAAATGTTTCATTTATTAAATCACTACCACATCATACCACCTAATTATCAAATTCATAGCATAAATAGAGTGTTTACAATATTAGGTTGAAGTTTACTCATTTTCCAAACTTACCACCCTCTAACGATGGAAATCCAAACTAATGGACGATTCGTAAAATACAAATCGTAATATTTTATTAGTACCAAACCAATCAAGAAATAATTTTTCATCTATCGCTTAAAACGAAAAAGTTGAATGTCTGCATACTGACGGACGACAAAGTGATAACAATAGCTCGTTCTTTTTACAGTTTTGAAAACGAGCTTACAATGATTATTTGTAATCATTGTTGGGTATCTCTCAACGTTACCTTGTCATAGAAACGTGACACCATAATGCGGAGGTCGGCAACCTGCCTAACGCAGCTCTTTAGGGACTTTTTTGCGGCTCCCGACACCAACTATCCTTGATCAAAGACTAAAAACTTGAAGGAGGGACGGTCGCCTCCATCCCCCCACGAGGATCCACCAATGACTCTTCTTGTATTGCATGTTAAACATAATTTGAAAAAGTGGCTCTTGTGAAAAATGCTGGCGACCCCTGCCATAATATATTGAAAACGAATATAGAAACAGCCCTTATAAATTCAATTACTGTAAGCGTTTTATATTTTTTGCCTTTTTAATAATATCGCTGTATTGAACTTAGCACAACTGCTCTTATTCGTTAAAGAAACTTAGGTTTCTAATTAAAGATTTTAGATTTTATGTAGACAATACTATTTATAGGAAGATAGTTTCAATGAATAGAAAATATGCACAGCTTTACTTTTTGTGCGATTCAGAAAACCATAACGGGAATTTCGCATCTGCAAGAAGTCATTATACATCCTTACGCATACAAGTCGGTTTAAGTTTTTCTTGAAAGATAAAATTGTTAAATACATATAGTGCCTCATAATTATTCAACTAACTACATACAGCTTTTTTAGAAGTTTCGTATCTAAATATACAGTTTTTACTTTTGAAAATTCTATTACTATACAGGGTGAGTCAAAATTATGCATAAACACTTTAAATAGCCATATTTTGTAGACTGCATGACCAAACTTTTGGACATTTTAAAGCTAAAATAAAACATTAGCTTTTCAATATGTTTTCAATATGTAGCAGATTAACTGGGCACCCACTGGTATGGAGAAAAATCAACTAACATTTGAAGAAAGAAAGAGCATTCCAAAATGGTACTGGAAGTATGAAAACGTTAAAGAGGTTCAGCGTGTATAGGAACTTCTATATTGTAGAAAGATGCCAATGCATCTAACAATAATCCACCTACGTGATTAATTACGAAAGCTGTGGGTGGAAAATACGTCAACAAGTGCCGAAAACATTGGAGCCACTAGAAGTGCACACGACCAATCACCAAAGATGTCAACAAGACTGTGTTCCCGAGAACTGCGTTTGAGCCAATCGAGTGTTATGGGAATCTTAAAGGACATAAAGTTCAAACCTTTCATACCTCGGCTATTGCATGCAATTCAGGAAGATGAACCTTATCGATGAATACAATTTTGTGAGTGGTAGTGTCAGAATAACGGTGAAGCTGGTGATTTTGTGGATGTTATCGTATGATTAGACAAAGCCACGTTCAAATTAAATGGTCGTTTGAATTGTCACAACTTTGTTTACTGGGCCAGTCACAATTCGCACCTCACTCTACAGGAAGATGGTAACTCGCCAGGGATTAATGTGGATGAGACTCACCTCTCGTGTAATAATCGGACCTTACTGATTCAATGATACTGTTATATTGAATTGTTAATGAATGATGCAGTCCCCACAAAAAGAACATGTTTCCGGATGTATTGGTGTACTTTCAATGTGATGGTGCACCTCTACATTTTCACTCTCAAGTCTGTGCCTATCTGGATACTGAATTTCCCTAATGGTGGATAGGTTGCAAGTTGCTTTTAATACCTCTCAAGGTCTGCAGACCTCACTCCCCTAGACTAATTTGCATGGGGATATCTGTAAGAAAGTGTGTACTAATAAACAACAAACATTGCAGGATTTATGGGTGATGATACAACAGGAAGCAGGCAAAATCATAGCTGACATGTACACCACCGTATGTTGGGCTGTTTGGAAATGATGCCATTCATATTTGCGTGCTGGTGGTGGATATTTTAAACATCTGATACAACTTCTGTAATATATCACATTTCTATGTATATAGTATATAGTTTGAAACATTTTTTTGATTCATGTTTACTCAATAAAATTTCTGAGGTACAGGATATCTAAGTGTTTATACATAATTTTGAATCACTCTGTATTAAAGGTTAATGAAAAATACGAATTTGTTGGTGCTAATGAGCTATTTTGCCTTCCTGTATTTTCTGAGACGCTCGCTATTATAAGAGTACATATAAAAAAGAAATAGTTCAATGTATCGTAAAACTTGATTGCACTCCATCGTTTATTATTATTTCGATTTTCTTATGTGAAAAATGACCATTTGTCAATATTGAAGCAAGAACAAGGTTTCGACGAAAGTATTAGTACTAAAGAAACTTCGAAAGAAACTAACTTGCCGCTAATGTAATAAAAACGAAATTGAAAAAGTTCATAATATCTATATACCAGCACAAAGACAATTTTTGCTATTAATAGAGCTTGACCCTTTTGTTATTTGTAATACAGAGCAATCGTACAATAACTAAAGTGAAACAGATAACGTACAAAATAATCAGTTATTCTTAATCACTGCCATTTATATTGCTGCTTATCCACAAAAAAAGTTGCAAACATAAATGTAAAATGTAGGATGCTGTACGTCACGTTTCTTTAGCTGAAGAACGTGACTGAAATGTTGTCACTACTAATTTTTCGAAATGTATAAAAAACTCACGTTGGAGCTATTCGTCTTCAGATCAAAACCAATTAGTGACGGAGTGAGGCGATTGGAGGATCTCGTGGTCGTTCGACCATATCCTCCGTTTCGAGGAAATGATTCATCCCTAGCGGCATAGAAGGGTAAGAAGGGAAATCGGAGAATGTGCGCTTCTTCCTTAGAGTCGAGCGGAAAAATATTACGCCATTGTGTGGTCACGGGAAATGGTAACGGATTTGAAGAATTCCATTACTCGTCTGTGAGACAATCGGCATAAAAACATTCGTATATTATATTTTAAATCGTGTTCCTATTAATTTTTTGTGCAGCAAGAAAAATTCTTTTTCTTTCCCTTGAAGTAATTTGAAACTGAGCAAAATATATAGGATGACAAGACAGTTTAAAACCAGATTGCTGATAAAAATGTTCTTCATGTTATGCTTCTATAAAGGTTTAATTGGTAACGCTAAACTTTCAATCATAAAGAGACATCTAAATTTATAATCGAAGGGTATATTTCCATAAATATTAGGCAGTTTTTTCTTAGCCAATGAAACATTAAGTTTTCACATAAATATTTCAGCAGCTTATAGTTTTACTCAACTAAATTGTTTTTACTTTCTCCATACATAGTATAGGGGAAAGTATTGTTTTCATTAAAAAAATCAATCGAGATTTCAACGGAAATACACGTTTTGAGGTACCCTGAACAGGTTTTGACCATTTTCTCGATGATGTCTGTGTGTGTGTGACAGTTTTATTGTGGGTGCTCTAACTCAAGAACTATTAATCAGGTCGATGCGAAATGTTTTATTTAACATATTTATATAAGTCACAAGAACTGATTAGTTTTTGGTAAAAATCGGTCAACCGGAAGGGGGTGTTTACTCTTGTCACTTATCCGTTATTTAAAAATATTAACTTTAATATTTGATATATGTAAAAACATACTGGAATAAAAGTTGTAGGACAAATAATTTTCTACAACCTTTGTTTGAAACATTTTCCCATATAATTCATTTTTTAAGAGATATCTTAAAAACTAAATATTTTAGCTGCAACCACCACGCCACCTACCGACGAATATTGTTAACATTTGATGCTTAGTTACGTTTTAGCAACGCTTCTTTATAGTTTCTTAATTGTTGGAGCTTTGTGGTTATATCCAATATCAGAAGGCTATGGTTTGAGTTTATTTCTGTTCTTTGTAAAGTCTAAAATTTTCTCGCAGTTTCTTAAAATATTTATTTTTATGTAACCTATTTGGAATTTTTAGAAATAGGACAGATATGGAGAAAGTCATGTGGTGGCCACATCAGGTTTTTATTAATAACGGCCTTGGTAGAGGGGTGGCTAGCGCTGACTCCCAATGCTAGATCGCGGTTGTTTGTGATTTTCATTTTTATTGTTATATATTGTAATCTATCGACTATAATGGGCCTCATGCTTTAAGCCGATTGTTTACAAATAAATAAATCACAAATTTGCTGAAATTCATTTAAAATGGTTCCGATAATGTTTTATTACCAACAAATAAAGGACGTTTTCAGAAATTGTAAATTCTAACATCACATTCTACTCAGTTTATAAATTTTACGGGGCCATTTAGCATAAAACGTGTCCGCTTTTAGGACTCAAATGAAGAAGCTATCATTCGAAAAGTGCCGCTTTCACATAAATGAACTCATGCGAAAGTATATGAGAAAAATCTCTCTAGATGGCAGCATTGAGCGGGGTTAATTTTCGTGGTGCTCTATTAGTTCCGACCAAATCCGAAGCAGCGGTAGTGACCGGGGACTGAAAGTTTGATAGCGGCCGGTGATATGAGCATCCTGCTTGTGACTCTTTCATTAAATGGCGGGAATTTCAACGCAGATCATCGTCTTGGGTATTTGTTTGCATTAAAAACAAGGTGCCACAATCACTTTCTCATACAGAATTGCCTGTCTCCATCGATATAGTGTTATAATTTACTAATGGGCTAATTACAAGGTGAAATAAAATAAGTGTTGTCTTCTCTATTCAAATTTTTAATTATTTAATCTCGAAACGTTTTACGAAATTAAAAATTCTATTAATTCCTTAATTTTAATTTAAGAATGGGATTTAATTTGAAGTCCACATAAGAGTTATTATGGTTACCTATACATTTTTACTTCTCCATACGTAGTATAGGGGGAAGTATTGTTTTCATGAAAAAAATCGATTTCGAGATTTCATCGGAAATACACGTTTTGAGGTCTCCTGAACACGTTTTGACCATTTTCTCGATGATGTCTCTGTGTATGTGATAGCTTTTTTGTGGGTGCTCTAAGTCAAAGAGTAAACGCGAAATTTTATATTTAACATTTTTATGAAAGTCAGAAGAACTAATTAGTTTTTTATAGAAATCGGTTAACCGGAAGGGGGTGTTTACTCTTGTCACATCCGTTATTTTGAAATATTTGCTTTAATATTCGATAAATGTAAATATATACTAGAATAAAAGCTGTAATAAATTTAATTGTCTACAACCTTTGTTTGAATATTTCCCATAAAATGAATTGTTTAAGAGAAATATTATATTTTTAGCTGCCACCACCTACCGGCTACTATTGTTAACAATTGAAACTTAGTTACGTCTTAGGAACGCTCCTTTTTCTTTTCTTAATTGTTGCAGCTTTATGGCAATATCCAATATCAGCAGTCTATGGTTTGAGTTTATTTCTGTTCTTTGTAAAGTCCAAAATTTTGTCGGTTTCTTAAAATATTCATTATTATGTAACCTATTTGGAAGAATCGGCAACTTCCAATGTGGCCCGCCAAGAGATTCGCAGCTATTGATGTGGTCCGCCATTAGAAAAGTTTGGGCACCACTACCCTACAGAACGCTTTAAGTAGTATCCTTGTCTGACTGCTAGTGCTTTGCTGGCCTGTAGGGGTTGTAGGTGGTGAGAATTCCTCATCATCTTCTGCTGTTTTCAATATCACTTTCATCTTCGCAGTAATCAGTGATTGCATCGGAGGTCGATGCTGCGGAAGGAAAGGTCTCACGCCTCATGCGCTTTTCGAGGTTACTTTGCTCAATTTTTTCCTTAAATGCCCTCCTGTTATTCAAGCGAGTAGCGACAAAATCCACGCACTCCATATACATCTCTCTCGATGTGCGTTGGTCTGTCAAGAATTCCCGTTCAATTATTGCCATCTTCTTTTTGCACTCACAGTTTGAGAAGCTGACACACTTGTAACTGGAAATGTCAAATAGCTGATTCGCCGCTTTTAGGTACGTGTCTAGATGTTTCTGAAACGTTAGTGACGGGTTTTTCTTATGGGCAGAATAAGTTTTGTTTACTTTCTGGAGAAGTTCATGTTCTTTGGGAACACGCCGTTTAATTTCTTTATGAGAAACTGTTGGAATAGAAGCCTTGTCCCATATCTCCTGCACTTTCTCAGTAACTTCTTCAGAAATCGCGCTGGCCGAAGGGTTTTTTCCGTGCAGTAGTATCTTCTTGTCGGTCAATAATAAGTTAAAATACTTCGCGACACTTAGACGTGTAGGCAATTCCGTTGAACGAAGCTCGGCAGGTGCGCCGATCACTTCATAAACGGACTTATTTGCCTGTCGCTTGTAAGAGGCATTTTCGTTGTTTCAGTAATACACGGTCAACCGTGAAAACAAACGTGAGTACGGATCTAAGGTGCTGACAAGTTTGAACAAGTCACTTAAACTGCGGCAGACAGAGAATGCGGAAGAACGCGATGATAAGGAGGGAAGGGCAAGAGTGGGCACAAATCGATTTTTAACGCCTAAATTTCACTTATTACCTTCTTCGAGATTTCAACGGAAATACACGTTTTGAGGTCTCCTGAACACGTTTTGACCATTTTCTCGATGATGTCTCTGTGTATGTGATAGCTTTTTTGTGGGTGCTCTTACCCAAAAACTATTAATCAGGTCAACGTGAAATTTTATAGTTAACATTTTTATAAAAGTCAGAAGAACTGATTAGTTTTTGATAGAAATCGGTCAACCGGAAGGGGATGTTTACTCTTGTCACTTATCCGTTATTTTGAAATATTTACTTTAATATTTGATAAATGTAAAAATATAGTAGAATAAAAGTTGTAGGAATTTTATTTTCTACAACCTTTGTTTGATACATTTTTTCATATAACGCATTGTTTAAGAGATATCTTATATTTGTAGCTGTCACCACCACGTCACCTACCGACGACTACTGTTAACAATTGACGCTTAGTCACGTCTTAGTAATGCTCTTTTTTATTTTCTTATTTGTTGGAGCTTTGTGGCTATATCCAATATCAGAAGGCTATGGTTTGAGTTTATTTATGTTCGACTTTGGTAAACAATTGACGCTTAGTTACGTCTTAGTAACTCTTCTTTTTATTTTATTAATTGTTGAAGCTTCCTGGCTATATCCGATACCAGAATGCTATTGTTTCAGTTTATTTATTTTCTTTGTAAATGCTTTAAATTTTTCTAGCTGTTCATTAAAATATTTATTATTATGTAACCTATTTGGAATTTTTAGAAATATTACAGGTATGGAGAAAGCCATGTGTTGGCAACATCAGATTTTTTTGATAGTCTTTCGTCGTGGAGGTGATTTTTATTGTTCCCGGTTTAGTATAATAGCGTACAATTGACTGGAATTGTAAATTCGCGTCGCATTTGTCCACATTTTCACGAAATTTCTACGCTGTTTTGAAGTTTAAGCAACACATCAACAACAATACACAGTACGGCGGTACCGAAAACAAATTTATAAATATTACATTATTCTTTGAGTTGGTTTTTAATATTTGACTATAAACAGAAAAATAAAATTTATTATAATTTATTTTAATGTATTTTAATGAACAAAATTTTATATGAACTAAAAAAATTAAATTCGCATTACGATACGTTCCAGATAGTTAAGACATTTTTGGGCATATTAAAGTTGTCTAGCGTATTGTTTATTAACTCTGTATGTAAGATTTTTGCACAATCCTGGGGAGGGAGAATAGGAGAGAAAGGGAGAATGGGAGGGAGAAAATAGAAGGGAGGGAGAAAATAGAAAGGAGGGAGAATGGGAATTATTTTAAATTTAATAATAATAATATTTGTTCATTCATACCCGTCATTTTTTATGGGCAATTACGCCAGCATAAATAATAATTTTTTATTTTTATGTGGCGCTTTTTTTGTGTTCGAAAATTTTCATTTATGACCATTTGTTATTTATTTCGTTTTGGAGCGTTTATTTTTTCCATGCACGTAGCATATAGACAAAGTATTATGATAATAAAAAATATTCTACTTCAAAGATTTTATGAATATTTATACGTTTTTAGAGTCCCTGAGTCTGAAATTTTTTTTGTTATTCTGTCAGTCTGTGGTCTTTCGAGCTGCGCTAAAGCTGCTCTAAAGGCTACGCTTTTAATTATATAGGATATCACGTTGATTTTCACAAAATGTCGATTTTTCGCATAAATAGCCCAAGGATTTTGATTACAAATTTTCAAATCATAGACTCATTTACGAGCCCTGAAAATGGTGACGGAGTTCGTCACCAATACGTTGGCAGAGATCGTCGAAACGACCCGGCTCGTAACCCGAGAACGCTTCACTCACTTATGATGAATACATTTTAAGGACACAATAGCGGTGAGAACATAATAATACATTTTCCCCATTAAGTGTAACATTCACTTAATAATACACTCCTTCTTTCTTGCCCAATGCCTCAAAGCCATAGTCTGGCCCCAACGGTCTTATCTACAGCTTCAGAGGATGGGCAATTTGTGTATTTTCCGAGACGGAAAACAGATGTTATTCATGTACCAATCTTCCAAGTTGATTGTGTACAAAATGTTACAAAGGGATACTTTCTTATGGTTGTCTATAACGGGATAAAGGAATAGTTGCGGACATGGAGCATTTTCAGCGTCAAATCTAACAAAAATTTATCTGGGATTACAATACATATCTCCAACTTAACCAAGTTTCTTTTGGGGACTGGCTAGAAATAGCTATATTTTTGTATCAATTCACTAGCTCTGTGAGAAGACGCTAGGGTCTATTTTTAGGAGCTAGTGTGAATGTAAAGTCACTAGATCCAGCTACAAATTTGCTAGATTGGCAAAACTGATACGAGACATATTTATACGAAATATTTTCCACTCGTAAATATATATTAATGTAATCAGTGACATTATTGTATGGACTATAAACCTGGTGATACGAGAGAGTTTGTGCATTGTTTTTGCACTGATTTTATGCGTTTCCATCGCTCATACCCATTTAACTTGAACCACAGTGCAAGCAAAATCATTTCCTTTGTATAAATGTAATCAACCACGATAAAACGTTTGCATATTAAATGTAATTATTCTCAAACGTTTTGTGGTTATAACTTTTCATGAATATCAGGTCTATTTTCGAAGACTAATTTTTATGTTAATGTCCAACTTAAATTATTATTCGAGGAAAACATATTTGTACACAGAGGCGATAAGCCACGGAAAATCGAATATAATTTTCCTTAATACTACAGTATATTTTTCATTCATTTTCAGATCTCATCAACGTGCTATTTTGAAATTAACAATACTTTTCATAAAAGAAAATCCCAAATTCACTATAGCACTTTTTATCTCGGCACTTTAGTCAGCCGAAATGAGACCTTTTTAATTATAAAATCTTTTATATGCGGTCGTCCGATATATATATATATATATATATATATATATATATATATATATATATATATATATATATAAGAGAATGTTTGTATGGGTGTTCGTTAATAACAGCTATCTAATTCAAAAGCTTCATGGGCCGTCCTATAGACCAAAGAAAGGTCTTGGTCCAAGTTTGCAGACCGTGGGGTCCCTTATACCCCATGGTGTCAACAAAATACTATTTCCATAAGAATGCATGGGGAATGGTGTGGAGAAACCCCAAAATGCCATGCAGCCCTTTACTGATGCGGATATAAATATATCTAAATATTAACTTACGATCACGGGAAATGCCTTATTTTACGCATGAAAGACTGAGTATTTTAATTCTGTTCATTTTTTGTCGTACTACAAGCTAAATCACTCGAAATTTTCCTTTAAGCGAAAAATTTATCGGTTTAAATGACCATTTTCCAGGCGACCACAAAGCCAAATTTCTTAATTGTTGTTAATTCAAGGAAAATCCACGCCGTGGCGCGTCGTAGAGGAAGAATAGCCAACGCCAATATAAAGGGTACAAATGGATTCATGCCTAAATATAGTCTACGATTACTTTTAAAGTGAGTCAAATAATTTTTAGGGGATATTAGAACATTGTTATCTTTTACTATTAACATTGAAAGATTTCTCGTAAATTAAATCGGTACATCTACTTACACTTGTTCAGTAACAAAGAAGTTGTTTATTTTTTACGTTTTGGCTAATAGTATTGACATAATCCACATAAATTCATTGCAGCTTTAAAGGCTTCTGTGCATATATCCATGTGAATATTAAGTAAGACGTCAATGCGTAATTATATTAATGGTAAAACTTTACAATAGTACAACAGATAAAATAGTTAATGTTAATGTAAACATCGCTTCAGTAATTAAAGAATGGGCAACGTTTGGTAAAGTTTAGATCTAAAGCCAATTATGCTCATTAAATTATAATAACACTCTCCATGTTATACCATCACACTTTTTATCGCCAAATTCGATTTAAAAGTCCAAGAACTCATTTTGTTTTGTAGGTTTAACTTTAAAGTATTCACGGGACAAATAAGATCCACAAAATCAGCCTTTGCATGGAATAACGCATGGTTAAGCTAAATTTGAATATACCTTCAAACGTGTTACCACCGGTTGCATCCCTAGTGCTTGCAAGTCCTGCCCAAGGTTTCAATGTTTTTGATATTCATGATCACATAATATGTTGCAGGTTCTTCACTGGAAATCAATTCGAGAGAAATAACTATATTTTAAAAACGATTCCATAGATTGTTTAAGAAAATACAGTCACCAAATTTACCGATAAAGGATGCGGGAAGATTTAATTAATTTTGGCAAAAGATATGAAGAAAAGAAGTATTGCATACCATTAAGCACAACAATAAAAGTTAACCTGGTTCCACTATTTGGTTTTATTCTCAAATCTTACTCAATATTTTTTGTCTTGACTTAAGAACCCGAGCAACGCCGGGCAATTTCAGCTAGTATGTATCTATAATAATATAGCTACTTGTGCCTCACTCACTCACTCACTCGCTCACTCACTCACTAATTCACTCACTCATTCACTCACTCATTTACTCACTCATTCACTCACTCATTCACTCACTCATTCACACACTCATTCACTCACTCACTGACACAAAACTCTAAGGTACTTCTAGAAGGGATAGAAATCTGGTATGTTTGTAGGTCGAGTGACACAAACGGCTAGAAAAATCGAAAATCACAGAAACGTTTATATTTAACGGGTCTTTTTAACCCCAATGTTCCATTTCAATATCCTATAAGAAAAGCATGGGATTCAGTGCAAGGCTTTCTAAAAATGCACTTTTAAATTACTTTAAATAGAGATATGAATAAAAAAAGAACAGTTTTCTCTCTGAAAGAATGGAGCTCTTAATTTTTTAAAACAGAATCCAAATACATACCGAATTAGCGTAAATATCTGCTTTTAATCGGAGAAAAGTGAGAATTTTTTCCTCTTTTCAACAATGAAAATTTTAAAATATTATGGCAACGACCTCTATGCTTTTAAAGGGATCTGGTATCATACGCTACGATTGCAGTGATTTAATGCTTTTAATGGAATTTAATGCCGTCATAACAAATTACAGTTGACCTTCCATAACTCGAATCTCAAGGAAAAGTAATAATTATTCGAATAATAGAAAATTAAAGTTATGGAAGTATATTTGAAAATATTTGTAAATGTACAGTGGAACTTCTATAACTCGAATCTCAAAGGAAAGCAACAATTATTCCAGTTATAAAAAATTCGAGTTACGGAAATATATTTTTTCATTTTATTTTAATCGAATTGACATTAAGTTTATTCCCATAAGCATATAACTCTAATATTCAACATCATGCATACTATAAAAACATCACCAAAATTTTCTACCATTAATATGTAAGATTTTACTCTATCCAAAACGCTAATTGCATTAAGAACTGTGATTAAGGGTATCATAGATAATTGCAAATCTCAGCTACTACTGAAAGCACAAACATGACGATTAAATTTGTGTTATCGGCTGTAGGAAGGAGCGAATAGGTTTGTTTTTCTCCAGGGCTGTAACGGATCACAATAGGAGAAGCAATCCTAATAGCAGTGACGGTAAAACGTGAAAAGTATTTAAATGTTGTGTTTCGTAGTTTTTTGAGAAATTTTAACTCTTTTCAGTTGTTAAATATAATGGCGTCATACCTATGTCGCGATATTTTTTATTCAAATACAAGCTAAAGGCATGGATGTTGATGCCATAATCTTAACAGAAAATATTCTAATTTTTCCAAAATTTTTAATCTATAGGATATTGTCTTACTGATGATTATTCTTATTGATCATACAGTGCTATCTGAGTCACGAAACTTGATATACGAGAACTTGGACACGAGCCGATTGCCAGAGAATTTGGAAATTACGGATAGTTGCCTTAATTTCACGGAAAATTATCAGTATACTGCCATAACTCATGGAATTAATTATTTAATACATATAGCCTCCACGTGACTGAAGTGCTGTTGACCTAAAGATCGCGTTGGTTTATTTACGAGTTTAGATCTTGGTGTATGGTGATTTTTTGAAGCGCTTGCAGTTTGCAAGCACCGACTACTCGTATATATATATATATAGATGTCAACAAGGTGTTGGGATGAGGAAACCCAGTGAACACTCACCAATCAGACGACTTCAGATTGGCGAGGCCCCGGGGATGTCGAAGCTACACACGTAAAAGAACACTAAAACATAGAAACATCACAAACGTAGAAGCTTTCGGAACTACTCCTTCATCAGCTACAGAGAGAGAACTCTGTGTTTTAGTGTTCTTTTACGTGTGTCGCTTCGACACACACACACACACACACACACACGCACGCACGCACGCGCACACGCACACGTACGTGTACGTGTATGTGTGTGTGTTTGTGTATTTGTAGACTATTTTTTGTTTCCTTATATCTCTTGAACTGATGATTGTATTGAAATTAATGTTGCATAGTTCGAAATCATATAGTTCGCAGATGGTTCTTAGACTATACCCAGTTTCGTATCTCATCCAAAAATTAAACAATTAAAGTTTAAAGCTTTAAAGCTTTAAAGCTGTGCTTAAGTTTTTTTATGAAATCATTCAAATTATTATAAAACCTTTTATATGCGATCGTACGATATATATATATGTGTGTATTTGTCTTCGGGGTAGACCATTTTTTAGTGTTTTGGTTATTATTTCTACAATGAATGTTACTCATTTTAGTTCTTAAAAATGAAAACAATAACGAATTTTAAAATAATTCAAAAATAAAATATTTTATGATTTACTTTAAGTCGTCCTTAAAAGGAGTAAACAAGAAAAATATTTCAGACTATTTGTCCGTTATAATAGATTTTGGTGTCCTGACTAATTTACTTTTCATTTTTACTATTTGGAGGATTTTCCAAAATTTTTAATTCTGTTCTACGTTGAAAACTTTCGATTAAAGTGAAATTATCATATTCTAGACTTTGGTATGCAAACTTAAGTTCTGTAAATAAATAGTAATAAATTGAAAACATGAATCCAAAATCTTTTATAAAGGAAAAATAGTTTGAAATATTTTTCTGGTGTTCTCTTTTTAAAGGTGACTTCTCGTGAAACAGAAAAGATTTTATTTTGATTTTTTTATTTCTTACTTGTTTTTTTATTTTTCTTTACTCAGAAATTTTATCAGAATTAGGATTGTTAGAACATTTCATGAAACAATATCACAAAAAAAGAGTAACACGGAGATCGTAAAATTAGTGCTCAGTCAGTATATATAGATATGAGTGTGTATTTATGTGTGTAATAACATTTAGTCTTAAAATTAAGCTACAGAAGCATGAAAGTTTCATGTTATGGACTCGTTAGCTTCGGGAGAAATACGCGGGCACGCCGGGCACCACACAGGCACAGGCTTGTTGTCTACGTGATTTACATTTTCCGAAGTGTTGGTGGGGCTGGGGGAAAGTGAATGGTCGCCCTTCTCCCGTGCTGAGAGTGCACGGCCTTGCAGGAGTCGTGCACGCACGCCCGGTCTACTTTGCAACGCGTCACACCAGCACGCGAACATTCACCACTTCTGCTTTCTCTCTCCTCACTCTCCCTTTCTCCCTGCATTTCTTCCTTCCGCCTCCTTTGCTTCTCTTCTCCTCTTAAACGGTTGATTTTTCATTTCTTTATCATCTAAGTAACAGTTAAGGGTTGATATGTTATAGTAAAGCCACTTGCTTATATTATTATAATAAAAGCGGATATGGTGGGGTTTGTGTGTGACGCTGACGTCATCAATGGAACTTTTTAACGCGTTTTAACAAACTTCCTGATTAGGTGGAAGGTTGACATTTCGTAGGATTGTTTGATTCAGATATAAAAATTAAATGACAAAAAAAAATCCGTTTTCCATAAGATAACACGTAAAAATCAATTTTTTTAAAGTGTAGGCTTTTATTCTTCTGGAAATTAAAATTAGAAAGAATTAAACTACGATCTTCGACTTTAAACTATGTTTTAAGAAAATTAATGAAGTTTCTTATTCAATTAATCTTTTTCCGTCTATCGTTCGAAATCACTCATATTAAACATTTAAATCACACATTTTGGGAAAATATCGGCTCTTAAACGGGATGTTGCTTTGCCGACCACGTCATTGTTGAACTTTGGAAATCAGTTCTTATCTCAACCCGCATACGTGTAATATATACGGGTGCATAGATTGCCTTAAATTATTGTAGAATTTTTCGTGAAATTACATAATCCTAATGGGACTGGGATTTAGTTTGGATTCTTTTGCTTATCTAAACAACTATATAGATGCAGAGTAAGAAGGAGAGGATGTGAGGAAGGAGATAGGAAAGAAGGGATATAGAATGGAAGGTACATAGATAGTAAGGGAGGTATAGAATTAGAAAAGGACGGGAGGAAAGAGATAAAATAAAGAGACGGAGAAAAGGGAGAGCTATGGATTGTGACAGGAAGGAATGAGAGAGAGGGGAAGGTGGGAGAAAAGAGAGGCAGAGAGAGGGAGGAAGAGAGAGTGAGAGAGAGAGAGGGGGGAATATTATTTTTCCGTCATATGATGGGCAATACACTTGTTATGGTATAAATGTGTGGATGTGAAAATAGTTCCGAATATTTTTATGTAATGAACAAAATTCATTGATTTGTCATTAGAATAGAAGAACTAAACTATTATAAAATATTGCCAATTCATTCAAATAGCCTTTTATAAATTCTCAATGTGGATTATTAGCTAAAGCAATGGATGACTTATCAGGTGGGTAATGTTTTGTTCTTTAAGATAATATATTAAACATTTCTGTGAATTCATTTCCACTTTCACAGATTCAAGTGATTTTATCGAAAAGAGATTTCGTCAGCTTCTTAAAATAGGTTATTAGATATTTTTCTGCCTCATATACGATTGTTTTTGTATTTATTGCATAATTACAGATATCTATGTGAGAGAATCTCGAGACGAGATAATGGTACATCAGGGAAAACCTGATTTCCTGTGCTGTTATGTGTCGTATCCTAGATTTACTGAACTGTGCTAATAGTTTTCTTTGGGATACCTCATGGAAGGCATCTGTTGGGGAAGGTAGATACGAGCTTAGCTATCACGGTCCCAATAAAGAAAATTTCACATCCTGAAAGAGGATAATTTGTCTGCCACGATAGTTCAGTAATAGAATATTCCTCCAGTTGTCGGAAGACTCGGATTAGGTTTCCGGTCATGGCAGAGTTCTTCCCTTGATTTCTAATTTCTCCCAGTCTCAGCAACAGTAATAAAATATTTGTTTAAGCAATTGTACTCCATAAGTATTCAAGTAGAAAAACATATTTTTGATCTTTTTTTTAATTTAAAATTTAGTCGTCGCATCATTGGTAGCAAACTAGCATTTTGAAGGGAATTAGCCATGTCTGAATCATTTATACCGGGAAAAGGAATTTTATTTCTTTCATTCTGAATACAAAGCTTTGAATTGTATATATTGACCGAGTGTTACTTTATTCACATAAATTATTTGTGATCTTACCTGACATGTGATGTTAGTAAGTTATATGCTAACAATTACGCTATATTACATTTCGGTGGCATTAATTTTTGCTGTTATCTTACTTTTAGTTAAACATACAAAAGATGTTTCGATAATTCTTGTTGTCATCTTGTAAAAAAATAAAAATCTAGCTCTGTCTGTTGCATAGGGTAGGCAGTGGCGGATTTACGTCTCCTGGAGTCCCTGGCGCTAAATATTTTGGGGCACCTGGCGCTAAACATTTGGGTGCCCCTGGCGCTAAGCAATAGGAGGCCCTGCAAACCCTCTTTTAGCCTCTTAAAGATAGCTTTTCTATGGAATCATAGAGAGATTCCAATTATTTTTAAATTGAGACATTTAATATTTCTGAGATTATATACACTAAAATTTTTTCGAGGTCTCTTACTTCAAGAAATGGAGAAATTCAAAATTTAGGCCTTATGATTTATATAATGTTACGCTTAGTAAAAGCATTGCTTATAAGTTTAGTAGTATTACTAAAAATTAGAAAGCGTTTAGTATTTAACTTTTAAAATATCTTTGTAAAATATTTATTCGGCTGTTTTAGCATTTCTTTTCTTTAGCGAGATAGTTATTTTTAAAAATAAGTTTTTCTGGTCCACCAAATAAATTCGACAGATTTTCTTGATAAAATGAATACACGGATATATTTATTTATCCAGAAAAATATCACATGCATAGAAAAAACAGTACAAAGATAGAGAGATATTTACAGTGTGATGGTTTTTTAAATATATGCGTACACCTCTCGAAATGCAGGCAGAAAACACGGCTGGCACGGTCAAGCACTCACTCGTCCTTCCTGAATGAAAAAGAGCCCAATCAAACGACGCACTCATCCGACCTAGACATAATAAATAATTTACTCTCGTCCTAAATAAAGAGGCCGAGAAGATTCCACGTAAGAGTATTGCACATAATTGACGGTGGTGATGAAAGCGATGGATGAATCCGTGCAGTTCTTAGAAAGAGAAAAAAGAATCCCTTTTTCGAAAGACGAAAATGAGATTTTCTTTTGGATACATCTCTAGAATTCAGTTCGGTCGAAGTGTGGCCGTCGCTAGGTTAGCCGAAGGAGCGAGCGCAGCAAGCGGTGAGTGACCTGTCGCGTTCCGAATGCAATCGAAGAGGCGTTTCCTGCGATCTATGTAGTGTGCGCGGATGTCCGTGTAAAAAATAAAGCATCGCTCGTCTTTAAAGGGGGCAATGGTAATGGAAATCCTTCTGCTCCTCGGGCATCGGTTACATGAGTCGTCGTGAGGTGATAGGCGTAGATCGGTCGACCCCTCGAAAGGGCTCGTAGCTTATGGCAAGAAGGGCAATGCCTATGCTCCTCACCCGACCAAAGGGTCTTCACTAAGCCGCGATGGAATGAATCGTCGTCTCATTAAAGCTTTTTTGATGATGATGGCATGTTGTTTTTGCGAAGCGATATTTTGGAGCATTTTGCGGGTGTTTAGTAGTGTCCTCCATGGTAACCTCCGTAGAATCCTCCGTGGCCGTAGGCGGGGGCGGCGGCAATCAAGGGCTTGGCGACGGCGAGTGCGGGGGCTGCGTAGGCCTTGACGGCGATGGGTGCGGCGTAAGCCTTGACGATGGGGGTGGCGGGATGCACGGCGTGGCCGCTCTTGTGGACGACGGCGTTAAATCCGTTGTGGGCGTCGGCGGTGTAATCGACGGTGCGGATGGTGCCGTCGGGTTCGACGAGGCTGTACTGTCCCTTGACGACGTCTCCATCACGGGTCTCCCATTGGCTCTTTTGGTCACCGGTATGTGGGTCGTTCACTCCGTAGTTGAAGGAGTAACGGGGATAGGACTGAGGGAAGAGAGGGAGAACATCGATAGTTATACAACATACCCGACTGCGTGTTAATTGACGTAGCGGTTGAATTTTTATTTATGCTTTTCTGTGTCCCAAAATTAAACCAACAATTACTTGCTGGATGTTTAAAGATTATAAATTAAGTCATTACCGTAAGATATACGTAATGTGAAAAACTATCGAAAAATTTTCTAAGAAAATTTAAGGAAAAAATAACTGTGAATATGTGTAGCTGAAATAGTAAAAGAAACTAAGGTTTTCATATAAAGTCGGTATTAATTTGAAAAATTCAAGTAAGCGGCGAACTTGGAAGCAAAACTAAACAGTTAGTTCCCTTGTATATGCTGTATAGGCAACCCGTTATTCTTCACTGCGATTCCGGCTGCAGACTACCGGCGAACCCCATAACGGACGTGGGCACGATGAAAGTGAAACTCACGCGTTAACTAGCGCATGACTGCGCAAGTTCCGTGTATGGGGTTTTTCTGTGCTCTGACTGGATGCCCATTGTGGTTTAATCCCATCTTATCAAACGATTTCCCAGTGAATCTTTGGGTCACTCTCGAGATGAAATTCACGGCCGCCGTTTATTTGACCTTTTTTTTAACGTTAAAAGCGACTCATCTCCTCAAAATTACTCGAGTGAAATACAAATTTAAACTTTTATTCATTCTATACTCGTCGAATTTAGTTTTTTGTTAACTACGGGCGATCGTGCTCGATCAAAACATTTGATGTAGTAACTTTTTCAATAGAAACCAAATGCACCAGAGCAGTTTTAAAACAGTATTCAGATTATATGCGTCCCCAAAGATTTATTGTTGAGAAAAATAGTTTGCATAACCTAGTTAAACTGCGAGAACGACTACGAGTCGAATAATGGCGCTTTATTTCGAGGCGCGCTCATTTCCTCTCTTCGCGAAGCGTGGGAACGGAAGCGGCGATCGGCAATTGGGCAAGAGGCCGCGTGCGATGCTTTCCACCTTCTAGTAAACTCACGTAGTAGTCGACGGCTGCGGCCTTCACTGCAACTGGGGCGGCCTTGACGATGGCGGGGGCGGCGGCGTAGGCGATGGCGGGGGCGGCGGCATAGGCGGGGGCGGCGTAGGCGTGGGCGGCGTAGGCGGGAGCGGCGTAGTGGGCTGCAATCGGTGCGGCGGCGTAGCCACCGAGGTAACCGGCCTGAGCGACTGCGACGAGGGCCGCGACGAGGATGAGCTGCAAAAGAGGAAAAATATACGCTGTGCTTTTCGATGGAAGTTGTGAGCATCGGCGTGCTCGAATTATCCGCTCGAGTGCCGAGTCATGTGCTTGTTAAGCGATGGAAATAATTCATCTATTATCTACGTGTAATTTAGACGGAATTTACCGCGATTATAAGACATAAGAGTTGTTGGAACATGAGATATTTTTGTATGTTGTACAGGTGTATCCATGGGAATCGAAGCAAATTTTCAAAACGAATTTCAATATTAATATAATGAAATAATTGAATTTTCTAACAACCGAACAACACGATAAAATAGAATAACATAAATTGTTTTCATATTATTTTGCTATAGAGGAAAATGCCATCTTAAAAGTAAACCTCATGCTACTTGTAGTATTCCAACGTAAATGTTGCGCGATGAGGCTCTCCTAGTTAAAAATCAAATCAGGAAAAGGAAACGTGAGTTTTTGATTCATCTCCATCGATACGCCCCGAGTCAATATTCTCTCCCGAATGGACGGGAAACGAATACACTTACAGCTCTTTTATGTTTATGGGAAGCGAGCTCGTTCGTTTTTCTTCCGAGGGTGAAAGTGGACGTGCTCCTCCTCCCCTAGGAAGGGAAGCATTTGCGTCGAATCCCAACGCCGCCGAGGAGATCCTCCGACACGGGCGAAAGCGATCGGAATTTGGGCGGCGTAACGATGACGAAAGACTGCATGTCTCAGAACGGCGAAGACGACGGCGGATGCGGCCATTTGGCTCCGGTCAACCGTATTGCGGAGGGGAAAGTTCGTCGCGTGTTTTTTCCTAAGCTACGTGATGCAACTCAAAATAGACGTCGTCCGTTCGTCTTCCATGTGTTTTGCGGCATCGAAAAAGGGGCGTGATATAGGTCAGTGGAGCGATGGGCGGAATGGAAAATAAGGAGGGGAAGAGTGGACGCGGGGAAACTGGTTTGGTTGCTGTCATCAGTTTTCGTACCTGATTTTTTACCAAGCAGATACATTTTACAAAGGGACTTTTTCCGCATTTTATAGTTTTAATAGCGAGAGGAAGTTTAAAAAAAAAACTTAAAAAGCCTAAAATAAAAACTTAGCCTATTTTATTTTATTAAAATTATATGGAATTCCCGTTTTCAAGGCTGAAAAATGAATTCTTTTTAAAGGAAAAACAAATGGACGAATGAAGAGGTGTCAATAATATAAGAATTTTTTTGCCGTGAATATTTTTATAATGGCACAAGAGGTTTGTTTTTCTCTCTAAAAACATTTTGAAAGATTATCCGATTAGAAATATTTAATGAGCGCCATATTAAAGAAAATTGTGAATTCTGTCTTCGGGGAAAAGAAATGAATCTTATTTCTTTATAAATAAATCAAACCATTGCTCATAAATTGTTATTTTAAAATATACATCGTGCATTAGGATTAAGAAAAGAAATATCTCTATACTTGGCAGGA
The DNA here is from genome assembly GCA_028673005.1 of Tanypteryx hageni. NCBI lineage: Eukaryota > Metazoa > Arthropoda > Insecta > Odonata > Petaluridae > Tanypteryx > Tanypteryx hageni. The sequence continues at coordinate 79,501,652 of CM054118.1, read as the reverse complement.
TTGTACATGGATTTACATTTAGTAAATACGATAGCTAGCAATTTTACCAAAGTTTTCTAAAATGGAACAGTAGTATCAGTATATGTACCATGTTATGCAAATACTCAGACATATCAAAAAGTAGACATGTTTATTTAAATTTAAATTAGAAGCTAATTCCCTATGAAAATCTTGAAATATATAATTTTATTTGAATGGATACTAGAAATATTTTAAAGTCTTATTTACTGCAGTTTTGTATTGAACGATTGCTAGGCTATGAAATATGTGATATGCGGGAGAAAATGTTAAGATACAAAGTAACGAAATAGTGCAAAAATTCTAAACCATAGAAGATTTTTTGAGAATTTCAAATCATCACGAATATCAAAAAAGGAAGATAATAAAAGGAAAGACTGAATAAAGCTGAAATCAAAATTTTGAATGTGTAAATACATGATACGCGTGAAGAATGAAGATTAAATTCAAACATCTGTATATATCGACCAACGACTCCTGACAATTCACGATCGTTTTAAAATCCCGAGTATCCTTCTTTCCGGCCAAAATTTCCGCAACGTCCCGCACTTTTTGTTTCCGCCGATAGTAATCCATTTAGGGGCCCGAGCAGACATCCTGAGTCCACAGAGACCCTCGAACACCACACGGCACTCACCTGAATAGCTGCCATCTTTCTCTCTGCTTCGGAGGTTTCTGCGGTGCTGTGCAAGTACGCCGAGTGTGCCGGATGAACCCTGTGGCTCGAATGATGCTTTGGAACGAGTCCGGGGGTCTTTTTATACACAAACACACGCCCCTCGGTGTTGAAGTCAGAGCAGGAGGCGTGAGTGGGAGGCGGAGGGAGAGGTGGAATAAAAAAAAATAATAAAGGAGTGAGAGGGTTGAAGGAAACCAGAGCCAAGGTCGGTTAGGGACATAAGCCTCCTTGCTAAGTACGCAACCCTTAGTTCTCGCCCCACGCCCCCTCCATCCCATCACACCCAATCGTCGCGGCGCCCTCCCCTTTCCCCACCCCCGTCGCCGGAGGTAGATACCTTTCTTTCGCCCCCGGAACAGCCCCCCGCCTCCTCTCCTCCACCTCTCTTTCGCTCGTCCTTTTCCATTCTCCCTTAAGCGGCCGCAGTCCTCCTACGCCCCCCTCCACCCATAGTTACGCCCCCCCCCCCCCCTCTCTCTCTCTATCCGCCTCCCCCCCTCCGTCCGGCCCCCACCCACCTGCTTCTTACGTGTCCACACACCGAGTCCACCTTACCTCACTCATTTCCCATCCCTCCTCCTCCGCCTTATTCCAGAGCACTTTCACCCGTCCGCCTCTCCCTCCTCGCCATCCCCACTCCTGCCACTCCCCCTCTGCGTCCCCTCCGTTACGTGGGATTTCAGCGGGGAGAAAGGCGGCAGGGGCGAGGGTCGGAAGGGAGCTGAAGTCTGGAGGTGGTGGTCGTAGTGGACGGCCCCTCAGCTTCCTCGGTCCGCTGGTCAAAGCGATGCGGATTCTTTCGCTTAGCGCGAGACTTTTACTTTCTTCAGCCGTGGTGGCGTATGGAGGAACCTTGATGTGTGGTCAATAGGGATTTCGGCTTTAAACGGCCTGTCTTTCTTTCGCTAGGGTACTACATACTGTGTGAACGAAGCGTTTTACCAATACATATTCACTTTCAGGAAGTAATGCCAAGAAAGTTTAAATGAAACCATTTTATTATACTTCATTTTTTGTTAGATTCACAGTCGTTGATGCTGCACCTGCTATATATATATATATATATATATATATATATATATATATATATATATATATATATATAATATCTATGTAATTATTGATAAAAGGCCGACAAGTTGTCTTATCTCCAAGTTATTTTGTGCATATTTTAGTCGGGGATTATGAGTTATTTTGTCCAAGTTTGAAAAAAAATATTTCTTTTTTCACAGTTCTCATATATAAAATATTTTGAGTAGCTTTTGAATAGCTTTTATAATTTTACAATTTTGGTAAATGGCGTCTATCCCTAAAAACATCCTAAACACTTGAAGGTGTTGTGAATTGATGCGTTTTCTCATATAAATTCCGAATTTGTATAATTAATTAATTCGTAAATAGGTATATCGAACCATTCTTCTGTTGTTTAGTAATGTATTCACTCGCGTAGAGCAACATTTTTCGTCCTTAAATGAGGGATCATTACGGGACTCTACTCCATAATCAGATTCATATTTCGGTTTGAAAAAGGGTAAATATCAATATAATCTGAAATTAAAAATGAACTCACGAGTATAGACTAACTGGAAGTAAAGCAATTTTTAAATTTCGTTTTCGAATAACTTTTAATGCGTGAATGTAATTCTAAAAAGTAACTGTAATATTCGGAGAGTAATTTTAAATCGCGAACGAGAGTACTTCAGTACTAAGAAGGATAAGAATCAAGATGATCCAAACAGAACTTATGATGCCTACTTTCCATTTAATCATTTACTTAATATTTATATTGGCTATAATAGCTTTAAAGTCATCGCGGATATGTTACGTTTTGTGTTCCCAAATTTCACAATTTAGCGTTATAAAATACTACAAAAACATTCGAACGGTATATTAAATTGATCACGCGTATTTTCGCGGCAAAAATAACGCGTATACGTATTAGAATATACCGAATCTGAGTCCAACAATAGTTGTTGTTATGGCAACACTCTCGTAATGAGTGATAAAAACTGCAAAATCGTCAGTATTTACGCGAAATTCTAAGAAATACAATCGATAAGGAAAATTCTATTATAAAAATTAGAATCTTCATTCCTTTCTTCACAGAACAGTTGAAAACTCGCTCCGATATTACAATTCTAAAATATTTTAATGTGCAAGAGAAACTTATCATGCACGATGGATTTCAGATTTCCCATGTAAATCAAATGGGAAGGATAGTTCCTAGAATCGAACCCGGAACTTTCATTATTCGCAACAAAAACTATCCTCTGGAGCAAGGCCCAAGTAGCAAGAGATTTCCATTTCATGAAAATCGGTCTATTGGTTCAAAATTTAATAGGGGGAACGGACAGACAGATACAACGACAAAACTATAAGCCTATTTCCATGCTGGAAAGTAGGCTAAAAACGGGAACTCTATTTACAGACACAACATGAAATAGCGCGTTTTATTTATTGAGTTTTTGAGAATTCTAAGCGTAGAATTCTTTATAAACTTAGGAATATAATTAATTATATGACAAAATAATTTATTTAATAATTAATTTAAAAAAATATTCATACTCTTACATATCTAAGGTCCCTGATATCTAATGACTATTGGCTTATGATAATGAACCCACTCACTACCTTACTAAAAAGTGCCCTCCTGTCGCTCTCCCATTTCTCCAAAAAAGACCCCTCCTCACGCTCCCCGATTTTTCGAAAACAATTCTTTTGCAGTGCTATAGATGACGTTAAAAGTCACACAAGTAGTGAAAGTTAGAACTTTCTATCTACAACCATTTGCTCCTAATAATCTTAATCTGAAAATTTCGAATCGTCGATTTCTCCAAAACATTTCTTTGGAAGCGTATCAAATATGCCATGCAAATTTGTCTTATATCCCTTACCGTTTATTTGCTATTTTCACGTAATTGATTGCACAGACGGACAGACAGACGGAGCGAAAACATGAGCGCATTTATGGAATAAAACGCGGTGAGAAGTGAATCATTATGCAGATCGTGAGAAAGAGGAAATCTAGCTGGACCGGACGTTAGCCGAAGAAAGAGAACGCGATTAAAGACGCGTTAGAACAAAAACTCGAAGGAGAAAGATAAAGAGGAATAATATGGTTTCAGCTGGTAGGCCACTTGAAAGGAAAAGAGAGCTATCAAGAAAAACAGTAAGATTGCGAAAACAGGAGTATGTGGGGTTTAACCAAGAAGAATCACGTATTTATCCTATGATTACGAAACGAACTCGACAAACTTTTGCGATTTTCTGCTTAAATTTATTTTAAGCGCTGATTTGGAAATTAAATCAATTTTTGAGGCGCCCGATTTTTTTAAATTATCGTAGTGGTTTTGTGAACGGTTATTGAAATTTAGTCAAGTTTGAGAAATTTGAAGAAATGAGAAATAAAATGTTTTAACAAATTTTAATTTGGACTTATCTTTTTCAAAAATTCCTGTGCGTACATTTATCTTACTTTATATAGCCGCAGACACAGATTTACGGGGTGCGAGGTCCCTAGGCGACAATGGTTTGTGAGGCCCCTATGCGAGTGTTTCGGGAGGCTAGAGTGATAGTAATTTGCGTTTACGTTGATTGCCATCATCTTCAGTGTTAACATTATCGCTGCTCTAGACGCGAGACTCCCAGAGGCGCGAGGCCCTAAGGGGCCGACTAGCCCTATATCCTCCACTGTATAGCTCTATAAAAGAAATATTTTTTAATGTGCGTAATTTCTCTAAATATATGACTGAGTTTTTAGATTTTTATCTTTTATTTGACGAATTTTAATGTTTTCCCCGCCTACATTGGTTTTGATTTGTAAATTATCTTATAGTATTTTATTTTTGTTTTACTTTGTGAATTTGAGAATGTATCCTCTCATGAAATTTGTTTTATTTAAATTGAATTTGCAACTCAAATATTCGTATGCTGACAAACATTGCTCTGATAACAGAAGGCATTGTGTCATGGTACTTTTAAAACTTCCTTAGTGAAATGGACCGGAAGGTAAAAAGAACAATGTCACACGTAATTGTTATTTATGGAAGGGGCATTAAAAAGACCGACGCTTATTTATTTGTGCACTCGGGCAAGTTTTTGGGGGCGATGTCGCAGGGCCCTCACGATCGACTTCCTTTCGCACCTGCTTCCTCCGTCAGGACCGCCCGCAGCATGGCCATTTGAAAGCGATCTCTTGAGAAAATATTTTTCCCGGACAAGTCGCTCCCCCAATAACTCGCAAGGTTGAGAAAAAAAGTCTTCCGGTCAGCGTCAGAGTTTGGTCTTTCCCTTTCAAAATTCATTGCAACGTGAGTCAAAAAGAAATTTCCTTCGCACACTTCGATGAGTAAACAAACATATTTCTTAAGTTCACTCTGCCCCAAACAGTTTTTATTGCCTTATATGGCATTTTTTGTTGGGATGATTTTACTATGATAATCTGTAGATATTTACTTTTAGACAAGTTTTGTTTTCCGAGTATTTTTTATCGTAAAGATTTCCCAGTGAGTATTTTTCAAGTGGCCATTCCTTCATTTATCCGCGTGTGACATTAGATCGTTTTGTGACTTTAGGAATAATCACTCCATTTTATTTTCCCTCGTGGGCGTTTGGCGGGAGGAGGATTCAGGGGCTTGGAGCGCTCAGTTCTCTAACCGCGACCTTTCCGCCGAATACCACGGAATCATCCTCTATACGATCGTTATGTTAGCCATAATAGAGCGACCGCACTCGTATTTCTTAGACGTGAAACAATTCGACTAATGCCCGTGAGAAAGTTGTGTGTAGACCTCCCCTTAGCTGGCCATAGCGGTTGGGCACGCGACTGGGAACTGGATGCCTCCGTGGGCGGCTACGGTTACCGCCGCTCTCTCCCTTTAACGAAAGGGAAATCCCCTCCCGATGCGGCGGCCTTGGTAACGAACTAAAGAAGAGGAAACAGGCGGAGCCAAGAGCAAGGGAGTGTGGGGGGATTCGCCCTCATGCTGAAATAACGGAGACTGATTTAATGCTTCCTAAATCTATGAATTTGCGCGTCTTTTACTAACAGAAGACTTTTCCGTAACCCTTAATTTATTTCTGCATTTGGTGAAGACGTAAAAGATGGTAAAAAATGTAAAAAAGACTCGCAAGTCTAACAATTTAGGAAAAATACATCTCTTACCTTAGTGCTTTTGATCAAATTATTGGCGAAAATCTCGAATTCACTAATGTCAGGGATTTGCTTAAGATATGAGACCAAAATTGTATTAAATGTTTTGTATTATCTCAATTTTTACTTTCTCCATACTTAGTATAGGGGAAAGTATTGTTTTCATGAAAAAATCGATTTCGAGATTTCAACGGAAATACACGTTTTGAGGTCATCTGAACACGTTTGACCATTTTCTCGATGTCTGTGTGATAGCTTTTTTGTGGGTGCTCTAACTCAAAAACTATTAATCAGATCAACGCGAAATTTTATATTTAATATTTTTATAAGTCACAAGAACATTAGTTTTTGGTAAAAATCGGTCTACTGGAAGTGGGTGTTCACTCTTTTTACATCCGTTATTTTGAAATATTTGCTTTAATATTCGATACATGTAAAAATGTATTAGAATAGAAGTTGTAGGAATTTTAATTTTACACAACCTTTGTCGGAAACATTTTTCCATATAATGCATTGTTTAAGAGATATCTTATATTTTTATCTGCCACCACCACGCCACCTACCGACCACTGTTAACAATTGACGCTTAGTTACGTCTTAGTTACGAACCTTTTTCTTTTATTATTTGTTGCAGCTTTGTGGTTATATCCAACATTAGAAGGCTACGGTTTGAGTTTATTTCTGTTCTTTGTAAAGTCTAAAATTTTCTCGCAGTTTCTTAAAATATTTATTTTTATGTAATCTATTTGGAATTTTTAGAAATATTACAGATATGGAGTAAGTCATGTGGTGGCCACATCAGATTTTAATTCAGTTGCATTTATATTTATTAAAGTAAAATCCTCAAAGATGTAAATGATTTGAAGAAAATCATTAATTATACCTACCTCTCCTACAACTGAAAATATTTTTATTAAATGTGTGTGCTGGTAATATTAAAATGTCTACACTGAGCATTCTTAATGTTCTTGATTGTAAGTTGGAATAAACTTTATTATGATTAGTTCAAAATAATTCTTAGGAAACTAGAAGGTATTTTTTTTAGATGCTTTTTCTGCACGCAATTTCAGTCTTTTCAGATGTAGAATAATGTAATGTTAGTCAAAGTTTGTTGCTTCACTCTGCGGAATAGCACCAAGCAAAAAAAAAAAACAAAAAAATGAAAATGTTAGTTATATTTTATTTTAAATAAAGTCGAATTTAGCCAATGTTTTCAATGGATGCAATTATTAGAAAAGGTATATGTTGGTGTGTGACTATTAAAAGTAACCTTTTTGCATCTTTTCAGAGTTGTAAAATATTATCCCGCAATTCGATGAGTTTGGTGCATGGCAGCCGGTGACATCCAGTTTTCACCCGCATGTTCACGTCTTCGGCTATTCAATTGAAAACCACAATTCTTCAGAATCTGTGATGTCTCATCATCAACTGAGTAAGCAACATTTATCGTTTTACAACCAAATTTACGCGAAGTGATTAATTTTACTGTCGATGTTTAGCAAAAATATCTTAGATATCTTTTCATGAACACCATTCAGTCGTTATCTTCTTCTCTGGTATTTTAGGGAAATATTAGTGAATTTCGTGGCCTAAAGTTATGTTTTAACAATGCGTTACCAATACGCTAGAACAAAACGTTACGCGGAGAAGGGAACAGATATCTTTCGGGCGACGACAAATTTTAATTCGTGGTTTACGGTTATTACGTTTCTTATGGAGCCGAGCAACTGCCATAGTGTTGTGGATGCTAAATGCATGTGCAGGAGTGACCATGTTTATCCAGCCATTTTACAGCGTGTGAGTCAATCTTTATGAGGTCGCGCAGAGGCTCGTGTAGAGATGCAGTAGTAACGTAGAACACACGTTTTTACACATGGATATGAATAAACGGCTCGTTCGAATGATATTGGTCTTACTTCGTTTGTGAGAGTAGTATCGATGAAAAAAGTGTACACGTCGAAGAACTGTTTAACATCTTACGAATGGCGTTGATACTATTCGCAATATTTTAAAGTGATCGGGCAATATGTCGAAATCAAGTTTAGCGAAGGACTCTTTACCGTTGCCCCACAATAAAACGAGGGATGATTTCAAGGAACACGATTTTTTCTGCGAATTCTAGGTGACTAAATGATTTGGAAAGTCGACTCCTCCAACCGGTTACTTTCATGCAGAATTTTTAAGGAAATGAGTGCTCTGTGACAAACACAATGAGAATTTTGTCCACATTTGTGATCTTGCTCATGTCTTGAAGGAGTTCTCTTGTGCGCAATAATATTGGTATTTACGCTGTAAAATTCGCCGTAGTATAATCGTATACTAATGCATTTTCTTTGAAATCAGAAAATTATTTTTTCCTTATATTGTGGTAGCCCTGCTTTGTAGACCCGTTCTAAACATGTTCATTTCGTTTTGCTATGCTATACTCGCCCGGCAAACGAAATTTCTTTGAAATCGGTTAAGAGAGTAACTTCGAAGTTTGTAGTTACCGAAAAATTCTAACCTTGTTATTGTGGTAGCCCTGTCAAGTCGAAACGGTTGAAATATGCTGTTTTGGTTATTTATTTATATGAAGATTATATTTACCATAATATATCTAGAAATACGCGTAAAATTATAATTATTTTACTTTTTACTGTGGTAGCCCTGCTCGTTAGCTCCGATTTATAAATCTTGATTTTATTGTGGTATGTTGCATAAATCTTATATACAAAATTTTATTGAAATCCGTTCCGCCAATTCCTTCCAAATCCCTAATTACTGAAAGATTTTAATTTGTAATCTTGGCACCCCTGTTTGGCTGATTCGGTGTAAATATGCTAATATGGTTTTGCATATATGTGAACATTATAAATATTAAATTTGGTTAAAATTGATGATGACAATTCAACACAAATATTTGTAAAAAGAAATTTTTTAATACTTGTATTGTGTCAGCCCTGGTTTTGATATCTATGCTAAACATCTTGATTTTTTTATGTTGCACTCCTTATTTATACAATATTTCTTTGAAACCAGTTCAGCCAATTCCTTCCAAATTTATCATTACCGAAATGTTTAATTTTGCAAATTTGGCACCCCTGCTGAGCCGATTCGGTCAAAATATGTCATTTTGGTCATTAATTTATGTGAAAATTCTATGTACCAAATTTGGTTGAAATCGGTTATGCCAATTCTTCCCTGATATATGCGTACGTACGGACGGACATCACGAAGATAATAGTCCTATTCAGCATTGGCGAAAAGCACTAAAAAAGAACAACTTATGGCCAAGTCGTGTCCACGTCCGTCCGTCTGTCCCCATGTTTCATCTGCGAAACTACTTGGGGGATGTTGATGAATTTTGGTATTTAGGGCCTAAGGCATAAGAAACTAAGAAAATTATATATGTAACTTGTTTACGTAGCCTAATCAAGGGTGCTACTTTATTGTCGACAAAAAATGAACTTTTCTTTATATCTCGTAAATTATCACTTATAACAAAAAAGTCTTCAATCGACTTTGTGGAACTAGTGAAATAGAATATGTTTTGTTTAGTACATTTTTGTCGAAGGATTAGCCGATTTCAATAAACTCAAACGAGAATGTCGTATTTTGCTTTGGACTTAAAAAAATTTCCCGTGTTTTTAATTGTTGTCAACGAAGACAATCTTCCTGACAGCTGAAGTAAACATCTGCTGTGAATACTTAATTACGTTTAATTTTCTTTCGTGAACAGTTAAAATTTGGTAAATGAAGGGAAATGGATTATCTACGACGAGGATATGAACGTAAATACGTCTATTGTCTTTACGTACACACAGCGTTTGTAAGTAAAAAAATGGGTAACTTACGACGAAGGAATGAACGTAGACATAAAGTTTACATTACAACTATTCTAGTGAGGTATGTTTTTAATAATTGTTTATGGTTTTATGAATTACAACTGATTAGGAAATAAATCAGTGAATCAAAAATTCGATATTTCCTTGGCATCACTACTGGCATTTCAGTTCTTAGACATTATATTAAGCCATTAATATTGATATTTTTTCACATGATAACATAAATCTTAAAGAACGCCCCTGTTTCGCATGTATGCACGCATCATGCGTGCATTTTCTCTCTCTTGTTATCTTTGTTTACGAGATATTTTAATACTTCCTAACAAATAAGGCATTATATTGTTAAATTTTTAGTTATTAGTTTGCTTATTCCGTCTGTTAAACTTTTTATTGTGATGTTTCATCGTTTTTGATTTTAATGGAATATTTAATGTAACCAACCAGTTAATGGAGATCATGTTTTAGGAATTAAAATATTTTGAGAAGTTATTCTATTATGAGATATTATCTATTTGCAGACGAAATCATTTTCACGATCATTAATACCATATCAAAATAAACGTCATTCCTTAGTAGAGGAGTTTAATTCATAATAACTAACACGTTTAATCATTTTCCCCTCTATTTATGTTTTGGGTTTTTTTTCGGAGTAGGGGTTTCGTGATAAAATCATCATGAATTGCAAATTTTAAGTTTAGAGTATGGCGAAGACTAACCGTGGCGTCGCCAGTGCAAGTGCCAAGCGATTCAGCTTGTGGTAAATGACGAGGTCACACAGCGTGAATTTGGGATGGCGAACCTCTTAGTTTATGTCGACCGCATAATCTGGGAAAACACAGTTACTAATTTAAAGCAGTGTTTCCAGAATTTCAAATAATTTGCTCATCCGGATATTTCGTCACATCGCTGCCGCTAACAGGTTTCGGAGGGTGGCATAAACACCAATCTTCGCTTCTACGTCCACGTTGCCCCCACAGGTGGGAACGGAGATGAAGTCATCACCGTGTTTGGTGAAACTTTAGATGGGAGTTGAAATAAAAAACACGGCCGAATAATTCTGGTGACTCGATTTGTCTGATGATTTGTTTTACGGGCAGTTTTTACCTAACATAGATTGATGGAAGTCTCTTAAGTTTGAACGATAGTACTATATATCAATCGTATAGAAATGGAGAAAAATTGCTAAGTTGTATCCGTAAATAGTCTTAATAAGCAAGTCTTAATAAATACGTCATTAAAATTTTTATCTCAAAACTATTGTAATTTCCCGTTAATAAAAAAATGACGGAGAAATGTTGTTAGGATAAAATTTGATCCGCTGTTTATTTAAATTTTATTCTAGCATTAAAAAATACAAATTCACAGATTTTCTCTCATCATCACACAATTATTTAGAATTTCACAACAATAAACATAACAACAATAAACTTTACAGACTTGTTAGTATCATGATAAATAGTTGCGTCTTACATATATAGGATACTAGCTGAAATTACCCGGCGTTGCTCGGGTTTTTAAGTCATTATTATAATATTGAGGAAGATTTGAGAATAAAGCCAAGTAATGAAACGAAGTTAATTTTATTGTAGTGCTTAATGGTATGCAATATTTCTTGTCTTCCCATCTTTTGCCAAAATAAATAAATTTTCCTTCATCCTTTATTGACAAATTCGGCGACTGTATTTTTTATCAAATAATCATAATAAACAATCGATGGAATCACTTTTAAAATATATTATTATTATTATTTAAGTTATTTCATTCAAATTAAGTTCCAGTTGAAGAAACTGCATCATATTATGTGGTCATAAATCTCAAAAACATTAAAAACTTGGACAGGAGCTGCAAGCTCTAAGGATGCAACTGGTGGGAAAACGTTTGAATTTTCACAAACAAATTTACATTAACCATACTTTATCCCATGCAAAGGCTGATTTTGTGGATCTAATTTGTATGTATTATAATCTAATAAGTATAATTGGCTTAATTGATGCATACAAATGTTCAGTTAAAAGAAAAGCAAAATGTACATATAGATATTCAAGGTAGGAAGAGTTAACGATTATAAATGTTGGTCTAAATTAAAGAATAGTTATAGAAGTTTCCTCATTTGACCTTCTGAGATATCTTTCACTTTATTCATTTTCAATGTAAATGAAAAACATATTTCGCTGTCTACTTAGTATGGAGAATATGCATAGTACATAAAAAGTTTTTAGAGACGAAAGCACTTAAACTTGAACATTAAAACTGTCATCCACTTACGTATTGAAATAATTAGCCAGATATATAGTTTTTTTGATGATTGCCCTTCTTTGAATAACCTTAATGTTTCTTTCTTCCCTACTTTAGTTTATATTAGGTATATATTACTTCTTTTAGTTAATGTTTGGTTTTGTTTATAAAGGTTGTCAAGTAGATTTTTAATCCAACAATACGCTCATTCTCGTGTTAGTTAAATGGGAATAATTAAAACAGAAAAAAAGTTTTTGAATGAAAGATGTAGTTCAAATCGCTTTAAAAACCCTCCCATTTTGCTTAACTTTTTATTGCGGTTAAAATGGCACCTTCATCTTGCTTCCGTGTTCTGTAGCCGTTGCGTTATAAATGCACAAACAAATAAACAAATTGTTCAAAATATTTATGGTAGAGATATATATAGGATATACCATATAAAATCTAAGGTACTTCTAGGAGTGCTACAGAGCTGACATTTGGCATTGGGTACAATCTCTGGAAAAATCCGAAATTCTAGAAAAAGGTATATTTAAGGGGTATTTTTGACCCCCATGTCCAATTTAAAAACCAATAAGAAAAGCATTGAAAACGGCGCAGGAATTCATGAATGGCTTTTTAAATTATTTAAAATTCAGATACAAGGTCGGGACATGCAGCATACCATGGATGAAAAAATTTAGTTTATTTTTCTTGAAGACAAAATTCAAATCCATAATGAATCTGCGAAAAAATTTGATTTTAATCATAAAATTATGAATTTCTTTATGGGTTTTAACAATGAAAATATTAACTACCATAGCAACGACTCCAATACCTTTCAATGGGATTGATTTTCCATAGTTCAAGAGCATAGATTTAATGCTTAGACTGCATTATAATCCATTTTATTTCAGCCAACGACGTATGCATATGATGTGATAATTAATTAAGTTAATTTTTTCATACGGATACTTACTAAAAGTCATGGATGATGACGCCATTATCCTAACACAAAAATATCCTAATTTTTACATAAAGTTTAGTGTGACATATAGGCTATTGTCTTATCGACGATTATAGTTATTGCTGAAACAGGGCGATCTGAGCCATTAAACCCGAAATTTGAAAACTTGGACGAGAGCCTATTGCCAGAGAATTAAGAAATTCTGGATAGATGCCTTAATTTCACAGAATTTATAATTATTGTCTTATTTATGTACTATTATGCCATTGATTTTAAACCGCGACGTCAACTTATAATGATATCATTATACTCACACACGAAATTTTGTAAAACGTGAAAAATATTTTAATGTTGTATTTCGTAGCTTTTCGAGACGTTTGAACTCTTTTCAATTGTTAAATACGTATCATTTCGCGATTTTTAGCCTAATTTCCATAATGGAAATAGGCTTATAGTTTTGTGTTTGTGTCTGTCTATATGTTTGTCCGTCCCCCATATTAAATTTTGAACCAATAGACCGATTTCCATGAAACTTGATGGAAATCTCTTGCAACTTGGGCCGAGCTCTCGAGGGTAGTTTTTGTGGTGAAGATTGAAGTCCCGGGTTCGATTCTAGGAACTATCCTTCCCATTTGATTTACATGGGAAGTCTGAAATCCATCGTGCAGGGTAATTTTCTCTGGCTCATTAAAATATCTTAGAATTGTAATATCGGAGCGAGTTTTCTACTGTTCTCTGAGGAAAGGAATGAAGATTCTAATTTTTATTGTAGAATTTTGCTTATCAATTGTATTTCTTAGAATTTCGCGTAAATACTGGCGATTTTGCAGTTTTTATCACTCATTACGAGAGTGTTGCCATAGCAACAACTATTGTTGGACTCAGATTCGGCATCATTATATATCGACGACTCTTACAGAGGAGGATATATATAACATATAGGAGGATACTAATGTCCAGCCCAAACTACAAAAGCTAGAGAGCTGAAAGTTTTAGTTTTTGTAGATATGTTAGAGAAACCTACAGATAAAATGAGACTTCTTACCTAATTGACATGAGTTCGACTCCAGAAATTCCGAAAGTTGCGTTTTTTCCCATAAGAAAAGCATTGCGCAATTTTTGTAAATTAATTATGGGCACTTGCCGGTAAGCTAGAAAGATGAAATTTTCAGTGTTGCTAGATGGCTGCAATATCTATTAGGAATTATTGTCACTTTTACTTACAGTGTCTTGCATTCGACTCCCGAGACCCCGGAATATCTCCCATAAGTTAGCATGGGAAAAGGTTTTTCCAGAGTGTAGACCAATCTAATAGTTTAAGGAAGCTGAAATTTTGCAGGTTTATAGAAAATTTGTCATAATCAATTATAAAAGTCGAAAATTTTAAAATTGTAAATTTTAGGGGTTGTTTTAACCCAATTCGAACATTAAATTTTAATAATTTTTTATGTACTACGGGATGAGCTAGGAAGCTGCAATTTTCAAATTATTTGCAGGTAGTGAATTTGCACAAATAAACATTTCAATTTTACCATATATATTGCGGCAACCGTTAAAAATTATTTAAATTTAAACAATTAGAAAAATATTATTTTACTTCTAGAAGTGCTACAACTTTAAAATTTGGCTAAAATGTGTGGCATTAGTACCCCATAATGAAGAAAGTGTAAAATTTTTAAAATTGCAACATTTGGGGATTGTTTTAAACTATTATTTTTACATGTGGGAAAAACGAAAATCGCTGCGGAGGTGAAATCTTTAGAATTAAAAAATATTTGTAATGATGAAATGTCTTTCTGAAAAATGAATGTTTTTTCAAGGTGAGATGAAATGCTTGCAGTATGCAAGCACCAACTACTAGTTATTATATATCGACGTTTCTTACAGAGGAGGATATATATAACATATAAGAGGATACTAATGTCCAGCCCAAACTACAAAAGCTAGAGAGCTGAAAGTTTTAGTTTTTGTAGATATGATGGAAAAATTTACAGATTTTTTCCCATAAGAAAAGCATTGCGCCATATTTGTAAATTAATTTTGGGCACTTTCCCGTAAGCTAGAAAAATGAAATTTTAAGTGTTGCTAGGCGGCTAAAATATCTATTGATAATTATTGTTACTTTTGCTTAAAGTGTTCTGGGTTCGACTCCAGATACCCCGGAATTTCTTCCATAAGTTAGCATGGGAAAAAGTTATCCCAGTGTATAGACCAATCTAATAGGTTTAGGAAGCTGAAATTTTACAAGTCTATAGAATTTTTCTCATAACCAACTATGAAAATCGAAAATTTTAAAATTGTTAATTTTGAGGGGTTGTTTTAACCCCATTTGTACTTTAAAGTTTAATAATTTTTATCTTGGAAACTATATGCTGTAGGTTCGAGTTTTTGAAATCATTTTGTAGAAAATTATACATAAAAAAAAATAATATTTTGAAAAAGTTAAAAAATTTTACCACTAATAATTCGAAATTGTATAAACATATTTTTGAGGTTTATGTATTACCGAATGTGCTACGGAGCTGAATTTTTTTTAGAGGTAGTGTTTGTAAAAAAACGAAATAGGGATTATAGAAATTGTGATATTTTAATTTGTTTGGCAGTAAAAAATTCGTAAAGTTTAAACAAATAGATAAATGTTTAGATTCTACGGGGCGAGTTAGAGAGCTGAAATTTTCAAGTTATTTAGAGTTTAATCTATTTAAACGAATAAACATTTCATTGTATCTATGAAATTCTTATTGCGGCCGTTAAAAATTATTTTAATTTAAACAATTAGATAAATGTTATTTCACTTCTATATGTGCTACAAATTTAAAATTTGGCATAAATGTGTGGCATTATTAACCCAATGTAGAAAACGTATAATATTCATAAAATTGCAAAAATTATTAATTGATTTACTCCATTATTGTTCCATAAGTAAAAAAGGAAATTTGTTCCCTAGGAGAAATCTTTTGAATTTAAGAAATATTTCCCATGATGAAATATCTCTCTAAAAAATTAATGTTTTTTCAAGGTAAGATGAAATGCTTGCAGTATGCAAGCAACTTCTACTAGTATTCTAATACGTATACGCGTTATTTTTGCTGCACAAATACGCGTGGTCAATTTAATATTCCGTTCGAATGTATTTGTAGTATTTTATAACGCTAAATTATGAAATTTCGGAGCACAAAACGCAACGTATCCGCGATGACTTTAAAGCTATTAAAGCCAATATAAGTATTAAATAAATGATTAAATGGAAAGTAGACATCA
The DNA here is from genome assembly GCA_028673005.1 of Tanypteryx hageni. Classification (NCBI taxonomy): domain Eukaryota; kingdom Metazoa; phylum Arthropoda; class Insecta; order Odonata; family Petaluridae; genus Tanypteryx; species Tanypteryx hageni. Next base: position 79,485,537 of record CM054118.1, on the reverse strand, counting down.
TAAGCTGTTTGGATCATCTTGTTTTCCATATACGTGCTAAAGGCAAGGATGATGATGCCATAATCTTAATACAAAATATCCTAATTTTACCATAATGTTAGTGTATAGGGTATTGTCATAATGATGATTATTCTTATTGCTCATGCAGGGTGATCTGAGTCACGAAAATTGAGATACCCGCCGATTCCCAGAGAAATTGAAAATTATGGATATGGAATTGATTGCGAGGAAAATATAAATGTTCTGCTAATACTCATGGAATTTATTATGCAATATGTATAGGATCCACTTGGCTCAAGTGCTGTTGCCCTGGAGATGGCATTGGTTTATTTACGAGTTTAGATCTTGGTATATGGTGACCTTTTAGCGCTTGCAGTATGCAAGCATCGATAACTCGTATAATAAATAATTATATAATTGATTATAGTGAGAAATCGATTTTGAATGTAGCATTTCTCAAGTGAATTTAGATATTTATAAAGAGTACAAAATGCATTATTTCAAATTAAACTTAAATTTATTGTGCCATACTTTCAAACATATATTCGTTCTGGAAATCAATATTTCATAATCTTCAAATCGTAAAAGAAAACATTCGACAATGTGCCAGTTATCAATTTTCTATATTAGATGTATAATTCCTACTCCATATATGCCGGTGATTTATAGTATCCTCATAAAATTTATTGGAGAAATAATACTATCACTTGTTTTTAATTTTGATCATCAAGTGAATCAGAAAAATGAAGAATATATTTTCTTTCTTTCAAAATAAAAATCATCTGTAAAATAATAAAAATGACGCCGGATAGAGCTCCGGTTTTGACGGATAAAAAAGTGTTGGCTGTTTTTGCGTTCCCCGTTGGCCTTGAATGTATGTCTCCACCTTTTTTTGAAATCAATTAATGTTCGCAGCGCATAGAAATTGAATCGTTATTTTTTCCAATCTATCGTAATTCCAACAACGGCGTGTGTATAAAAATGCGAGCGCGTATGAGAAACCATTTCTTCCGTCGCTCGAATACGAAAGACGGTTTCCTGCGTACATTGTGTTACGTCGCACACGCAACGAGAATCGTGGGAAAAAAGCGGAGCGGCGCCCTCTTTGGATTCAGTCGATTAGCAAGGAAGTAGTTTCTCCGTGGTAATTAAGTGCCGTTCGTAGATAATTTTTGTCGGTTCGAGGCGCCAAGATGTAATAGTTGGGTGATCCAATGTGTATCAATGAATATTGATAAAATTAGCGCGTTTTTTCTTCTATTATTAAATTCGGTGGTGTCTTGTTTTATTTCGCTTTGAAGATTTCTCTTATTAACTTAATTGACGGTCTGAGGAAAATTTGGAATTTGTTCGCCCGTCATACAATTGCGTAAATTTTGCTGAGCCTATTTTTTATGTTGTTATACCACCAGTTGTTCGGAGGCTAGAGCCTCATTTGTAAGTAGCATCGGTGTGAAAATGTACGCTCATAGTTACAGCTTTATGCCTTCGGAGATATTAATTTTTAATTTTGTTAAATGGATCCCTACCGGACCCTGTATATTCCTCTAAATTCAAATACAAAGAAAAAACTCCAAGCTCCTTATCGTTTACGGTTTCATCGCAATTTTAATTTAAAGAAGTGCACAGACAGACGCCAAAGTGAAACTACAAGCACATTTGTTTTAAAAAACGCGCTAAAGACTGTCAGCCTAATAAATGTTCTTGTGCCCTTTGAAAATTAGCCTCATAAACAGGGTTGTAGCAGTTAAAAATTGTTATACTTCGTTGAAATATGTTTGAATTGGTATTTTACTATAATGTTATTACCAAAATAACTGCAATTGTCTAAAAATGGTTAGAAAATTATGCATGAATTTTAGTTTCTAATCTTCTTTTTAGAATCAGGCATCATTGATTTACTTGCTTGTTAACAAATAGTTGCAAACGGTTGATTAAAATTATTTTTATTGTGAAATTACTCCCCTTGGTATGAACTGTTATTAACAATACCTTGGTATTGCGAGTGTCAGGAGTCGCACACGCCTCAACCATGGCGTTGGTCCGAGTCCAAGAGTAATTTATTCACTTATTTGAGCGCCGCTGCACCAAAATATAAATTGCTCCTTTCACCGGATTTTGCGAAAACGCGCTCCTCCCCTCGAGCGCCGCCGCCGCCGTTTCCACAAAATAGGCAAAGCGTGTATTCCCGCTCGTATCTATGGCATATCGCGGCGTTCGCATTCCGTCTCCCCTCCTTTGCTCTCCCTTGCCTCATTCTCCCTATCATTTCGCTTTCTCTTTTCTCATGAGTTGTCACTTCATATGCACTTTATGTCCCAGTTAGAACATTTTTAAAGTTGACAATGCTATAGCGCTGTCCAGACTATTTCATTGATAGTTCTAGATTTCGAGAAGATTGGAGGTCTCGAAAAAATTGCTTGCTATGCATGCATATCGCTTGGACATGTTTTCTTTTGTCTAAAGTCTGCTTTTCTGTTAAGGCGAATACATATTGCTTCCTTTCCAACATATGTGCATATTCGTCTATCGTAATTTTTTTTTGCGTGTAGCAGGGGTGGACTGAGGGGTACAAAATGGCCCAATAATTTGCAAGGATAACCGGCCCATCACACCATTAGCGGAGAGTGGATCAAATATTATTGAAAATCAAGTAATATAATGGAGAGAAAATTTTCTCATGGATAAGAATGACTCTTTGAAAAAGAAAATAATATGCAAGTTTCAGCAGATCAGCCCTTGGTGATTGCACCTGATGGCCAGTCCGCAGTTATGCAGTAATTGCAGTAATTTGTGTGTAATTTATAAAAATTTAACGCTTTGCCAATTATGCAACGTTTAGCGTTCAGGTGCTATATAAAAACTGGAATGGTAATAATTTATTCGTTAACTCTGGCGCTTTACAGTAATAGAAAAGCTGTCTTTCGCCGTCAAATAGTTACCATATTAATTGAAAATACATTCATACATCAAATTACGCGGTAAATACAATATTTAAATAGAAATTTCTCGAATAAATGGATTTTATTAAGTGGGAGGCATTAATATTTTTTACAGCGCCATTTAAAACTGAGATTTTGTATATAACTTGAACTAGCTTTTTCTCTCTTAATTGAACATTAATGCGATATAAGCCTAGTTATAATATTTATAGAAAAATGGTCATCTTTGGAACCGTTGGAAAGTCTTTAGTAATGTAAACAATATACGCATGAAAGACGCAGATTTATATTCGGGTTCCGAAGAGGTTTTATTCGTAGTCGAATCCACATATTTACTACCGCAAAAGCATTAAATTTATGTTAAGTTGCTACAGGAAGCATCGGTAATGGTGAGTTTGGGTGGGAAAACCGAGACGACCTTCTCGATCGGAATTCTCCTTAACGGCCACCGTTCTACTTATTGTCGTGCCCTTTCGACCCGCTCCTCAACCTTCCCAGCTTCCTCCCGAGACCTTCACTCTCCCACATTTCCAGCTCCTTTCATTTTCCATCATCGTCCTTCCATCCGCCGTTCCCCTCTCTCACAGACGCAACATCGTGTCACACATCCCTGAGGCTGTATCGTCACTGCCACCTTGCTTCCTCGAGTGATTTACCGCTCAACGAACGACAAAATATACGGGAATGTAGATTATATTGACAAATGCCTTAAGTATAAAATATTTCACGTTTATCTCTATCGCTCTACCAATAACGGAGGCTTTTCTTTTTAATATTCCATATCTAATCAAGGAGCGAAAACAACCGTAGTTATATGACTGTTATTTATAGACCAAAATTCTATACCTTAAGTACCCGTAATGTATAGTATTTTTGGTATATATCATCATTTAACAGATAGCGGTGTGTAAACATCAGTGTAAATTCCAATTGGTCGTCAACATGAATATTTAATTCCGTAGAGTGTAATCAAGGAATTGATTGAATCAGTGGAAAGATAAATGGTTTTATTTGGGAAAGTAGAGATGGACAGGATTATCTAAGGTCATTCGCTGAAGACTACCAACATTAATTAAATTCCAATATTCCTTCTTTGTTCTATTTCATGTCATTTTGAATATTTTTGTTTTTGTTGCTCAATACATTGCTCAGCGTAGGATAAATTTATATATTTAATATCAAGTTTTAATGAATTTTTATTAATTTAATGAAGATAATTACCAGGGGGTGTCGGTGGTGTAGTGGTTAGAGCGTTGAAATTCCAGGCAGCGGTACCAGGTTTGAATTCGGCGGAGGCAATTCCGGCACCGGGTTTCCCTTTTCCCTTGTGTGTGTGTGTGTGTATTCGGTGTGGAAGGAGTAATGGCTATAACAATCCAAGAGGTTGATTAGCCAGAAATTCCATACACACTATACAAGACAATTACTAAAATTAGGAAATGTGGATTTTATGATAGTGTCATCAAATAAAGCCAATGATTTTATATATATATATATATATATATATATATATATATATATATATATATATATATAAAATCTCTCTCTCTGTCGCTGAGCAAGGACTTAAGCTCTAAAAGCTTGCGTGTTTTTTTGCTTTTACGTGTCTCTTCGACACCCACAGCAGCTCACCAACTTGAAGACATCTTATTGGTGAGTGCTCGCTGGGATTCCTTATCCCAAAAATTTCTTGCCATCCATTTATCCCATTTACCTTTCCTCTTCCTCTTTCTCTCTCTCTATATATATATATATATATAAATAATCTTTTTACGTGTCTCTTCGACGCCCCTAGCAGCCTGCCAGCTTGGTCCTCAACTTGGTAAGTGTCCGCTGGGCTTCCCTCAACACCTTGTTGCCACCCTCATCACTACCTTTTCTTTTCCTTTAGTTAATATATATATATATATATATATATATATATATATATATATATCATCAAAAGAGTTTAAATTTTGAATATTTAGAAGAATAAATTTAGCTTACATGCTCTAAAACAACCGCCCTCGCTAGTTCCATGACCGTTGAATTCACCACCTCTTTCTCGTGTTTTTTCTTGCCTTAAGAATATTAAGGAACATTTCCTTAAGCGGGCCCGGCCTCCAATCCCGCCCCGTCATCCACCGAGCCCGTTAGCCTGAATAGCCGGCGTAGGAGCTGGACGCTGGTGCCGTCGACTGGTGCTAGGCGGAAAAGAAAAAAAAATGAACGAGAGAATGTTTCCACCCCTTTAAAAAAAACTCTCTACCACACGTAGAGCTCGCAAAGAGGTTTAGAGAGCGACGAGGGTTGTTGCTAAGAGGGTGATCTATTGGCGCTTTAAAGGAACGGAATTCGCTTGAGCCGATTCTTTTATTTGTGTCATTAAGATCGGGATTAAGGGAGCGGTAGAGTCAGTGAAACATCTTTCACGGTTGGAACTATTACGTTTTTATATCGAGACTTGCACAAAGTTATGAGAATTATAGAACATTTTCTGCCACACAGTATCAGAGTGTGGCATAATGACATTAATCGTATCTATAATTAAATTTATAATATTTTATATAATTGACGTTGAGGAAGTATTAGCGTCGCTTTGGAAAAGTGGAAAATGGTATTTAAAAGCTATTTCGGGTGAGGAGAAATAACCAACTTTGTTGAATTATCTATATCATTATATTTCCATTCGCTATCCATCACAGTTTTTGATGCACCTGGAAAAGATACCAGTTTATCTCTTCACGTTCGTTTCATCCCTCGTGAGAAGCCCAAGTGCGTATCGATCAAGCGTGCGTGCGTCTCTCGGTAGCTTAAGGGGAAGTCGTTTATAACGATGTCATGCAAAACTTAAACAACAAATCAAGCTACCGATTTGTGAAAACGTCGAGCTCGCCAGTCCGTACGCACATCGGCGTGTTGAATCATCACGTCCAATTCATGTCAAAAGGCGAACGACGAGTCATTACTTTTTGAGAGGGATGTGGTCGATCGCGAAATTCTTCCACATGATTCAGTTGGCATCTCGCGACGATTCCTCCCTCTATTTTCAAGCTGCGAGTTCCTTTCTGACCACTCCGGGATTCCATCAAAATGAATCAATTTGCATTGCCACACGTGCAGCTTGCTCTCTGCGATCAACGCGATAATTGAAGCCAGTCGCTCCACTCCTCTCGAGGGTGGCTTAAAGCTAAGCGCTTAATCAGATTAACCGTTCCTTGTTTTTACCTCTAATGACGTGTCCAATTTCACTTCCTCTCTCGATTCTCGATCGCTGCCAACAGAGAGTGATTCACGCAGGAACTGATTTCTAGCCAAAGAGTTATTCCAGCCGTCCCTATATTATGGTGCCAAATTATGTAACACCAATAGATGAATAGAGATTTTTTTCAATAATTCATGACATAAACGAGTTCGGTGTATAAAAAATAGCCTCTATGGCATGTTTATTTCGAAATATTTTATCCAAATCGTAAAATCGTCATTTGAATAATTTTTTATATTAAGAGTAAATATCAAGCATTCAGTTGACAATCTTTTTAGATTTAGTTTAAACAAGGATTTTTTTACAGTTAAGGGATGGTGTTATAATTCTTTCTGTATATTCATAATTTAAATTCTACAAAGCGTCTAAGAAGGGATCATATAAAGATATTTAATGATAATTAACTATATCTTTGATTTTTCAAGTGGATCTCTTCCTAAAACATTCTGTAAAAAAGAAATAAGCATTACTTTTATTTATTTATTTTTTAACTAGCTCATAAACAGCTGTTACCGTACTTTTAGAATTAGTGTAATATCGACAACAAAGACGATTACATATATCCATGTCCGCGGCATTGGGAGCCAGGCATGTTAACCATCTATCTACCATGGCTTTCTTTATCAATGTAAATGGCGATAATTTCGCGGATGTAGGAATCAAATTAAGTGAAAGAGATTCATACTATTATTACATAACTAGAGTTTAGAAAGTCTAGTGGATAATTGCTTGAATATCTGTTGAAATATAAAAATTTTGATTTAACAATGTTATTTTATCGTTAAAATTAAGTACAGTTCTTATAGATTTGCTTTTTAAATCCACGTTCTCGCTTAGCTTTGGTACACTGAATCATAAGCAAGAATCAGAAACTTGAAATGCATTTTATTGTTTTGTTTACTTAGGATTTTATGCTCCTAGGAGAATTAAATTGGCATGTTTAGGATATCAACCTCTTTTATACTCTGCCATTGTTCTGGGGTTGTTTTGGATTGAAATCGCTGAAATTCCTATTTATCTCACGGCGCCTGTATTGCTTTTTGTCTCATAGAAAAAAACTCGTCTATAGCGGGACTTTCTGTTTGTTGCGTGTCCGATAATTGGTTCGTGACACGGGTATGTCCAGTGCGCTTTAGGAGCATTGGCAGTATGCTGCTCTGAATTCCACAATCAAGAATTTCTCTTAGAGTTATTTAGGTGGCTGTTTCCTCAGGATCAAGACACAATAATCAGATTAATCGTATAAAAGGCCGTCATTACATTTTACTATCGAAAATTTAAAATTTCGAATTGAGAACTTGAAATTGGATATGAGTTTGCATATTCATCATGACGCCGCTATCATCAAATAGTCACTAGATATAATTTATTCCGTTCGTGGATCGTCTGTAGTGGAGAAAATGCCTCTATTGAAATATTTTCTTTGTTATTTAGCCCTAGATAGGTAATCTGAGGTTTAAATAACCCCACGCATATTGTGTTTTCTTTGCATTCTTATAGCTACTGAACACACACTGTGGCTGCGTGTATTCTCAGTTGCCCCACAGAGGATGTCGCTACCAGATGCGTGACATTTCACTCGGTGTTTTCCTGAGATATAATGCTTGGATTCCACCTCCATATTGCCTGGTGAGGGTGTTTATTATTGCGCAGTGCGCCCGCGAATATTACCACTTGCAAATGATTTTGCTATCTTTTTACGGTTGGAATTTAATTTTAGCTTAGGTTAGGTTATGTAATGTCTAATATTTTTTCTATTTCTGTTACTTTCAGAGCAATAGAAGTATACTTCTACTTTTACTTTTCATATCATAGAATTAATCTGTCATTTGCAGGATATCATCTCAAGTTATTCTTTTCCATTCCAAGCTTTCTTTTTTTTTAATGGGTCAAAGTGTAGAGTAAATTTTTACCGGTGTCGTCAAAGGGCGCGTGGGTGGAGGATCGCTTGACAGCGCGACAGAACGACTTCGCCCCACGATCAAATGTGCGAAACAGGAACTACGTTAACTGGCGCGCCACCATTCCTATTTTTAGCCTTCACGCGAGACTCTCGTTTGTAGGTAAAAGTAAAAATGAACTTCCAAGCGTGACCCGGTCCTTGCGCGGAGACAACCCGTTAAAAAAAAAAATCAGATGCAGTCACGATGCATCGCCGACGCACAATCATAACCTAAAGGGCGACCTTTCGCGGCCACTCTCCAAATCCACCAAACCTCTCTCTCGCTCCAAAAAGGCTCGTATAAAACCCACGGTTTCCTCGGAATCGTCCCTTCCGCTTCCTCTTCCTCTTTACTGCTGCCACCAGTGTCGCGCGCAGACCATCTCGGTTTCGCCCCAACGTCGCCACCACGTGCAGGGAGAAGGAACGGGGGAGAGCTTTCTTCGGTGCAACGCCGAGGGGGAAGGGGGTGTTGGACACTGTCCAGGACAGCTTTCATCCCGAAAAAGACGTCTGCCTCTCCAATGAAGTTTTTCCCTTTGGGTGTTTCCACCTTTACTGCTACTATCTCTATTTATTTTCTCGCATCCTTTTTTGCGCAGTGCGTAATTCCGTTTTTTTTTTGCCTTATCGCGTCTCACTTTTTTGGAGCGTGAAAGGACACGGTCGGCGAGTTCATTTGACTAGTTTTCATGTTATTTTTCTTCCGCAACTTTTCTATTTTATGGCGTCATTTTTAAGAGATTAATACATTGACATGACACTATATTTTGATGCGATTTAGTGATCGAGCATTGAAAAAAGATATACTTATATGTTTTATTGTTCTTTTAAAAATCAAACGGATTTTTAACTTTATTCATAATTTTTAACGGTTCAATAATTCGGCATGTCTTTTCGTTGAATTTGCTTGTCCTAAATTTCTATAAATTTCTGCTGGTTTTACATAAAATCATTTTATTTAAAAATAACTAAGATGCTTCTGCAAGCGCTCTTATTTTATTACAATTCAATATCGTATTACAGGCACCAGACATTGCCTTGTTTTCTATCGTTCAAAATATTTAACAACGGCAATGATATCCAACTTAGATAAACCCTCAATTTTGTTCAGTCTATATTTCATTTACTAGCATACCTAGGTATATACAGGTGTACTCGGAGATCAAGGAGCAGGTAAATATATATATGTATACGTATATAGAAATATTGTCTGAATTATATAGCGTCTCATGAGTCATTTCTCTCAGGAATCGTTAACTTGAGCGGCATCGTTTTTTATCAAGAAGTTTATCATTCCTTTAAAGAATATTGTCATTTTATAGAATGTGATATATCATACCTGTTTACATTGTAATAATAACCTTTTTGCATAACGATGGATTGTTTTTGGAATTTGAAAATACCACGGTCTTTATTATTCATATTTCTCGAATATTTTTATAGACTACATACGACATTTTGTTCTTTAAGTTGTGACTTTATAACTCAAATATAATTTTTTGTATAGAAATTCATTTGTTCCCCTATAAGATGTTTTAGGCTTATTAACCAATGTTTTAGAAACACATAGGAGATAATAATATGGAAATAATTTGCTGTGATTTCTAAAAAAGAAGTTAGGAAAGTGTACAGTGCATCACAAATGTAGGTACAATCCCATTATGACCTCGCAAATTATCACGTTGCTAGGGTCACAAGTAACAGTTGAGGGAGCTACTTTTTATTTGCAGATCGAGTTGGGATGGATTTGTTTGCATTGATTTTTACATAAATGAAATATAAGGAAAAAATAAATCAAGAGCAATATAATAACATTTAAAACGTAATATTGTTTGCTTTAAGTGTATAACTACAATTGTTGCATATTTGTATCTAATTTTGTAATTGTGTTGTTGTGTGTACCACTTAACCCAACAGAGGGGTAGGAAATAGAATTAATCCAACAACAAACCACTTAACCCGAATGGTTGCGGGAGTTTAAGTGGGCGGCAGCCCCTTCATGGACTGAAACAATACCTCAATGCGGGGGTTTTCTTTCCACGTTCACATTTGCACTCTCCATCGGCTTGGGTCGGTTTGGGGGTTGGCTTGGTTTTCCGTACACGTTCACATTTGCAAAGAACGCACCAACTATTTATAGTTCACTGCAAGTCCCTTGTTGATTTTCGCGATTTCTATGACGACAGGAAACAAAAATAGTTTGCGGAGTTGTAATGGGACAATACCCAACCGCGATGGGGTATTTGGAACTAAACGATATAATTTGAGTAAACGCACACCATAAAACAGCTAAATACCACGGTCCAATTATGTCTTCTCCCCTCCTTAGGTTGGTGCATTAATAAACGTATTTACGTAATGTTAATGACTAAATACTGCAAAACGATGATGCCTGGGAGATATTAAATTTTTATTTACCGATTAATTTTCTACTCACTTGTAAATAGCCAAACAGTCGAAAATTATTTTTAATATACCTCACGTGAGGTAAGTAGTTGTAATATTTACGTTTATGTTATTTTATTCGTCGTAGATAATCCATTTCCCTCCGTTTACAAAATGTTGGGTGCACACGCAAGGAAAAATAAATTTACTTTCGTAATTATAGCAAAGTTTATTTACTTCAATTTCATTGAAGATTGTTTACGTTCACAACAATTAAATATCCATGCATAAATTTGTTTCACAAGAGGAGACTACGTACCTTGGGTCGTTGATACTTTTTTGGGTGGTAGAATACTTAAAATTAGAAGATCCGTGTATCGGCTTTAGATTGAATGGGCCTCAGTTTCGGCAAAATCTTTTTTTCATTTCGCAAGATTAACTGTGGCTGGTTAAAGCGCAATAATAGGCGGATAATGCCGAGCGGGTGGTTACCTACTGGTTTTCGGGTATTTTGTTCCGGGTTCAAATCCCACGTCATACCTAGTTTTTTTTCGTTTTAATCCTCTTTATTATTTTTAATTTATTGTATGATTATTTATTTATTAAATTTATTATATTATTATTTATTTATATATTATTATTTACTTACTTCATTAAAATCAATACCCAGGAGCGTATTGGCGGCTATTTCGATGTGAATTGACTTCCGAAAGAATATAACTGTTAGATTCGTGCTATTCGTCACTTGAAGGGGAAGTGTGTGCGCCAGTTTTTGGATGATAACAGTCGTAAAAACAAGAACAGCATTCATAAGGCTTCACAAATGTTTAAAAAGAATGGAATAAATTCTGTCGTCATTTCACCAGATTATGAGCACGTAACTACAACGTTTAGGAACTCCTCCAACTGCCTCACGGTTCTGCTCACTCGAAGCCAAAGACTATTACCTCTACGGAAAGACCGGGAACTTAATGCTATAAAACGATTCCCAGGTTTTTCATGAAAGGCGACGAAAGATGGGTCAACGGGAAAATTTGGAACTACGTATTCACGATGACTATCGTGACGTCATCACAGGATGTCTCTCACCCCCTTCCCCTCCCGTTTTAATACGATTATCGTAGCAAATATAAATTGCACGGACAGAAGAAATGGACTTAAATGAAAGAATTGCTTATAAGAAACCAAATTTATTACCGTATATCACACATTGCAAGAGTACCAAGTCATTATCAAATTACATAGCAGTGAGGTATTTGTACATAAATATTATACAATAAAGATATAAAAATGAATTATTGTTACCGACTTTTATAACGTTAATACCTTTTATGCATGAAACGTATTTAAAGGAAATTCACTAGGACGACGAAAAACGTCAAACTTTCACGTCAAGAATGAATTTGTGGATCAAGCAAAAATCTATTGTAAAGTGATTTCTTCGTCCCTGGAACACAGTTCTCTTTCTGTTTCACCTGTAAAAAAAATGAAAATGAATTTCTAAGAATGTCAATCATTAAACCTGCTAAACCTAATGAAATTGATGCAGAAGCCAATATGCATGCTTCAAATATTTCAATAAATATAAAATAAGGCAAATGCTCTTACGGCCCCTTGCGGTTCATAAACAATTTTTCTATGAAGATCACATTGCCATTTGTAAAATTAAATACATCACATTGCACTACAAAATGTTCACTTTGTTTATTTATATTTTAATCTAAGCACAGTTGTATTTGCTGACGTTTAGGTGTTCGTAGCAGTTACAGTTAGGCCATTTAAGATCTATATGCATTCATCAAATAACAAGGAAAACTTTTGATATGGAAATTTCTAGATCGAAAAATATATATGTATTTCTAAATACGTTTTGAAACAAAGATAGAATAATTATCTTAACGTCTAGGAATACAAACAAATGCATAATGAGAAAAAAAAATAATCAAGTTAACAATTTCTGTAAATTCAAAATATTTCAAATTAAAACATAATGAGACCACCATGGTATATTTATTTAATTCTATTACAAGCACAGTTCTACTCCCTGGCGTGTGCGTTGCAGTTTAACTTTCAAAGAACTCACTATAATCTACTGATAAGCACGAGAAGTTTTAGATAGAAATTTCAATTACTCAATCTAAAATTACGGCTTATTTTGTGAACAACTGACGCGTACCATATTCACGGCCAGGGCAATAGATGGCACAGCTAGGTGAAGTAAACGAGGCTTAACACCTAAAAATGAGAAACATTTCCTCTCAAAATGCTTCTCGCCCACAAAAAAACGAGAGAAATTTCTTTCCTTCCTTCCTAGGAGATCTATCCAGTGCAGGTATCTGTTAAGAAAATATAAAAGTATTCTCACAAACTGCATTCACATAACACTTCGTATAACTATTTTTTTTTTCAAAAATATGCTATTTTTAAGATTAGAGATCAGAACAACTTCACTCCGTCACGTTTTCTTAAACAGCGATGAATGCATATCTACTTGACAACAATCAGAGTAACTGTCAACCGCTCAATAAGCAATGGCGAACTTATATCCTTATATCAAGCAAAATGGCCGCTGTTCCGCTATGATACGATGAAACGCAATGAACGTGTGGCGCTGTGGTGATGTGGTAGAGAGAGAGAAATAGAGGGAAGAGAGAGAGAGAGAGAGAGAGAGAGAGCTGGCTGCGACCGCAGTGCATTTGGTGGATCCCGTATCATCATAGTGAACTACGTGTAAAACCTGGGAATCTATTCTCCCATAAGAGTTGCATACCCCTGCTCGAAGCCCAAACGTACCTCCAGGTTCTTGCATACAAAGAAACACTTCGGGTATCAAATTTCCTAAGGCAGTGATCACTGTGCCGTGTATGAATGCGTGATTTTGTTCCTGTTTCTGATATATCTCTGGACAGCCTTTTCGCCTTGATAAGGTTCGCTTCACGTCAACTCTGTATTCACATCCAGTTTGGTCGATATTAATGACGTAGTCTAAGTTATAGTAGGGTATTATGCGCAATGTTCGTTTTCGGAAAACCTCGGCAGCTTTTAAAATTTCTTCCAATTACGTTTCATCTTTTTGAAAAACGTAGTTTGTAACTTTTCGCTGTCGAATTCGGAATTATTTCTTGAATTTTATTATCCACGCTCGAGATGCAGTGAAGGTGAACCCCAGCGATGTATGTCGATAGACTGCAGCTAACGCCCACTGGGTGTAACTTGGTACTTCCGTTTCCTTGCTTTGCAAAATATGTCGTTTGCACAATTTTTAATCATGTTATGTTTGTCCAAGCACCTTCTTCCTTTCGCATTATCTTTACTCCTCTGTGATACTTGTTCTTCGCGTTTCAACAGCTGAGATCTTCGTTCCTGTTGCGTTAGAATAACAATTCACATCGAAATATCTGCCAATACGCATCGATTTTAATGAAGTAAATAAATAATAATATAATAAATAAATAATATAATATAGTTAATAAATAAATAATAACACAATAATTTTAAAATAATAAAGAGGATTAAAACGAAAAAAAAACTAGGTATGACGTGGGATTTGAACCCGGAACAAAATACCCGAAAACCAGTATGGTAACCACCCGCTCAGCATTATCCGCCTATTATAGCGCTCTAACCAGCCACAGTTAATCTTGCGAAATGAAAAAAAGATTTTGCCGAAACTGAGGCCCATTCAATCAAAAGCCGATACACGGGTCTTCTAATTTTAAGTATTCTACCACCCAAAAAAGTATCAACGACCCAAGGTACGTAGTCTCCTCTTGTGAAACAAATTTATGCATGGATATTTAATTGTTGCGAACGTAAACAATCTTCAATGAAATTGAAGTAAATAAACTTTGCTATAATTACGAGAGTACAAAGTATTCAGAATCAAATACGCTAACCATCTAGCGAAGCAAGCCCATTTGCTCAACATTGCCGGCCTATTATTGAATTTTATCTAGCCACAGTTAATCTTGCGAAAAGAAAAAAGATTCTTCCGAAACTAAGGCCCATTCAATCAAAAGCCGATACACGAAACCGACGTCCCAAGGCACGTAGTCTCCCCTTGTCAGTTCAAAGGGAATTACGACTTTCTTGTTTCGTAACGGCTACTCCTACGGTAAAAATGTTTTGAACAAAAAATATTTCATTTGGCTTGTTCTGAAATTTTAGTTTATAGACTTTTCGGTAAAACTAATATTTTACCAGATATGAGGGAAAGTTCATTTTTTATTTCAATTGTTTGGGTTACGAAAACCTTTTATGCCATTTCATTATTGTCTTTGGCCATAAATAATTCCATGAAAACACTTTCGATAGAAGCCGAGAACGAACATGCTTACTGACGGACGGGCAGAACGAAGCTAATAGGCGCTTACGTTGGAAACGAAACGCGTCTAATGATGTTTCAAAAAATTCTCCTCAAATAGGCGCATATATTAACGACTTTTTAGAACGAGATATTTTCTGAGAAGTGTCCCTAATTGTGCTTGTCTCGATGACTTTCAAGGAGTGAAATGAAAAGGAAATTTAGCCATAGGCTATAGGTTTTTTATTTTTCTTCTCTGCCAAAAACCCTGCGAACATCTACCTGAGGGAAATTTAGGTGGAACGGTTTGCGCTCTCTCCAATCATATCATTTGATGTTTTATGTCTGCGGAACAAGAGTTTCAGGATTAAAATATGGAGCCTAGCAGATGTGACACAAAAATGACTCGGAGAAAGTAGTTCAAACTTTATTGGCCTCAATTGCTTTTATTTATTTTTGGAGCGTTTTAGTAAATATGTTATATTTTTAAAAATTATTCTCAATGACATTTTAGCGGTATTTATTTTTTTTAACTTTGCCAAATATTTTAACTTATCGATAATAAAAAAAAATTAAATACACGTCTGTATTTGGTTGTTGTGTGTTAAAAGGATCTTTAAGGAGCTATTCGTGAATGCGCTTTTTAACAACTTTTATATTAATTTATCGCGATATACATGTAAGTATGTATAGGGTTATTCAACTTACGAGTGCCATAAGTTGGAATGAATGATGTATAGGACCTCTGTGAGATAGACATAAGTTGGAATTGTGGGATTAATTTGAAATCAGGAGAATGTCAAATAGCTAGAAAACGGCTGTATCTATTTTAACCACCCTTTCAGATTTGAAGTGACCGACACCTAAAGATGCTTTCGGGAAATCTCGTTTTTATGTAAAAACCCTAATTATTTACCAGGATAATTTCGTTGCTCCATTTGAACAATTTGGGAATGAGTTGTGTATACACCATTTGCATTTAAAATTACTTAAAATAATCATACTACCTTAGAACTTGAACTGCCATTTTTCTGCTTTCAAATACGCGTTGATTTGATGCACATATTTCATTTGAACGAGAAAATATTTGTTTTTTGGCTTGGAAAACTTTCGTCGTCAATGGAAACCCGATCGATGTGGACTTGACGAAATTATGGGCTGTGCACTGCACCATATGGAAAATACATACAAGGGCATTGTCCATGTGAATGTTGTTTATAAAAACTAATTTTTATATTGTCGTTTGTCGTTAATGTGAAATGAGTAATATTTACCTTCTTTATACGCAGTATACGAGAAAGTATTGTATTCGTGAAAAAAATCGAAGTTGAGATTTGACCGGAAATACACATTTAAGGTCCCCTCTCTGCGTTTTCTCTATTTTCTCGGTGATATCCGTTTGATAGGAATTTTGTGCGCGATCTGACTCATGAACTAATAACCAGATCAGCACAAAACGTTTTATATAAGTTTTCTATTATCAATTAAAGGTCTGTAAAGGTTTTGGCTATAACTGGTCGGTCAGATGTGGAGGTTTATTCTAACCATTTTTATTTTTAGGCATTATTTACGAAAAGTAACCAAAGAACGCCTTATGGTCAGGTCGTGTCCGTCCGTCCGCATGTTTTATCTGTGAAACAACTTCTGATGTATGTTCATGAAATTTGGCATTTAGGACATTAGGGCAAAGAAAATAAGAAAATTATATAAATGGTTCACGTAGCATAATCGGGAGTGCCACATTACTTGTGACAAAAGATGAGCTTTTCTTTAAATCTCGTAAAATATTACTTATAGCTAAAAAGTCCTCAAACAAGTTTATAGAACTAATAAAATAGCATGTTTTGTTCTGCACATTTTTATTGAAGTAATAGCCGATTTTAAGAAAATCAAAAGAGAAAGTCGTAATTCACTTGGAACTTTAAAATTTTTCTCGCGTTTTTAATTGTTGTCAACGAAAGCAATCTTCGTGGCAACTGAAGCAAACAATATCTGGAGTAAACAGCTAATTAATTTAGTTTTTTTTCGTGCACACGCAACATCTGGTAAATGAAGGGAAATGGGTTATCTACGGCGAAGAAATGAACGTGAATACGTCTATTTTCTGTACGTATACACAGCGTTGGTAAGTGAAGAGAAATGGGTAATTTACGACTACGGAATGAACGTGAACATAAGGATTATATTACTACTATTCGAACGAGGTATGTTTTATATGATTGTCGATTGTTTTATTAATTACAACTGATCGGCGAATCAAAAATTTGGTATTTCTTTGACATCGCTACTGGCATACCATTTTTCAGTTCTTAGACATTACATATACTAAGCCATTAATATTAATATTTTTTGGCATGATGGCGTAAACCGTAAAGAACGCCTCTGCCTGGCATGATGTGTTCATCTTTCCTCTCGTGTTTCTAAATATCTTCCTTAGACCTTGAGTTTGTAAATATTTGTTATTACCGAAGTTGTAGACAACATAATTTTCTACAACTTTTGTGTTAAAAATTCATTAAAAGGATACTTTAAGAGATATTTTGATTGCCCATGCATCGCCAACGGTAATTTTAATCCCCCATCGATATTTCTTTACCCATAGCAACAGATAACAATTTTGTTAATAATGATGCGTTCACTGCACGAAGTGAACGAATATAGGGGAGGTCGTTTCAGTCCGTCCGCATGTTATAACTCGGAAACCGTTGGACTTATTATGATCAAATTTGGTATTGAGGAGTTTTGCTAAAATTTGTCAATCGATTTAAATTTTGGTCAAAATCGGGCAGCAATGATGACCACTTTACATGAAGACCTAAAATGTTCCTTTGTTTCAACTCGGGAACCGCTTGATGTATTTGGATGAAATTTGGTATTGGGGAGTTTTGCTAAAATTGGTCGAGCGATTCTAATTTTGGTTAAAATCGGAAAATAATTACGACCACTTTACATGAAGACCTACATGTAGTTTACAATGTTCCTGTTTCAACTCGGAAACCGCAGAACGTATTTTAATGAAAATTGGTATTGGGGAGCTTTAGTAAAATTTGTCGACTGATTCCAATTTTGGTTATAATCAGACAATAATAACGACTACTTTACATGAAGACCTACATGTATTTTACAACGTACCTTGCCTGCTTCTCGTTAAATTATCGTCTGAGCGAAAAATATTGAGAATATTGTGAAACCTCAAAGAACGCATTTGGAAACCCTGTGTACTCCGAAACGGAGTACACCTTTCCAATCTTCTATTATTATAATAAAAGCCTATATGGTGTTGTTTGTGTTTAAAGCTGACGTCATCAATGGAACTTTTTAACGCGTTTTTAACAAACTCCCCGATTAGCTGGAAGGTTGAAATTGCTGAACATTGTGAAATTCCAAAGAAAGCAATTGGAAACTGTATACTCCGACATGGAGTACACCTTTCCAATCTTGTTGTTTTTCATTGTGAAAAGTGATTTAAAGTATTTCTCACTGTGAAAATTATTCAGTCCTTTAAAATATTGCCGATAATTATTATTGTCGAGAGCTATCATATCCATTACTGAGTACGTAGAAAATCATGCGCTGAACACATCAGATTTTTTTAAATTTTGTTTTTTTCATTAACTTGTCTTGAGAGTATTACCTTCAATGCATCCAACATTAAAATATGTGATTGCACGAGTGGCAAAAGGATTTTAGAGTGTAATAACCATTGGAGTATATAAAACCCCATGTTAACATAAAAGGCGGAATTTCATTGATCTAAATGACTTTCACTGTTTTTATTTATCCTCAACTGAGAAAATGCTACTGAAATATTAATTGGGCAATGACTTTATTATTACGGTAAACGCGAAGGTTTAGGTAATTAAATTTTGATTTGCTTTATTTCTGTGGTGTTTATTCTGAACATCCAATTACTCAGTTCTTCGCCTGGGGCTAATCATAGAGATGCGCCCTGTATATTTTTCCAGACAAATGTAATGTGGAGAATGTGATGGAAACCCAAGCATAATATATTAGCATTTTAATTTGGCATATATTATAATATTATTATTGTTTATAAACAGAAACGTTAATTATCGGTCCATACGATTGTGCCCCTTCAGTCCTGCGCCCGGGGGCAACTGCCCCCTCCGCTCCCTCCTCGCTTCGCCTCTGAAATTACTTATTATAATATGGCGAAGGGGAGAAAAAGAAATGCTGTTTAACGTCTAAGTTAGAGGAATGTACGAATCCGTGAGTTAAAACACGACAATAAACTTAAATCTCTCTGAAGGCGATAACCAGTTCGCATAACTCGGTCGTAATTCTGGCAAGTGTTGACGTTTTGACACTGCCTCCAAAATTTGCTCCAGGCTTCCGCATTTTTAACGAATCCAGATGAGCTCCCATGGGGCTCACTTGGCATTGTGCTCACAACTGACATCCTTACTGACATGTTAACGATCTCGTTGGGTCTAGGGCGTGGCTCGTACGGAAGATACAGCGGGAGATTCTTCTCTCGACGTGTAGCCGTGGCTGCTTAGAGAGAAGATTCATCCTTTACCCGCCGTGAGACCTATTCACATTAAAAAACGGCGAGGAAATAAAATGCGTCTGTGTTGAGACCGAATATTCTGTTAGGCATAAAGTCTTTTGTATTCAGGAGGCCTTGCTGGGGCGCCGCAAAATTTATCACCCCAACGGGTTCGGTAAGAATTTTGCCAATGAAACAAAGTTGCTGATAAGCCTGCAAAGCGTTTTTAGAGCCACCGTTAAATTTCGTATTTATTAGAGCGTAGTGGTTTAAATCGAAGGGTGTTTGTGGAGTGAATGATGGGGTGGTTATCCCCGAATGCGAGAATAAACGACTTCGGCGAGTTCACTGTTTTTACGAGGTACAAGCTAGCCCGATTAATCGTCCTTTAAAACCAGTCGAATCTTAAGAGTGCTTTGTAAAACGTGGACCTCAATTTTTATGGGATTTCTACGCCTGCTATAAAAGCAACTGAGTGCGGTTCGAGTGAAATTTAATTGGTTAGAAAAATCGAAAGGTATACTTAAATAACGTGATAGTATCGACAGAGTTTATTTTAATTATAGACAAAATTTCTACCTTATAGTCTTAAGACTCCTTTATTACGGATGGAAAAATTTGTTATATTTGCAACTTCCGAAATGCTACTCCAATGTAATGCAAAAACTTTCCATATATGTTGACGTTTTTCAATTAAATTATTTTTGAAGAAATCAGTTTTTTATATGGCCTATCAAATATGATCTTATATGTTATATTAACTGAATGACTTTATCCATACATTTGTTAAAGTTAACCTAATAATAATATTGAAAACCGTACATTTTTTGTTATATCAAGCTTTGTCAACAAAAAATGTTAGCTGTTGCATGGTCTTTTTGAATACATTTTCTGCCGTTCAGTTGGAGTGTGAACAGGTAGAATTTACATCTTTAAAATGAATGGATTTTATGTACAATGTAATGAATAACATAACTATTTCCACGAACTTCAAAGTTTCATCGTTCGCCTTCTGATTCAGCCGTAGTTACAATTTTATTGAATGCACGACGAACGCGGACGTAAATGTGAAACTAAAGACGCTTTTATAAATAACAAGATGATCCAAACAGAACTTATGACGCCTACATTCCATTTAATCATTTATTTAATACTTATATTGGCTTTAATAGCTTTAAATTCATCGCGGATATGTAGCTCTTTGTGTTCTCAAATTTCATAATTTAGCGTTATAAAATACTGAAAATACATTCGAACGGAATATTAAATTGATCACGCGTATTTGTGCGGCAAAAAATAACGCGTTTACATATTAGAATACTAGTAGAAGGTGCAGCATTTCATCTCACCTTGAATAAACATTAAAAGTTTCAACAAAGATATATCATTATTAGAAATATTTTTAATCCAAAAGATTTCACGTCTGCACCGGTTGTCTTTCTTTACTTATGGAACAATATTGGAGTAAAACTCTCTAAATTTTGCAATTTTAACAATATTATACTTTTTCCATTGTGGGGTACTAATACAACACATTTCTTCCATATTTTAAAGTTATAGCACACCTAGAGGTGAAATAATATTTATGTAATTGTTTAAATGTTAAAAAGGTTTTACCAGCCGCAATAAGAACTTAATAAAGATATTCAAATGTTTATTTATGGATTTGCACTACGTCCTAAATTGCTTAAAAATTTCAGCTCCCTAGCTCGCTCCGTAGTACCTAATCATTTATCTATTTGTTTAAATGTTAAGAATTTCTAACAGTCAAACAAATTAAAATATCAAAATTTCCATAATCCCTATTTTTTTACAAATTCTACCTTTAAAAACATTTCAGCATTCGGAAAGAATAAACTTGACAAATTTGCGAATTTTTAGCGGCCGCATTTTTCAAGTTTTTTCATTTTTTTTCAAGTTTTTCAAATTTTTATATTGGATTTGCCACAAATATTTGTAAAGTTTGTATCTACGACTTATAGTTTCCGAGATAAAAATTATTAAATTTTAATGTACAAATGGGGTAAAAAAATCTCTAAAAATTAACAATTGTGAAATTTTCGATTTTTCTGATTGATTGTAGGCAAAATTCTTTAATCGTGCAATATTTCAGCTCCCTGTACATCTTAGATTGGTCTACATACTGGAATATCCTTTCCCCATGCTAACTTAGGGGATATTTTCCGGGGCATCTGGGATCGAACCCAGGATTTTAAAAGCAAAAATTAACTTTTTCAAGATTTTCGTTTTTCTATATAGAATTAGCTGCAAAATTTTTGCAAAATCTTGTAACTACGACTTATAGTTTCTGAGATAAAAATTATTAAACTTTAATTTACAAATGGGGTAAGAACAACCCCTAAAATTAACAATTTTAAACTTTTTGATTTTTCTGGTTGGTTCTGTCCAAAATCCTATAATCGTGCAAAATTTCAGCTCCCTATTCCTCTTGAATTGGTCTATACACTGGAATAACTTTTCTGCGTGCTAACTCATTGGAGATTTTCCGGAGCATCTGGAGTCGAACTTTAAGCAAAAACAAGTACGAGAGTACACGGGTTTCCCGTGGTACAGAAGTGCTTTTCGTCATATTCGCCCTAGTTTAATCGTATAATAATGTATTTGCTTTGAAATAAAAAAATTATTTTTCCTTGTGTTGTGGTAGCCCTGCATTTTAGATCCATCTAAACATATTCATTTCGTTTTCCCATTCTATACTCGCCTTACAAACAAAATTTCTTTTAAATCCATTCCAAATTCATAGTTACCGAAAAATTATAACTTTGATATTGTGGTAGCCCTGTTTAGTCGACCCTGTTGAAATATGCTATTTTGATTATCCATTTATATGAATGATACCACTACCGAAAAAGAAAGGGGCAAAGAAGTGCGGGGAGCATAGAACTATTAGTCTGATAGCTCACGCGGCCAAGATAATGTTGAGAGTGATGAATAGAAGGCTGACGAGGGTAATGGAAGAGAATGTAGCAGAAGAACAATTTGAATTTAGGAAAGGAATGGGTACGAGGGATGCCATAGGGGTGGTAAGGACGATTGGAGAGAGGTAATTAGAACGGGACAAGTATCACTCTGTGCTTTGTGGACTTGGAGAAGGCTTTCGATTGTGTGAGGTGGGAAAGGATGATGGAGATATTGAAGGAGAAGAAAGTAGATAGCAGAGACAGAAGGTTGATAAGGAATCTATACATGAGACAGGAGGCAGCCATGAGGATAGGGGAAAGCAGGACGGAGTGGTTCGAGATTGGGAGAGGAGTTAGACAGGGCTGCTGTTTGTCACCAACCCTGTTTAACATCTATACTGAAGAAATGATAAAGGAGTGTTGGGAGACGAGCACAGGAGTAAGCGTTGGAGGAAGAATTACATCGTCAATTAGGTTTGCTGACGACATGATGCTGTTTGCTGAGAGGACGGAAGACTTGAGGCAGATGCTACAGAATCTGGTGAGCGTGGAAGACAGATATGGGTTGAGAATAAATGGAAAGAAAACGAAAGTAATAAGAATAGGGGGTTAGGAAAGGATGGAAGTGCAGGTGAGGGGGGAGAGGATAGAGCAGGTGGAACAGTACAGGTATCTTGGTACGTTGTTGACAGAGGACTGGAAATGTGAGAAGGAAATTAAGATGAGAATAGGTTTGACAAAGGAAGCGTTCAATAGAAAAAGAAAGCTATTTAACAGCAAGATGGATTTGGGATTAAGGAAGAGATTGGTAAAGTGTTATGTTTGGAGTGTGATGCTTATATGGGTCGGAGACATGGACATTGAAGAAGAAAGACAGGGAGAGGGTGGAGGCATTTGAAATGTGGGTGTGGAGGAGGATGCTGTAGGTTAAATGGAATGACAGGATTACAAATGTGGAAGTGCTAAGAAGAGGAGAAGAGGAAAGGAATTTGATGGACACGATAGTGACTAGGAAAAAAAAATGGATAGGACATGTTTTGATAAGAGAGGGATTACTGAAGGATGTTATCGAAGGAACGGTGGAGGGAAGAAAGAAAAGTGGAAGAAGAAGAATTAAAATGTTGGATATTCTAAGGGAGGGAGGAGGGTATGGGGAGATGAAGAGAAGGGCACAGGATAGAGAAAGGTGGAGGAGGAGCACCTGAACCTGCAGATACGCAGAACACTATTTATTTATCTATATGAATATTATATATACCATATCTGGTTAAAATCCATGGTGTCAGTTCTCTGTAAATTCGTGTAAAAGAAATATTATTGTACTTTTCATTGTGGTAGCCCTGCTCTTTAGCTCTACATTAAGCATCTTGATTTCATTATGGTATGTCGTACAAATCTTATAAACAAAATTTAATTGAAATTTTTTAAGACAAATCCTTAATTACTGAAAGAATTTCTTTGTAATTGGGGCACCCCTGTTTAGCTGATTCGGTCTAAATATAATAATATGGTTTTATATATGTGTGTATATTATAAGTATTAAATTTGGTTAAAATTGATGCAGAAAGTTTAAAACAAATACGTGTTAAAGAATTATTCTAATTCTTGTAATGTGGCAGCCCTGCTTTCTATATCTATACTATAAATCTTGATTTTGCTTTTTTGTGTTGCACGTCTCCTTCTTACAAACTTTCGTTGAAACACGAAGATATCGATTTCTAAAGAAATATTTCATCAGTCCAGCCCCTAAAACCGAATAACTGCTTCCTTACTGATTATAAATGCTTTCATAAGTTGGCCTTAGAACTTTATCAGAACACCGATGATTATTTTGCTATAAAAAATTACCACAAAAATCGACTTTGTCCGAAACTATTTACGGACACAACAACGAAGAAGAAATTTAACCGAAGCAACTGACGAATGGGCGCAGTCGATCGGAAACGCAGCTAAATCATGCAATCTGATCACGAAAGGGCGTTTATCTGAGGTTATGCGCGCCGGGATGCCCTTCTAAGCGAATCGCTTTTCCCATTCCTCCCTCACTGTGCTTCTCTTCAGGCCGCCCTCCTCTTCCCTCTCTATGTGTACATTTATATATATCTCTCTCTCCATTTCCTCTCATTCCCTACTTCAAACGTACAAACAGTGTTTCTCTTTAGGTATTCAAGTACGCGCCGCGGTGCGCCATGGGGCGTGACTGAAAGGGGGAGCGGCCGTGGCATTCGGATTGCTCTCTCTCTCTCTCTCTCTCTCTCTCTCTCTCTCTCTCACTCACTCTTTCAGGGCGGAGGGAAAGTTATCGAAGAGGGAGTACATAGTAAGGGGAAAGAGGGACGAGGAAGAGGGGGGTGGAGAGGGATATCCCTATTACAAGAGAATCCTCTATCAGGCTGTCGTCGTTAAGGGCAACTGTATTGTTGCTATTTTGATTACGAAAAAGGTAACATTCCAGTATTGAAATAAAGAAAGATTTTTTTTCTTTTGGTCAATCGTTAAAATACCCACAGCCCTCACGCGGTTTACTGAATAATAATAATCTGCAATTACTAACGTTGCAACCTATTAAGTTTGACGTTGATACAACTATAATTTCGATGCTTCATAAAGAGCGCAAAGCGAATATCGCAATTCTCTCGTCTATTTGAAGTCTTAATAGACGCTAATTCAATCGGAGGCAACAATGCGAGCCGCCTCGGTAACACCCGGAAACAGTACAAAAAAAACAAAATTTCGAAATGAAAAGCGTATATCTGACAAATTCTTCCGTGTAACATCTAAAAATCGCAACAATAAGATATTTTATAGTTTTAGCCATCGAATAAAGCAAAAACGGAGAAATTAAGTCCATATTTAAATATTTTAATGAATGAAGGAAAAAAACTTGCACCTGGAGAAATCGAAACTCCTGTGTAAGCGTATGGGAAATTATAATCGTAATAGTCGAACCTGGTACACTTATGTGAAGGAAAATAGTCTTCTCGAGGTCTCCTAGTTGACAGAAATAAAATGGCCTTTACAGCTTTTCTCTATGACAAACTGTTCAAGAGATAAAAGGGGGGACTGACAGACAGACGGACGGACTGACATTCATTGAGTAGTTATACATAAAAGATATGTGACAGCATTACCTGTTTTCCAAAATCTATAATAATGGAAGAAACTGTGTGTGTCTGTGACAGTCGTAACTCTTCAGAAAATAAATGTAGGAGCTTCAAAGTTTTGCAGCGGCTTCAGGTTGATCATGAGAGTTACAGTACCAAAAATAATTCAAATGGGCCCGAAGGGCGATCCAAATTTCGGATTTTCTGAGATACCTCAGCAACCAATTGGACCGATTTTGATGAATTCTCCGCCAGTATCAATGTTGAACCAAGAAACGTAAAGACTTAAAACTTGGTGCACGTATTAAAGATACGTTGAGGATATGAACCTCGATGCCAGAACTTTGATTTATTTGGGGGGGAGTGAGGTATCAAATTTGAGTCTATATTTAATTTGTTCATACCAATTACAGGGGAATATTAGTCACTTACCTTGAGAGTACCTTGAGTTTCAATGAAAATATTAACGGGTGATATGTGCATGAAAAACCCTAATCTAAGCGCAAAGGCCGGGCAATTATCTAGTGGTTAATATGTGGCGTAGAATGCTAGTTTTACTTTCTCCATACATGTTTTAAGGTCCCTGAACACGTTTTGACTATTTTCTCGATGATGTCTGTGTGTGTGTGTGTAAGTCTGTCTGTGTGTGTCTGCCACCGCCATACCACCTACCGGCGGCTATTGTAAACACTTTACGCTCCTTTTTATTTTCTTAATTGTTGGAGCTTCTGGCTATATCCAATATCAGAAGGCTACAATTTGAGTTTATTTCTTTTCTTAGTAAAGTCTTACATTTTTCTGGCAGTTCCTTCAAATATTTATTATCATTTAACCAATTTGGAATTTCTAGAAATATACAGGTATGGAAATAGTCATGTGGTGGGCACATCAGATTTTTTCCGTTTTGCAGTTTGAAGTTGTCGTAATGACTGTAGTTTAGCATTGCTTAGACCCGCGTGAAAAGTATAATTATTAGCCTAAGTTGTAAAAAAGATATAATTGGTTTGTTTGATCGGAATGAAAAAAATTTCTTTAATAGTATTATTTTTTTATTTTATTTTATAACAGTAAATTTACGGGAATGAGAGAGGCATATATTTCAAAATAGGTTATAATGGAGCCACGAACTCGGAAATTCAAACGCTCGAAAGCTCCCTTCGCTCATGTCAACCCTATTGTCCCCTTCGCTCCTTTCTTCCCTCGCACTCCTCACTACTTTCGTCCCTTTGATACTCGAGGATTTAAAAAAAAAAATGTTGGTGAAGGATAAGATGCAAACAAAGACTTCTGAAATTCTGTGCATCCTACAATCACGCAAACCTTTTAATTTGCATAAGAGTAAAAGCCTGTAAGTCGAAAAATCAATTTTACGTGTTCTCTTATGGGAAACATTATCTACTGGAGTCTAACTCGTTTTTTTTATTTTGTTTTGTAAATGGCTTTTACTATAAGAAAAAACATTCGTATATAAGTATGTATGTGTTTATGCAGATAAGGCTGAAGATTCACATCATGCTGAGCTCTACGTAAGAGACTTTTCGAACAGTTAAAATCCATCTGGACATCACTTGGTGAGGTAAAAATTTCAGTAATGTTATTGAGAAATCATACTCCAAATATGGTACTAGTTAATGGGTGGCGGCTCTTAATATAGTCACTTCATGCGAATGTCAAAGAAGCGATCAGTACTACTGATACAGGAGTGTTGATACCACATTTTGGTGTACCGAACCGCCTGCCACCCACCACTTAGGTGAATTGCAGGGCAACATGTTGATGCAGATGCAACCCGTGAAATCTGTTCTCCAACTTAAACAAGGATGAAAGATATACGAAAAAGAAACTCATGCAGTGGTGCATTATGGAGGTAGTAGATGGATGTGGAAGGAGGTATAAAAAGAAAGGGTGACTGAGAATCAGTCTCGACCTCTCCCTTCATTGCTTTGAAATGAGCAACGTGGTCAATCCGATAGGTGAAGGGTGAAGGGCAACCAGCCACTCCCACAGAACTATCTCCTTGTCATTTACTCTTGATTCCTCAAAAATAAATCGCTTCTCTTTTCTACCGAGAAATAAACGTTTGCTCCACCCGTGGGAGACGATAAAGCAACCACTTCACACTGCCGCTTTCCTTGCTCTTTTTTAAAAGTAAGTTTACGTCTGCCATAAATCTTTTGACTTCACTTTTATAGCCGTGTATGCCAGTGATTAATCCACGCATTTTAAGATTTAAGCGCGTTAAGTTGAAACATGTTCGCTACCGTGGACCTAATTATCTTATCAATATTAATTGGATGGCGCGGCTTTTTCCACCTATATGTGTGAGATTCGCTCAGTGATTAATTTCCCTGTCGTGGTTTTGAATTCTGGCGGTATTTCAGTTTGTCTGGGTCCTTTCCTGGCTCAAATCGTTAGTTATAGACCTGCTTGGGGTTTATAGTATGTAGCCTGCTGCTCTTTTTTCACTGAAGGTGTTAATTCAACTCGTTCGAATTTGAAAAAAGTAAATCACCGGCGTGTATGATTGTGAACACGTGTGCAGCGGATGCACTTTATTCAAACAAATCTTTGAGGTCACTTCGCCTTTTCTTTTCAAATGACTATGAAGTGAATCATAAAAACATGTATTCCGTGTATAGCAGCATGTTATACGCAGCATAAATCAAGCTAGTATATATTCGGTGAATACTTTTTTATGCCATTCGATTCCTCGGAAAACTTTAGTTTATTGATCTAGATTTTATGAATTCGAGAGGTACTTTGTATCCCATTTGTCACTTGCTCACATTTGTTGCTGAAACATATCAGTTTTTCCATAAATTATTCCATACAATTATTTGAAAAAATTGAATCTTAATTTGATGACGCTGAATTTGAGTTTGCAGGTTAAAACATGTCCGACAAATATGTATAGTGTAATTTTCCGATTATAATACGAACCTAATATAATACGCGTCCATGTTTTTACGAATGAAATGTGAAAATTGTCTTATCACCATACATAATACGCACCTAATATTTTGTGTAAAGATGTGTAACGTATCACTAGATTATTAGCAGTATCGATACAGTTATCGCTTTGCCGACAAGTGATAAACGTGCGAGAGAGTTTACGAGGATATCACGTTACGTTCTGACTCACTCATTAAAGATCGATACAATGTATTAAAATATGTCTCACGACGCATTTTGTAAAAATCTGGTCGGTTGGAATAGCAGTTCTCGCTTTGCCGCCGAGCGAAAGGGTTTACGAGAATATTACCTACGTCTCTTTGATGAAAATTTCATCTATTTCTGTCTCTACGTTCATACATGCAGGTCATGGTATGCAATGTTGTTATTTGTTGCTCGCAACTATCAGAATGCAATGAAAAGCACAATTTATTTAGAAAGTCATGCCCGAAATTAAAATTGTTTCCTTACTAGAAAAAGTTATATGAGTTTGTTACCATGTATAATACGCACCCTAAGTTTTTGCCAATATTTTGAGAAAAAAGATTATAATCGGAAAATTACGGCATTTTAATTGTTCGTCATCCAACGCGGCATCTCTGTGATGAGATACATAATTGAGGTCCTTAATTATCTGTCGGCATATCCGATGCTTCTTCGACTAATGAGGTATTCCTCTGGCAGACTCTTTTCAATCTCATCCAGGCGCCATGTTATTTTCCTTTCCAAGTTCTTTCAATCTTAATTAATTCACGTCTGCTGTCTCCAAGAGTTTTATTTTTTACGGGCGGGGTGACAAATTGGCATTGTTTTTGGTAATATCATTCGTTCCATTCATCCTTTGTAATGTATCTATACAGTCCTAGGTCTTCCTTTCTCGATTGCGTCTCTAATTATCTCTTTATCCTGTGTCTCATACACCATTATTCCATTTCTTGTTTAGTTTATCTTTTTTCACTTTTGACGGCATTCTCTGTGTCTCTTCATTTCGTTAATCGTCTTTTAGGGGTTAATTTATTTTCTGCCCATGCGAATGGAAGGTATCTCCTGAACCACTGGCGCTAGAGCAGCAACATCTAACAAATTATAGGTTTACGTAGTTGTGAATACAATTCTTTCTTCATTTTGTTCGTTCTTTACGGCAGTCTCAATACATATACCTATAACGCTGAAATCAAAGAAATCATAGCTTTGATGTTTCTGTTTTGGGTGATGAAAACTCCGATTGAATAGGCATGAAAAGGGAATTTAATTTGAATAAAAGCTGGAAGAAGTTGGAAACAAAGGGAATCAGTGTAATTTGTTTTGTGGTTTAGCCTTTTTAAATAACTCATCGACAAATAAAATTATTCTTTTCCTACATTCACAGGGATGTTATAAGGTGTTGATTTTCTGGTGCGTCGTCGCAGCATATAGTAAACAACTAGTTATATATCTTGGTACACGTCCATAAACTTTGTCTTGCGACGTGTATCTGCTATAATATTAGAATTAATTTCATCAATGGTTGAGCCCAGGGAATCACCAGCCAAATCCTCTTATTCTCTTTTATGCCCATGTGTACTTTCCAATTGGATGCGTGGCCCATTTGACGCAGCTGTGGATTTCGCTTGCATGCAAAGTTCTCGTACAAAGCATGGCATATACAAACCAAAGATTAATTCAAAAACGATTTGCCGAGCTCACTTTTTCGTTGCAATCCAGTCGTTAATGTAGATAGTCCCAATAACCACAAAAATGTTGGAATAAGCATATGCACCCAAATTACCAATCATCAGTTTCACCGAGAGTAGAATCCAATATAGAACGGTTCTTTTTTCAGACTTTCGATAGTGTACAGATACTTTCAGGCCTAGCTGTGTGTTTTAAGACATTTTTGTCACTATTGGAACTATATAAATCGTTTATTTAGAAAGATAGTTATCTAATAATACACATGACAATTTTATTTCCTTTTTTATTTGCACATTGATGAAAGTTCTGCTTGTATGGTTCTCCACCTTCTGCTATTCTCCCTAACCCTTGCCAATTCTTGGAAATCCTCTTTTCCTTTCAGGTCATCTGCCAGCGGTAATCGCTTCCTTCTTCTTCCTATTTTGCTCTCAACTTTTCGATTTGTTAGCAAAGACTCTTGCATGTCGTTAATCTTTTGATTTTGGAGAGAATGGTCATGATATAGACTCATGAATGTTTTCGAGCAGGTTTATGTTTGTTTTACGTTATAATTGTGAATCTTAGGTCAGTAACTATAATACGTGGCACATAGGGAAAAATGATCATCGACCTAATGCCATCTACCATTGGGTGCGAAAGTTGATATTTGATCTGAAAAATATTCTCGTGATTTATAATAACGACCGTTAAAGAGGGCAAACCTTATAGATAGAGATTGTTGGGAACGATTTCGCAACATTTCTCATGCTATATCGATTTACATACCGTTGTCATAGAGGAAGAGAGCGTCTGTATAATGTTCTACCTCACGAAACTACGTCTTCACAATTCTTCGTTTCAAATTTTTGCGTTGTTAGAAAATTTCAATAGGTTTTGGAGTATATGACGAAATATACGTTTTTTAAAACCGAGAAGCCTTAAATGATAATAAAATATTTTATGAAAATATAAAACTAAAAGCATTTATTATTAAATAATAATCTGATTTATAAAATCATCGTATGAAAATGATATCATTACGAACAGGCGCGAATTTAGAGGGTGCGAAGCCCCTTCAGTGAGTCCCAACCTCAGGGTCGCAAGCCAAATCAGGGTCACTGGGGGTCCTCAGTTGGGTCGCGAAGGATCATTAGAAGAAAACTTTCCCGGCAATCAGATTGTTATCTATATGTTATTATTGAAAATTGCCTAACCTTTATCAGTCTTAACAGCCGATGAAAGCCACACTCCACTTTCGAAGCTTTTAGCCGAAAATTTTCCATCCGCACCTCCGCTAACATGACTTTCATACATTAATTCCCCCCTTTTCTCGAAAATGTTCATGTCAAAGACCGAACAAATTCAATAGTAGCGTCCGCTGGCAGGGGCGTATTTTGTATCTTAGCACGGGTCGCGAAGTCCAATTGGTGGTCAGTTTAGAGTCGCAGCAGAAGAAGGTTGGGAATTGCATCCATAGGCGATAGTGATTTGCAAGGCCCCTAGGCGATAGTATTTTTCTAGGCCCCGAGGCTATAGTAATTTGTGGGGCCCGTGACTCGAGATTTCTGAAAATGTTGTTACATTTTCTGGAATAATGCAGGCTATTAAATGCGTAATAATTTCTTTGTAACCATTAGAACCCGTCGGATGATACTGGTCTTCGACAAATATAGTTTACATTATCTTCGTCATCATTTAAGCTATATGACCGCTTCTTTGTGTTTAGACTTTTCACACTCCATCTATCTTTTCTCTTTCGCAGTAAGCTGCTGACTCTGTACACACTAACTCTCTTGCCCAGATTCGCGAGGCTCCCAGAGGCGGTCGCCTAGATATCCTGTCCTTATATTCACCCCTGATTATAAATGTTCTATTTAAAATGAATAATTCCAGACAGTTAATTTACAGGCACGATTAAAATTTCTATAAATTTAAGATGGAATTTATCTAAAAAAAACCATCGCTGAGTTTTTTTATAGGTTGGTCACACGCGTATTGCACTAAGTTTATAATTCATCATAAGACATTTCGTAATATTTGTGTTACTGAAAAAAAATTGAATATCGTAGTTTAACCCGAAAATTGAAGAAATTATTTTGCTCAGAACAATATTTTAAAATGCCAGTCTTATGATTTATAATGATTTAAAGATTTATAAGAATACTTTTCACTAAACGATCTAATTCGACATCAAAAATTGAGTGGGCAATAAGAGATTTTCAATGGATACGTTAATAAATTTAAGGATTGTGCTTCTATTTAAGGAAGACGAAGCATATTAGAGCCATGTATTTCAGATTTAAATCATAGTTTTAAAAAACACTCACTACTGACACTGATAAATGTCTGAAGGGAACAAATGAGGCAAAGTGGGCAGAGTGAAATCACTGTGCGCGCCGAGTGTGAGCCGCGGGCACTTCTTCCAAATTATGCGTTTAAAATATTGACGTCTTTGTAAATTATCCATCTCCATTCTAATGAAAGAGCATAAGATTGCTGTCAATTAGTCAATGGGTTATAATTTAACAATAAATGTTAAGATACTTCATTTTTATCTCTCTATATGTTCGACTTCTCTTCAACTCACTGTAGATACAGTGGCTTTAAATTAATTTAAAATAGAAAAGTATAATTATATTTCATCGTATGATTTCTTCTTTATGAGCTGTTTACAATTTCATATTATTAAATTACTTCTCCTAAAATTTTGTTTGAGCTATACATGTTCTATAAAGGTATATCTTTAATATTATGTCGTGCTCAGTATGAATTCTGATTTCGGTCACGGAAAACTGTGCAACTTAACGATTTTGAATGTAAATATATGCTGCAGTATATTTATGTCCGCGGAAATAAGTCATGTACGATATAGCTAAGAAAAATCGCGAAAAACTAACATAGGCTATTTACACGAACTATGGCCATGAAATTGAATTGCTATGATCGTTAAAAATATTGGAGTGCCAAAAATTATCACTACTTACTTCTGACGAAGGAAATATGCGAGAATTATTTATTTCCGAACGACGGAGCATTGACTTGCGCGGTCTCCTCAAATCACACAAGTAGGGGATGGGGCGATCCCAGGTTTAAAATTCCGATCTCCGCCGGATTCGAACCAGAGACCGCTAGAGTGGAAGGCCAACCCTCGAACCACTCCGCCACCCCTATACATTGCACAAAGTTTTCCATGTATAAGCTTCCATTCAAGACACTAATGTCACCAATTACATAAATACTTGTTTACGCGCAGGTTGGTTCACTGTAACAATTAATTCATTTATTCGAGAACGTAATATTTCATTAAATTTCCCTGATTGTTCGGCTGACCATGAACTTCTTTGGAGGAGGGAAACGAGAGGTCTATAAACGAAATCGTGGGATAAAAAGTGAAAGACTTTTGGCCTCGGACGAAGGTCAATTCAGTATTTGTTCGATGCGGTCAGGTTGTCACGCCCTTGCCAAAAATTTATCCCATGGGCGATACAATATCCGTGCAACTTCTCTGAAATGGGAGATAAGCACTGAAATAACAAAGGTAGGTTGGTCAGTTGGTCAGCACCGTAACTAGCGATTTTAGCACCCGGGGCAAACTACCAAATATGCGCCCCCTTCATAAACAATTCTCTTATACCTATATTTTTACAATATGGATTTTATGTCAACAATTAATAAATATAAATAAACTATAAATGATGTAATTTCTCACTAGAAATGTACATAATACATAATCAAAAATATAATTACATACATACCTAATTTAAATACAGAAAGTATAAATATTTTAATAATAAAGTGTTATTTGAAATTTGTAATTTCTGCTATGCGTAATGTCTGGAACAAGTATAGTTGTGAAATCGCCCCTATCGTTGTGCCATGCAACCTCACACAACTTGCCATCAACAATTTTTGCGCGCCTTCTTTAGTTGCGCCCGGGGCAGATACCGCGCTTGCCCCGCCCTAGTTACGACACTGCCGTTGGTCATTGTTTATTTTTCACCAAGACAGAAGGTACACCAAACGAGAGGAAAGATGCACACATCATGCGTGCATACATGAGAGGAAGAGGCGTTCTTTAAGATTTATGCAATCATGCCAAAAAATATTGATATTAATGGCCTAGTATAATGTCTAAGAACTGAAAAGTGAAATGCCAATAGTGATGCCAAGGAAATATCGAATTATTGATTCACCGATTTATTTCCTGGAACAGCCTGACTATAGGGCTCCGCGGGTTTTTTTGTACAAAATGAAATCGGATGTCTAATTTTCTGTTACAACAATGAATAAAAATAAGCTTCAAACTATAACAGTTTAAAACATAAATTGAACTAATGATGCATATAAATAAAGGTGATAAATCAAGCAATGAATTCCATACCAAAGTCATATGTTTATTTATATGAACGTTAGTCATTTGTTGTTTAGGCAACTTAACAAATTTTTCGGATCTTGTGGGTTATACGTCCCATTCTTTGAAACAGCAAATTCATGGATCTTTACCTTTATAGCACCGCCAAACCAACACAACCCAATGGAGAGTGCAATTGTGAACGTAAAGGAATTGTTTCGCAAACCTCCCTCCACCTTAATAAACCCCTGCATTGAGGTTTTGTTGCAGTCCATAAAGGAGGCTACTGCTCTCCCTCCCCCCGTATCCCTCCGGGTTGGGTTAAGTGGTTGGCGGTTGGATTATTTATATTTCCTCCCCCGTGTTGGATTAAGTGATAGTCACAATGCTACAGTAACAAAATTAGTTACGAATATGCAACAACTTTAGTTATGCATAATTTGGAACAAGTTTGATATTAGACACCCACGAACGCAGCACCACTTGTGTTACCAAAAATAAACTCTTGAAATGCGTACAAGTAATTGTTGCCCTTAGAAACTTATTGATGTTTTCCATATAAATAGTAGTGATAACAACTGTCTTTACTTGGGGGTATTTCCGTGATGTTTAAGCCGTCGGTACTTCCCGCCGCTTTAATTTATTTATACCATTTCTCATATTTCTTTTTATTTGGTTTCACCTATTAGGGGAATTTTGAACTCGGAATTTCCTTGAGTCTTTCACTTTCCGTCTCAAACGTGGGCAGGATATCAAGGCCTTTCCGAAACAATCAAAGGAAGGCTATCATTTTGGGCCTGGCTGGTGCTAGGGTCGAACAATATCCGTCATTTGTCGAGGGCGGTCGTAATTTGAAAGTTGGAAGTGTTCTTAAGTGTGGGCTTGAAGCTCTGGGTGTTAATTTATAGGAGAAATGAATTATTTGTCGCCAAAAATCGTTTTAACTTGGTACCAGCACCACTCCCTTCACAAAGTTAATAACTGGGTACTTTTGGCATACGCAATTGTCAATTATTTATAGTTCCGCATAAAATTTTAGTATCCGTGCTAAATTGTGGTGATTTATGAAGTGATGGTAAATATGAAGAGTGTCTTCACCTGCTTGGATTGATTGATGTAGGGGAAAAATTATCGACTTGTAAGTTTTTAGATTTAGTAAGCTAACATAGTCATTTTTACAGGCTTCAAAATCACTTATTTGGTAGGCACAAAAGCTATATCAGAATTTCAATGGCGTTATTTTAACCATGCAGTTGCTAAAAAAGCAGAAAATTAACTTTTCACATAAAATGACGTGTTTATCAATAAACAATTTACTCCCGTTTAGGTCAATGCATTTTCTTCGTTAAAGATTTTACGTTTACAGCTGATAAATATCTGCTTTAGTATCCCTTCTGCAAAATAAACTTTTTCTTCGATCAGATGCTCGTTAAAAATTTTCATTTTCAGTCATGCTTTAATTCGTCCTTGAGAACAAACAGTTCATTCTCACGAATGTGTGTTTACTTCTACGCTAGATATCTCGATGCAGATAAAAGAACGATCGCAATGTCGGCCCTTAATTTCTCCCGTGTCAATCGAATCTGACTTCTATACCTCTCGATCCTATTTCCGGCGTTCGATTCCCCTTTCTCTGCCTTCATTTCTGCTTCTCATTCGACATCCCTCTCCTCCTCCCTCCCTCTCCTCCTCCCTTCCTCTCCTCCTCCCTCCCTCTCACCTCCCTCCATCTCCTCCTCCCTCTCTCTCCTCATCCCTCCCTCTCTTCCTGCCCCCTCCTACTCATCCCTCCCTCTCCTCCTCCCTCCCTCTCATCCTCCCCCCCACTCCTCCTCCCTCCCTCTCCTTCTACCTCCCTCTCCTCCTCCCTCCCTCTCCTCCTCCCTCCCTCTCCTCCTCCCTCCCTATCCCTTTCTCTTTTTCCCGACATCCACTCCGCACCCGCTCCCACACCTATTCCTTTTGCGACTCTTGGCCTTGCCACACCCGGGCACGCACGCACTCACGTACGAGCACGCACTCCTCTCCTTCCCCGTCCTTCACCCTGGCCCTCAAAAGAACGCTTCTTTTCTAGAGAGGAGAGAGAAAGGGACTTCTAGGAAATTAATCCCTGAAGTCGTGAATCCGGCGATTTGGTATCTATAGCGAGACATCAGGATAAAACTAGGCGTTATTGTTCTGAATGGGTTATTTTTAAATCTTGTTGCAGATGGCCTCATACTTGATTCGAAAACAAAGGACTTAATAAAATTAGTAAAACTTTATAGAGGCTGTTCTACAGAAAACATCACTCGAAGAACTATACAGTTAAATTGCGAACAGTAAACTATAATATCGCACAACTTTTTAATTTACTGATGTAAAATTTATGTTAATGTGAACATTTTCGCGCCACCGTAAATTTTCGGGTGCTACGCAAAGTTACCATAGAATTCAGATGAAAATTATTTTTCCATTACTTAATGAAATCGTGTGGTATGAGTATGATATTTTTATTTTTAGGGCTATTAATGTAATGGGAATTTTGTTGAACATAATTAGGAAATTCAGATGCCACTAGTACAAACGTAGTTCATTTTAAATTGCCTTTCTTAAAGTTGGTTTTGCTATACGAAATCCATTGACTGAACGTCTTGGTTTAATAAAAATGGTTCTAGGAAAATTGACCGCAAGAAATTCTTCGCCACGGAAATTTCACCGCCAGCAATTCAACGCCAAGGAAAATTCACCGCCACGGAAAATTCGTCGCCGTGGGAAATTTATCGCCTTGTATGGATCATGTTGTTAACAAAGGCTGTATTAAAAGTGCGTGTACGGACTCTACGCCGACAGAAGAATATAAGAGCAAATAATCCAACTATAGTGGTTTTAATAAATGCGATAATGTTTCATTTTTTACAAATTTAAAGCATAATTAATCTTATAGTTATGAAATTCAGCCAAAACTGTAAACAATTTAAAAGCATCCCTTGGTGATGAATTTGCTTTGGCAATAAATTGTTGGTGATCAATTTTTCTTGTCGGTTAAATGTTGATTTAAAATTTAAAGCATAATTAATCTTTAAGTTATAAAATTCCGCCAAAACTATAAACTATTTTAAGCAAACGTTCGTGGGCAAAAAATATATTAAAACGTGTATTTCCGTTGAAATCTCAAAGTAGATTTTTTCACGAAAGAATACATTCTCTATACTCCGTCAGGAGAAAGTAAAAAGGTAACAATTTTTTTGAAATGGTATTCGCAATTCTCGATTTGTAAGTGAACAAATGGAAGCGCTCGAAATTTTATTCGGAAAATGTTAAAAAATTTATTTGTTGATATTTAAATACAAGAAGGTCTAGAAAATTTATAATGCCTGTTACTCTAACATTTTTCAAATAAGGTTCATGGAAAGCAAAATATAGATTTCCTAATGTTGTTTATTTACAATTGAATCTACAAAAATGACGTCCTTCATTACATTCCCCTTCCTATCCTCTCTATCCCCTACACCACTTTTATTTCCTTCTTTTCCTGCAGACTCTTAATTGTTATTAAATTCAAAGTTGCCTATATTTGATTCCTAGTTGACTGATATCAACATAATTATAATTTCTTACACGTCCTCCCCTTCATCCTCTCACTACACACTTCTCCATTTCTTCATTACATCATCCTCCCGTTCCCCCCTCCCTTACTCTTTGTTAACTTTTTCTGCATACCATTATTTAAAAAATTCTCATTCGGTTGTCATAAACAATTGGCATCTTACTTGTAAATGTGGATTACTTCCATTTCGTCCCCGGTCAAAAAATGAAACATTATTGTATTTATTAAAACCGCTATAGTTGGATTATTTGCCCTTATATTCTTCTGTCGGCGTAGATCCGCACAAGCATTTTTAATACAGCCTTTGTTAACAACATAATCCATAAAAGGCGATAAATTTCCCATGGCGATTAATTTCTGGCGGTGAATTTTCCGTGGCGATGAATTGTTGGCGGTGAATTTTCCGCGGCGTTGAATTGCTGGCGATGAATTGCTGGCGATGAATTGATGGCGATGAATTGCTGGCGGTGAACTTTCCGGATACCAATAAAAATCTATACAATCCCTTCAGAAGAATAGGTTTATCTAAGGTAATAACTACTATCTTCAAGTAATATTGTTTAATTGTGCCTCCTTTAGTACTTATTACATAATTTAGTTTGAATCTGAGAAAGTGTCACTGTAGCATTATGAAATTTCGCTAATTCAATGAATATATAAATAGCATTAACGGAGTATTTTTGATTTGTTAGCAGTTAAACTGAATATGGAGCAAAGCATTTATGAGAAACTGTTGTATATTTTGATAGTTTAGAATAGTGAGATATAAGAATGTTGTGTTATTTCGATAGAACATTTCGGATGCATTTAAATCTAAAAAACGTAAAAATGAATGTTACAAGGGAAGTGCCTTCGACGCTTAGTCGTCTCAGGATAAAAATAAATTCATTTGCCGTTTCGAAGCGTCAATAAATCGCCCATTCCTAAAAAGTGAAAATTAGCATCCTTTGCATCGCTAAAAGTGTGTGTCGTAAAGAGAACGGTGAGATGGGATACCGAATAAAACATGCAAGGATTCGATGTTGCGAGAGATTGCCGAATCCGCGCGTTCGAATTTCAAATGGCAGAAATGGATTGAGGCGAGGCGACTCCGAGATCGAGCGGTGGTTTTCATTCCATCGCGGTATGTGCAGTTGTGAAATTAGGTCGATCGTGTTGGAGGGAAATCACGCTTAGACTGATAAGTTTCCGTTTCGATAGCTCAGTGCGCTGAATTTCTCATTTCATTAAATTGTGTCATTAGAAATTAAAACTAATGATGTTTATTCCATAAATATTTTAGTGAATTTATCGTTGCTGATGAAGTGATTATTTCTAGAGCAAAATGAATAATAAAACTTGATTAGTTTCTGTTATTTATTGAAAATTGTTTGTACGACAAATATTTCAAAGGCAAACCACTAAAGGCAGTTAAACGTAAATAACAAACTTAAATTAAAATGTTTACGTAAAATGAATTCGTCCTTTTATTTTGAGAATAGTTTTGCGTGTGATACATAGTTCACACACGTTCCCGCGCGTAAACACGTGAATAATTACGTTTGCTCTTATTGTAATCATAACCTTTTGATAGATTTTCCTAATAATGAGTGACGGTGCCATATAACAAACCCAAAATTATGTATTGAACATAATACCCTTCAGCATTATAGATTTTAAATTGAGCACACTTTGTATAAGTGTTAGATTGATGATATAAGGAAGACTTTCCGTTAAAATTAAATCGCCTGGCTTTTCTTTCCCACCGAACAAATAAACTGCAGCGTCAGAATACCAGGAAGATTGCATACCACCTCTTCCCGAAGCATCGATATTACTCCGCCTCACAAATGAATTATCTCAAGGTTAACAGAACCGAAAGCAGCGTACGCATTAACGTTAAGAGTCAAGCGGACGATTTCCATCTCTTCCTTCGAGCGGCCTTCCTTTGAAAAAAGAGCAGCGTCGGCGAGGCGAAGGTTCACCATTTACTTAAGGAAAAAAATCCGAGTGGATGTGTTTCCTTCCTTCCACCTATTTGGCTTGCTTCGAGTAACCCGCCGCTCACGGCTGCATCCTGGTACGGAACGTCACGGCAATAAGGAGATGGAAGGGGGCGATCGCCACGCCCCTGGCGGAAAATGAGGTGATTGGGAAGAAGGTCGGCCGACTGTTTTTAATGCTTCAATTGCTTTCAAGGATACCGCCAGTAGTGGCAGGGGTAGTGCAGCAGGAAAATGGGTTTTAGGGAGTTGCTTCTGGGTAGAGTGAGTACATATAGGTGTCTTATTGTCAGTTTGATGATACGGAGGATTTACGAGAAGTACTGTAACGCGTATTGTGTTATGCAACACGGTACCGCTTTCCCAAATACCACTATGTGAAGTAAAAAGCCGTGGGTTAATATATTGGCGGAAAGAACTGTTTTTCCTTCCGAAGAAGTGAATTCTTAAACATCATCCATGACAAGAGAATGCAAGGAACAATTTTAATGTGAATTATCGGGAAGATAATCAATTCAAGCTATCGCACGGATGCTAGAAATTTGTTTACTATTTTTCCATGGAGCGAAGGTTTGTTAGCGGCGTCGGACGAATTGGATTTTTTAAAGATCATGTATCTCCTATTGGGGCAGGGAATTGTAGCTGGAACCTTGAGGGAAATTTATAAACTATTGCGTGAAGAACAGGTCGGGATGTTCGATTATGGGATATTTAAATCGAAGGACAT
Organism: Tanypteryx hageni; assembly: GCA_028673005.1. Classification (NCBI taxonomy): domain Eukaryota; kingdom Metazoa; phylum Arthropoda; class Insecta; order Odonata; family Petaluridae; genus Tanypteryx; species Tanypteryx hageni. The sequence continues at coordinate 79,444,929 of CM054118.1, read as the reverse complement.
TCTGTTTTTTAAGGATTGAACATGCGCTTCTTTTCGTGAAGCGATTCAGCATTGCAGTGATAAGGGATTTCCTTCGTAAAATCCACCGCGATACATACAAATGTGTTTTTTGCCATGCTGTAAAGGAAATATATCCGCCACGGCTTATTAGCGCTGCCTCATTTCCGCAATTGCTTCGGTTAGAACACGAAACAAAGCTTACTTGTTCGCGGCACTTTCAAGTTAACGGTCGACATCCTGTTCGATAGGAAAGGTGGAAGAGAGGGGGGGTATCGGACAAATTGAGATTTTTATAAATACAAAAACTGGGGGCAAAGTTTTATGCCCGAAATAAGTAGAAGAAAAGTACTGATAATTAGTTGCTTTTATAAGGAAATATTAAAGGAGGTATCTCTAATGCTACTATGGGAAAATTCAGGCAGTGGCTTAAATCATAGCCAAACCAACGTTAGGTAATTTAAATTAGAAGCTTGTGAATATTTAGCATCCAAGAGATTGTCGTCGTCATCATAGGTTGGTTTTTGTCTCACCCAACCCGCTCTATCTTATTCAGGACCTTTATCTTTATCTCGTCTTATCAATACCCTTCTTTCAAAGCCTTCCACATACTCCTTACCTCTTCCCATCTCTTTGCCTCTTTCCTAGCACTCTTACTTCTATGATTTCTGTCAGCGGAACTTCGCCTCCCAACTTGGATCACCTACTCTGTCTCTCCCTTATTACTTACCTTATTTGCCTGATTATACGGCGAACTCGAATATAAGGCGACTCTCTATTTCTGAAGTCAGGCGGAAGATAATAATTCGGGGTATTTATACTAAATCTTGATTTCAAAATACCTGATGCAGGGTAATTTTCTCTTGCACATTAAAATATTTTACAATTAGAATTGTAATATCGGAGCGGGATTGGTACTGTTCTCTGAGGAAAGGAATGGAAATTCTAATTTTTATCGTAGAATGTTGTTTGTCGATCGTATTTCATCAAATTTTGCGTAAATACTCGCGTTTTTGCAGTTTTTAACACTTATTACGAGAGTGTTGCCATAGCAACGGCTATTATTAGACACTGATAATATATGGTCTATACAGGCGTTATTTTTGCAAGAAAAATTCGCGTGATCAATTTAGTTTTCCGTTCGAATGTGTTATATTTTATAACGCCAAATTATGAAATTTAGGAACACAAAGATCTACATATCTGCGGAGATTTTAAAGCCATTAAAGGCAATATAAGTATTAAATAAATAATTATGTGGAAAGTAGGCATCGTAAGTCCTGTTTGGATCATCTTATTATATCTTTATTCCTACTTCATGCCAACAACTCTCGTCGTCTTATTAGCGCCTCCTTTGTACTTCTTCCAGCCTGAGTTAGAATACTACCTAAATAAATAGAATATTCTACCTTTTCTGATATTTCCTCATTATTCTACGCATCCCCACTCTTGGTATATCTCATCACATGATCAAATTTGCTTATTAGGGGGCCGTTGCTGTTTGATTATGATAATTTTTATTACGCAAAGTTTACATCGTAAAAGAGAAAATGCCGAAAGAAGAGAGTGGACCTAACACGTCTGTTCTGTTCGAATTCATTTTTGCGAAATGCCGTATGTATAACGAGTATCCGAATATGTATTATTTGTTTGATCTCTCTATAAATATTACATAAGTTGTTGGCAAATATATATCAGAATTTGAATTAATTTAAGAGGTTGTGAAGAAAAGACAGCTCCATTCGAATATTGCCTATATCGCTAAAAAATCTCTATTCGGCTTAACTTTTAACATAGTTTTTAGTATCCACTCATGGAAGATTTTATTCGCAAAAAACATTTCGATCGAGCATTATAAGTTTTTGTTTAATCGGCAAAGGTCTTTGCGATGCTATTAGAGCAATTATGTTTTTATATTAATTAAAGCTATTTTAAACAAATTGTTTACGAAATTAGCTTCAAGAGTGTGTCTATTTTATTTTGATTGTATTTGATTCTCCCGTTTCAGTTTCACGAAATATCTTGTTTATTTAGGATTTTTGTTTGGGTATCTCCATGAGATTAAATAGAACAAAGGGATATAAATAGATTGCAGACAATTTGAATTTCAAAATACGCTCTTTTTCCAAAAAACACCTTCATGTTGTTCACAATAGAACTTTCGAAGTTTTGGTTAATGAAATGATACATCTCCGAGAAATCTACGTTGCCTCCGCAAAGAACCTTTTAAAAAAGCCAAATTTATAATTACACCGTATCTCAATATGTCAAATCAAGATGGTCATCTCGTAAATCGTGCTTTTTGTTGTGATTATGAATAAAAAAACTTTCTTAGGTACCCTTCAGTTATGTTTTCGTCACCCAAATCCCACCAATTGTTTCAAACCGTGTAGCAAATTCCTTACTTTATTGTTACGTGGACAGTGCCATCACAACATGTGCACTCTGCATGTGAAACCCAGCGACATGGTCCAAATACGAGACACAATGTTTGGTAAATCTCGGCCACATCGCAGGCGATTGGGCAATTGAATTGGTCTTGCCAACTTCGCTGAAATTAAATATCGTCAACAAAATTGAGAACAGGCGGAATAATAACTCGAGCGGACAATGCTGGCACTGGAACAGCAATATTGCACAATAAAGGACGTTGTGAAAATAACTGTGCTATAGAAACGCATCTGATTCTTACAAAATAAAGCGCGATATGGAATTGCGTGGGAAAGGAGATGGTCGACGGAATTTTTCACTCTCGTTCGATTAACACTCTCCGCGATCCGGTTTCGCCTTAAGTTTGCATTCACGTCAATAAAAAAGAGCAGCGTGGCTTCCTGATCGGTAAATTCTCGAAGTATCCTCGATATTTTACTTTAAATGGTGCTACTTTTGACATAATACGTTCTTAATAGACCTTCTGAGGCATTTCCATTCAGGTTATGTTCCCATTACTGAAGATTTTTTGGATGTTTGAATTTGAAAATATTAACCTCTCTTCGTATCCGAGAATAAACTGCCGCTTGTCAAGAGAATCCACAGGATGATACGATGAAACTGTTTTTATTTGAGCGTTCAGGTTAAACCGATATATTATGCACTAATAGATCCGGTTTAGTAACTGTCAGTGTTTCAAGAAACCTTTTCCAATCACATGCGTATCTAAAAATTGGTATTTTTAATATGTAGTTTAATCTTTTACCTCAGTTTATTTATATTCACATAGACTAATATTCTTGTAAATTTATTTAATGTCATTTAAATTCATAAGATAACTGCTAACTTGGAAAAAATTGATAGTAACACAGAGAAATTCGAAATATTCAATAGTCTTTATTTTAAGAATGACTTCAACGTTTTCTTCATATTCCTTCTCAAAATTTCAAGTAATAAATTTTAACTTTCTGAAATAAACATAATGTATTTGGTACATCAGTTTACTTATTATACCTCTTATAAAATACCAGTGGAAAATGTTTTAGCTCATTTTTGCAAAGAATTTAAATCCTACCCACGGAAAGATAACTCGTCTATATCGTTATTGTCAGCTTTTCGCTCATTGCCTGTCTGCATAGGATATTCGGATCATATCATTCCATCAATTTCTTATATTGTTTATAAAATAATATGTAACTTTTAGAAGGTCTCAGTAATAAAATTTTGAGCCATTGAAATGTTATATTAAGCTACTCAATATTAAGTGCAGGTTTTATGCGAGTCTCGTATTTTATGTATTGACTGGAAAAACAATCGACCTTAAGTCGAACCCGGTTCCCCGATTTTCTGGATGGTTGCCAGAATATAGCTTTATTCGCCAGGCCAATTACCCTAGCTGCGGCAGATCCGTGTTCTATTCCGGTTATGCTTGAAAATTTCTTGGGTCTTTACGTTACACTTAACTCCGAGGCATAAAATATTTTGATCGAGGCCTAATATGATAAAACTTCCAGCCGTTTAACCACTCCAACCTACGAGGAAAAATATCGTGGTATAATACGTAAAAACTCTAGTGTAAACTATGTCGCACGGCAATAATTTATCTCTTCTTCGTAATAGTCCTCAGTGTGCGTTTCTACCAGGAGGAAGCCTTTTGGCTGCCCTCCGTGGACTCGTGCCAGCGTCTCTTGCTTTGTGTTTTCTCCTTCCACCTTCTTTCCTTCTGTATCTGTCTTTCCCTCTCGTTACTCGTAAAGCATTTCTTTCGCTGGTGCACAAAGTGAGCGGGCCGAGAGCGGCGGACAAAGGGCGATGGACCCAAGAGAACTAATCACTGCTTTGCGGACTCCGTGCGGCAGTTGTTTCTGTTCTCCCGGCGTCCTTCAGCGACGTTAACGAGGAAAAGGCGTATACCGCACTCTCGTACAATTCACTGTGCCGAATTCTGTTTTTGTTTCATGAGTCCGGAGGCGTTGGTGGCCTTCCGTTAGCCAATATTTAAATATATACGGGCGAATGTATTTATAGGAGCGATAGAGCGAATTTAATATATTGACATAATATCCATCGAATTAAATTATCATACCCTCGATGAGAAAATTTTATTCCAGTTAATTGTTAAAATTTTCACAAAGAATAATCTCCAAAATGCCAATATTTTTGGTAACCTATAATGGTAGGGAAAATGAGAGCGAAAGAAAGCTGTTCGAGAAGATAATAAGTTGTAAGATGGTAAGCAATCGTAAATATACATTGTGTTATATAATGTATGTCCGCGGATTTTCAGATTGCATATAGCTCTATATCTATGAACTTGAAAATGAGGAAATATACTTTTCCGAACTTGACCTACATGAAATTCTTTCCGTGGATAATGCATTTATTTTAAGGTGCACCACTAAAACGTATACATATTCGACATTGCGTAAATGTGCGTCAGTATTTGTTGCGACTGAATGAAAAGTCATTGTGTATGAAATTATTTTCGTTAATTTTACTGACAGTTTTCGTCTAAAGTACATAAAGTTGTAAATTTTATCGACAAATCGACACTCTGGCGCTATATAGAGACTGTAAATGTTTACTTTTGCTGCGAACTTCGGTATCTCATAATAATTATGTAACGATTTATAAACGAACATTTCTTATTTTATGAAAATAATCGGAATAGAAACGTAGTTCTTTCTATGTGGAATCCTCGCATAAGAGAGCTTTACGCTCATCGTTTGCGGATTTTCCGCTCGGCTTTACGTTTAGCGCGGCACTTTTACGAGTACCGTAAGGTTTAACTCTCCGAAGAAAAGATCGAAATCACGCTTGCGCAATGCGTAACTTAGTTTATCCTTCCAGAATGTTCCGTGTGACTAACGCTTCGTCTCGACTTGTTGACGCACGTGGTCTTATTATTCGTTTTCCGCTCCATTATCGTTTCTTGCCCAGTCATTCCCCGCTGAAAGGCTGTTCGCAAGGTCGCAGTGCATTTCCTTTGGGCGGAGAGAGCGAAATAGAGGGAGGATGCTAGAAGGTGAGATCTGGGGTGTTATTTTTCGATAAGATAAATAAAGCCTCAGTCTGAACTCTCGGTCATGTAGTTCCTTGACGAATTTATAATGGTATATTTATAATTTCAGCCCCTTCAATAGCCTTGAAAGCGTTACGCCATCCTTGCGGTATCAGTTAGTTTCAGTGTCAGACTTTCAACAACTTCTTCGGCTACTCGTATAATTTCGTTACGTTACGTTACCTCCGTCGAAATAAACAAATTTCACAATAAAAAATTTTGAGTTTTTATCTCAAACCACATGTAGCTGAAATTATATCGTTAGAAATCCATATATACTTACCACATAATTATACATATGAAAAATATACTGGCTAAGTTAAGATTAAGTCGTAAATCTTGGGGTACGTAATGATAGATAATCCCTTGTTTAAACCTTTATCTTGGGCAAATATCAATAATACGATTTCATATCTGTATTATTTATTAACGATGATAAAAATACGTCCTTAGCGGCAAAGGCATAATTAGAAAACACATTTAACTACTTTTTCTGCGATAATTTACAATTTTATTATGGTAATGTTTTTACTTATGCCACATTTCTGCCCTTCGTTCCTTTATAACATTAGAGAATTTTATAATTAGTAATAGGTCATTAACGTGTGTGAAGGAAATTAACACCATATATACGTTAAATAATAATTGTCTGCTTTGTATGACTGAATACAGCTATTTATTATGTGAATTTATCGTAAGTATAGCTGCAAATTTAGGGTTGATCGCGTACCATGAGGTGGAATGGCCCATATTCGTACTAGAAATGTACCGGTGGTATTTATATACAGCAATCGAAAGGATTTTTAATTGTTTTATGCATTACGCTTCATTACAAATCTTCCACGATGATTATTATTATTTACCTCAAGCGTACACAGTCCCAATTCCAGTATTTCATATAAAGAATATTGACGGCATTCAAAATATTTATGGTTGGTAATCAGCAGTATAAATATATGTTGTGTTGTTATCTATATTCATAATATCGCTGTATTAAATTAGAATTAAGATACAAACATCAGACTTGGGCAGTTGTGCATCGCAAGAATTTTTACTATTTTAATTTCAAAGGCGGCCGCATGATATTCAACAATTGGAAGTTTAAGAACCACTGCTCTATCCGGATATAGTTTTTTAAATCGATGCCTAGCGTAATATAATGGAGAGAAACCGATTTTAGGCGTTCTTTATCAGCGAAGTGGTAGTAACAGAACGCCTTACGGGCACGTCTCGTCAGTCCGTCCGTCAGCCATAACCTTCATCTCCTAAACCGCAGAACATATTTTAATTAGATTAAATAGGAGTGATCCATATTGAAATTTATTAACCAATTGTGATTTTGAACTGCATCCGTCAATTAGAACTTCCATTTTACATAAATATTTAAATACATTTATACTCCTATATCGTTAAATGGCATCCGTCAAGCAACAATTAAATACCATATATTTCTCTCCCTAGCTCTTATATGATCTGTAAGATATCGATTAAAAAATTTGTTCGGTTAGAGGACTTCATCTACCACAAAAAATCCGCAAGACCATATAATTACGAATTATAGTTTCGAGGATAAAATGTTGAGAAAATCCCGAGCAAAACATTGCATATTTTGTTTTCTTCGGTTGATACAAGGATTCCATCGTCAAACAACAATTAAAAATCCATATTTCTCCCCCATGCTCTTATATGACTTTGCGGTATAGATTAAAAATTTTATTCGAATAGAAGGCATCATTTACCACTTTCCTGATTTACGTAAACGACCTACCTAATTCCGTGAATCCTGAGGTGCAGATTTTCTCAGAGAACGCGTTATTTACAGACGAATAAGAATGGGAAAGGATCGGGCAATTTTGCAAGAAGATATTAAGCGGGTAACAAATGAGTGTTAATGGAACAAGGTGCAAGCACATCAATTTCACAAAAAAAAGGACTGAGAGAAATTTTTGCTATACGCTTAATGGGGAAACGGTACAAAAAGTCGATAATTGCAAATACCTAGGCATTCAAATAACAAAAGTCCTAAAATGGGGTATACACATCGACAAAATCGTAGCAAAAGCGTATAAGACCTTGCATTACGTGATGCGTAATCTAAAAGGAAGTACTAAGGCAGCAAAAGAGTTAGCATATAAATCATTGGTCAGGCCTATTTTAGAGTACGCTATGAACGTATGAGACCCTTACCAGATAGGGCATATTAAGAAATTAGAGAAGGTGCAAAGAAAGGCAGTGAGATTTACCTTAGGAATATTCAACAAGGGAGATAGCTTCACCGAAATGATTAAAATGCTTGGTTGGAAAAAGCTTGAGAAAAGGAGGAGGGTTGATAGATTAGGGGGCATATTCCAGGTAATTGGCAAAAATAAGGCATGGTAAGATATAAGAAGTAGGATAGAGAAGTCCTAGTTTATTGGAAAAAACGGGTACGAGTTTAAAGTTAAATTGGGGCCGCAAAAAACAAATATTGCGAAATATTATTTTGTCACTAGAGAAATCTGGGATTGGAACATGTTACCTGAAAAGCTCTTCAAACCCTTACCTAAAAATGTTTAAATACTTAAGAATAGAGTTATTTTGATTATAGATAATATTGTAAATTGTAACAGATGACGATGGAGGTGGAGGAAGTAAAGGAATGCCTGATGGGGTGAAGTACGGTGGTGACCTCGTGAGCCCCTTAACCGCTACGATAGCCGTGAAGGCCTATCATGAACCCAGAAAATTCTTAACTCCATAAGAATAGGTAATAATTAAATTGAATGGGTTTAAATTAAATACTATTGCATTTTTTATTGATAAATTAACTATTACTGTGCGTATATTGTATTTTGTTATTTTAATTGTAATTAATGTATAAGTTAAGTGATTTGTGGGTCCAATAGTGTAGCAGTCGTCGCCACCTGGCTTTGGCCAACTTGCGACATTGATGTTTAAATAAGTAAACAAAATTCCGCGAGACCATATAATTACAACAAATAGTTTTTGAGATAAAAATTGAAGAACAACCAAATCTTTCGATACATTTTCATACGTATTTCTCATAGAGAACGCCAATGAAATCCCTGTGTATGTATTCAATTTATGGAGTATAATTTTCCGTCTTGTTTAACTGTTGTTCACCAAAACAATCTTCTTCGCAACCGATGTCGATAAAAGAGCAGTACTAGAGATTAATTTTCGTAAGAACTTCTATATGTCTGCCGTGTGGTCTACTTTTCTTTCCTAACTTTCATTCTATCTTTATTGTCTTTTCTTTCAAGCTGAGCTGCAACTGGCAGACACTTAGCGTATGTGTGTACTAGATTAGAGCTTGGCAGGCCGCCTTTTTTGATCCGTACCTCGTTTACGCTACAATTGGCTATTCAGCAGCATGCCTATCCTGTTACGACCAGGAAGGAAGCAATTAAGGAAGTTGGTGTGCGCTTCGCATCTCACTTGGCTGGCTTCACAGAACGCAGCGTCATCTGGGAGTCAATTAGGTTTGCGATCGAAATAAGGCGATCGTTAATGAAATGCTGAGAATAGTGAGAGAAGAGGGCCGAAGGAAACCGCAGGGAAAAGAATAGGATCATGCACTTCGCCAAAAGGACTGAGACGGATGCTGCTCGAAAAGTATTGGCATAAGATGTTCCCAAATGAGTATTTGCCGCGGATGTTTCAGGAACCATGTGAGAATATATAATTAGTGGTTTGACGATGCCTCGATTCGTTTGTTTATGACTCGTAACAAAGTAATTAGTTAATTTACATTTATACGTTGTCTATGTGCCTATTTTAATAGTTAATGGCGAATAAGGGAAAGTATCGTGTTGCATTTAATTATCTGATGTCTTTAATCTGTAAAATTATTTATTGAAGGTATAATGATATAATTTAATAATTGTAATATTTAACAATTTTCGATTTTTCCTTAGAATACAGAGTAAAATATAATATACAACCATTAGATATGTTCGTGATAATACTTTTATTTCTTGTGACTTGTGTCATGTTCCAACAATAATTTCTTTAATAAATATTTAATATATTTAAATATATTTGTCAGCACTTTATTTTACATAATTATTATTCTAAAAGGTCGTAAAAATGGTGAAATCGGTGACACGTCTTGTTTTCCGCAACTTTCTTCGATTCTTGAAAATATTTTCCATCCTAATTTATTTATCAGATGAATCCTTTTCCTTCCTATTTTGCTTTTGAAGAATTTTCCCATTATTCTTGAGTCATGCAGCCAATCAAGAAATGTTTGATAAAGTTAGCCGTCTTTCTCATCAGTAGTAATGCTTATCTTTTCTCTTCTATTATTCTTAACGCCTTCTCATTTATTTAATTTATCTATTTTACTTTTTAAATTCATATAAACTTACAAATTTTGAAGCTACCTAAGTATTTCATTAATTTTTCGTAAGCGCGCTTGTTTTCACATCTTTCAGTGCTTTACTGCTTGCTTTTACTTTCTGTTGTTGTTGCGTTATAAATGCACAAACAAACAAACATTCTTCAAAATATTTATGTTAGAGATAATATATCAAAAATGTCATGCAAATTAACACAAAAATTTCACTACATCCATTTACATTCCAAAAAACGACCACATGCTCGTAATGGAGAAATGTGGTTGAAAAAATAATTGTAAGAGTCATTAAAGGTCGACCATGAATTTGTTTATTCACTTTGTTATTTCGAAATAATCCTGAGCTATAGTGGACATCCATTTTTATAGCGACCTTATAAACGTTTACTCACTGCATTAAAATTTTAAAATCTTCGTTTAACTGAGCTCTTTGAGTAAAACAGGCAATTTAAGAATAAAAAAAATTTCTCATAGAGCAATTGTTGAGCTGTATTAACAAAAATTTTTACCAACAGACGGAGAAGTAAATTATTTTATTAAATATGACAGTAGAATCAAGAGAAATATTGGAATTAAGACTCGGATCACAAAAAACTATTCCTCATATAATTGCAGCTCGTCATTATACTGATATCCATTTGTCTTTTCATTCTCGCAACAAATAGTTGCGTCACCTCGCACCCCTCGCGTGGGCGGTATAGGATGTGAAGGAGAAAAAAATGAGGAAAGTGCTCACTCACGCACTAAAGATCCATACATGGATCATTCGAGTTTGAGACGCTTTCTGTGAGAGAGGGAGAGAGAAGGACGGGGGCGGCTCTCTCTGACCACTCCCTCGACATCCGTGAATCTTTCACTTTGAGGTGCCCACGCGTTCCAGAGTAGGGGTCATCGCCGGGGTCACTCGTGCAATCACATTGGTCGGGTCCAAAAGCGGCGCCATTATGTGGGCCGCCCTCCCTACGAGAGAGGGGGCGGCGCGGAGGGCGGGGGCCTTGCACTTTCATTTTCTGATCATAGCACGCCTTCTGGATGGAGGAAAGAGAGCATCGCGTGGATTATGGCGACCTTGGGTGGAGTCGGGTTAGAGAGAGGTGATAGGAAAGGAGAGAGAAAGGAGTTAGTGGACATAGGGAGTGGGATGAGAGACGGGGATGGTGGAGAGAATTAAAGCGTTGGAGTTAGAAGAAGGCATAAAAGTGTAGAAAAAAGACTGCAGAGAATATGAATAAAAATTGTCTCGTTTGACTCCGGGCAGATGTCGTGTGGTACTCTAGAGCTATCATTCCCAGCAAAGTGACGAAAATAATTACATGCTATGTGTGGATTACGGCGCAGTAAATTTTTAAAAAGCGAAATTTTAAAAGGCTTTTCAATAAAATGTTCAAAGTCATGTTATGCAACCAAAAGGCTTGTCATTTCAATGTCGTGCCCACTCAAAGCGATTTGCATTCTGATTTGCCAAATGTGTGGGGAGAACATTGCGTGCACGAGAACACGAGGCAGCGAAACAGACACTTGAAAGAAAAAACTTGAAATAACGTGGAGAGTAAGAAGTAAATTTATTCGACGTATTTTTTTTACTTATTGTGCATACATTTTGGCGCAATGTCTTATGATTCAAAGCTGGCATTATAAAAGTAACTGAAGGCCTGAACCCGGGACTCTTACCTGAAAGGTCAAGTATCGTGGCTAACAGTGCATTCTATATTATTATTTACGAGTTGTCGGTACTGCAAGCGCTTAAAAATAAAATCACCATACACCAAGATTTAAACTCGTAAATAAACCATCGTGATCTCCAAGGCAACATGAACCACGCGGAGCCCATATAAATAAGATGATAAATTGCAAGAGTTCTCGCAGAATATTTCTATTTTTCCGCGAAAATAAGGCATCTATCCGAAATTTCCAAATTCTTTGGCAATCGACTCGCTTCCAAATTTTCCTATTTCAAGTTTCGTGGCTCGTATTGCTCTGTATTAGTAACAATAATCATCATTAAGACAACCTGTACGTTACACTAAAATTTATGGAAAAATTAGGATATTATATGTGTTAGGTTTATGGCGTTATCACCCGGTCCCTTTAGTGCGTATCTGGATAAAAATTCGCGAAATATGTATGGCTTCATTATATATTTTTGTTATCAGTAATAGAAGCTTGTGGCATTATTGTTTCGACACTTTCATCAAATCATATTTCAATTTTCTCGTTCATTTCGTTCAATAATCGAATAGAGTATAAAATGTCTCGAAAAACTATGAAACACGACGTTAAAATATTGTTCACGTTTTGATCAAATTTCGTATTTTAGGATTATGACGTCGTCCTAAGTTTACGTCGTAGCTTTAAATCAGTGGCATTATAATATTATTATTATGTAATCTACCGATTCTCGATAGAAGCACTTAATCAAAGTTATTATAATATACTAGTGCAATGTTGGCCAACCTGGGCCTGGGCAGGAGCAACAATAATGCAATGGGCATCACCGAAGAGCCGCAGTAACATTTAATCAGCTGATAAAATATATTTAGCACAGGATGTAGCTGCTGACGCATATAATAAAAGTAAACAAAAACTTACTCTTTTATTCAGTAAGACTACTATGAATCTTTGACTTCAACGATTCCCTTACACAGTACGAGTATAATGGAAAATTACAGTATATGTAAGACAGCCAAAGTTTAAAAGAGTCGCATATTAGCTATCTAAAGCCGCATGCGGCTCCGCAGCCACCGGTTGGCCACCTCTGTACTAGTGTAACTTTCCGTCAAAAATGACGCATGAATTGAGTATTAAGTATAAATTAAAAATATATAAAAATTAATGAAACCACCCTGCAGATCCGGCATGTCAAACTGACTGCCCTTTCTGTGCCTAACTGCGGCCCAGCAACTAATTTTTGTCTCAGGTGAATCGTGTGGGATTTCAAATAAATGCTTTATTTTAGTGGGAAGAAGGCGATATTTTTTCATATTTACCGAATTGCAATGGAACGCATTTTCTAAATTATTGTTTTTAATTGCAAAACAGGCGTCCAAGTCTATCGTTCCAGCTCTGGTCCTAATTAAACAACTGCGTCCCTTCTCTAACACCCATCGCTTTCATGTAGCCCTTCTAAACATTTACCGCTTTAATGCGACCCAGACGCCTCTTCAAATTTGAAATATATCTGATATATTATTTAAAAATAATCATAAACATAAGTGAAATTTCTTTTGCTTTGTATGCATTTAATTAAATTAAGAAAAGAATGAAGTACGCGTAGGTACGTACAAAGACTTCGCATCACAAAGTCGATGAAAAATCATTTGTGAGATGGAGTTGCATAATTAAAATGAAAGAAAGCAAAATTCACTTTGTGAAAAACCCCCACTTTATTTAATAGAAACACCACTTGGGTTTCAACGGTTAAACATCATCTTCAGGTACAAGAAAGGTACGGGAAAGAAAATGAATAATTTGCGATATAAAAAGGCTTGCGTCGCTTTACTAGCGTTCAAAATAAAACTTATTTGTTTCGCCGTAACTTTGCAAAGTTACATAATTAAAACGAAAGAAAATGAAATTCACATTGCAAAAAAACCACTTTATTTAATAAAAACACGGCTCGAGTTTCACCTGAAGATATTTAACCGTTGAAACCCGGGTCGTGAGAGCAGTGCTGGTCTCGAGACCAGTGCTTCCAAAAGTTTCATTCCTTATTAATCAAGGAATTTTCCTGTTCGTTCAATTTTGCCACATTATATCATTACCCTGCATTATTATCTCCCATTCTTCTCCATAAAGCGCTACATTATACTTCTCTTCCCAAATAACTTTTGTCATGTTATTTTGTTGGAACGAGAAAAAAGTCTGCTATGACCGGGAATTGAACCCGGGTCTTCCACTTGCCGGGCGGATATTCTACCCCTGAACTATCGTAGCAGAACATTTTCTCTCGTTTCTGAACACGGATGTTTTCCTTGGTAGGACGGGAACTAGCCAAGCTAGTATCAAACTGCCCCGACAGATGTCCTCGAAGAGAATCATCGAAAGAAACTCCTTCCTCTCAAATGGTGAGATTGCCAAACATGAAATTGATGGAATGATATGATCCGAAGATCCTATGCAGACAGGCATAAGCTGTGAAATAGAATATCCGCCCGGCAAGTGGAAGACCCGGGTTCAATTCCCGGTCATAGCAGACTTTTTTCTCGTTCCAAAATTGTTCCAACTTTCACAGCTTATGCCTGTCTGCATAGGATCTTCGGATCATATCATTCCATCAATTTCATGTTATTTTGTTTTCATTGATTATATCCCTTTATCAAAATTTCCATATAATTTCATAGAACCTAGTGTGCTCTTTAAGTTCCTCTTAGAAGTCCTTCAGACGCCATTGTTATCTCTTCACAATGTTATGCCATCTAGTAATTCTTCAAATAACTTCATATTTACACATGTAGTTCTTGACATTTTTCTTTGCCAATCGCCACCATGGTGCTTATTCGTTGTTTCTGATAGTTCAAAAATATTATCTCCGTTAAGTATTTCTCCCCTCTTATTTCTCCAGATTCGTGCCTCCTCCATATATTACGAATTTGTGAGAATTAAAATAAAACAGTGAGTGTGCTTGAGTTGAATTCTTTTGGCTGCAAATCCATCGACAAATTATTTTGCGAAGAATAATGTTAAGGATATAAATTGTAAATAGATTTTTTTCTAGGAACAGTTGTTCACATATATAAATTTTTCCAGTTTGTATTTTAGTATTCCTTCCTTATACTTTGGCGTTGTGAATTCATTGAGAAATAATTCTACCGGGGAGATCCTTGCAATATGTACTTTCAAATCGGATCCATGGCATCTTTTACAGCTTTATTTGATCTGAATCGCATTTGCTCTGTTAGTCAGTTCTGATTTTACAATAATGGCCGCTTCATTTATATTATATCAACTTTTAAAATAAAGTATAACTCATCCTTACTTGGTACCGTCGCTGGCATTCGTTACTTAACGATCGTTTCACAATATGAACGATGCATCACGCATATTGTGTTATCATAAAGTTAATTCACTTGGCAACGCATCGAAAGACAAGGGAGTCAAAGATCAAGCACCCACTCACTTGCACTTCATCTAGTTAAATGAAGAATATAAAAAACTGAAAATAACTTAGCGGGTGCATTATTCTCTCTCCTTTTCCCCTGATTATGTGGCGCGCCTATTTGCAACGCCAGGCATCGGAAACTAAACTGGTTACGGAGGAGAAATTGCGATACTGTTGCGCTTATTATTGTACTGCTACGTGATACTCATCTTGCAATGTTGCGTAAAATGCTTGAAAGGTTTCGAGATATATTAAGAATGTGAGAAATTGTTTCCCTTTCTGCTATATCTGGTATTTATCGTGTTTTTCGGGAGAGAATGATTTGATTTGTCAATAATGCTTGCGATTTATCAAGAGCGAAAGGAGATTTCTCGGATGGCTGGTCATGTGTAGCGTTTACCTCCGATTCATTCTTGAAAGATAAAAGGAGAGTAATTGCGAGCTTTTGCTTTCACTTGCTTGCATAATGATTTAATGGTTTCAGATATTCAGGTCAAAAGTTTTCTATTTGCATATTTACTTGAATTTTTGGTGTCTTCGGAAAATGAATGTCTAATTTTTCGTAAATGACAATATTTTGTTAGAACGAGTGGTCAACATGGATAGGCGACGATTTTAACTTGATATTTCTCTACCAGGTCCATTTAAAATTACTAAGCCTAACATGTGCAGACGACCTCTATCTAAAAGGTAGGAAATGGATTCTATCATTATCTTGACACATCATCGTACAGATGGCTTTGCGGGATTTTCGTCGAGTTGTCTCTTTGATAAGACCACATACAAATACAGGATGCCAGAACGAGCAAATTGTCACTCCTTGACCTGAAGAGGTCTACTGTAATGCCAGTAAAATGTCGTCTTATCAACGAGACCAAAGAGGTGAGACACTCGCAAAGCCATGGTATCCGCAGCACAACGTCGCGATTGCTTTTGCACCAATACATCTTTTTATTATGTTATCAGAAGGTGCTAAACAGAATATTGTGTTACCTTGGTTTTTTTATCCTCACATCATAATTCCTCCTTTTAGTGTGGAGGTAAATTGTGATCTTTAAATATAATTGATCCTTTCTATGAAAAGCAGATTAAAACCTTTCTGGAATCAAGAGATTGCGCTCTACCGCGCGGATTTCTTTGGTAAATAAGTCACTTTCCATTTAGCGTTCAGGTCTTTGATTAAACCTGAAATTAAGCGTATGTTGGTTTTCTTTCCGTTTTCGCTTTTTATTTCGATTGATCCCATATACATTTGCCCGATTATGCAATATCGTGGCTCACCATAATGGATATTCCCGTCTCTAGTTACGTTATGCTCTATTTGCCGTTTCTTACATTCTTGCAGAGTCACGAAGGTCGCTCGTGGTGGACTCGAGAGTTTACGCGTGCGATGAACAGTAGTTTCACGCTTGTAAAACTACCGGCCATAACATGAATGTCGATCGCTTAAGGCGTGAAAATGAATCGGTTTTAGCAAGTTCCGGGAATAACTACAATTTGGGAGGAATTTTAAGTTAGATAATTAAAAAGAATGTTTAACAAAAAATATTCAAGGCATGTTATTGAGATAAAACTCTTGCAGTGACTTATATGCACAGCAGCGTATTAAGGATTGGACCAATCTTTCCGTTGGAACTGATGCTATTATACTGTAAATTGGAATTCATGGCAGCCACTAACGAACTAAATTTCTAAATAATTTATCTAAAATAATCATTATGAGTGATAATTCGAAGAATCATTTGTGAGATTTTTTCATTTATTACAAGGTTTTGCAGAAATTCCAAAATAATGCGCTTAATCTACAATACTGTCGGCAGAACTGTGCATGTATCCGCTCCTTCACTTAAATATCAAATAAGTTTCAAGATTCTTTGTCTTCAAATGACGTCATTCATACTGAACCGGATTTCAAAATTTTTGTTCATGTCATTCTAGATTATGACTCACAAGGATATGTGTACAAATTATACAAAGATTTGGTCTTATTAAACTCAAGAAGTGTTTTTTCCGTCCTGTAAACGAATCATAAGAGTAGCAACGTAATAGAAGATACCGTAATAAAAACAACCCGTAACATCTTCATTTTATTACATTTGTCGAGCATCGGCTGTGGCGAGCGAAGGCGGATCGCAGTTGGCAATAGGGGGGGTAAAAAATTCACTTCGAAGAAACAAAAGAGGAGCGGGTTATGAGGATAAAACGGAAGAAACGCGGAACCGGATCTAAAAGGAGAGGCGTCCTCACGCAAAGTGAGGTATGCAGGGGTCCCCTGGTTAATCCTATCCACCTTTCTCTTCCATGCGTTGCTTCCTTATCCTCACATGTTATCTTTTTTATAGGCAGCCTTTAATACGAGAATTGGTTTTAGGAAAACGGAAAATGGTCAAGAGAAAATATCCATTGAAAGAAAACATATGAGAACCATTCTAATTTTTCTGAAAATCTCACCCTATTTCTTTCTTTTTCATGAAAACATTTATCTCAAGAGCATACATATTCTTAAAATGTTAATTTCATAATAGCAAGCGTTTAAGTCGCCATCTGTCTCTTCGTAGCATCTTGATAGCAGTTGTAGTGTATATTTACCAAGTTCTAACCCCGCAGTATAAGCACGAACGTGACCAGCTCATTATCAGATCTTTAGAGCGTTATGCAACGGTATCATTGGTGTCAACCGATAATACTTTATTCTGTGAAGTTTGTGGCTTCCTTTTCTTGTCAGAAAAAGAAATTTTTTCGATTTTCATTCCAGAATAGCTCAGTCTTTTTTGGAGGTCACAGTAAATTCTACTCGTGAACAAAATAATTTATATGGAATAGCGCAGGGGAGAATAATTGACGCCTGATTTTATCTTACTATTCTCACATATTTTAATGAGATGAAATCCTTGATCTTAGAGCAACCGCTGAATCTGTACAATAAAGAGTGGATCCCTTGGAAAATCGTATACAAAGTGAAACTATTAACTGGGATTACTGGAGCTTTCCCCGGACGCGGTTTTGCGGTATTTGGCAAATGTATCAAGTGTCGGCGAAATTGTGTATAGTTACACAACTTGTGAATACGGAAGAGGTATTTTGTTCAAGAAAGTGCGCTGTAGGTTTGGAGATGGTGAAGTATGGAGGCAGAGGAAATTCTCAGACGTACACGGAATGATATTACCTCCTAAGAATTAATTAAATCTTAAGAAAACTGTAAAAATTGAAAATTAATTGGAATTGAAAATTTTTTTGTAGCGTGAGCAAATTATGGATCTCCAAAGCTGATGTGGGCTATTTATAAATTTTAATTATCAATTATTTGGGTAATAGTAGGCCTTGACAACCTTTTTCAGAGAATAAAATCACCATTTTGAATAGCTCTAGGACAACTCTAACCAGAATAAGCTTACTTTAAATTGCATTTTGTAAATCAACAAGATTACGGCGACAAGTATTTTGACGTAAAATATAGTAGTGTAGTAGCATCTATATTTAAACTCGTCTGTTCGTCTGACCTGTTGTTGTTTAAAATATACATTCTGTCTTTTAAAAAAGTTAAATGGATTTTTAAAGAAGGAAGTAACCGGGCGATAGGCATTTTGATTATGGTATTTTAAATAAATTGTATGAAATAATATGAAATACTTTAACCCTATTTTGTTAGTGCGTAATGTAAAAATTACCAATTTTTAAATAACGGAAATTGTTCATAAGGAGTTTATTATTGTATTTGTATTTAATGTTTTGTTATTATTCATGTAAACCAAATGGAATAGGCAAAAATAAAATAGAAACAATAAATTCTAACCAACACGTAAAAATTAAAATGAAAAAGTATGAGAATTGCTCACATTCGATTTTTAAACGAAAGAGATTTGTAGTTTATTTCGTTAAATTGATGAAATCTAATATATATTATTGTAAAGTTAGGATATATATGAGGTAATGGAAACAAAATCCGCTGTTAGACAATATGAAAGAGTTAAATTTAATTTTTTTTTCATTGTAACAGTAAAAGCAGTTTTCGAAATTCACCTCAAGCTGGTGCACAATTGACGATTTATGACCGTCTCGATACTAAGTACAGAATGGAACCCATTGATCCGAGCTCAGCATAATTATGGAAGTTGACTTTTAAGATGTGTGTCCCTCAAATCTATTGCATAATATTGGATAATAACGCGCCTAACCTTGTCAACTTGTTCTTTCATTCCGTCAGAGCTATTATTAGTAGGCTTACGTCCGTGTGTGACGTAAAGGCTGAATTCCTTGAATGTTTTCGAAGGTGAAAGCATACTACATTCGACCCAAGAACAAGATATTTGGAATGGTGCGTATCGGTATAGCCTTTTCCGAGATACTCAAAGATCTGTAATCCTATTCATAATAAAACACAAGTAGTTCTTTTTCACAATATATTTTTTCTTACGAACGGTTTCGCCGTGATAAGGCATAGTAAGAATATATATATATATATATATATATATATATATATATATATATCCAATATTCTTCCACGAAATCACGCCTGATAAAGTAAGTTTTATCTGTAATCTTTCTACATGTGTCATAATTGAGTTGTGTTGCCTAGAAAAATTGGCTCCATTTTATCAATAAGTCGTTTTCTATACATTCCTAGGAATACAAGCGACCAATTTATAAAGTTTTTACTCCTAAAATATCGCGTGACCATATCTTAAAAGTAAACTTCGATATTTATGCTGAACTAGCATCAATGGGATCTATTGTTTATTTGATATTTGAAATGGCCATAAATCATCAGTTATGTAACTGATTGAGTGAATTTCTAAAGCAGCATTTACTGTTACAATGGAAAAATTGAAATTTAATTTCTTCCTGTTATCTAACAGAATTTAATTCACTCCAACATCACTATCGTAACTTTTTAATGTTAAATATATTACTCATTATTTACTGGAGAATTATCGAGATCGTCTTATGATTGAAAACAAATTCATGAATGAACACTTCAATATTAAAAAATTAAAAAATTACTTATCTCAAGTGTCTCCAATAGCCATAACGAGGTTATGGAAAATCAGATGCGCATTTTGGCACTTTTGATGAACTATCACTGAAGACATGAACATGTTGTAGCCGAAATGATTTTTCATAACCTTGTTATAGCCCCTTGAGATTTTGAGATAAATATTTTTTTTCAATTTCTTGATGGCAATAACATAAATCGATTGAAATTCATTAGCTTGTAGTACCAACGCGAGGGCTCTTTTTCTGTTTTTTATTCATATTAAGTAAAAACAATTACATCATGCTGTAGTTAAGGATGCATTTTAACTTCGAAAATAATTATAAGGTAGAAATATTCTATCTAATGCAATTGCTCATTTGAAATACGAAGAAAGCATAACCTGGCAATACATAACTGTAAAAATCGAGGTGAACGAGGAAGAGTAATCATTTGATAAATTTCTATTTAGAATCTTCAATCGGTGAATCACCACTGATGGCGGATATTTTGTAAATAAAATACGCTCAAAAACTATTCATCCCTCTTGCAGCTATATACGTCACTATCTTCAGTTCGATTGAGATTAAGGTAAGTTCAATTTGTCAATTTTTTGTTTTGAAATCGAATGAGACCGGTCGATATAAAATGGGGTTTGATGAATCATCTCGCAAGTAGAACTTTCGTCTTAAAGCTCGTATCACACTTGGATTCGTACTTTCGTTTATGTTACACGTCCCGACACTTCATATTTTTATCGTCAAATTTACATTCCTAGAAGTAGTCAAACCACTTAAACCTCACACCCAATGAGATCCATCTATCTCCATTCCTCCTCACTCCAATCACAAACCGCCCCCTTCGCATCCATCACCAACCCGACAATGCCTCTATTCCCTTCTACTGCAAGTGATTTGTTCCTTCCCATTCTTCCTTAGAGGGACACCCCTTTAACTACACTCGACGAGTCCTTTCATGAGACTGCAACGCCATATTAGGCTGTAAAATGGGTTTGAAAACTGTATTTTTTTGTTCGGAAAAAAATCGTTTTCGCGTCCAACTCCATTTATGCAGTGCCTCGGAAAATTCATGTGTTTGAATATAAATCTCTGCCTCAGCTACTTTAATTGGAAGATGGCCTTTTTTACAGGGATTATGAGAAATGTCTGTCTAACATTTAATCGGGCTACACATTTCTTTTAGAAGTATTTTAGTTTTGTCTACTTTCTGTATTTAAAATGTATTACACAGGTCTGAATAGATCTAAATGAGTTTCTCCTTTTTCAACTTTGAAAAATCTTAATTAGTCCATCTGGCATCTCGTTCAGAGTGATATTTTCTATGGCATCAAGACGCATATCCATATCTGAGTACCGTGTATTTATAAAAATATTATTATAATTAGAATTACTGTCGCAACTCTATTCATCAGGAAGTTTAAAAATGGACCGTTGATTTAGTTGAGGATTAACTTATAATTTAGTTTTGTTGGAAGGTTTATTAAGACAGTGGAACGAAAGCTTTTTACCCTTAAACTAATTTATTAGGTGGAAACAGGTGTACATTTCAGCAATGTTAAAACTTGTCAACTCCGCCCACGGGTTTCACTTTCCTCTCTCACTCCTTCGTTCCTTTTAGGATAACTTCTTTAACGCTCTCTCTTTCTCCTTCTTTGCCTTCTCATTTATGTCTCCAAAACTCAACGGCCACACCCCCCATGTGTTTTGAAGCATACGTTTCACTCGCATCTTTTTTGAAGAGCAATTATATTTACTTTAAATCATTCGTTCATAAATCAGCGCCGTTTAAAAACCGTTCGACGACACCTATTAAGCGCGGAGCGTAAATCATCTCGGCGCTAAGCAACGATTTTCGATTAAGACCTCGTGCGGCTTGTGACAAATTGTGAGAGAGAAAAATACGGCCGTTTTCGAAAGAGGGAGGAGGGAAGTGAAGGTGGCAGATACACGACTTGTCACGTCAATGTTTCTGCGTTACTGTGAGACTTGAAAGAATCCTTATGCAGATAATGCGATCGGCGCCGACATATTTAGATAAGGTAAGAGCTTTGGCCGAAGGGATTGATGGCCGCAAACGAAGCCAAATGGTTTCTCTGGTGCGTCATATTACCATTTTAATGTAAATACTAACTGTCATTTTAGAAAAAAAACGTCATTTACGATAGTAATTTCTATTAGAGCACCGAAAGAGGCATCTTAGAATAATAAATAATAAACATTGTACCAAAAAATTAAACACGCGTTAGTTTGGTGGAATAAAGTGATCAGAAGATCCTATGCGGACAGGCATAAGCTGTAAAGTTGGGATTAATTATGAAACGAGAAAAAAGTCTGGTATGACCGGGAATCGAACCCGGGTCTTCCACTCGCCGGGAGGGTAGTTCAGTGGTAGAATATCCGCCCGGCAAGTGGAAGACCCGGGTTCGATTCCCGGTCATAGCCGACTTTTTTCTCGTTTCATAATTAATCCCAACGCGTTAGTTTGCTATATTTTTGGTTATTCCGACTAAAATTATATATGTAGTTGATTATTACATTATTACGTCTTTAATTAAAATAATTACTGGAGATCGATTATACTCTTTTACCAATATCCACTAAATCAACAGAAAATCCAAAAATTATAATTAATTCCGCGAATTTCTTTGGATGACATGATTTTAATTGAAGGATCGATAAACTAATTTACGATCATTCTACATTAATTTGTGTGCAACAGTCAACTTGAGATTTACGATCGGTGTTTTTTGTAACTTTTCCGAGAGACCAGTCTCCGGCTTAATTTGTCGCCACCCATTCGCTCCATCTGTCCGCTTAAACAAGCCCGATTTTCTCGCGAAGAAAAAACGTAGAAGCCAAAGAGGGTGCCGCCCGTTGACGACGCGGCGTAGCCACTGATCCTAACGTTATCTTCCGCCCCGTGCCACGCGTTTCGCCCTCTCTCCCTCCTCTCTTTCTCTCTTCTCTCTCTCCCTCCTCTCTCTCCCTCCTCCTCTCTCTCTCCCTCCTCGCCCACCTCCCTTCCGTGCGCGCGCGCGCGTACCGTGCCCGTATTGGGTCTGCCTCCCCTCTCTAATTACCCCCACGCGTGCTGCTTCAGATGGGTATCTCGCGAGACGCATGGCGGAGCAGCAGTTCGAACATCGTCCACGACTTTCGAGTCAATTTGCCCCGCGAGAGGAGCGCGTCTTGTGTCTGCCAGCGCGTGTGCCTGAGGGATTATTTCGATGCGTGGCGGGAATACTCCACTCCTTCGGCCCGATCACACTGAGAAAATTCATCTTTGCTCTCATTCTAGCTTCTCACTATAGCCTCTCAATATTTTGCAGTTTTTCTCATTCTATTTCCAAAACTGAACATAACTCTGCAAGTGGTGGGTGGTGGTAGGTGTAATTTAGATTCTTATTCGAACGATTTTCTCTACTTTTGTGTCTTCTAACGGTCCTAGGGAAATTTAATCTCAGTATCGTTTTGTCATACAATTAATTTGACATATTTTGTCTTCTCGATTGTGCCTTCCGATGAAGGTGAGAGGTTCGAACGCTCCTAAAACCTCTTTACCTTATCTCTCTTATTCATGCTTCTGTAGAGGATTTCATCGTAGCTTTCGGTTGACGTATTTCTAACGATACCTAATTAAGTGTCGTATAATTTTCTTACAAATCTGTGCTCATCTTTCCAAAAGTTCTCATGCTATCGTATCTTACCGAATCCTCAATCTGCTTTTACTCAAATGGGTGATCTTCTGAAGAATATCAGTCGAGCATACCATTTCACCTCTCGTAACGGCATTAGAATCCTTCTTTCTGCTGCAGAATCTTGCTTCGGGTTCGGTTTAGTCGTCATCCTGGCCCATTTCTCCAGCTTCTCATTCCGTCTCTCTTACTCTCCCTCTCCAGAGGCTCTCTTTCCGTTCTCTTGTTCTCAAACCCAGCATCACCCGTCATCCATCCTCGCTCCATTGCGTCCGCACTGGCGGTTCCCACATAACAATGCCTTTCCTCCCCGGAGGCAATATACCGACTTAAAACGCCCACGCAGCTCTATGTTTTTTATCCTGGCACATTATCAAATCTCCACCCTCGAACGGGAAACAAATGAGCTCTTATTCGTGCGCTTAAAACAGTTATTGACGATTAAAAGCGGTCGTATGTCCGCCTTTCGCCAAAAGTAAACCGATTGTTGATTGATCTTTAGGAGTTAAAATTTTTTGATCCACATATTTTTCTAAAATGTTTTATTTTGTCCATTATATCTCTTTTTCAGGGGAGTAATCGAAATATATCATGTTAAAATAAATTTACTATTTCCGATAAAAATACAAATTACACTTACAATTAATTGAATCGCCAATTAGCCACTTGCCATTTATTTCTGTGGAAATGAATTCCATAGATTTGCTTTAAAACCTATCCGTGATATGTTTGCATTCACTTAGTAGAATAATCCGGAAAATAAGAACTAAAAACAGGTTTCCCGAGAGATTTGGACAAATCAGAGTCAAGCACATACCTCGATTTACTGCCATCCCCGCTTTAACGACAATTTCAGTGATGGACAAACGTTGACGCTAAATCGGGGTTTGACTGTATTTGAAGGGTAACGCAGCCCGAACCAAACTCGAGAAAACCAGTTTCGTCAGTACGATATTATACGGAGGAATTCGAGAAAATCTATAAAGAAGCTCAGACCGTTTATTTGCATGAAATCGATCAATACAACCGGGGTTTGATCTACATTTGCTCGCCGGCGGTTTTAATAATGGAAAGTGACCATGGATAAATTTGTGCGATTTTTATTTTTTGTCTTATGTCCTAATAGGGCTTTCTCTTTCTATATTTATGGTTTGACGGCGTTCAGGAAGAGCCTAAAGGGTGGAAAGATTTATTTGACGGCTTGAGATATCGAAAATGTTTTATTCCTGGATCCTGTCGCTCATTTTCCATTCCGAACCAATGGCCAATGGCGAATTCGGAACGAGTTTTTCTTCGGTCAGATCTGCGGCTTCGCAACAATTAGGCCCTTGTTAATCACAGTTTAATAAAGCAAGTGCCCAACGACGGGAAGTATGAATATTTGAAAGTAGAACAAACGAATGCTACCAGAATCACTTGGTGTTTAACGATTCCGTTGTATCCTCATAAAATAGATACTTCGTCGACAATTTAATATATTATTTGCAGACTGATGTTACACGGGCAACATTTGATTCATGAAAATGTAATTATTGTTGAAAATTTCCGTTTAATTTATTATCACAGCTTGTAAGTTAATCTTTATCATGAATTGCGGAGTTCTTTTAAAGATTGTGTCATATGGCCTTTTGAAGGCATTTTATCTGGGGATTAAGCATGCGTTAACCACAAGTATATGTTTTTCGGATGGGTGGCATATCACAGATCTCCTGTGCAACAGGCAATATTGAAGAAATTTGAAATTGGGTGAAAAATTCTGCCTTGACTGGGAATCTAACCCGGGTGGAATTTTCTTGGTTGGGGCTAGTATCTTTTATTTTCAAAATATGTCCTCTATGAATTACCCCAAGGAAAACTCGCTAACCTCTCACTGGTGAAATTGCCTTTCGGGCAAGATGGAAAGTACGGATCATAATGGGTGGCATATTTTATCAATCTAAAAAATCTTCCATTATCCTCATTCTTTTTATCTGTTAAATTTACGAGGTTTGATTCTTACAAGACATCCTGAATTCGATTCGAACTAATTATAATATAGAGTATAGTTTCTTTTTAAAATTTAAAAATACATTTACAGATTTGTGAATTTACTGTGATTCAATTAACGTATCACCCTATGGTATCACTCTGGTTACGGAAGAATGGCGGAGAAATTTACAATTGGATCAAAATCATTTCTGGTTCTTTGTGAAAGCACGTTTGGGATGCTCAAACTTCGGGAAAAGGATTTTGGAAAACTTTTTTCGTTCTCCCCACTCTCGGAACCTGTTGTCGATTGACTGATTAGGATTCCTCCGATGAGTGAAGCGCCTCTTAACAATAGAATTCTCATGTATTACCATCAAGATGTTTAATTTTCTCGGTTTTAAAATTTTGGAAAACGATAAATTACAACGATTGGAATGATTTTAATCATCATAGGATAAACAACGTTTTTAAATTTATAGAAAGAACACAAGTGAATAATATGTCATTTATAGATAGAATACCATATTTACTCGCGTAATTGCCTCAATCCCGTAATTGCCCCACCCGAATTTTTAGGAAGAAATAAAAGATTCTTTCGCCGTATAATTTCCTCTCTCTTACTTTGACATGCTGTTTCTTTTTGTTGTGCATACGCCCAAATGTACAGTTTCTATTTTTGTCGTTTTGTTTTAGTTTTAAATAAATTTAAAAACGACAACCTCACTCTTATCACACTGAAAGAGCGTTGAAATCACTCTGTAACAGCTTTGTCCATCCTTTACTTTGACACGAAGATTATCATTGCTTACGCTGCGTGACCCACTTGAAAACATTGCCAATTTTCAATAAAATAAAATGTGTTCTAATAAAACAGTTTGTGCTGGAGAAATGCTTTAAATTGCATTCTCGGTATACCTCGTTCTGAAAAGATCATTTTCGTACTATAAAGGCGAAAACCGCGTATTTGCTTCACCCTTGTTTTGGCGTATAAGCACCGTTTGAAAAAGTGGGGCAATTACGCGAGTAAATAAGGTGATAAGGCACATGATTTTTCCATCTAGAGGTGTTCAAAATCATCTCTTACCATATGATACGGTGTTGATGACTTCCGATTATTTTGTGACATCCATTAATTGCACTCCTAGACCGGTGAGTTCATAGGTCTGAGCTATTACCATTGAACTCGAACACGATTATAAGTTATTGGATATAAAAACCAATGAGAACTATCCACATAGTACAGTCTTAGGGCTAATTTTATATTTCATAGGTAGTAGCGGAGGGTGCATGTTTTCTATACCTAATGAAAATATGTTGTAGTTCGTAGTATCTTCTATTATATAATAAACTCTGTTGTGTGCGCGGGTGTGCCCCAATGGTCGTGGTCCCGAAATCAAACGGCGACGTGAGATTATGTGTAGACTACACAGAACTGACGTGAAGCGCGAGCGACTCATCTTACCGGCGGTCGATGAGGATTTGGCGCGATTACCGGGAGCGAAGTATTTCACGAAGTTAGATGCCTGCTGGGGGTATTATCAAATTCCCTTGAGCCATACCTGCAAGAAATACACAACATTCATCATTCCGTTTGGGAGGTTTTACTTTAATCGTCTACCAATCATCGGCGGGTGAGCTATATCAGAAGAGGATGTCGGAGATTTTGACGCCCCATGAAGGAGTGGTTAATCTTCTAGACGACATGTTGGTATTCGGGGACACAAAGGAACAACACGACAAACGGCTGAACACAGTCTAAGAAGACTCCAAGAGGCGGGAGTAATAAAAATAAATGCCATTGGAGTGTTCAAAAATGCAGGTTCCTGGGACATCTAATCTCGGCGGAGAAGGGCATAAGCGTCGATCCCAAGAAAATGAAAGCCATTGTGGGAATGAAAAGGCCGACCACCACCGAAGAAATACGGCGATTCCTGGGGATCGTTCGGTACCACCTTAAGTTCTTGAAAAACCTAACCGATATTATTCATCCGTTACAAGAATTGCTCGCCGTAGAAGGAGACCTTCCTTGGACAACGGTGCACGAGAAAGCATTTAACCGGGTGAAGAGGATGCTGGTCGAGGCGCCAGCTTTAGCGTTTTTCGACTCCCGTCGGCCATGCAGGATGTCAGCGGATGCGTCGTTATGCGGACTGGGCGCGCTTGTCGAGCAGCGACAACAAGATGAGCAATGGCGTGCGATGCATCTCGCGATCTCACGGACACGGAGAAGCGATATGCGCAGATAGAGAATGAGGCATTGGCTCTTACCTGGGCATGTGAAAAATTTGCGACATACATAGTGGAGGCTCATTTCATGTTGAGAACAGATCATAAACCATTAGTAGCATTGTTAGGAAGCAAGCCACTAAGTGAGTTATCCGCGAGATTGCAGCGATTTCGTATGCCCATTATGCGATTTGATTATACCGCAGAGGACGTTCCAGGGAAAGAGTTGTGTACGCCCGACACTCTCTCTCGAGTTCCGCTGGAAGAGAAGTCCGACGAGAACGACATACTCAACGATGAAATGGAGTTCTTTTTAAATTCAATTGTTTCTCACGTTCCGATGACGGGCGGGCTAATAGAGAGAGTGCGTGCAGTATTTCTCAAAGTTCGCGAATATGTCAAAAAGGGGTGGCCAGAAACAAAAATAAACAGGAGGCTCGGGAATTCTTCGAATACCGAAGTATCTTGACGGAGGTTGGTGGACTGCTCATGCAAGGAAAGAGACTGGTTATTCCAAGATCGCTGCGGGGAGAAATGCTGTCAAGACTGCACCGGGGACACCTGGGAATAGGTAAATGAAGGACACGCGCTAAGGAAGCGGTATGGTGGCCGACGATTTCGACAGAGATCCGAGAAATGGTAACGAGGTGCGAAGAACGCATCGAACACCGTCCGCTACCAGTGGAACCAC
Source organism: Tanypteryx hageni (assembly GCA_028673005.1). Classification (NCBI taxonomy): domain Eukaryota; kingdom Metazoa; phylum Arthropoda; class Insecta; order Odonata; family Petaluridae; genus Tanypteryx; species Tanypteryx hageni. Next base: position 79,416,414 of record CM054118.1, on the reverse strand, counting down.
TTATGCCGACCGATACACCAGGACGCCCGTGGGAGAAGTTTGCGATAGACATCGCCAGGGTAAAGGGACGGGATTATCTGGTGGTAATTGATTATTTCTCTAGATACCCGGAAGTTGCGTTGCTAAGCTCAACATCGGCAGCAGCAGTTATTGGGAAAAATAAATGGAATATTTGCGAGATTTGGTATCCCGGAGGAGGTGAGAACTGACAATGGCCCACAATTCCGAGAAGATATGAGAAGATTCGCCAAAGAATGCAATTTTTGTCTCATTACCAGCAGTCCTTATTTATCACGAAGCAATGGACAAGCAGAAGCGGGAGTAAAAATTGTGAAAAATATTCTAACCAAGGAAAAAATCCTAATCTGGGTCTGTTGGTCTATCTCTGAACGCCACTGGAGACGGGCCACAGCCCAGCGAAGTTACTAATGGGACGCAAACTGCGGACAAATATTCCGATGTTCAATTGGGCGATTGGACCGATGTGGCCGGATATAGCAAAGCAGAGGAAATATGACGATGAAGAAAATAAAAGATAAACAACGGTAAGACCGTCGACATCGAGCTCGGGGGCTGCAGGAGCTTCAACCCGGTGACCGAGTGCGGATGATCGATAAGAAGTGTCATGGGAATGTGGTGCGGAGCCGCGTTCCTATGAGGTACAAACAAATGAAGGTATGCATCGCAGAAATAGGGCACATATAGCGCTAACGCCAAGAAGGGTACTGCCTCGGATCCGGAAAAGGAGGAACCGCCTCGCCAAGCACAGGAGGGAGCCCAGGCGGTCAACAGGGGAGACGACGGAGTCCGGCGGAGCCGCTTTGTGAGGATCCTCAGGCCACCGAAGAGTTGTGAGGCCTGTGCGATGAATCGCAATTAAAAACAAGGGAGGGTGTTGTGTGCGCGGGCGTTAAAGTTCGGCATTCGATCCTTCCCGTTTCCTTCCTCTATCTTCCCCTCCTATTCCCCTTTTCCCCTCCTATTCCTCTATATTCCAGAGAAGCGGCGAAGTTTCGAGAACTAGCCGGAGCAGGGACAAAAGGAGCGCACTGGCGCGAGGCATGGGGATTGCGAAACGAGACACGCCGAGAGTACGACGTGTATTGTGAACGATAATAAAAGGAAATACCCCGATACAAATTGCAGTTGTCATTTACCGCTACAAACTCGAATCAGATTCCACAGTTATTCATTTTACAGTCCTTTCCAGTCGAAGAGTATTCACAGCCTAAGCGTTGCCGGAGATGAGAGAAAAATTGAGACTAGCAAGTTTATTTTACAAACTGCTAAAATTTCTATCGAGCCGATCAATACAATTTGATCTTTAGAATACCTATCGGATTTTAATATGCAATTCAAGGCCACTTCACATTTTTTCTACCCCAACGTTAATTAATCGTATATCATAGCATTTTATTTACATCTGCGCACTATGTATTACTCGAAAAAGGAAATCGATTTTTTTTAATTAACCGTCAGATTGCTTCCTCCGGCAGTAACCCCGGGATTAAATGAAGCGATTAACTTCCGCAATAGTCTCTCTCTCTCTACATTTCCTTTACACCATCCCTTTTGCATTTCAATTCCGAAAAGTGTGCAAATTAAAAAGGTTACACGCGTAGGTCTTTAGGCTACTACACTGGCGTTTTTGACGCGACGACAGTCGCGGCGGACAAGCCGTCTGTCTCGGTAAACATTTTGTGGCCTTACTGGGCGCAACTTTGCTGCCGCGACCAGCTCTGACCTTACCCATCCAAAGAGCTTATTTCTTTGCAGTCAGTATAGTGATCGATTCGGTTGATGATTTATGCCTTGCCCTCGCGGTTTTTTGCGGTACTTCATGAAGAAAACGAAGAGAATCAAGTATTCAGTACACCCGCTTAAATGCAACGCTTGTCGTTTTGCCAATTTCACAATTTATTTTATTTATTTAAACATTAATAAATAATTAAATCAGATATTTATTTCTTCTAATCTAATAATTACAAATTTCTGTACACATTCCAAAATAAAGCGCTCTAAGTCAAACGTTTTACAGCATGCGATGGGAAAAGCCATTCATACACTGTCGTCGTGGAGGTGGGTTGAGTAGCAAAGTCGCCAAGTATGACCATGCTGTCGCCGAACTTTAATATGATTTGTTGCGTCGACGGCTCTCCCAGGGCGATGGGGAATGCGGTTCTGCGGAGATAGAAGGGTGAGGCGGGAGGGAGCGCCCAGACCCTACCTGCCTGCCCCCGCCTCCCGCACCCTCCCGCCACCCTCCCGCCTCCTTCTCCCGCACCCGCCACCCCCTTCCGTACCCGCCACCCCCTCCCGCACCCGCCTCCCTCCATCCAACACTCGCCTCACAAAGAAAGCGGTTCTTCCTCCGACAGGGCACATTCCGCACGGTGATGAATGGTCGAGCGGTCGCGTTGTAACTCCGGGCCATGACTACGTCGTTGCGTTGTTCCTCCCATTCCCCCCAATCTTCGAAGGTATGCTCCATTATACGAGTCCAGAATGAGGCGTTCGAGCGTGGTATCCCTTTAACGAACCTAGCGCAACTATCTACTCATGTTGTGAAAAGGGATTGCGGTTTTTTATCGATGGCGGAAGGAGCAAGAATGTGAAAATCGAGTGAAAGAAATCTTTATAAACCGGAAAATTGAGATTTCGATTTTTGGTTTGGTTCGCGGAACATCGACTCCAAAGACTATTATTTCTGTAACAATATTAAGCCTTAAAAAGAAAACTTCCATTGTATTTTGCTACTGTAACTCCATTTAGCCAGATAAAATATTTTTTTCTCGTTTCCTTGTCGTGGATACTTTTTGAGCGCATAATAGACATTTGATCGAGAAAACCTTAAATTTGTGGCAATTTTAAAAAAAAAATGTTAGCTAAAACTTTACGAAGAAAATTTTACTACCACTTTTGCAGTTTCCTTACTATACAAATACTATTCTGTTAACTCAGTGTGCAAAGTCGCAATCTTTATAGGGTAATAATTGTCTCATGGGAAATGTTGCATGATGTAGTAATTAAAACGTGGTTATAAAATTTATTCTATGGTGTTTTGAAAACGTCTTCACAAGTGATAAGGGCTAATTTTCTGGCTAATAAATTAAATAGTCAATCTTCAAGCAAGGTTTCTCTTGATTCGTGCATAGTTGAGATTTTTATATGTTGTTTGATAATGTTACGCTTTAAAAAATAACGTAACCTAACTTAATTTAGCGTAAACTGTGAGAATTATAGCAAAAACGCTTCGTGAAACTAAGCCATCGCCCATGCGTAACGTACTCGCGGAATATAGCGGTCGTAACGCAGCGCCGAAGTCAAGCTGGGATGACGTAATCAGTCACTCGGAATCGACTGATAGACGTCCGATCTCTCGGTCTAAATCTTTTTTTAAAAAGCCTCTGATTTCCTGGAATCCCATATAAGAGAACTCGGGAGAGACTGACGTAAGAAGCATAGGAAAGGTATCGGACTATAAGTAAGTCTGCCGTTGAAATAAAACAGTGACTCAGCTTCGAGATAAAAACAGCGCAAATATAACGTTCCTCGTGCTTCCTGTACCTCGCGAGAGTTCCCATGCTCCCGTTGCAACCTAGGCAGATTTTAGTGCGAGGACCGGATCATTGCGGATGCCAGAAAAAATGGAACCAGCCGAAGAGCGGCTTCGGTGGTTAGGTTTCGGCGATTTTTACTACCGTCAAGGGCACGCAGCTTCTCGGAGCCAATGCGTGGGAAAATATGGAAACGCCACCGCTTTTTCGTGGAAAGCGTCTCGTTTTACGAGGATTTTACGTTTTTTGGCATAAACGCTTAGAACATTTTATCTGTATCGATAAAAACAAAGATTGATGAAGATGAAAAATTTCTTAATAGTATATAGTATAACGCAAGATATAGGAAAACTGACGTAAGATGCCTGGTTTAGTGTAAATGCTAGGGTAGCGTCAGCATGGAGCATATGTTGCTGTAAATATGCTCAGTGTAAGAGGTCTGGAGAGATTTTCATGAAATAATTATAGATGAATAAATAATTATATATTATGAGATATCAATATAATGTGAGATAAATTTAATCTTGCAATGGTACATGAAAAGTCATTTTATGCAAACTTTATTTCTACCGATACCGTGATTAAATACATATTATAGTAAAACATCATATTAAAATTGTTTCCTTTTTTAATAAGAAAGAGGTCGAGCCTCTGTTTTAGCTCTTGATGTTGGCGAGTGATAGAAAATGTTGGGGAAGTTTCATAAAAATAAATTATTCTCGTTTCCCTTATTTTTAATATTTTATTAATGAGATAATACCTATCCTAATTCTTATAAAACTTTTAAAAAATTTGCTTTGAATGAATTCTCAATCAAGGTCAATTTTTTATTGAATATTGCAACCTATTGGATCCCGGACTCTTCATCTTCCGCCAAAGTACGCTTAATACTCAATCGTTTGCTAATTTTTTACGTGTGCATGAGAAAATAACATCTCTGTCGTTTAAGAGACCGCATCCATTATTCAATTAATGAGATCCAATATTAGGAGGCCCGACTTCCGTTCGTTAAGATTCTTTCATTAATTACGTGCTTCTGATCCACCGCAGCACTTCGTCGCGGACTTAATGTAGCACGTTTAATCCACCAAATTTCACTTTCACATCGTTATGCCTTACTTTAATCGAGTCTGATTGTCGTTGCTCACGTATTTTGCCGCTCGGGAGGCCGAGCGCCTTACGCGCCTCGGTATGCTTTCCTTCTCTCTTTCTCCCCTTCTCACTCCTCTCTCTTTCTCACTCTCTCCCTGCCTCTCCTCTCTCCCTGTCTCTCCTCTCTCCCCGTCTCTCCTCGTCTCTCCTCTCTCCCTGTCTCTTCTCTCTCCCCGTCTCTCCTCTCTCCTCGTCTCTCCTCTCTCCCTGTCTCGCCTCTATCCCCGTCTCACCTCTCTCCCTGTCTCTCCTCTCTCCCTGTCTCTCCTCTCTCCCTGTCTCTCCCCTCTCCCTCTCTCCTCTCATTCGCTCTAGCTCCCTCACCTCCTGCGACTTTCTATAGGTCGTTGCGATTCCTAGCTGTCACTCGAGAACGTGGGAAGAATTTCAACTTTATATAGCCGTGAACAGCTTCGGAGAAATGGCACCTGCGCTATTTCATTCATGAAGAGGGCCGATGGGCTATTAAAATACTAATGAAATTGGTCATGGAAAGGTGAAAGGATGTAACGGTCATTTCTCATTTGATTTTGCATAAAATTTATACTTATTTCTTGCCCTTATGTATGGAGAGTATATTTTTTGGAACCGAAGTCTTACAGATAGGTAGATGTGAAAAACGAAACTCGGTCGAAACGTTCGTATCGCTTTTTTAAATTGATGTTGTTTGTTAGAGAAACAATTTCTGGCCTTTCTTTACATTATACTTCCAGTCATTTTATACAATACGTAAAATTTTTATGATGTTAATAAGTCTATTTTTATTGATGGTAACATAAAATTTACTTCCCGTGAAAAGATGCTATTTATTTATGACGATATGACGTTTTCTCTGGCGATTCAGAAGGGAAAATAATTACTCCCGGTAGTTGCTCACAAGAGAAAGAAAGGATTGTGTCGTCGGATAGGATTTATGTGCAAAACAGAAATGCTTCAAAGGTGCGAAATTCAGTTCTAATTAAATATTGTCCGATTTGTTTAAGAATAAAATGATACAATATTCGCTGTTATTAAAAGAATGAACCATCACACCGTATCGCTCGATTGGTCATCCTTACGATGGCTGAGAATAAACTAGTGCGGTGGACATATATATCTCAACAACCTCACATTAGCAGTCGCTGTCCCTCCCTTTTTCAGTGGTATCCTTTCACTTCTCTCTTCCTCTCGCTCCCCAATCGCTCCTTCTCACTCCCCGCGACTCCTTATTCTCTCTCTATCTCTCAGGTCGTTTGGACCAGAGGTAACGACTGGCCAACGCGCTTGCGGGACTCTCGTACCCTAGAAGGACAGCTTGGAGGGCTGGAGCTTTAAAAAGCATTCCATCTATCTTCTCTCTCTCTTTCCCTCACATTCCTTTTCCTACTCTCTCTCTCTCTCTCTCACACACACTCAACTCTTCCAAATGACACAACGCTGATCCACTTGTCTTCCATTTTCGTCGTCTAGGAAAAATGTCTCTGAGACGACTTGACACTCACGTAGATGTCGTTTAAAGATCTGATTATTCGTGGGCGCCTGTATCTTTTTTCTGTCATTCGTGTGGTAGACGCTGTGCAGTGTGGGTACACACATTCTCTTGTGTCGTTTGTTTTACTTGTTTTTTATTTTATGGTTGTGTGCCCTTCGTAGGGTTTTGTTTTGACGGTTTTTGGGGAGGGCGCTTGTGCCATGACACGTTGGACCCTTCGGGTGTCCGTTTTTATGATAGGCTGTGTTTTTTTTATGTGAAGGCATCGCGAACGGATAATCGAAGAAGACATCAACGCCTGAATGGAGCATTCCTCTATATTAGGCCTAGCCTGATGCATTAAGTGAGGAATAGGTTTTTTTCTTTATGTTCTGGTCGTCAACTTGTTGGACAAGACGGAGATGAGGTTGCTTGAGTTATTTGATTTTGATGTGGAGACATTTGGCAGTTGCCTAATCACCAAGGTTGTTTAATATGAAGGGATAGGAAGTAGAAACCGTTAGTTTGCGAGATTGGACCTTTTTAATAAAACATTTTCATTTGCGTTGCGAATAATTAAAAAAAATCGCGCATATTCTTATTTAATTTACATGATCGCTCTGCGTAGAATTCCCGTAATTAGGACTAACAACTAAACTAGGTGCTTTTCTATCACTTTAGCGTGTATGTTAGTTAAATTATGTTAATGCGAATTATGTTTAATTAGTGCAGGAAAAATACTGAAATGAGGATTATTTTCATTTTAATTACATTCATCATGTAGTTTACCGTATAGCCAGTACGTTTAATAGTAATTTACATTGATTTCATAAAACAATGTCCTAAATTAATTTTCAAATAATAATTCGAACTAAGCATAGGTATTCTCGAAATGATTAACGTTGAAGCTAATATCATACCACTGTAAACAACTATATCACAATTTGCGATATTGCTGTCAATCACAAGTAAGCTATCTTTAGCTAGTTATATATCATTGCTAACAACACTTATAGAAACATAATGTTTATAAAGTTTTATATACAGCTCTTGCTTGCCTCTTTGTTAAAATAGTTATTGAATACCATTTGTATGAGTGCTCACCTGTACCTCTCTAAGCTGAAGTAATCTTCTTCCGCGCTATTTCTTTTCGCCTTCATTTGCATAAATACGGTTTTTATTGATGTGGATTTTAATAAAGTGGCAAACACTTGTTTGCAAAAAATATTTCCATATTTTCATGTCTTCCGCAATTGACCCATGAGTTATTTATAGATGATATTATCCCTCGCTTTTTCCTTCTCCCGGTTCATAAGGCCTCGTATCCGCATCCATGTCTATCGGAGGGAATATTATTACGCGCTCTTTTGTTCTGTTTACGGCATTTCGGTTCGCGCAAGTAAAATGCTATTCGATGGCATTCCTTTGAGAAACTCGATTTTCACGTTCGACGGCATGAGCGTACATTTCGCTTCCTTTAGTGGCTCGTGACGCGCCAATCCGTTTTGCGCTCCAAGTTTCCCGCTGTTCGCTTGTCGACACCGCCTTTTCTTATTTCTGCGACGATTAGAAGATTAAATTGGATTTATTTATCGATTTAATAGCTTGTACATTTTTAAAATACATTGCATCGGCGGAAGAAGTATTCAAACTTATTAAGTTAAAAATTCCTCAGTTTTTCGTTAGCTTTCCTAGAGTTACTGAAATGAATTTCGCTTTTAATTTTATATGGAGTGGCTGAAAAACTTCCGGAAGCTCTAGGTGTTGTTAACTTTTAACATTTATATTTTTCTTGCACTCGTGAGTTAAATTAATTCTTCAATAAAACGAAATGCTTGCCATACTGCCTTTCAAGAGTGTGCTTCCGACTGTTTGAATTTCAGCCCCTTTATCGTTGTAATCTTACTATTTCGAACCTAATCAGATAAAGCATTCAGAAGATTCTTGGTTTAGGATTTATGAGGGAGAGGATAGGGTGCGGACGTGTTCAAAGGCGGAAGTTCAAACAATGGCGTAAAGCTCTATTCCACGATTCGCGAACGAGCGTGAAAAAGAGCACGGCTGCCGTTACGAAACCTTCTATTCTCTCTCTTTCTCTCGAAGGGATCAGACTTCACGGACGCCATTCTCCTGCTCGTAAATCTTTTCCCTATTTCTAACGTTTGCGTCTTCCGTGATGGGATGTAAATAGTTTGCAACTATTCTTTTGCCGGTATCAAGTGCATTTCGTTTCAGTCATTCTTTCTTACAATGGAACTCGAGAATAAAAACAGCAATATTTCATGTTTCGTAGGAATATTTCATCACATGCAATAGCCTAAACATCGATTGAATAAATTTTCTTTCAGATTTCGGTCTGTAGGGAACATGGCAGCAGTAACCACGCTCTCTACGCAGCGCAAACAGAAATTCTCCTTCGGCATTAAGGCACCTACATTAAGAAGTTCTTACAGTATCAGAAAGGGCTCTGCCAAATGGCTTTTTGCGTAAAATATATAAATAAAGACTATTTGCATCCTGCTTCCACCCTACCTAAATGAAATTATTTCTCGGAATACGCCATGGATAGATGAAACTAAATAAATTGTAAGAACCAAGATAAATTTCCTTTTTTCGTAAAGCGAACACATTTTAAATAGGAACCGGATCGGAATAAAGAAGAGCTCATGAAAATAGCAAAATAGCACTAGTATGTCGTTGAGAATCTCCTGTCCGGAGATAACGAGAAGAGGGCGACATGGCGTGATGTCGGATCAATGGAGTTATGTGGAGAGCGAAGGCGTTATTGGCATAGGTCAAGACGCCGATGTCAACAGTCTCCGTGCGAAGGCGTAGATTAGTGGAATGGGTTTGACGAAGGTGTCGACTCGTTATCCTTGGTTTGTTCTCGCACTTGGAAGGCCCGCCGTATCGCTTTCCTGTATTCGAGGTTCTCTTTTGAATGTTTCCCGTTTATTCATATATCTCACCGTTATTATCATCGGGTTTTAAGGAAATTTGTATTTCAGAGAAATGCTGAATAATGGGAAATAAAAATAAGGTTACGGTCTTGGTCCACTATTAAAAATAACCAAAAATGTTCTCATTCATTTATTTATGTATTATGTTGTATAACTTTAGTAAAGCGGTCGATTTTCTCGCAAGCAAACGAGCTGAAACGTAAAAAAAATCCCTTTATTATATTCTTAGAATAATTTAACTATAGAATTAAAATGTTATGCATTTATAAATATAACATTTTTGCATACGTGTACACGTATTATTGACTCAAATAGTTTTATAAGACTAATTCGCCAACAAATATATGCGGGAATATCTGTGAAATCCGACGAGCAATCCGTAATAATCACATCTACATTCACTCGTAATCCTGAAAAATCATTGTGGTAGTATGTGCATGCTGGATTAACACAAGGGAGCTCGTCACTTTTAGAATCCAGCACATTGACTCTTGACAAATTTCGGTGAAACATCTAGAAACGAATTAAACGCGAAATTATTCGTCAGTTTTATTTCGCGTCAATCAATTGAAATAAAATGGATCTTATGATGTGAATTTTCCATTTATAAAATATTTTTATCCTAAAATAAACTCTCTGTAGACGGGTTCGCATCTTTTTAATAACTTTTATGGATTATTTCGTTATAAAAGTCATTTATAAAAAAGTTTTTTATAACCATTACTTGATATTTTGTGTAACTCATACGCCAGTTATTTTGATATGCTTTGCATACGTGACAAATTAAATGAAGTGATTCACAGCAAATGTTCTGGTGAAAATTTTATTTAAATTACGAAAAAGTACCGCTTTGTATGTATGTATGCTATTGTGAACACTTTTAACGGCAGATGCCTTAGCAAAAAAAACGGGTATCAGAAAAGTTGTAGCAATGAAATTGATTGTTTCGTAGCTACGTCCAGCGTCTCTATTTCTTCTGAAATCAGAGGTTCCTTCTGTATTCATTCTGCTGCACATTTCATAAGACGACCTGGATTTTTTTATCTACGGGTCGTTGCAAAATATTAACGAACCTGTCTCTTTGGAGAGACGTATTCGCGGTATTCCCTTCTCTTGCGACATCGGTTAGAGACCCTTCCGCTTTCCTTATGCCTCCCACACCGTCACTCGTTTTGCTTCTTGCACTCGCCCAAATAATCCAGATAAACGAGGCACCTCCCACTCCCTTTGGCGGGACGAAGCACGCATTCATGTTGACGCGAGCGAATGTCTGGTCTTCCAAAAAGTTTGGTGGAGGAGCGGTTGCGATGGGAGGGGGAGGGGTGGAAGGAAGGGGAGGAAGGAAGGGAGGAAGGGGGATGGAGGAGGAGGGGAGGGAGAAAAAGGAAGGACATCTTGCAATTTTATAGAAATCCCGTTCTGAAACTGGTTCCTCGACCGTTTGCACAAAGGAAGAGCATCCGCTTCGTGGAGATATTTTTTCTCTCTTTTCAACCGTCCGATCGATTTTTCCGCGTCTACCTTTGCGCGGCGAGATGACTTCTGACTCGGCGGACCCGCAATTTAAGCGAGCGATGGAGGGCGAGAGAGAGGGCTCGACCAAGGAATGGATAACCGTTGGGATTCTGTCGTATCGACTGCGTAAGCTGAAATTACTTCGGCCGTTGTTGAAGATCTGAATCGCGGTCTTTTACTTTCTCCGTACGTAATAATATTGTTTTCATGAAAAAAGTCGATTTCGAGATTTCAACGGAAATACACGTTTTGGGGTCCCCTGAACACGTTTTGACCATTTGCTCGATGATGTCTGTGAGTTGTGTGATACGAATTCTCTGGTTGCTCTTAACTCAAAAACTATTAATTAGGTCAACGCGAAATTTTATATTTTACATTTTTGGTAAAATAACAAGAGTTGATTAGTTTTTGGTATATATCGGTCTACCGGAAGTGGGTGTTTACTCTTGTCACATCAGTTTTTTTTAATATTTGATTAATGTAAAAAGGTAATAAATGTTGTAGAAAATTTAATTCTCTACAACCGTTGTTTGAAACATCTTCCCATATAATGCATTGTTTAAGAGATATTTTAAAAATTATGTTTTTTAGCTGCCACCACCACGCCACCTACCGGCGACTATTGTAAACACTTCACGCTTCGTTACGTCTTACAAATTAGTAACGCTCTTTTTAATTTTCTTAATTTTTGGAGCTTCGTGGCTATATCCAACATCAGAAAGCTGCGGTATGAGTTTATTTCTGTTCTTTGTAAAGTCTAAATTTTGCTGCAGTTCATTAAAGTATTTATTATAATTTAACCTATTTGGAATTTTTAGAAATATTACAGGTATGAGAAAGTCATGTGGTGACCACATCAGATTTTTAGAAATATTACAAGTATGGAGAAAGTCATATGGTGGCCACGTCATTTTCTGTAGTATTTTGGCGGTAGACTGTCCTTATGCCACGCATTTTTGCTGTGCTATTAATTGCTAAGAGGAACAAACTTTAAGTTTAAAGAGACGTAGACAAACTTTAACGTTCTCAACGGCGTCAGGGTTAGGAGTCGATATGACGTAGACGGAGTCTAATATTTTGGGTCGGCCTTGGTGTAGAATTACAGCGTGAGTGATTCTCAAAACTCGAGGTCACGGGTGCGATTCCGGCCAAGGACAAGGCGATCTTAAGTTACAAAAATGTTATCCTTCAAAAAATTGCTGCTGGTGAGGGTGTCAAATTAAGGTTTTTAAGTGTTGAGAACTAAAAATGAGTATGTCGCGGACAGAACGTTCCATTCTCTGCCTTATGTAAGGTTTTGATGTTCTGATGCACATTTCATCAGCTCAATTACCCTTAACATTTTTTATTTAGTGGAACTATATAAGGTTAAAATATTAAACATTAAAATAATATAATTATAATTTAGTATAACTATCGTTCATTATAGTATAATTAAATTTAAAATAATAATTTCTCTATGTAGTCAATAAATTTAATAATCTTTGAGTAGTAGCATAGAATATAAAAACTAGAAATTCACTTAATTGTCATGCTAAAGGAGTTCATAAACTTCAACAATTCATTCCCAAAGCCTTTGTTCCTGAATTTCATTTCTAATGTTATTTTTGTCATGATTTACAATTAGCTTCAGAAATATCTTTCACTTGAACTAATTTTCAATAGAAATGGAACTTTTAGAGACAAAAATAAACTTGATGCATGGATAAAAAGAAAAGGATAAATGAAACAATATTTATAACCAAAATAAAATAATAACTTTTACGTACAAAAGTTTTTTACTAACAGAAAAACTACCTAGGTTTCTAGATTCAGCGTCATAAACAGGCGTTAATAAAATAAAATCTCTGGTGCGTAAAAATTATTCTTCTCTTTCTTTTGCTCAATTATAGAATAGCACCAAGGCCAAGGCTGTCGAATATATTATTGATATCATTTGATAAACCGCCATAGGAAGCTTAAATTCACTATTATACTTTATAATCTGCCTCCTCATGCGAATGCGATGAAAAGGGCTCCGCTCGTCTCCATAGAGACGCCAACAAAGGCCTCTCTCCGCATTGTCACGCATCGCAATGATCACCATTTTATGTTTTGTGGAATATATGAGTGGATGAGATTTTGTAGAATAATGAGAGGAAGTTGGGCGTGGGATATCTGTAATGCGAAACTGCCGCGAGATGTGGCTGCAGGTGAGAGGGTGGGGGGGGGCTGAGAATGGGGAGGCGTGCGGTCGTCTTTCCGAAACGCCCAGCCTTCTCTCGGCTTAGATAGGTGGCCTCAAAGCGTGTCTGCGCCTTCTTAATATCCAGTTTCCGCTTCCATTTCCCTCACGATATCCCCTTCCTTCTCGCCTTCCGTTTTTCTCTCTCTCCTCGCCTCCTCTCCCTCTCCTCTTCCCCTTCCTCCTACCCTCCCTCTCCTCCTTCTCCTCGTGCGCCCTCTCGGCCGTGGCAGTGACATTTAACACCTCTGTTACTCTCGCGTCGATTAATTTTTCGTTTTTAAGCGTATAATTGCTCAGTCGTTATTCGCTCCACGCGTGATGATGATTCGAGATTTTCAGTCACGTAGTTTTGATGTCGTATTTCGCACGAGGACACCGCCTTGAAAACTGGATTACCAAACACCTCATCCTGGCTTAAAAATTACCATTGGATGGTTTTTAGTTAAATTCACCATCAAGACACCCGCGCTTAATGGAACTTAACTAAATACCCGTTTTAACTGGCTGCTAGGGTGAAATTAAATTACATATACGCGTTTATTTCAGTTGATTAGCGTATTAACACAGAAACATGTAAATATGAATGCTTGACCACCACATTCTCGCGTTCAGCTTCGTGTATTTGTATATTATATTTCTCTCGTTTTGCGGACGTACTTATGTTTATGTTGCTGGCAGTGGTTCAGCATGAGTATTTTATCAAGAAACGAAGTTGATGAGTTAATGTTAGTAATAGTCGCACATTTTTTGGCTAAAAAAATAAGGGAATAAAATTTATTTTGTTAATTCATTTGTGGTTCCAACAAAGCGGAGCCTTATTGTAGATAAGTGAAAAAGTGGTGAGTTATAAATTATAGGCGCTCTAATAATAATTAAATTATCGAATATTAGAGTAAGTGCCCGTCGAAAATGACGGGACACGAATTTAAATGTTCTCGCGTTAAATCATACTGTATTCTTATTTACGTCTGTTAGGATTGAGACAACAAATAAGCTCAAGTTTTGGCAACAACATGGTTGCGAAGGTAGCAAACAGTTTAAAAAATTTCTCCCCCTAGCCCTACATCACCCTCTCTCTCCCTCCCTCTCTCTTCCTTTCTCTCCCTCCTTCATTCCCCTTTCTTTCTTCCCTCTTTCCCTCCACGTCCCTCCTTATCTGTTCCTTCCCTCTGTTCCTCCTTCCTCCCTTTAAGGGTTAAATGTAAGAAGGGACTATAAATATAGTATCAATTTAAGTCGTTAGTCTATCTGTCTGTCCCTCCCTCCCTTTCCCTCCATGCCTCTCTCTCGCCCTCCCTCTTCCTCTCTCTCTGCCTCCCTTTCCTCCCATCTCCTCTTTTTCCTCTCTCCTTCCCTCCTCTCCCCGTACATTGCTCTCCTTTTTCTCCGTCTTCCTCTTTATTTCTTTCCTCCTGTCCTTTTCCCGCTTCCTCCCTATCTCCCTCGCCACGTCACCTCCCCATTTCTCTAATTCTATATAATCGTTTAGATACGCTAAAGAATCCATACTAAATTCCAGTTTCATTAGAATTGCGTATTTTCGCGAAAAGTTCAACAATGAAGGTTGCATATTCCATTTGGGAAGGTTTGACTTTGTAGAAAGATTCCATAATATAAATAAAAACGAATTTCCACTATATAAATTTATTTCGACCGGTTTAGCCTGTTACAGCATCATTAGGTGATCACCTGATGATGCTGTTTCATCGCGTCATTGATCGAAATAATGAGGCTATTTTAGAATCGTCTGTTGCAGCCGCGAGCAAATTACAGCCTGTGATTTTTCTTAAATACGCTCCAACGCCCAATTATCCGTCATGTCGCCGGAATAAACAAATGTCCGGAAATCGACCGTTAAACATCAGGTCTCTTGCGGTAGCATTAAGGCGATCGCTGGACCGTAGCGGTCGGAGAGTAGCAGGCACATCGCCGTCATTACGAGTGGTTTTCGATTGCCGGAGAACTAAAACCTGCTCACCCATTCCTCAAGTCGTTATCATTTTCTCGTAGCTGACACAGATTCGGTCTGGAATAACGGTTTTAACACGCAATTAGGCACAACCGCCATTTCAGTCGGAACTGTAACTGGTATTTGTTATGCAATTCTTAGGTCTTTAGTCTTACATTTCAAAAATAAATTAACTACTTTATCGGATGGAGTCCCTTGTCGTTGTGACCAAATAATATTGCGCCATTACGGTAATTTAAGTGATTATTTGTGTGTTATGTGAACATGCATATAAGTTTGTGGTATAAAGGATGAGATTAGCTGTGAGAAATTATTTAAAAAATATGGCGTTTATATTGGTAGATGAACAATAGTAACAATAAAAATAAGCTATAAAATATTGGTATTAAATACTCATGTTATATTATTTACATTATCATGATCAGAAATTAATTCCTTTTTCGATGTAACTACTCTACCGTCTTATTCATTTCTACATACTTTCCTCAGCTGCTTCTCTCAATGCTTGTTCCTCATTATAAATCATGAAAAACGAAGAACAACGTATTGATCCACATATATCAGTTTTTAATTTCGACCGATTTCGTTACAAAGTAACATCCTCAGGTCTTGATCCTTATAACTATTTCTTTCTTTTCGGCTTCTTTTCTTCCAATTTTCCCTCCATCACATTAGTTATGTATTTGTTACATCCGAACAAGTTCTATATCCGCTTTTCTTGCCTTGTTATCACAAATTCTATTATATAGAGTCCATTGTTTATTTCATCCGATCATTTTATCCCCTCTGTCCCCATCTTCCTTTCAACATTCGTCTCCGGATGCACATTTTGATGGCTTCTGGTCTTAGCATATCTTTTTTCAGTAAGTTATACATTTCACATCTATAAAAAGTAATATGTACTTCAATTAATGTTCATGATACCTCTTTAGTTTATGGGTTAATTTTATTATATTTTATATTGGAACAATTATGAAGGGGGGAGAAATATAGTTTGAGCGATCAGGGCTCTTAAAAATTGTATAAAAAGAAATTTAGCGGTTATAAGTTGATATTTTGCTTTCTATTGTTAACAATTAACGATAATACATCAACTCGCCAAACGAAAGGTATAATTAACTACTATGAAAAGTTGTTTTCCTTGATTGGAACATAGAAAATACTTGCGAGGAATAATAATAGATGAAAGACGAAATGAAAGTCTGCAGGATTGATATCCTTTTATTAAAGCTCAAAAAAACAATCCAAAAATGCGTTATTTTCATCTACTGAAAAAAATACAATTATTGCGTAACATTACAAATAACCTCACAGATTTCATTAACGAAAAATTAAGACTACTCACATGAACTCAAGAGTGAACCACTTTATCCTTGGAGCAGATTTCGAAATCTTTCAGAATCCCTACTTTGGCTGTTTCCATCTTTACGAACCTGAAATGGATGTGAAAGTCGTATATATAGAGTACCTTGAAGAAAATTCCGTGACTATCGCTTCTATGGAGACTTCCGATCTTCATAAGCAATTCGATGCCTCGCAATCTCTAATGAAGCGTGTTTAGAAGTGGAGACGGAAGGCGGCGAAAAGGCGTTCGAAGGACTAGAGAAAGGGTTTTTTATGATCTGAGAAGGGAGTGGTAAACTCAATCTATTGGGAAGCCGTTCGAAAGAATATTACTCGATTATAAAGGCTCTCTCCTTTCCCTCCCACTCCTCCCTCGCTCCCACTCTCACGTCATTTCCTCCGCTCTGTGACTTTATAGAAAATTTCCTTCCTTCGTTTCCCCTTCGGGGGCGTGGTCAAGGCCAAGCCGAAATTTTGAACTTCCGTTTCATGAAGGGTCTCGCAATCGGAAATTGTAAGTGGCCGTCACGTTCCGACGCGGATCCGTTGGCTTTAGTCATCGAGCGATGGACCAGAAGCGAGCGACCAAGGTCGCCTGCAAAAAAGAACAGCCAAAGGAGGGATTTTCATTTGTTTCAGTCCATTCTCAGCAATAGCGGCTCGAATTATCCTCTGGGAAAAGATCGTAACTTTCAGATTTTTATTGCCGCTACTGGAATTTGATGCGCTATAAATTACGTTTTCACGGTCGTTTATCGCTACTAAAATGAGAACATGTCTCAAAGGTATTGTCTACCCTATAATTATGAAAGTAACTACCTTACCCTCGTGTTTAATATTTAAATACCTTTCTCTGCTTTAGTTTAAAAAGTAAATTAGCACATTGTGAATTTGATTTCCACAATGACTCGAGAATAATTGCGATTTTTACTTTCCTTACGAGGGTGTAATTAAAAAAATCGCCTAGAATTATAGCAGTTTCAGGAATTATTATTTGAGCGTTAATTGGTTATTTGTCCTAGATAATTGCTTGACACAGGAAGTTTCTGGTTAAGGGAAATGCTACTATGAATATTTTTCAAGATAATTGCTTTTAAGAATATCAATTCTCGTTCACCTGCATTTTTCGTCATTTTTTTTCGTTGACCGTGAATGGTGTATTTTGTATTTATATATAATTTGATTCGGTGCATTAAAAAAGTTTAGAAGCAGCCAAAAGAGTATCAGGAAAACTCATTTTAATATAATACATTCGCATACTAATTTTATAAAAAGTAAAGGCACATAAAATTGACGAATCAATCAGAATGTGGCATTGAAGCATTTTAGGTTTGGTGATATCTTTTGTAGCTGGTTTTATTTGATGTATGCGTTCAAATTTTGAGTTTTCTAAACTCCAGCAATCTCATCTAGCTCTCAAAGTGTTTAACTATGTTTTGATATTTATATTTCCTTAAACAAGTTATAGTGTTTTTTGCTCAATAAGTAATTTTTATAAAAATTGTTGACTGTTATATTTTAAATCAGGTTATGCTGTTCTTGAATAATCTTGAAAGCCTTGTCGACGAGATGCTTAGAAAAATCGCCCGACCGTATGGTTCAGTTTAGCATTTTATTGTGTTTAATCATTTAAATGGGTTATATTTACTCAATACAATGAGATCGCCTCGAAAATAAGTTCGTTTCGTTATTTGGAGAATCGCGGTCAAAGTTTTTATTAGCTGAAATGTAGTCTTCATATATTAATATGTTATGCTTGTTATTTGCTATTATTATTCTTTTTTATTCGATATATGAATAAGTAAACTAACTGTTTACTAACTGTAACTAACAGCTTTAAATATTCTTGATGACAGTATTTTCAACAATATTGATATCGTAACTTCATATTCTGATTTCCATTGGACTCAAACTTGAAAAATATTTTTTTGTAAATGTTTTATTTTCTAATTTCTAGAGATGAATGATTAACAATCGATAATGTAAGAGATAATATCATAGCAAACCGCTATACAAGACTTGAGATAATTCAACGTGACACGGGTAGGAGGAATCTTAGCATGGTTTTTGTACGTAAAATGTTGGAGAGATCGATAATATAGGCTTTTGAGTTTTCTTTCCCTGAGTGTGCCGCGCATGTGTGCTTGCGTGCTACGCTTCGCGTTTTTCGACACGAAATGGAATGGAAATGTGGAGAACGAGCGCTCAATTGCACTCACTACCCGGAAGACTCTGCACCAGTTAGTGATACAACCGTGCAGAGGCGCATCGATGAAATGGCAGATGATGTCGAGAAACAGCTAAAAAACTTGCAAACAAAACAATTTTTCTTGCAGTTAGACGAGTCCACAATTATGGATAACACTGCTTTGCTTATGGTATCTGTAAAATATTTCGATGATAATTTTTCATTGCGAGAAGATATGTTGTTTACAGAAAAACTTATAACCGACACGAAAGGGGGATAAATGTTTTAACCCTAAAGGCATATTTTGAAAAATAAGATATTCCACTGACAAACCTTATTGCCTGCGCAACTGAAAGAGCTATGGTAGATCGCTATCGAGGATTAATTGCATTAAAAAAAAGAAGTACCCAAAGTTTTCAGCATTCATTGTATAATTCACCGACAACATCTTGTTGCCGAAAGTAAGCCCAAGCTTACATGCTTCACTTAAAATTGTGATCAATGCAATAAATACGATTAAATCCAACTCCACGAATGATCGAACTTTTCACCAGCTATGTCAAGATAATGATGAGCAGTTTGTTTGCTTGTTGATATATACCGAAGTTCTTTGGCTCTCGAAAGTGAATTGTTTGACATGTTTTGTGGAGTTATACGATAGCCTGTTGCTATTTAATGCTTAATGAAAACAAAATTGACATCTGTAATGATTTAAAATCGGCGAAAAAGGATGCTTTTTACTTGGCTGGAATATTTAAAAAATTCAATGAAGTCAACTTAAGACTTCAAGGAAAGCAAGTGACACTCATTGACTGCAAAAACGTTATTTTGGCATTCATTGACAAATTGGATTTATTCAAACAAAACATCCTGCAAAAAGAATTTTTCCATTTTCCGGAACTATGCTCCATCAAATATGATCTTACAGTTGAATACATATACAAGTTTGCAGATCACCTTTATGCCCTTAGAATTGATATGATGACTCGTTTTCGCAATGTAATAGACTTGAAAGTGGACGCATGGGTGGTGACTCCATTCTTCACAAATGTATGTGATGTGGATGTTGAATACCAAGAGGAGAATACAGAATTGCTTCATGATGAGGAGTGTAAAGCCAGTTTCAACCAAGGTGGATATGTGCAACTTGGGCAGAACAAGAAAATGCCCTATCTGTATCCACGCTTGTGGAAGAAAATATCGTTGTCTTGTTAGCTTTCCCAACCTCCTATCTAGTCGAGAAGGGATTCAGTATAGCCGGCAATCTCCTTTCCAAAAAAAGGAATCGCTTACAAGTAACAGAAAGAGATCTTCGAATGACCCTTACAGACTTGAAGTTTGACATTGATTCCCTGGTTTGTAGGCACCAAGCACAAAGTACGCATTGAAACGTCTGTCAAATGTTTATTTTAATATTTGTTTTGGGATTAATAAACATGGTTAAATTTGATGTCTTTTAAAAAATTTATTTTATAAAAATTTTTATTGTTATGTTGATACGGAAAGTGGGCGGTGAACTTATTTCAAATGGCAAAATACAGCAAAAGTGAGCGGCGAATCAAAAACGGTTGAAGACCACTGAGCTAAACGGTTACGTAATCCGCTTTACGTAGATATTGTGAAAACAGACCAATGATTTTCATTAAAGAAAATTAGATTACATTTGTTCGCTTTTATTCTTACGTGCTTTAAATATCAGCATTGTGAACTCAAAGGACGCGGTAATAATTGATTCTTAATGTTAACAGTACGCGATCAATTTTCCCAGAAAATGATCCTTTCCGTTGAAGTACACGTGATGGCATCCAAAATAGATAGATAAATATTTGACTTTATTAGGGCGAGGTTGAAGATGGTAAGCCCCCTCTTACAACAAGTCCCGTAGAGTCGTGGTTGTTTATTTTATTGCACATGACCCAGAGTTATTTATAGCTATCAAACAAAACAAAAAATATGCTTATTTATTTTTGTTCCAAAGTCATAAATTTAACGGTATGTCACCATTTTATCGATATATTTTTTCTGAGAAAATTCCAAAAAGAATCGCCTTTCAAAATCTGAAGCTACTTTGATTTGTCTAACCACGAAAAAATGCGAAGATAAACCTTTTTAATGCGATCATGAATATTATAATTAGCATCTATTTTTCTTTTGGCTGAGATTAATGTCAGGGATCGAAAATCTTGCCCCGTGGTAAGGAGGCGAGGGAGAGAGATCACTCTGACAATCCCCTCCGCCTTCCGTTCTCTCGCTTTACTCTCTTTTCCAACGCTATAGCGCGCTCACCCTATAATTCCAGCCTTTCTTTGATGAGAGAGAAAGAGAGGGGAGGAGGATTAAAAAGGAACTCCACGTGTCCCATTGTGCGTTCCCTTTTACGAACGCGTTTTTTGCCCCAATGGTGAATCGGCGCTCGCACAAAAACAAGTGTAGAAAACGACAGCTCTGCCCTTTATTACGGAACAATCTTTGGGCACCGGCGGAGGTGCGCGCTAGGACGAAAGGGAAAGCGTCGTTGGGGGCGTCATCTCGCCCCCGCCCGGCCTCTCATCTCGCCGCTGCGCGTCCTTAGGGGAACCGCGGCTGCCGAGGAATAACCATTCAACTACGCCGTTATATTCTCGGGGAAAGGGAGTGGTGCGTGATTGGGAACGAACGGGACGAGGGAATGCGTGAGATATTTTTTGGGCGGGCTTGGAGCGGGAGAGCGCAATCTCGTCGAGGATAGGTGAGGGAGGGAGGAGGAGGAGAGGGAGGGGGAAGGGGGAGAGGAACGAAGGGGAAGGCGAATTGAGGGTGGTAGGAGGGGGAACACCTGTCGCGTGTGTGCGTGTTTTTGTGCGGAAACGCTGTATTAACCGAGTTTGTTGACCTTTTGTAATTTTCGTTTCTTTTCGTCAAGGGATTATTTTTCTTCCTCTTTGTCCCAGTAGAAGCGATTGGGATTCTTTTATGGAGCGCTTTATATTCATTGCTCAACTCATGAGAATTTTTTCGTATTTAAAATATGGAATCAGTATTTATTAAGGATTTGGTAACACTAGTAGTTTACATCGAACGACTTATTTCGTTAACATTTACAGATGTGTTTATTCAATTACCTTTTATTGCAACAAAAAATACACCGTGTCCTAAATATTTACCTCCGTTAACATTTTTAAAATTTACGTAGATTTATTTGAAATTATAAAGAAAATTAATTCATTCCGTTTTTTTCACCATGACAACTAGATTACAGGTAGATAGCTTAAATTAAAAAATATTAGATTTAGAGTGTCACAAGTTTACTACTTAGAATGAAGTGGAGAATGTAATTTGTTATTTTCTTTTAAGTATATGATCTAAACTTTTGGGAAAAAATGTCAGTTAAATGTTTTGAGAGAAAATAGAAAGCATCTGAATGAATTCTTGTGTTCTCGACGGCTTTCAAGGCCTTACGATGCTCTGTCTATATTTATAGATTCTATTTTGTGCACTCATTTCAATGAAAGTTTTTAAAATTTCAGTCTTAAAGCCATAAAATCTCTTTAAGCATTATATACCGACTGTTTAATTTGTCTCTCGAGTTTGAAGTACAGTTTAATCCTTTAGGACCTGAAGTCCAACATCATGAAAAGTAAATAAACCTTAATCGAAAGCTAAGAGACTGATGCTACTCAGATATTCCATTGCTGTGAAGTGTCATCTAATCCTATACGGGGACAGAATCACGTAGAACTCGTTCGGTGAAAATATGAGGAAAGGTTTTCATACTCTCGCTCTTTCCTGAGGTCATTACCACTTGGAGGTAACGTAGCAGTTTTGTTATTTTGACATTTTTGTCAAATATATATAAGTTCTGAGTTACGAGGTATTTTAATTCTATTGTAAAGGTGTATAGACTTTTTCTGAATTTAATGTACAAAAGTTTCATTAAAATTCACGTAACTTTCCAAAATCATTTCGGGGACTTGTGGTTTCCCATGTTGAGCTATAATGTTACTGTTCAATATCAGGAATATTTAATAATTATAAACCATCTAAACATGCAAGAAAATGTTTATTTATTTATTTAATAAAAGAAGTTGCAAGTTGGTCGGCTGATCAGGTGGCAACGTAGGTAAATAAACAAACAACCGAGGCACTCGGCAATATAGTCACACAGCCTCGTTTGTTATATGTTAATTTAGGACATAAAGAGTTATCAATGTAACTGAGAATACCTTCTCCTGAGAAGTTTCACAAAGTTTCTCGGAGAAAATGTAAAAAGTGACCGAATACAATATCTGAAATTTATGGCGAAGGGAGAAACACTTTGTACTCTCGGATAACCTAATGGTCATGTCTTCTTGAATATGATCGAGATTTCCTGCGAAATGATTGATGGGTGCCATTACTTTCGAGCGTACGTTCGAAGAAAAAGCAGCGCATTTCGTTGCGCGGTTGTTCTTGGAAAGTTAAAATATATGGCGAACGCCATTGATGTGGGTCAGCTAGCGGAGACTTCATATTATGGAATAACGGGCAATGAATGTAGGGAGGCTCAGTCATACCTACCTTCCAAGTGCATGAGCATAAAAAATTGCATTTGCGAGTAATTGTGCTTTATTTAGAATTTGAAAAACAACATTTGTAAGATTCGGCAGTCGTTAAAAATGGATCAATTCTGCCTGATTAATTAATTTCTTTCTCCAGAGATTTTTTCGAATAAAAAACTGGTTGCGGCTAACGGGGTCAACCGTTTAATCGTAAACAAGACGAGCAGAGCAAATCCGAGAGCCGCAGCAGAATCGCCGTTGGTTTCCAACGCTACCCTCAGATTTAGGTCGCAGATTCCGCTCCTCCTTGCTTCGGTACTAGGCGATAACTTACGAGTCCGTACTCAATTGCAGAGGTGGAGATATACCTGAAAAATTACAAGATTTTAATTTAATGATATGTGGCTGCGTACAAGTCGTTTATTCCGCATAGGCACTTTATCGACGGCTAAGTGATTTAAATGGCCGAGAAAAATTCAGGGTATGCTGATTATTCGCCAAATAGCATAAGTACCACAAGAAAGTATTTATGAAAAGCAAAAGTATCTGCCAAATGTAGTGAAGATGTGCGGAGGCATCTTCAATAGATTATAAAAATATTAATGCTACGATGAAGCAATTGTTACAGATGCCATCAAAGCACTACTGTGCAACGTTTATCTAGTAATCGACAGAGTTTAGTTAAATGCAAGAATTAGATTATCATAGACTCCTTTTTGAGGGGATAGAGTTTGAAAGTGATATGAAATTTGTGTTTCTAACGTATGTACCTAACCTTATTTAATAATAAAACCCAAGTAGCGTTTCGAAAAAATATGCTGGAATATTTGATTCGAAAGGGAGCAGTAATACACTGATCGGAGAATCTCAAATATTCACCAGTTGGTAAAATTCACTCTCCTTGATTTGTGTAAACTGAGAATATTTTCGAATATATATTTTTGTCATATGTGGCCGCGACATTTGGTCTATAGCTATCTTTTTATGTCTTACCACCCCAGAATTGAAATAGCTAATTTCCTTTCAACCATAATCCGTATCGTTAAACTTATATTTTCAAATTAATTTTTTAATTGATGAATATTTGTATTAAGTTGAACTTCTAATGAATTGTTTTTATTATGGATATATAAGTTTTAATTTACGATATTTCTTAATATTATTATTTTTGGAGGAATTAAAGAATATTTAGTTATATGTATTTTTGTATTTAACCGCTGGATTTAAATGCCGTATTTATATTTGAACCGGAATAGGGGTACCACAATAACAAATTAAACTCTTTCAGTCATTAAGCATTTGGAAGGAATTGGCTCGACGGATTTCAATTAAATTTTATATGTAAAATTTGCACAACATACCATAATGAAGGGCTACCGCAATATTTCTGCAGACCTGATCGCATGGATTTAACCAAATATAGTATATATATTCTTAATATATAAATAAATAACCAAAATAGCATATTACAAACAGATCGACTTAACAGAGCTACCACAATATCAAGGTTAAATCTTTTCTGTAACTATAAATTTCGAAGGTATTGGCTGAACCGATTCCAAAGAAATGTCGTTTGTAGAATGTCAAAACGAAATTAACATGTTTAGAAGAAATCTAAAAAGCAGGGCTACTACAATATAAGGAAAAATAATTTTCTGATTTCAACGGATATACATTAGTTTATAGTACGATCATACTAGGACGAATTTGATGAAAAGTACTTCTGTACCGGGAAACCCGTGTACATCCCTACTTGTTCACTATTCATAGATGTCAGTGGTAATATGCCATATGGCACACTTAGTATGTTTACTGATAATAAACAGTATTTAAATTTAAAATATTTCCACCAAAGAAAAATGAGTATCAATTGGCTAGTCTTAAACATTTTTATTCCGTATTTTATATGGAATTTCCACATACCTGCTGCTTGAATCGTTACTTATTTTTAAGAATATTAGCTATTAAAATGAAACAATTTGTTTTTTACTAAAAAAATTTCTATATTGAATTTTCCAACTGCAAATAACCTGCTGCCGGCGCGGATCTATGGGTTGCGTGGCTAATGGTGTCCATCAGAATTTTCAGGTTCGTCACACTTATGACCAGCGGATCAACCTTTTTGCCACATAATACAAAATAAAAATATTATAATCAGCGCTGTAACAAGCTATTTTAGCACCCGGGGTAAACTAACAAATATGCACCCCCTCCATAAAAATTCACTAATACTGATATGGATTTAGGATGAACAATTAATAAATAAAAATAAGCTATGAATGATAAAATTTCTTATTATAAATGTACATAATTTAAATACATAATTATAAATATAATTACATACATAGTTACACACGTACACAATTTAAATACAGAAAGTATAAATATTTTAATATTAAAGAGTTATTCTGTGTGGTTTTGATGCAGCAAACTCATCAATAGCATCATCGAAATTTATAGTTTCTGCTATGCGTAATGTCTGGAATAAGTATAGTAGTGAAATCTCCCCTGTGCTTGCGCCCCTTCTTTAGTTACGCCCGGGGCAGATGCTCCCCTTGCCCCGCCCTAGCTACGGCCCTGATTATAAGTAGGACTTAATTTAGAAAAAAATTAGTGTTACACAGTAATGATTTTAATTATCTGATATTCAAATTAAACATTAAATAAATGCTATGTGACATTTGAGAAGGAGAAAAAAATCCTGTACTTGACCAGGAAGCGAACCCGGGTCTCACCACTTACCGGATAGGTGCTTTAAACAAATAAGCTATCAAAGCCAGCATGAGTTTCCCTTCTTGAATTGCGAATATGCAGAATTACGTAATTTCAACACCTTTGGTTCTTGTTAAATGCTATGTGATTTAATAAACTAATAAAAAATAGTAGACAGAGTAGACGGTAAGCATCAATTCGCCACGTGGTTTACGAGAATCTTCGTCATCATTTAAAATATGTGACCGCTTCTCTGTGTTGGGATTTTTCACAATCAATGTATACATTTCTTTCCTCTCTCGCAATAATCTCCTGACTCTCTTAACACTAAATCTCTAGATCACCTGGCCCTGTATCCGCCTCTGACCTTCGGAAATAATCTGATTTTTCCTCGGAAGACCTAGATAAAATTGTTTCGTAAATTTTGATAACTAAAATTTCATTGGAAAATATTTTTAAAACGTCACACAGGCTCAGCAAATTTCATTAGAAGTAAAAATATATTACAGATACCCCCCGTGGTATGTAGTCTAGAGAAGGTCTTTTTCCAATACGTTGTTATCAAATTAGAGGCGAATTTTATACACACGTAGTTTTGTTATGCTTCTTTTCCCATTGCCGAAATTCATTCGAGAACATCTAGCGATATATGATCATAAAACCGACAAAACAACTTCCAACGATGGATTATTTCTTAACCCTAGCAATGCCTAGGCATTTTTTGTTCCGTTCATTACCAAGGTGAGAGCCTGCGAGGCCCACAAATAAAAATGTCCTTTTTGTGTTAAATAATATTCTCTGAATATGCCTTTTCATTTACTTCCAAAGGATAACTAATCAATAAACATGTTTTAGTAATAGTATGCAAATATATAACAAAATATATTCTGATTACAAAATTAAATTGTATCTTTCACTACCCTTCAAAACGTTTTATTTTCTAAAAAATTCACTAATTACACAACAATAACACCAGATAATGAAAATACGTCTCAAGTTTACTCATTTTGATGTCTCTTTTTCATTCTGAATCATCGGAGCACTTACACTTCACATACTCTATATTTTTGAAGCTGTGTTTCCTACGCACATGTTTTTTGCACCATGGACACGTAACAGTTGACTTTCCACACATTTTGTACTTAATTTTCTTAGTTTTAGCCTCTCTTCAGCAGATGTGGCACCTACCACGGCATTCTAGCTGAGCTGGTGTAGGAACTTCTATAGTACATTCCAGTTTACATTCCAGAATACCTTCCATAACAAAGATTATTGACTTATTTAGCCCGTGCAAGTTTCTTCCTTACCTTTCAACGTATGGATTGATAAGTTCAAGGTCCAGATTCAAGAGAAACACTCAGCGGCGGTTTGTAAATTTGTCCTTCCAGTCTGGAAAGTTCAGTAAAAAGATTGTACATATATACATTTATGCCCACGATGTCAATGAGTGTGTATAATACAGACAAGGGCCACCTTCTCGTTCCTCTTTTTGTAATTTCTGCCATTTGGTCGACTATATCTACTCATCCTTTCATTGCATTGTAGCAGAGATTTATTTCGGTGGTTTTCTTAGGATCATCATTGATATTTGTCTCTGTATGCTGGGTTGACAACACCGAAAGAAATCTCTTTGGTATATCTTGCACCACAGTATATATACGCAACCCCCTTTTCTCCCGCACAATATTTTGCACTGTTCTTCGTGAAAATATTGGAGGCTGTGTGATGTAAACTCGTTCAGTTTTTGCGACTTATTTGGCATTGGTGCCATTTGAGTCACTCGCATCACTACCATCATCTAAAACTGGTGCTGTAGAAACAGACATAAGCTCACTTTCAAGTTCAGAATCTGATGTTTCCAGTTGTTCAACACTGTCTTCTTCTTCACTTGCTTCCAAGTCTGATTCATTAAAAATTTCTTTCAATTCCCGCTCAATAGAGTTTTCACGTAGCGAACGTCCTCACAAATAGAAAATGACTCCGAAGTGAGAAGAAACAAAGCCAACAAAGTAAACTGATAATACAACCAATTACAGTGCATCCTGCTGTTAAAATATGATACTAATAAAGTTCAACCCCTTAGAATGACCAACGAGGAGGCCTTTGAGGCCCACTACTATTTATGTGAAAATTAAAAATAAACATAAGTATGATTATTTTTAAATAGTGTTACTGTCAGTTGGTTCTAAGCAATGCATTTGACAATAATTATTTTTTTTCATTACTTACAATTATGAATATGCATTTAATTTTTTTTAAACCAAGCTGTGGGCTTCTGAAGCCCTCCCCCCTTGGTATTACCAGGATTTATGCAATTCATACGACTCATAATATTCATCCAGTAACATCATCGATGAGTCAAAGATTTTTATATTGCTGGAGATTACATGCCGAGTCTATCTCGACAGGTTCATTATGGTGCCTCGTTTTTTCACTTATAGTTATCAAGTCGATGCTTCTATTATATCGGTTGATACATCAGCTTATTTTTATGGTAGACATGCTGCTGTAACCAGAAAATCAGCGCGAAAATTGCAGTCTTCTCCTGGATATATATTGAGCATAAAAGAAATTCATTTTTATCTTAAAATAAACTTTTTAAAAGTATTATTTGGTATTGTTCGTTAATTTACCGGTTTAAATATGTCCAGAAATGTGTACGTGTACTTATTCATTTGTAAATTATGGGTATAACATTTTGAACTTGCAACGCATCTCCAATTAAAAATTAGTTGCTATGGGACAGACGTGTTTATAATTACATAGACTTGAGATATTTCCTTTAACCTTAGCGTCGAATTGCAGCAGGAAGCTCTTAAAATAGTTTGATAGAAGAATGGTGGAAGGGTAAGGACTTGACTTATACTTCGCATAGCTGGTCATTATTTCATTTATCATTAATAAAGAGAGCTCAACCTTATGGAATTTGCTCATTATGAGATGTAATAAAACACCAATGTCACTTCCACACAATTGTTACATCTCATCATTACATTTGTTTCCTCTCTCTCTTCTCTCCTTCTACGCAGTCAAGGAAAGTGGTCGTACGCACTTACGGGTAACGAAAGTGGAATGAAAAAATTAGAGTAAATTGTGTCGCAGAAAGGAAATAATGTGGTTGATGAACAAAAATAAAGATAGGACTTTTGAATTAAACAGACCATTGGTTGAATCAGTTGTCCCTTGTGTGGTTGTTGGTGATTTTTACTTATGGCCATCACGATTTATGACGAGTAGCTGCCAGTTATCCACCAAGTTATATTCAAATCACAATAATCCTATAAATTCACCTCGTGACCCGTTTGCGAGACAATATTACGCGCGGCGGTTGTTATCAGCGCACCGAATTTGGGCACGCTGGAAAAACTTACTTTTTCAAATTGCATATCTTAACTAATTATGCTAAAACTTAAAAAAAAAATAGTCTCAGGTTATTAGGCTTCTTACTAATCATAGCTACAAAATTATATGTGGAAGAAACTGCCACATTAATAGGAACTCATCAAAACGAAGAGAAACTATATTGAATTAAGAGATCCATGTAGTGACGAAAGAAAATCCTCCTGATAACCATAAAAAAATAATAAAAAGGAAGTACTCACACGTCGGTTTATGGAAAATTACTCCACGCCATTTTTTAAAAAAGAAGTACGCTTTGTGTCTTTAATTGCTTGTGCGTTTTGTGCGTGTGTGGGAAAAAGGCTCCCTGGAGAGTGTGTGATTTTGCGTGAGTGTTCGGTCTCTGGCATGGAGTAATTTCCCTTAAATCGGCGTGTATTTCAGTACTTGCTTTTTATTATTTTTATGGTTATTAGGAGGTTTCTCCTTTGTCATTAGTATTAACCATAGGGCTCTGATATTTTCTTTAACAATGCATGTAGTTTTTAACGTGTTTCTCGCTATAAATATTCTGCTGAAGTAACATTTTTATATACCTACCCAAAAGGCATGGTAAAAGTATGTTTCAGCTCTTTATTACTGTTTTTGAGTTTGTATTTTGTAACGGCATAATTATTTCGCAAGTTTTGAATGGAAATTCCATGGCCATTTACTTGGTCATACATCGAAACTAAATCGTGGGGAAAGACAATTGAACGATTGCCTTGAGGCAATCGTGTTTTGTGCGTGACCAAGAAATGAAGTGTATTTCCGCCGTTATTTCAGTTGATTTATTTAACTGCTTACTAGTTTACAAATGCTAGACGTCACACATTGATAAATGATTATATCTTTTTCTAATTGACTATGAGTCCCTTAATTTTTTCAACAAATCAAGCTCAAATGAAACTCAGGATTACTAAATTACAGACTAATTGTGACAAATAACTCATGTAGAAGCAACCTTGAAGATATTTTTGAAAATAAAACTTAAATAGTCAAGTTTTTGTAAACGGCGAAGGCAAGATACCTTAAAATTATGCAATCGTTTCCAGGAAATATTTTCGGTGTGCATGCCAAGTATGTCGCTTATAATTCATGACATAATATTTTCTTTCAACTCGAGTCAAAGCTATTAAACGGTAATAATTTGACGCATTCCGCTTTTTTTTGGAGCAGTAATATTTATGGGTCCATAAAGGTCAAAGAGTTAAGTATGACACCGTGGTACACGAGTTTTCCTCTCGCATGCTGTTAATGTTCCTGATCGCGAATCGTGAGAGAACTAGTTGTCGAAAGAAGGGGACCATTGGCCTAATTCTCCGCCTCCTCCCACAGAGTCTGAGTCTTCCGGTGTCTCATGGAACGTGAAACGCGTGTACAAACCTAGGATAACAGGAGACCAAGGTGGGACACATTCCCTATAAAGGATATGGCGTAGGCGCAGAATGAAAAAAAAATGGTTGCGGAGAATTTTGAATTGACAAGCCCTCCCTCAAAATGTATAGTGTTTCTGTTTTCGTTTATGGGTCTGTGGTCATTTATCGTCTGGTTTGATGAATATAAGGGTTAAGTAATGGATACTTACGGCGGAGAGACAAACTCGAGGTCTAATTATTTTATGACCCGACAGATATATTGTTTCGAATTGCTGCAACTAAATAATCCTAATAATAATTACGCGATATTGAATGTTGATGACATAGGATGAAATCGCATGCATTCATATTTCAAACGACGTCAAATAACTTGAGGACGGCTGCATTAAGTCTTTCAGTGACACCATATGAAGTTTTTGACCATCCGCCGTGTAAAACAAAGGCCCGAGTTCGATCCCACTGGATTATCGTTTTTTCATTGATTAATATGTAATCGGCAGTAATATAATGTGTAGAACTTTTAGTGCTTTTCGTCATTGCTGAAAAACACTATTATCTTCGTGATGTCCGTCCGTCCGTACGCATATATCAGGGAATAATTGGCTCAACTGACCTCAACCAAATTTGGTACATAGAATACGCACATAAATTAATGACCAAAATGGCATATTTGGAAATTCGAAATTTTTTTCTTAGGTAGGATTTTGGACAAAACCGACTAGAAAAAACGAAAATCTTCAAAAAGTGCAACAATGCGGCCGCTAAAAATTCGCAATTGTTTAAACAAATTTTCATGGTTTATGTATTTCCGCA
The DNA here is from genome assembly GCA_028673005.1 of Tanypteryx hageni. Classification (NCBI taxonomy): domain Eukaryota; kingdom Metazoa; phylum Arthropoda; class Insecta; order Odonata; family Petaluridae; genus Tanypteryx; species Tanypteryx hageni. Next base: position 79,385,253 of record CM054118.1, on the reverse strand, counting down.
TGTGCTACGGAGTTGAAATTTTTTTTAAAAGTAGAATTCTTAAAAAAACGAAATAAGGATTATACAAATTTTGATATTTTAATTTGTTTGGCTGTTAAAAATTCTTAAAGTTTAAACAATTTGATAACTGTTTAGGTACTACGGGATGAGCTAGGAAGCTGAAATTTTCAAATTATTTACAGAGTAGTGAATTTGCACAAATAAACAATTCAATTTTACCATATATGAAATGTGGCGGCCGTTAAAAATTATTTAAATTTAAACAATTAGAAAAATATTATTATACTTCTAGAAATGCTACAACTTAAAAATTTGGCTAAAATATGTAGCATTAGTACCCCATAATGGAGAAAGTATAAAATTGCAACATTTGGGAATTTTTTTAATCTATTATTTTTACGTGGGAAAATCAAAAATCGCTGCGACGTTGAAATCTTTAGAATTAAAAGAATATTTGTAATGATAAAATGTCTGTATGAAAAATGAATGTTTTTTTCAAGGTGAGATGAAATGCTTGCAGTATGCAAGCACCAACTACTAGTATTATCATATTTTAACCGAATCACCTAAACAGGGTTGCCACAATTACAAATTAAACTCTTTCGGTAATTAAGCATTTGGAAGGAATTGGCTGGACGTATTTCAACTAAATTTTGTATATAACATTTGTACAACATGCCATAATGAAATCATTATGTTTAATGCGAAGCTAAAGTGCAGGGCTACCACAATAAAAAGTAAAATAATATTTCTTTTACACCTATTTCTATAGACCTGACAGCATGAATTTTAACCAAATATGGTGTATGTAATCTTCATATATAATTAAATAACCAAAATAGCATGGTAGTACTAAAGGAGGTAGATCGTTGCGCATCTCAGGCGAGCGTCGCTTCGAGCGTGTGACGTCGCATGGCATTTATATTGCGCTTGCCGCCTATGATTTACCATTGACTGTGGTCGCTGGTTTGGAAATTTTTATCTTTTCTCTTGAACTGTGGCTTTCTCAGTGAAATGACGTCTTGTGCGGTATTTGGTTGTAACAACAGTTACAAAAAGTGTAATGGTAGGGTGAGATTTTTTCGATTTCCCCAAGAAAAGTCCATTCAAGAAACATGGATTCGAGCATGCCGGAGAAGAGACAACATAAACGTGAAAACGGGTAAGAGCAGGTATTCTTTGGTTTAAATATGCTACTTATTAATTTAATCTATATCTATTTATTTAATTATTGCTGGTGAATTGAACTTCAGTGATCTGGTTGTAGTGAAACTAGTGATGTCGATATAAATAGTGAAAGCGTCAATATTATGAAATTTATTCATTCCGTATGATGTTAACTATTGTTTAATCGAATTATACAGTGTCTCTTTGGTAGATTTATGCATATTTAGAATGAAAGTGCTTGGTGCAATATAAATTTGTCACAAATACAGTATGTTGAGAGAATAGCATGTTAAAAAATAGTTGTATTTTGAATTCAATGACGAAAAAACTAAAATTTAACTTGGGAAAAATCGGCCTTTGAGTGAGAATCATACGGAAAATAAAGCCCTTCTCTTTGAGATCAGTTCGAGACCTTTCTTAGAAGTCTTTTCCCTTCTTCGAAGTTCACTTGATGCCGAATGTTCTTAACAAACTTGAACTTTTTCCGATTCCGGTAATTCGTTAAAAAATCATTGTATATACAAATTATCGTCCCGGGATTTTATAGCATGACTTATAAATATATTATTTATAATAACGAAGGGTGAAGAAATAAAAAGACGGATATCAGCAGCCGATTTACGTTAATTTTTATACAAATTTTAAGCCTCCCGCTACAAAGCTTATGCTACGTGACGTCATGCGCGAACTGGGCGCGTTTTCGTCCACCGGAACAACCTTTAGTACTACCATGCAAAATAGCATATTTCAATCGGATTGACTGAACAGAATTTTTCTGCATTTGGAAGGTATTGGCTTAACCGATTTCAAATACGTTTCGTTTGTAGGTCGAGCATAGGATGACAAAACGAAATGAATATGTTTGGAATGAATCTAAGAAGCAGGGCTACCGCAATATAAGGAAAAATAATTTTCTGGTTTCAAAGAAAATACGTTAATATACGATTATACTACGGAGAATTTTACGAAAAGTACTTCTGTACCACAGGAATCCCGTGCACATCCCTACTTGTTAACATTTATAAATACCTATCTTATAATTGAGACTTTGACGCGAGATTTAGAATAATTCACAGGAAAAACAATTATCTTCTTGTTAGTTATTTTTAATTGTTAATTTCCATTTGTTATCTTTTGGATCTTTTCATGTTTTGCATGAAGGTGGGAATCCAAATGCAATTCATATTAATAAAGGAAGCGGTTTTTGTTGTTAAAAAGAGTTTGAAATTAATTCACGCAAACATGGATCCCTTACACTCGTTTTCTTAAATATTTAAATGATATTTACGGCTGATAAAATATTTTACGCTTCTTAAACTATGCCGCAATTTAAAAGGAAACGACTGGACTTTGTAGTGTGATTAAAATATAACTTCTGAGGTGTGTGTGTGTGTAAAAACATTCCTGGCAATCATTTGAATTCTCCCAGAAAATGAAGCGCTTGAAATTTATTACATTCTGGAATAGATATACGGCTTTATTTTCCACTCTTTGTCTCCGTTATTCTTCCTCTTCGTATGTTTACTGAATAATAATATTCTTCAATTATTAATTGCAATCTTTAAGTTTAACATTGCGCGAGGCGAATAACACAATTCTTTCGTCTATTTGAAGGCTTAATAGACGCTAATTCAAACGGAGGCAACAATGCGGGTCGCCTTGACAACACCCGGAAAGAGTACGAAAAAGCCATAAATTTCAAAAAAATCCGTATTTCTGACAAATTATTTCGTGCAACATCTAAAAATTGCAAGAATAAGATATTTTATAGTTTTAGCCGTCGAATAAAATAAAGATTGAGAAATTCGGTCCATATTTACATATTTTAATGAATGAAGGACATAAACCTTGCACCTTAAAAAATCGAAATTCCCGTGTAAAGGTATGGGAAAATGTAATTGTCTCCAGGAGTCGAATCCGGGACTTTTTCTGGGATTTTTGATTTTTCTAGAGACCACCTCATGGGGGTTTAACGATTGTAAAAGTTTCAGCTCTTAATTCCATCGGGAAATGTCCAAAAATACCGAGAGAGACAGACAGACAGACGGACACTTGAGAATTATTATATAAGGATTACTTAAAGAAAAATATCAGCTTTGACGTTAGATAGAGTCACTCAAGTTTTTTTATGTATCAAATCCGTCTCGTCATCTTATATACCTACTGGTATGTTAATTCAGAAATCAGTGACCGGTAATTTGGTAAACATTTATGATTTTTAGGAAAGTATCCTAGCGCAAGTATTTACGGGCGAAATGCTTAGATTTCCATATGTTAAGAGTGTGATTTTTGCAATGGCTCTCTCATTCATACCTTATTAGCTTTAATTGACATATGTTATATTTCGCCTATTATTAAAACATTCGCAGTCCGATTACCCATTTACTCCGATACACGCGTGGGTCTAACACTTTTTAAGTTGTCGGCGTTCAAATCGTCACATTTCTCCTCGCGATCCCGAATCGACGCACGCGTGTCATTGCGGAGCGGTATTTTTCCATATTTTTTATGTCGCGTCCTCGTCCTGAGTTCTTTAAAAAGAAGTCCTTTCGATCGAATCCCGTCGATCTACCTCGACTCCGTATACGGTTGTACGTGCGTTCGAACGCCTCCCCGTTTCGGGGAGCGTCCACCGCGCACCCTTAACTGCGCAACTCACACGATTTATGTCCCTGCTTCGCGAGGACCCGGTTTCGCGTCCCGCTATGCTAGAGGCCCATTAAGAACTTGACGCAATAACCTCATTAAAGAGGCAATGAAATAGGGAGAGGGGATGTTTGGAGTATGTCGCTCTCGAACGCTCGCACGCACACACACATACACGCGCGCGCGCGCACGATATGTGCGAAATGGAGAGAGCGCCGGCCATCTCGAATTCTCGTGCGGGACACGTAAAACGTGCCTTTCTATCGGAGATCGTTGGAGCCATACATCTTAGAGAGAGATTCCAGGCGGATTAGCGGGTTAGTGGAGCAAACACATATGTCACGGTTGGAAAATACTTGGAGTAAATTAAAACCGAATTAGATATCTTTGAAATATATCTAAAGCTCATAGAAATGTGAAAAAATATTTTATTGAATGTTTGGTATGGATATCGTTCTTAGGAGACGTATAAGCAGGAAACAATAAAAGTGTTAAGGCTAAATTATTTTTCTAAAAGAAATTTTAAGTAATGTTTAAGCTATAACTCGACGGTCCACGATTGGTATTCAAAGATACTTTTTTCCGCTGGTATTAATTTTAAAAGCCATTGTAAGCAAGCTGGTATAGGGTAGATTTTCTAAGAATTTCACCGAGTGAAGTTTATAATATGTGGAACGGAATAAGAAGACTTATGCAATAAAACCCAATGCACTTTTGGAACTTTTTCGGGAAATATTTTATCATTATGCCGAATATTTTTTTACAAATTTGTCAAACTAAAAATATATTGCCGAAGATTACAAAATAAAAAATATACAAATATAATCATCAGTATTGATTATCTTAATTACGTTTGCAGTTTCAAAATGAAGATACTGAATATTTATAATGAAGCATTTTGTTAATTTAAGTAACGATTCAGAGCTATTCGCTTTAGTTTTCAGGTAAACAAGTATTTTCAACTTTTTCTCTCCTTTCGTTCGATGTTATAGTAAATTTAATAAAAGACGTTGGAAACTACATCTTGGTTTCTGTAATATGAGGTCATTAATACGAAAGATTGCCTTTGTTAGATACGAGAAGAAGTGTAACGTTTGAAAAATATAGCTTGGCTGAGAATAAATTTTATTTAAAAATTTATCTATCATAGTTGTTTGAAATTCGTAACTTAAACTTGTTGGAAAATAATACTTAAAGGCAAGCGATTAAGAATATCTAATCTTTAGAATTATTTTGCTTCGGTCTCATTAAATGTGTATTTATTTATGTATGAGATACTATAGAAATCTCCGACTACAGATGTAATATATCCTTTGCCTACTGATAAAGTAAAGACCGGTAGGAATTGTAATAAGTTGAAAATTACTGTATAAATGTCAAATTCGAATTTACGTTGAAAAGTATACAGCGTTTGGGCACCGTTTCCATACATGTTGTTGTGTTGAAGATAATCGGAATGGAATTTTATAAATATATTTTTGTGTGAAGGTCCGGAACTTTTTCCAAAAACCGGTATTGAGATCTACAAAATAAATGGTCATGATAAAGAACTTATTATTCAAAGGGCAACATTGTTTTTAACGTGATACGCTCTTTAACACGTTTACGTTAAAAAGTTACTTGACGTCCCACACATAACTCCCTCACGAAAATCAACCGGTATTGCAAGGACAAGGTCTTTGTCAGAAAGGTATGGGCTCATTACTTTATAAGGGAAACGAGTGATTAATGACATATTTACGTATAAATCGATTTTTTACTTATAATTCGGCTTCTTATAATAGAATTAAATTTTGGTAACTTCCAATTTCATAATTAACTTTTATATTATAAAACTGTTGTTATGACGTTCTTCATTATAAGTAAATTTCGATTGGTAATTTGCATTAATACAAAATAACAATTCTGGATTAGTTGCTGCAGAGTTTGAATATCAGAGCATCTCCTGGAACTTTGCCTTTCAAAAAGTCTAGATTCTGTGATATTAAATATCACTAGACTGCTAATGTTAATGTATGTTAATCGCTCGACGACAAATATCTTCTAAAGCCTCAAAAACCATTTATCAATTTCAAATTATTAGGGAAATGTGAATGAATGTTTAAAAGAAACTTTAAAATTCTATCCTTCATTCATTAAAGCATGATACATACTTTTTGTTTCCAAGCTAAAGCATAATTTTTTTCACTCCGAAATTGATATAGGGTATATTTTTTGTATATATTAATTTCCTATAAACAAGTTTATAGTTTTTTATTGCATGAAATAGTCTTTCACGTTTCATATAAGTATTTAAGGAGAAACATCATTTCATCACTTTCTTGTCATTTAAGGAATATTCCTTAAAAAGATGAAATTATGTTTTTTTTTAAATACCACTTCTTGTGGCTAATTTTCAAATGCGAATTTCCAGCTATCAAAGGTCGACTTTCCCGCAATCGTCCTACGGATGACTTTTTTAATTCCCGAGTTCCGTCGCATCATGTATCTGGTTGTCAGATTTCTACGGACTTTAGGTCACGAGTCCGAATTCGGTCTCCGTGTCAAGAGTACCACTGTCAGGTTGCGTGGCGTGGCCGCCGCTGCACTGCAAAAAAATCAATGTGGTTTTGGATTGGGATTAGAGAGAGAGAGAGAAAAAGAGAGAGAGAGAGAGAGAGCAAGAGAGACACGCACAGAGATACCACGCGCGGTGTTAGGCATTTCTTTTAAACCGCAAGTGTTTCCCTTCTAACTGTAATAGATACACGTATTTCCTCATCTCAGCTTTCTTAATGCTGAGGAAAGAACGATTCTTCCCATAATTGCAGCACTTTATCCAAAAAAGGTCGGGTGTTTGGAAACGCTCTCCAAACGTCCCTAAGTGGTCGTATTTATGTTCGGATTGACAGAGAGCGTAAAAACTTTAAAAATTGGACATGGAAAAGTTATCTTTTTTCATTATTTATTTGCCGATTAAATTTTTGTCATTAATCCTCCAAGGCAAAGTGCGTATGCATTGAATGGAGCCCATCTGGGTTTCTCCTGTGAGAAATTCTTTCAAAGTAAGAATAATATATTCAGTAAACGGTACTTAAACAAAAATAAAATTCTGATCATTTTAATGAAATGCTGTAAAAATGCCATTGTACAAAGCGGCACGAAGATAGTGATAGATATTCCAGTATTTCGACTGAATATCTTCAAGAAAAATGTTGAAAATTATTATATTTTGATTTATATAATTCTAATTTTCAATTATGAAAGCATCTGGTTGTTTAATATAACTCCAATATACATAAAGGGTCGAAAGAAAAGGAAATAGCAAAAGGCGTATTAACACTGAGAGCGGCTGCTTTGTAGCCGAAATATGCATATGGTTACCTCTGCCATTTTATGACTATTGTAGTTATCATAATTATCAGTCGTACCTAATCCTAACTCTAAAAGGCAATCCAATATTTTACGTACTTTCTCATACACGTAGTATAGAAAGTATTGCAATCGTGAAAAAATTCGACTTCGAGATTTTGATGGAAATGCACGTTTTAGGTGCCCCTGAGTCCATAAAAGTGATTTTCGCCATGACATCTCTCTGTCTGTTCGCGGTTCTAGGGCCCAAACGCGTACATAAATCGAATGATGTCTCATATTTATGCTATATATCATATTTTGCAGATCGTTTTTTGATAATAAGAAAATGCACAAAAATAAAAGGTAGTTTATTCTTGGCGATTTTTAGAAATTTTTGATTTACTCAAAAATTGCTGTAAGGAATTTGATTAAAATCAATCCAATTGTAGAGCCTGATATCACAAATAATATTTTTTAAATCACCATATAATACTATACTATATACCATACAATATACGCTAAACTACCTAACCTAAGCCCTATGACGCCACGCCTCCGTCGCGATCCACACAAAATCTTACTGCAGCCTAAGCGGTTAAAACAAACCAAATAATATCTCATATTTGTGGATAATATCAGCCATAATAGACACTCTGAAGAGATGAACGAAATTGCGCAACAATTTAGTGTGCTTTATTCTAGGATATTTTGAAACAAAATTCGATTTACTCAAAAATAACTTTAAGGATTTTGATTAAAATCCATACAATCGCACAGACTGATGTCACAAGTAATACTAACTATTCCATATGTCCCAAAAATTAATATATATCGACCAGTGGCATTAAAATATACGATAAACAACGGCAGTAGAGAAAACTGATAGAAGAGAGTTTAAGACAAATCCTGATCAAAAAGTGATAATCATCAAGCCATGGCAGTGAATTATCAAGCGCACAGTTAATTTTTGGGCAAAGAGTGTAGTGAGACCAAACGTACATATATACTTACGTATATGAGAAAGTTTGTGCAATAATGCGCCGTTTGTTTTGATTTGCTTTCCATTCAATGAACAAATTGATGACTTCGTAAACTGTTTAATAATGTGTGTGGAATATTGAAACTATTGGCACAAAAGTGATACATATTAGTAGTTATTAAGTGATTTTTATAGGATGAAATAATCCTGAGATCAATCATTAGACAAATTTTAATACAGAAAAGATGTCATACTGAGAGGAATTATCGCCACATTTATGAAGGATGAGCCGGAGTTGGGGATTTGGCACTTTGGAAAAAAACTTCCGTCAACGTTTTCTGACCCGCCTAAAAATTACCTATATAATTTGGCGCCCGCGACAAATGACCTGATTGTTGATCGCTGGCTTTGGCCCTAATGGTGAGAACTGGTAGGGTCAACGTCATAGCAGCAATGGAATGATTATGAAAATTATTGAATAAAAATTACGATTCATTCGCGATTTCATCTTTCATGTATTTTATTCGCTAAGTCTCTGTGAATCTCTTGGCTAACTATACAATATGTTTACTTTCGAGTTATATGCAAAACGGACTAATTTTCTTAATTAGATCCTCATCACGCTAGCGAAAATATTATCTTCCAGTTCACTTCCTTGTTTCTCTCGATACTAACCTACAACAAACTCGCATAATCCATTTTTCCAAAAAAGCTGTGGTTTTTGGTTTACGCAACTATCTTTCTCCCTTTTCCGCTCCGCTCGATGCGACATCCAGCGGGAAGGTCCGAAAGTAGTAAAAGGGGGGAGTGTTCTGTTGATGCGGCGGCGTTCGGAGTGGCTTTCACCGTCCGCTGCGTAAGGAATCTTATAGAGACAGACAGATGGAGATGGGAGAAGGAAAATAATGCGCTACCGATGGACCAATCGGGGTTGAGACAGCGGAGTTGCGGTGATTAGTAATTTTTCTCGCTAGGTGAGGCTGTAAATGACGGAGAGAGAGTGAGAAGGGGGGGGGGTGAAAGAGCTTTCTCAAAATGCGAGCATAAAGAGAACGGAGATTAGTTGACGGGTTACATGCGTCCTTGGAGGAAGTTTTCGAATATTCTTTCTTGTAAAAAGATGTTTGTTTTTTGGCTAAAGTGTAACACGGATGCATTTAATGAGCAGCTTTTGGAAGTGCTTCGTGTGAATCTTTTATTGAATTTCGAAAAGAGTCTGTCTCACTTTCATTTATGCTAAATTTTGATCTAACTTGATTTAAGAGAAGCATGCATTAATTAACATGGTCGCCAAATATATTGCAATATAAGTCGCATTACAATACGGTTTTTTAATGTAATTCCAAGTCTCCTACATGCAATAGGCATGATTGAGAAATGAGTGAAATCAACTCCCTTAGAGAAAATTCATTTGTTAAATACGTATTCGATGCAAGCATTTCTCCCACTCCTTCAGTCCATTGCAAATACGATAAATCTTTTTGGTGTATATTTTTTAAGTTTCTGCCCCAAATATCACCCGCTAAACCGCGTGTCAGAAATAATTAATTTTTTCCGCCCCACTAGATGTTTGCTACCCATTCAAAAAATTTTGTCCGATCGCCACTAAGCACCTCAGATAATTTTCCGGAGAGTTTTGCTCCACATAACACCTTTTTAAAGCGATGTAGAAAGAGAAAGAGTGCGGAACGTTTACTAAAGACTAAAATTAGTTTAAAAATCAAGCAATAGAAATATTACTTTGTAATAATCTTGGGTAAGTTGAAAAAAAAATCGATTGACTTTTAAATTATATATTTTAATTTAAAATCAGAGAGAGAGAGAGAGGCCTTACTTATGGATGAAAGGGCGAGGGTAAAAGATCACTGTGTTAACAGATGGAATTTGAGCATTACGTTTTATTTTCCATATGCGAAGAATTTTTATTCAACTTTGAGATGGAGAAAATTCTGAACTTGACCGGGAATCGTGGCCTTCCACTTTCCGAGTTGGCGATTTAACCAACTAAGCTACAGAGTCGGTCTAATTCTCCATTCTGGAATTGGGTTATTTACGGCGAGGAAAGTAGTTAACCAATCCAACATTTACCTTGTCATATAATGAAATTACTGTGATCGATTCACTTCGAAATTTTTATATGTACGTTTTAGGCATCCCCGAGTCCGATAAAGTAGTTCTTGAGATACCGTCTTGTCTGCAGTCTATTGTTTATGCGCGGCTCTATGGCATAAATGTAGAACCTGAATAAATCTCGTTTTTATATAGGGTTACATCCGAAATAGAAACCTTGTTCCAATGATCGGTATTGCATGACAATGAAGGATTATTATTAATGTAAATTTTCACAAATATCGATTTACTCAAGCATTATGTGTGGGTTTTGATTAAAATTCGTCTAGTCTTAGCAAAATTTCATAAACAATATCTCACGTTATATTTCTAAAATGGCGTTTTAAGAGAATTTCGAATAAATGCGGTCAAGGGCTAAAATTATAAAGAGTAAAACTAAAAATGCTTCGGCAAAGGGTGGCAACCAATACAAGAAAATGGAAAGCTCTCATGCAGAATGATTGAAAAGCGAAGAAAGTGAACGTGAGGATCATTCCAGGCGGAACATAAATCTAATTGCTGGATTGACAATGGAAAAATGTCTGAAAGATATTGGTATTTACTGTCTTCACAAAATCGTAGGGTTTAACAGCAATTTTGAGTAATAAATACATTTAATTTAAAATTCACATTTGCTTCAAGAAAGTGATTTTTGCTTTTGTTGGCTAAACTATTGTAAAGACGCAACGAAAAAATGAGAATTAAGCGTTTCAGTTTTGAATTTCGTCGCAAATACCTTGTACAATGGTTTAACTTTTAACGCTCACGTATAATGTATTACTCAAGATAGTGGTAAATGGCGTTCTAATTAGAGAGAAGTAATGCTTATCAGTCAAGTGATTTTTGAACGTTTTCTTTCTTTTGTTACGTTTGTTTGTTCGAAGTTCGTTCAAAGGAACAGTTGAGAGCATTGAAACGACGCAGTGTTCAAATGAAAAGGAGAGAAACATTTAGTAAAATAATTCCACTTTATTTAAAAAATAGAAGTATTTTTCTAAATCTAAGTGTTTTTCTCCTTTTCATTTATTATGGAGTTCCACAAAGTAAAGGTTTCATCCGTCGATTTGACTCAATGTTTCGTAAAGGCCACGAAAAGTTTTGAATTCTAATTTATATGAAGTATTGTACTGTGAAACTAAACTTATTTAACACGTAAATATTTACTTTTTAATGATTTGGCGTTTTTCACGAATTTTATTGAATTATTTTAAATAACTAATGATAAATATAATTATCTGGTACTTTATAGCCGTATTTTAAATCAATGTAATAATATACATTCTAAGTGTTTTAATTTAGGTAAGACGAGACATAGAGTTTAAGTTATTTTGTAATATTCTTCTATAAACTAAACTATTTAAAATGAAACTGTTTGATATTTTCAATTTAAAATGTACGTATATACTAATATTTTGATTTTCATTGAACCATTCAGAATTCTAGAGAGAGAATAACGTTGTTACCATATTTACATTATTCAAAATTCTTCCATTGCTCAACGAGAGCAGAAAACTGTTGGAAAAATGTAATATTGATACGCTTTCCGATCTCAGGAAAATACATATGAGTATTACGTGCATGGACAATATCCTGGGTAGCCGGACACAATGCCGAACGGACACGAAGCCGAACGGACAGGATCCCGAAGGACACGAAGCCGAACGGACACGAAGCCGAACGGACACGGAGCCGAACGGACACGGAGCCGAACGGACAGGGAGCCGAACGGACACGAAGCCGAACGGACACGGAGCCGAACGGACACGAAGCCGAACGGACACGAAGCCGAACGGACAGGGAGCCGAAAAAGCTAAAACAGGAAAAACACATTGAAAATATTAAGCAAACTGTCAGGCGATGACAAAATGTATAGATATAAAGCAGACGGGGATAGCGGGAGGAAAGGTGATATGTAATCAAAGGTATCACTGGAATCATGAGTGACGACCGACTGCATATTTCATGTAGACAAGCAATACACACCTATATAGTCTACATTGGATTTTACTAGTAATGGTAAACATTTACCTTTTAACTGTTACTAATTCTTGTAGTGCATTGTCTCGGCGATTTCTGGGCAGATATCGTCTAGACGACCCGGCTCGAAACCCGTGAACGATTTACCCACAGTATACGCCGGGAAAGCTCCAAGCCTTTCTTCACATCTAGTATAATTTACCGTTCAGTTGTTTATGCGTCTGGTGCTACAGATAACACGCTAAATTGTTTATACGTAACACTGTCGATATACCCTTTCAATTTTTTATACTTCGGGTTGTAAACTTGACGTGCTGAATTGTTTATATTACTGGCGGTACAATATGCCCGCTAAATTGTTTATAATTCTTATGGTTAAAATTAACCATACAATATCACATTCTAGTGGGGGAACAAATTACCACTTCAATTGCTGATATCTCTGGCGGTACAGTGCCCCCGTTACATTGTTTATATTCGATTATCCATCACCCTCCCCCTTCCTTCCTCTCCTACACAATATTCATCAGTTCCTCAATTGTGTATTGCTTGTCTACATGTCATATGCAGTCGGTCGGCACTCATGATTCCAGTGACACCTTGGATTACATATCATCTTTCCTCCCTCTACCTCCTTCTGCCTTCTCTCTATATATTTTGTCATTGCCTGACAGTTTGCTTAATATTTTGGATATATTTTTCCTGTTTTCGCTTTTTCGGCATCGTGTCCTTTCGGTATCGTGTCCGTTCCTCTTCGTGTCCTGGGGGCATCCTGTCCGTTCGGCGTGTCCTTCGGCATAGTGCCTTTCGGCATCTTGTCCGCTCACGATATCCTGCTAGTATTCAATTTATTAGATTCGCCGGTGCAAAGTGATCAGTTTTCGTTTCCATTCTTCGATACCCAGCAATCGAGGAATCGAAAAAAAATTAATTCGGCAAAAGTTGACTTGGCCGATGGCGTCGTCAACACTAAAAAGCGGAACAATAATACAAAAATACCGGTTTGAAACGGGAGACGAAAAGACCGCGAAAACCATTGCAGTGGAATGCTCTCTCATGAGGAGGAGGTTGGAATGGGGGGGGGGATAAAGAGAAGCCTTCTTCCTGCATCTATGTAGGGCGTGGCGAGATTTTCTCCTGCACTTAAAGACTGCATCCACACAAACATTTGGACCCCGCTGGCATCGGACCGGGTCCAATGCACCTAAATGCGTCTTGCGTCTTTAGGTTCACTTCTCCCCCTTGAAGCGGGGGCCGGGTTTCACTCTCGCGATGGGCGTTGGCCGCCCACAACCTAGAGCGACGGACAAGACGGTGCGAATCGGAAAGCGGAATCTTTTTTTGCAGATGAACATCTCTCACTGTCTCTTTCTCTTTTTATTTTTTTTCGGCGACATCACACGTTTTCTCCATTAACTTTCGCTTTTGAACTCTCGTTACGGGTCAAGTTATTCACATTGGCCCCTCTTTTTCTCTCTTACTTCTCCCTCCACCTCACCTCCATCTATTATTCACCATTGTCGACCTGTTTTCTTTCTACTGGATCATGGTGGCCATCGTTAGGTCGTCTGGAATCGCGGTCGAATATTGAGAGAGGAGGGACGAAGCGTGGTAAATCACTTAATTCTATCCCTCCATTGTGTATCTAAACAGATATTCTGAGTTATGCATTATTTCTGTACCTCTCTAGCTTTTTATAGCAATGCTCACTTCGTTTAACAGCTTTTTTTAGGCTGGTTTCCAAAGGAAAGAGAGCCTTATGAAATGGTCGTGTCTGTGTGTGTGTCCTCTACTAACAACTTTTCCATCAATCAACCTATTTTCATGAAACTTGGCATGAGGCTTGTGCTGCCAGGGCCCACCTCCGGGCTATATTTTATTTGGCGAAGATTGAAATCCCAAGTTCGATTCCAGGATCAGTTTTTCCCTATTTGTTTTACATAGGAAATCTCAAATCCATCGTGCATAGATGTTTTCTTTAATACTTTAAAATATCTTAAACTTATGATATCGGAGCGAGGTTTGTACTGTTCTAAGGGGAAAAGAATATTTATTGTAATTCTTATCACAGAAATTTCATAATTGATAGTATTTTCTTGAAATTCTACTAAAAATAGCATTTTTGCGTTTAAATCGCATTTTATCGGATTGTTGCCATGGAGACAATTATTACCGAATTCGGCTCGAGCATAGACGACTGAACAAATTGGTTATTTTCTTTTCCGCTCGACTACCCTTCAGCAATGGACAGTTGATCCACACATATTAGCTTATAAAAAGTAACATTTATTAAATTCGTTTATTTAAAAAAAATACATGCCAAATATAATGTCAGAAAGAGATTTTTATATTGCTTTTAGTATTTTAAACCTGATAATGTTCTATTAATTTCTTTATTAATTTGTTTTCCAATTTTTCTCTATTATTGATAAATTATGAACTACAAGTGGTATTTATGGTATGAGAATTCCTTGGAATGACTAACACATTGAGAAACATTTCCTGTCAATATAAGTAATCAATTCGGGACGTGTGTGCGTGTAATTTAAGGCGAATCAGCCTCTTGGGCTATTATCGCTCAATTCGGGACGTCAACTTTGGAAAACAAACCTGCATTAGTCCTGGTTTGAACTTCTTGTTATATTTTTCCTGTGACTTTTGTTTTCAGAGATATTTAAATTTGAAACGAATGCCTTTTATTTTTAGCCAAAAGAAACATTTACAAATTTTATAAATCTCGCAATGTGACACGCTTTCTCAATAATCGTTGTTCACAATTACAAGTTGTCGTTATACGAGTATTCCTTTACTTTTGGGATAAAAACCATTAATAATCAGGTAGCCAGTAGCCAATTTTCGTATAATTTGCAAAATAGCGAGAGTTTTGATACACAATTTTTAATGTAGAATTCATAGCGATCTGTGAGTGAATCTTTCGAAGACGCTCGCTTTTAGAATTCACAATGTCTTTGGCAGACATGTTGCCACGAGACGCGCAAGTTGAGCAAGACGCGTAATTTCCGGCGCGATCACTCTTCAAGGACTGACCATGACAGTTCGCAGCTTCTCGTTCGGACCTTGAGGCGTTACCCTGGCATTGCTTCTCTTTCGGATGATCCCCTTGCGATCGACTGCATGCGAGTTGCGAGGCGCTCGTGGCGACGATGAGGCAAGAGTGGGCGGACGGGTGGCTGGAGGCGGAGAGGTGGGGGAGGAGAGGTGGGAGCGGAGAGTTGGGTTCGGAGAGGTGGGGGCGGAGGGTTGGGGGGCGGAGAAGTGGGGGCAGAGAAGTGGGGGCAGAGAAGTGGGGGCAGAGAAGTGGGGGCGGAGGGTTGGGGGTCGGAGAGGTGGGGGCGGAGAGGTGGGGGCGGAGAGGTGGGGGCGGAGAGGTGGGGGCGGAGAGGTGGGAGCGGAGAGGTTGGGGCGGAGAGGTGGGGGCGGAGAGGGGATACCGCAAGGAGGACGGAGAAAAGGAGGCAGATGGGAGGCAGAGAGGGGGCGTCGAGAAAGCGCCCTTACCGTTATTTGAACGAAGCCTCCTGAATATTGATAGGGAAAGAAATTTCCAATTGGGCGAAAGGGTACGCGAAAAGGAAAATGCTTTTTTGACCACGAATGCTGTTCGGTGCGAGTTACGGAATGGATATCGAATCGTTTAGTCGAGCACGAAATATTTAATGTTATTTAGAAATGTAGATACTTGAAAAATGACAGAGAAAAAGAAGCTTTAATTGGTGATTAAAACATTTCCCATTTACATTTAAAATTCGTATCAAAATTACTTCAATCATCTATTTGACCCTTTAACGCCGGAGTTTTATTTTTTTAGATTTTGTTCCTATTTTCAATTATAGGTTCTGATTATATGTAAACTTTATAGTTAAAATTACAAGAATATATCTGCAACGGTTCTCGAGAAAAGTGCCGTGTTCACATGATCACGCTAGGCGGACCCCTTAGCAATTCCATCCCCATCATCTTACCGCTTCTTTCCAAGGAAACGCTGAATTCCAAGCGATTACATCATTTTATCTCCTGAATTTAATAATACAAGTCAATATTTAGCATATTAGTTTTATTTCACAGATATAATTTTATATTTTTATAATAGAAACAAATTTTATAATAGAAAACTAAAATATTAGGCAGAGAAATTATTAACATTGATGAAATTTCGAAAAGCATTTAATAGATAATCCTACATCACATTTTATGCAAAATGTGGGCACAGTACAAGAACACCTTACACCAGCACGACGACCTCTGTTTCCTGGCATTATTTAGTACCCAATTCCATCAACGCGAATTTCATCACTGACTCGGACCTGCAAAGTGCTTTCCGTTGACGTTGATGGCCGCCCAGTTGCAATAGGAGGGTTTTTATACCGAGTTAGATAGATTTGAACTATGTTACGACGAAAGTCTAAGATTGAGATTTCAGTCCCTGACTTCTTACGAAGAATATACGCATTGTGTGAGGATATGTCTACTAGCCACGTAAATAAACACCGCCTCCATTTTTCCTCTTGAATTCCGATCCTTTAATAGGACACATTCTCATCCATTCTGTCTGTTCCTCCCAAAATATATATCACGAATGGTCGAGAAATTATTTTTTTCTCCGCTTGAGATTACCGTGAAACCATGTTGATTGAACCAACATTGTGACAAGTGGTCGCTACAGTAGCAATTGCATTGTCAACCCATCTGGTAATAAGAATCCCGTCTTCTTCAGTCTTTTGTTTTTAGACTAGAAAACATACTTAGTGGTATTCATAAACAGTGTCAGAATAAAATTACGGCAAAACATAGAATTTTTATAGAGATCGTGATGATTAACTCCTCGATTCATCTGGATATGCGGAAACGCTCATCTCGTCATAAAAATAAACAATTACTTCCACTATCTACCACTTTGTTTACAGCAGACTGATGTCTGGTTTCTGTCAAGCTATATTAAAATTCACCCAATCTACCTATTCATCACTTATAAACAGCTCCATAATCATTTTTAGGCGACGTGTCGACTGCCATATGCATCAACGTATGGAGGGATCACATTGCTAAGGGATCCGTCTAGCGTGTCCATATGATCACGCGGAAAAGTTGTGTTACACAAGTCACAAATATTACAATGCAACAAAGTTACTTGTATTATAGATAAATCATCATATAATTAATATATATGTAGCAAAGATAATGCAAAAGAACAAAAAACATACATGCTATAAGCAATTTATTAAATTATTACATAGTTTCGAAGCGGATTAATGGCATGTGTCAAATTCAAGTTGTCACAAGTCAAAAACTTTAGTTTAAAGTAAATATGCAACAATATAAAAAGTTTAATCTATCCTTTGAGAAGGTATATGTTAAAAAAGTAATGTAATATATCTAAAATAAACATAATAGCACGATTTAAATGTAGCAATGTTTGCCATGTTCATACGATCAGGCTAGGCATTAATGGGTTAACAAAAATGTTACTGTGATGAGTAGTTAATGTTAACTTCGAGAAAGAAGAAAAGGTCGATATCGAGTTATTTTTCCACGAAATATGGAGTGGAAGCGTACATTTTTAGTAAATCTGTTTTTTAATGCTGATCTGTTCAACTAGAAATCATCGGAAGTTATATTGTGCCTTATTTACCAATATTGCTGCGACCCCTAAATTTAAATAAGTTTTTTCATACAAAGGTTGAATGTGAGTTACGTAAGTTATGGTAGAACTCATGTGGCCCAAAAATGAACTCTCGTGTTATCAATATCTGCAAAATAGACTGAGCTGACCGTAACTTACTGAATTTAAATTCAAAATTACCAATTTTAGGCAGATATTAAATTGTACTGTTTTGTGTACGCTCTGCTGATCCGTATAAGGGTTACGTAATATATTTTTGTAATGCAACTAACATGATAAAGTGTCATCGTGAATTTGATGTTAGAATAGATATACTAACTACTCGCACGAATAGTTTCTAGTAATTGTGGTCTGAAATGTTATCTTTATAGCGGCAGGCTAGAAAAAGTAGTGGGTATATTCAAGGACTAAGGATGTTGATGTAACCATAGAAACCAAAGACATTTGACGCATCTTTAATCGGAAAACAGGTGGCAGATTGGCACCCAACCAAATCCCGTTACTGCTACAGCTCACAGAGTGAAACAAAGTAAATTAATTTAGTCTAGGTAATTTGGAAGTAATAATGTTAGTGATAGGTTATTTTCATGTACCTATCTTTATTTTGCATTTAAATTTGAAAATATATTAAGCGTTTATGCCATTATGATAAACAATCATAGTGGTTTTTATTTAGAATCAACTTAACCTTTTGTTAGCTTAAATATTTTATGCTAGTATTTATTTATTCCATTTTATTGCATAATAAAATATAGTGAATGAGAACATTTCCATTTTCCATAAATTATTCATTTTAGGAGCGTTTCGCTTCCAGCATGAGCGAGTATTAGCTTCAGTCTGTCCGTTTGTCCGCGTGTTCGTTCTCGGTTTCTACAGAACGGATTTTTATGAAATTTGATATTAAGGACTTGCAGCCAATGATGATAAGAAAATCACAAAAATGAATCACGTAAGCCAATCAGGGGTAACACTTTACTGGTGACAAAAAATGAACTTTCCGTCATGTCTCGTAAAGTATTGTTTATATCAAAATAGTTTATAAATGAACTTGTAGTAGAACTAGTAACGTAGAGTATTGTTTTTTCTACACATTTTTATCTTAGGATTAGCTGTTATCAAGAAAATCGAACAAGAAAGCAATTCGCTTTGAACTTTCAAAATTCCTTGCATATCTACCTAATTGTTGTCAGCGAAAACAATCTTATTGGTTACTGAAGTAAATAAGATCTGCTCTAATTACGAAAATACGTGAAATTTCATTACGTGTGCATGCAGCATTTTGTAAGCAAAGGGAAATGCGTTATCTACGACGAAGAAAATAACACAAACGTAAATATTAGATTACTTAACTGAAATGAGGTATGTTCTAAATAATTTTCGATTATTTGATTAGTTACAATTAATTAGAAAATAGATGGGCAAATAAAGATGTAATATTTCGTGATATATTTCTCTGATATATAGTCCTGCAGTATTTAGTCATTAAAATTACGGAAGTACGTATATTAATGCATCAACGTATTTGGAGAAGACATTTTTAGTAGACGGAGAGACAATCGGTTCTCGGTGTTTAGTTGTTTTACAGTGTGCGCTCGTTCAAATTATATCGTTCAGTTTCAAATCTCTATCGTAAGAAACGCGCCTATTTGTGATACACTGTACACTTTTCTTACTTTTTATCCAATGCAATAGCTTTGAATTTACGTCATTTTTTTTTTTTTAATATCGCTTTTTATTAATACATATTAAATATCAAATTTACTCGAGTATATCATTAGTTAGGCAACAGTGAACTTTATTACTTGCACAACTTATGATAAATTTGATTTTTCCAGATTAAAAAATTTGTACCTCAAATTTCTTACTTATGTTTACAAATCAAGAAAGTCCAAAACCAAGAATTCAATAGACTTGCAGTTACAATTTAACGTATTTACGTATATGTCTCAAATAATTAAACTTCAACTAAACGAATCTATTTCAAATTAATCTACATCTAGATGCGTTGTGTAACACTTCCATGCGTCATAGTTCGAGGGATGATGCAACGAAACATCATTATGTCCACCAATGCAGATTTCGTCACGGTTTTGGCAATGGCCATTCTCCTTCGTCACAAAATGGACTTTATTTTCGT
This sequence comes from Tanypteryx hageni, assembly GCA_028673005.1. NCBI lineage: Eukaryota > Metazoa > Arthropoda > Insecta > Odonata > Petaluridae > Tanypteryx > Tanypteryx hageni. Next base: position 79,365,264 of record CM054118.1, on the reverse strand, counting down.
GGAATTGGCGTCGCGTGTCGCGCACGGACGGCTCGAAATGTGTGCGAGGAGCGTGTACTGCGAAACTCCTTCCGGAGGGGCGTAAGCGATTCCGAGGTTCCGAAGTCCGGGAAAAAATAAAAGGAGCTGTTTTTGGAACGGATCAGGAGTTATAAAACGCCCCGTGCGGAATTCTTTGGCTTCCTCGCTTTAAGTGGCCTCAGAAAGAATTTCTCCCGCCTTTGCACCTCGAGGCCGCCGCTTGGTTTCCCCTGTCTGTCACCCTGCTCTCCTCTTTCTTCCGTTTTCTCCTCTCTCCGCTCTCTCTCTCTCTCTCTCTCTCTCTCTCTCTCTCTCTCTGCCTACGTCGTTCCCTCTCAGCCGAAGTGACGCATCTGATTGCGATCCAGATCCCAAAACTTGCGTCCTCAATTTCCTCTTACTTATTCGGTGAAGAAGGTAATAAAAAAAATAGAGGGGAGGTTTTGGTGGTCGAGGGGATGCTGAGACGGAGGAGGAAATCTCAAGAGTTGTCCAAAGAATGCGGTCCGTCGTTACGCTTAGGATGAAAGTTTTTCGCGGAGTTTGAGAAAAAGTTGTACGAGAAATCTGTTTTCATTTTCTACATCCTTATGCGTAACGATCCACAACTAATTGCTTCGGAGTTGTTCGAATGTCTTACTCCGGTAACTACTCGAGGCGCATATCGTTGCGTGTGACACCTTACGAATAACTGCGCTTCTCCTTACGGTAAATACCGGTAAAATGCTTGTAATGATCCCTTCATTGCTGGATAATATGATAAATAAAGAATTTCCCTTAAGATTCGTGTCGCTTCATCGAGATCGTCTTCTGTTTCACTGGCATTTCTAAAATTACTTGATTAATTACTAGCTGAAACTAGGTGAAAAACCTATGAGGCTATTAATCACTTCTTACTGTATTACCGTAGTAAAAACAGAAATATTTCTAAATTTTCCTTTGTTGGTGTCTATTTTATACAATAAAACCTATTAGAGAAGAAAACACCGACACAGCCGTGATTTTCAAGATCATTCATTCTCTCGATAACTTTTTTCATATGAATGCCTCTCTGAAAGGCGTAAATTGTGACATTAGTTGAAAATTTTGCATGGTTACATGTATTTTAAACTTGTAAAAGGAGAAAAGAAAAAAGGTCAACCTCGCACACAACTCGACGTTTTGTTTACCATAAAAATTTCCAAATTTTCATTGGATGTTCGATACAGAGCGTTCAAGAAACGGATTTCGAAGAGTTTAAATAATGTCGTTTAGGTCTGGATGTGGTTAATGGCCTTGCGGAATTATCTTGTGAAAACAAACTTATCGAAATACAAGAAACGATCGGAGATATGTGTGGAATTAAGGTATATAAATGTGAGTACAACAGACTTCATCATATTCCTCTTGTGGCTCTTCGAAAAGAGTAGGCTAATACCTTGTGTATGTATTCGGCGTGGAAGGAGTAATGGCTATAATAATCCAAGAGTTTCATTAGCCAGAAATTCAATACAGACAAAAAACAGACTTCATCATATTGATGAGAGGATGTAAAACGTTACGGTAGAATTGTAGAACAAAAATGCTGCCCGATAATCATAGAAGTGGTGAAAATTACGATATTATAGATTATCCAACATTGTCAAAATTTTAGAAAGTATATAAAAAAAAATCTCAAAATGAAGAAAGAACAGGAAATTTCTGATTAAGTAGAATTAGGGCTTTATTTTTAAAATATCAGCCAATTTCGAACAAAACAATGTGAATTCAGCCGCACAAAAACTATGATCTCTTTCAGCAGAATAAACGGTAGTTAGCATGCATGGATAGACGAAAGAGCGGAGTAAAGAAACTTAACCTTTCTACGTTAAGGAATTATGTGTTTTTCACAATTGTTTGCATGGGAAATTTCTATCCTGGAGCGATGCACCTTGCGAAATGATTTAATGGATCACCTGCCGATTTGATGCGTAAGCCAGGTAGTTAATATGGCGAGGAAATGCTTTTTTTCTACACGCGAGGCAACCATTTCTCGCAAGCTAATCACGGAAGGCGTCGAAAGGGCGGTCACGTCGAGTTCTTCGATAGCAGGATGCAATCAAAAACTCAACGGTGCTTGAGTGTTAAGCCTCGTTAGGAAATGCCCGCCAACCGCAAGAAGACCCCGTTTCTCGGAATCTGTCACGGAAGCGGCGGAAAAAAAGCAATCATCACAAATCCGTTTAAATGCTCAGAGGCATCCAATTTCCTGCATCTATTGCAGGCGAAGAGGAGAACTGAGGAGAAGGGCGAGGGAGAAGGAGGGAAAAGTGAGGGACGAGACCCAAGGCCAAAAGAAGGGCGGAAGGAACGAAAAAGGGAAAGTTTTATTTCATCCGGTCCCGAAAGCATACTAAAGAGAGCGCCTCATTAATTATGCGTACGTATGCAAATCATGCTCTTAAAAATCGTCGGAATTTTCACACCTATCCTAGAAATTGTTTGTTTGCGCAAAAATTTACCAGGTCAAAATTATTGGAGAGTTGCATTAATAATCAGGATATGGACTCAGCCCCTATTCATGAACATGAGTCCAAGGATATTAGACTAGGGCCGTGGGAATAAATCTGGCGATATAAATAAACGAATTTTTTTCTGAGTTTTGTAAGTATTCGTAGTTACGAAAAATTCTGATTGATTAAAAAATAAAATTATGCCTGGTAAATTTATCAAATGAAAATGTGCCAAAAGTTTAAAATGTTAACAGCACCTGCGTTTCTTTCTCATTCAGTCTACCAATCGTATTATCAAGATAAATATTATCTATAAAAGTAAGTGTTTGTATGTGTGTGATTCTGTGACTCGAGAACTACATGACGTAGAAGCAAGAGAAAAGTATCATTTTAATCGCAGTGCAGAGAAAAGTGGCATAGTAGGGGTTTTAAACCGATTTGATTTACCATTTTTATTTATTTTTTATATTTTCTCTTCTAATTTTGCCCATTTGAATAACACGGGAATGAGTGCAGACAAATTTTAATTTGGACTTTAAAATTATTAATAACCCTAGTACGAGTTTCCGACGAACCCAGGAAAGCAGAAATGAATGAAGTTTTGTTTTCCTACTGTCGAATTTCAAATACGGACCAAAGATTTCCTAAATTACACTTTCAACAGAAAATTTCGACATTTTTTAATCGAAAACTTATGGTTGTCATGTATATCCAATTGTTGACGACTTCTTGGACTAGGAAAACCGGGTATGCGAGTTTATTATTTAAATAAATAAACTTCTGTCAATAGAATTGTTGGTATTGTGAGGTAAAGATTAGCGAAAGCTATATGTGAAAGCGACTTTGTAAATGCAAGAGGCACATTTTTAAGGTGTATAGTGCAAAAATTGCGGAAAAAGTAGAGAAAAATGTAAAAATTTTAAATTAAAAAAAACTTCATCAGAAATGTCAAAACTATACAGTTCATAACTTGAAACATTTGTCAGCTTCATAATAATAAATATTTTATTAAGTTGGGTGTAACATTATTAACAAAGTATAAAAAAATTCTGAAAGTTACTCAGTAATTTAAAAAAATGTGTTTAGTTTAAAAAATTAGCGTTTATTGACGGAAGTCACGTATCAAATTCGCAAGATAGGGTCTCAAAAAGTTCATTATCTTTGACAGCGAGCCCGACTCACTCCTGGTGTACATATCTTTTGCTAGAAATGCAGTCTTATGTCTGCGATGGGTCTTCGCTGGTGTTGAAATCTCGAGCTGAAAAATTTTCAACGGGAAATACCCCTGGCCCAAATTGCATTGTGCCATTTAAGACAACTTTACTTAAATTTGGAAGAAAATGTGATGTATGATCCAGATAAAGCCCACCCGGACCTTCATGGAGAAATTCCTGTTTTTCGTAGCTGTCATAATTTGAAGTTTTTTTGTTAAAAGAATCTTTGCTAAATTTCACATATTGTATTAACACAGGGCTGTTATGTAATAGAAGGTTGAATGATTATCACTCAAATATAATTTTCTTACCAAAATTGAATCAGAAAAGCGAACAACGTTGAATTGAGTCAAATAACTTGCAACTTTTTCGTACTTAGGTGTTTCTGTATACTCTGCATTGATTATTTGTTCTTAACCTTCCGGGTACTTCTGCTAGTACTACAAATAATTTCAGACTACTATTTTGTACTGCATATATAGAAATCGTATGAAATACAGAAGCTAGAAACCTGGTGAGAGATAAAATACGAAACTAAAGTGACAAATTAATTTTATGATTCAGTTGTACTTATTTAATTACGATTTTTAGACAAATTGCCCAACTTTTCATTGTAAAAACGAGTTCGTTTGAAATTCATTATAAGAATCTTTTATTGTTCTTTTCAAGACACGTACGAAATGGAAGTTAAACGCAACGTTCTTTTTTATCTCAAGGATCTCTTTAACGTCGACTACTTAGAATGAAATCTTTCGAGTTTCATGAAAAGGAGAACATTAGTGCTGTGCTTAACTCTGCTGTAAGTTGAAGGGCTGCTTTACGCAAAATAAGCTTTGAATAGGTGGGATAATTTTGAGCTGAGATATTCCAGGTTCCCTTAAACGAATGACTGGAGTATCTCCAGGTACTTCTAGGATCAATTAGAGCAGTGGTTCCCAGCTATCTTTTCATGAGGACTGCAACTTAATATTGCATTGGGGCCACGAGCTTATCATGTTATTTAAAGACAACGCTTTTTGACTTTTAATTGAACTAAATCAACGTGGGTTTATAGTAAATATATGATCCCTAATGTACAAATTTTATAAAGGTAATTTCAAAATATGACGTCGTTGCGTTCTCTGTCAACCCATCCTGATGCGTAATTTGTATGAATTTTAGGCGGATGTACGCACGTCACAAAAAATGCGAAATGTGTTACTTTAAACCAACATCTTTTATATAGTTTTTAATTTAATTTATATTTAATTTTAGGAAAGGGAAATTTTTGGCTTACGGGACACGTTTTGTGAACCACTGGATCAAGGATCTTATAAAGATTCTCTTTCGGAAAAATCTCTTCCCGTCTCATTTGAAGTTTCCTGGTGTGTTGTTTCAACCCCCACTCGATTTCCAAGCGCCGTTATTGCCATCTTGTGATGAGGTTTGAAACTCTTGGTGTTTACTGAGTTAAACCGCCTGCGCCATCATCGTCAGGAGGCGGTATCTCTTCGTGAAACTTTTTAGTGGCGCGTTGATTCGAAAAGTTTGTTGAAATACAGTCAAACCCCGATTAAGCGTAACCGTTTGTCCATCACTGACAGTGGCGTTAGAGCGCGTGTGGCTGTAAATCGAAATATATGCTTGCTATATGTAATCATAAGATGGAAGTTCTGTTTGCAACGATTCATGGGCAGTATGCGGGGGTGGCACCGTGGCACTGTATAGGTGGGGACTCATATCAATATCTCAGACGTAATATTTTCTATTTACGTCTTTTTAGACTGTTGATTTATTTACGATTTTCTTATATCACGATTATCAGTTTCCATGGATTGTACTACTTGTTAGCGTATAATAAAAATTACTTCTTTTTTTTTAAATAAAATAAACGATAATTTTTAGTGATGATTGCGACTTGTAATTAATCTTATTTCCACTACTCTTTTATGGAAGAACCCCACATTTTTATATGGTATTCGGTCTTTTAACTATTTTGATTTCGATTTAGAGTAATTATTGAAAAGGTTCAGAATTTTAATATCAAATATATAATTTAGCTAGTTGTATGTGCAGTTGTCCCCAAATTTATCAAGAAGCCAAACTATTCATTAGTGTCGCTCAGTAGTTTTACTTATCTACAGATCTTCTACAGTCTCGTTCCCTTATACGTATCTTTTATTAAAATTTGTAATCAATAAAACTACTGTAGCCATCAATAAATTGGACAACCAAATCCACACTTAGGCCGTAATGCAACTATCCTCAATGGCAAATCGCCAATCATTTTTAGAATTAATCCAGTTACTTCCATAGAGCTCATTTATATTTTGAATGATTTGATGGATAAATGTACATACTCTGCATTTTCTCAAAATAGTATTTAATTTTGAACTATTTTCTGTCATATTTCTGAAATGTATTGCCAATTTACAAATATACCGCGATATCCCGAGGGGCAAGCAACATAACACTGAGGTTTCTGCATCAAATTCCGGTGTTATAATTCATCTCTTATAGGGTGATGATTATATGCGAATGCACTTATGAAGTTAATTAATGAGCAGCATAAGATGACAAGTATAATAAATTAAATAGACGATTCGATTTATGCTCCTATTTTTTGCTAATATAAAGATGGAACTGGTTCCGTGAAGATAATAACTGCTTCTAAACGCGTTATTTTTTGTTACGAAAGGTTTAGCGAGTGTTAGATTTCGCCTCGATTACAGCCGTGAGATGGCGTGCCTCGCTAGCAGCGGTGCGTAGGAAAGCATGTTTTCGAGGCGTGGGTGTTCCTTTGAGATCGTATTGCTTTGAGATCTGGTGTTCGTGCCAATGATCAATTGAATTGGCGTCCAGAGGAAGTGAAGGGACTTCGCTACCAGGCGGTGAACGGGTGTGGATTCGAAGCCGACTTACGAAATGCGATTTTGAGCAACGTAGGAAAGAGAAAGGGACTTAGAATTTTCACTTACTGGACTACAATTACGAATCTGATTCACGGAGTGCAAGAATAAAGTTTAAGCAATAGATCACCAAGCTCTTCCAAGTATATTCATACATACCTTTTTGTTTTATTAGATATTTAGAGCATTCTTTATGAATTAGATAGCTCTTGTCAATCTATGTATTTTCTACTTATTGGATTTTCCAAATAGTTAACAGATTTTCCGCTACTTGTTTTCAAAATCGGAAATTTGGAAAGTTTGAAATGGCATTGTGACTACTGAAATTAGAGGAGTGACGTGTTTTCGCGGATGGTAAGATCCATTCAGGATCTACATTTCATAGTGCGCGTTGCCCCCTCTTCACAGGACAGGCAAAAACGTGCTTAAGTCCCTAAGTAAATGTGCTTCCACCTCTTGCTTTCGAAAGTGTATCTTATTTGTTCAGACACCTTTCACCGTCACATCCAAATTGCAAGCAACGCTGCAATTAGTTTGGTATGAATGATTAAAGGGGAAAAACACTGTAACACCGCCTCAAAGAAGGATATTGCGCCTTAGGCCACCCGCTATGCCACTGATCGTGTAATCTAAGCTACCGAGTATTTCTTTCGGTCGGACGGGCATGAGTCGCTGGAAGTCTGCAGTATAATTAGATGCGTTTTGATGGGATGGGATGAGGAATATTGCGATTTTTCAGATCTTGGTAGTGACCCCTAAATATTATTCAAAACTAACCTAATTTTACCAAAAATATTTTTTTTCATAATGCAACGAAGTATACATATGATGATGTGATAATTTTAATTTATTTTTTATCCGAACACGTACTAAAAGGCACGGATGATGACGCCATAATCCTAACAATAATGAAAATGAAAATGCCGGAGTGTCTTAATTCTTTATACTAATTACTTTAAAAATTGGTTAATAACTACAGACAGTGCAATTTTAACGCAATAAAAAGATAACAATTTACTTTGTATTTCCTTTTCTTCAGTAAAATATCGTAATAATGAAGGAAACCCTTAGATATTTTCTTTGTTGCTAGCATCCGTACTTATAGAAAAGCCCTTTTAAAATAAGGTTTTTTGGCTCTGGACCAAGTATTTTTGTAACTATTTTTGTAGCTTTTATCCTAGCACATCTGTATTTGTCTGCAACAACTGAATCTGGAAAAAAACCTACATAATAATGATCCTACATAATCGATTGATAAGTAGCTATGAAAGGATATTGTTGTATGATAACTAAACGCTGTTTCTGCTGCAAGAATTAAACCTTTTTCTTTAGTATTTTTTGTTAAGAAAAAATAGTTATTTTTGTGGTTGTCGATGAGGTACTGATATTTGCCACGAGACTAGTGGATTTCATATGTCGTTTCATGTCATTTTTGCCACCATGCCCGATAGAAAATTTACTATTCTTGCAGATAGTGCAAGTAGCTACATCAGCATTTCCGGAACGATTCTCTTGCAACCACTCATACCTTTTTCCCATTCAACATTGAACTTAACTAATGTTTTCATTTTTTTTGGGGTGGAGTTTTAATTCTGATTTTTTCCAAGTCTGAATTATCCATTTCGTCTAAAAAAATAAAAAAGAAACACGAACTCGATTACGGGGTGCCTACATATTAACGCATGCAATAGTAAAGTCTCTAGCAGAAATGCATCAGATAAAACCTAGCAAATATTTATCACCTTATTTAAACAGGACTGCAACGTGCACCTGACGGCTAGCGTGCGTATTTTGTATTCTACGCCACCCGCACACAAATATCTCCGAAGGGCTCTACTTTGCCAACCACGGGTTCGTGAATCCGTTTACTCCTGTTTGCTCTTGAGGATGTGCACTGTAAAGCACGTTCGAATATCATACATAAAACTAAGTAAATGATAAAGTCAGGACCGGCGCTACCACTATAGGCGCCCCGATGCAAAGCGTCTTTCATTAATATTAGCATTCAAGAGAATTGATGTCTTTATTCTGTAATCTTTTTTTAAGGTCTTCATTTTTTATATAATTTAATTTGTGAAGATTATAAAGACATTCAAAATAATTATCGTGGTTATTTACTTGTTCTAATCGTTCATTTTTCATAGAATTAACAGCCGTGTAAAAAATGACATTTTAAAGAATTAATCTAAATATATCTCTTGGATTCTGTGCGATTCATCTTTATGTACATAATCAAATCACTTTGTTGCCTTTGCTGGGCATATTTTAAACGTATTTTAAATTCTAGTACATTTGCCAATTCCTCAGAAGCTGTTAGCAATTCTTCAAACCTCTGATTTGTGCGATATTCTTTAAAAATGCCAATTAATTATCAATAGCTCGTGAAACGGATCCGATATTTTCATTTTTATCTTGAAACTCGAAGTTGTTAACTTGATTTAAAGGTTTTTCTCAATGCCGTATAAACCGGGGCGCACTGGCCCGGTTGCGCCAAGGACCCGTGATAAAAGACGCCCCACGGGGGTCCCAGACACTGTGTATGGGGTGGAAGGAGGGATCTGCGAAAAATTAAACGCCAGGGTCCCCGAGTTCCTTAATTCGGCCTTTATCTTGTTAGAGCACCAACGAACGCAAAAACTGAAAACCTTCAATTTCGGAACACAAAATATAAGCCTCATGTTTTGCTAAATTGTCAATTTCGTCATATTCACATATCTCGATTCGCACATTTGTCCGATTTGATAAATTAATGTCTACGCACATCAATTCGGAACTCATAGCGGTTGGGTATATTATGTCCTGAAGAAATAGAGTGTGCCTCATTATTACAAGTTTACGGAATGCTTCACTTTACTGTTTTTCTTGTATTTACAAATATAATATGTATATATATATATATATATATATATATAGTGCACTGGTGGTGTAGTGGTTAGCGTGTCGGCTTTCTATTGCAAAGTTCGGGGGTTCAAACCCCTCGAATGGAGGTTTTATTTAAAAAAAAAAAAAAAACTATCATCAGTGCCTGGCAGTAGGCAGCAGTACTGTCAGTATGGTATAGAGCCGAAAACAAATGATGTTGGTTGGGTCTATATCCAATACAGCTGTAGGCGTGATCAGGACGATTTGAACGGCTACAGTACTGCGATGTGGAAAGCAAGAGGGAAACTACCACATTACAATCCCTAGTAAAGATTATATGGTTGGACAATATGAGTTCTCTCGAGGTAAAACAATCCGGAGGTAAAATAGTCCCCCAATCGGATCTCCGGGCGGGGACTGCCTTGAGGAAAACATTTGTCGAAAGTAAATTACGAATAGGGACTTGGAACGTAAGAACTATGAGAAAGGCAGGAAAGCTAGAGAACTTGAAAGAAGAAATGAGAAGAAATAGAGTTGACATTATAGGGCTAAGCGAAACTAGATGGGAGGGAGAAGGACAGTTCGACTCGGAAGAATTCACGGTAGTTTATTCTGGAGGAAATAGTGGGGAAAGGGGAGTAGCTCTGGTACTTAGGAAAGATATTATGAAAAGCGTGACCAAGATAATAGCAACGAACGATAGACTGATGGCAATAAAGCTAGAAGCAGTCCCAGTGGACATGCTGATAATCCAGGTATATATGCCAACGTCAGCTCATGACGATGAAGAAATAGATGAAATCTATGAGCAAATTAATGAAATTTACGAAGAAGACGGAAGAGGAAAGGTAAACTGCATAATAATGGGAGATTGGAACAGCATAGTCGGAGAAGGACAGGAAGAAAATGTTGTCGGGCAATACGGACTTGGGAAGAGAAATCGAGGAGGGGAGAAACTCGTAGAATTCTGCATCAATAATGACCTTGTAGTGACTAATACATGGTTCAAAAACCATAAACGAAGGTTATACACATGGAAAAGCCCAGGAGATAGAATGAGATGCCAAATAGATTACATCCTTGTAAAACAAAGATTCAGGAACAGCATAAAGAACGCCAAGGCATTGCAAGGAGCAGACATTGATTCAGATCACAGCCTTCTAATACTTGACGTGAATACAAAGCTCAAACAAATAAGAAAAACGAGAAGAGAAAGACAGACCTGGGACCTAGAAAAACTGAAAGAAAGGCAGGATGTAGTCAGCATGAAGTTGGAAGATAACCTAAGAAAGTTGGAAAACAAACCGAAGACCGTTGATATAGAATGGGATGAAATTAAAACCAGTATCAAGGATACCTTGGATAAAGAGATTGGAAAACAAGAGAAGAAAATCAGAAAACCATGGATCACGAAGGAAATGCTGGAGAAAATGGATGAGAGACGAAAATGGAAAAACGTTAACACTGAAGAAGGTAGAGCCAACTATAGGCGTATAAACAATGAGTTGAGAAGGGTAACAGATAAAGCTAGAGAAAATTGGATAAAAGGAAAATGCGATGAAATAGAACAGATGGAGAAGTTAGGACGGTACGATATGATGTACGCTAGGGCACTGGAATTAGAAGATAAGAAGTCTAATGGAATTCGTGGTAAAGGAATTATGAATACAGATGGGAAGATAGTCTCAGAAACAAAGGATGTAGCACAGGTATGGGAAGAATACATTAAGGAATTATACAGCAAACAGGCAGGAGCGGCAAAAATAGAACTGGAAAATGAGGAAAACATTGAAGAAGACAACTTGGGACCAAGTATTATGGAGAGCGAAGTAGAAAAGGCGATAGTGGAACTAAAGAAGGGGAAAGCCACTGGCAGCGATGGAATACCGGCTGAGATACTTAAAGTCATAGGATCAGAAGGACTAAAAGCGATCACGAAATTAATTAATAAGATTTACGACACGGGAGAGTGGCCTCAGGATTTCCTAGAAGTAACAATGATCCCTCTAAAGAAGAAGCCAAAAGCAATGCAGTGTAAAGATTACAGAACTATAAGCCTTCTGTCACACACATCGAAGATCATCACGAGGATTCTTAATAAAAGGCTGGAGAAAAAGGCAGAAGAAATAATAGGGGAAGATCAATTCGGTTTCAGAAAAGGACGAGGAACTAGAGATGCTATAGGAGTAGTTAGAATCATATCAGAAAGGGCAATAGAATACAGTCAAGATATCTGCGCATGTTTCGTAGACTGGCAGAAGGCCTTCGATAGAGTAAATTGGGTCAAGTTGATGAAGATATTAAAGGATATAGGTGTAGACTGGAAAGACAGGAGACTGATTAGGAATCTATATGAGAATCAAGTTGTAAAGGTCAGGTTTGAGAATGTGGACACCTGCGGAATAAATATCGGTAGAGGAGTAAGACAAGGCTGCTGCCTATCGCCAACCCTATTCAATATATATGGAGAAAGTCTAATGCAAGAAGCTTTAGAAGGCACAGGGGATTTCAAAATTGGAGGAAGGATTTTAAGAACAGTAAAATACGCAGATGATCAAGTACTTCTAGCAAGAAAGGAAGAGGAGCTACAAAAAATGATAAATAGACTAGTGATAACAGGTAGAAAATACGGTATGGAAATAAATACAGAAAAATCCAAGGTCATTCGAATATCGGGTAAAGAAGAAAATCTGAACATAACTATTGGGGGAAAGCCATTAGAACAAGTTTCAGAATATAAATACCTTGGAAGTATCATAACACGAGAGGCAAAATGTACGGATGAGATCAAAACTAGAATAGGAAAAGCAAAAGCGGCTTTCAGGAGAAAGAAACAACTACTTACAGGGAATATAAGGGAAGATATCCGCAAGAAGTTGATAAAATGCTACGTATGGAGTATAGCATTGTATGGGGCAGAAACATGGACGCTAAGGAAAAATGACATCAAATACTTGGAAAGCTTTGAAATGTGGACTTGGAGGAGAATGCTGAAGATAAAATGGACAGATAGGATGAAAAACGATGAAGTGCTACGAAGAATAGGAGAGAAGCGAATGATTATACAGACTATTAGAAAGAGGAAGGCTAACTGGGTTGGACATTACCTGAGGAGAGAGAGTATGATTAAAGACGTGTTAGAAGGAAAACTAGATGGGAAAAGGGAAAGAGGCAGGAAAAGGTTTCAGCTGATAGACGATTTGAAAGGGAAAGAGAGTTATCAAGATATGAAGAGGACAGCGGAAAATAGGAGTATATGGAGAACCAGGTTTAACCATGAATAATCACGGACCTGTCTACGGACAGACTACCTATGATGATGATGATATATATATATATATATATATATATATATATATATTATTTAACCTCCTTCTAAGTTACTCAGAAAATTACTCCTAATAACGAGTAAAAGGGGAAGCAAAGACGCTAGAATCGCACAGTAGGTGTAGAAAAAGACAAAAAATGACAAAAAATAATGGCCTTACCGTAATAATTCTGCTTTTTGTGATGATCCTCAAAGTGATCTAAGTTGCTCCACACTGGGTAAAGGTATCCTTCAGACTAAAACTCAGGAGCAATCCATGCATATTTCCCTTGCAATCCGAACGCAATCTTTTTTGCCAGGCCGCATCGTAAATATCTTTGAAGGCACTCAGATGCGTGCAGACAATGGCCATTTTCTTTCTCTCACTGTGCTGACCTGAATGAATGGTGACGAAAAAGAAAACAGAGCCCGGAGCGCCTAAGGTTCTTTCTCCTCCCCAAGAAGTGTTGGGCGATGAAAAAACGCAGCATTTCGTCTGGAGAGAGAGCCATCCTTGGACAAATAAACATCTCCTCTGGTCTTCAAACAGAAACAAAGCTAATATCTAAACTGTACAGAGATTTTTAGAAGACGCAATTCCTCAGTCTATGCTCTTTGCGCTTGCAGGTTTTGATCATTTTCTCAACTGAACGCGTCTATCTTTACGTATATATGGACACGCAATTAATATCAGTCACACCACATTTTTTGGTCACCCTTTCTGGTCACACCATATTTTCTGGTCAACCTGTGGTGCCTCAGGTACCCGGTTGGGAATCACTGAGGTAAATGTTGTCTTCCATTCGAATACAATTTTTTAACTATTCCTCACAGATCATATAAGAGCATGGGAGAGAAATATGTGGTATTTAGTTGTTGTTTCTCGATAGAATCCACGTATCGACCGATGTAAACAAATTATAGGAAACTAGCGTAATATCCCGTCAAATATGACAGATAGTGTGGAGATTCAGTATTAAAATTAAGGTACTTCACATTCTTCCTCCTTTTTCTCTTCCTTTCCTTCCATTCTCCTCCCTTCCTCCCTCCCTCTCTCCCTCCTGTCCCTCTCCCTCTCTTCCCATCCTCCCTCTTGCTCCCTCCCGTTTTCCTCCCTTTTTCCCTTCCATTCTCCTTCTTACTCTCCTTTAAAAAATGTAGCTATCTCTCTCAGCGTGATATAGCTAAATGCAAATCTTACATACAAAATTAATATTTATTTGTTAAATAGACAACTATACAACTTTTATATGGCCAAAATTATTTTAACTCTCTGGAACATACTATAATGTGAATTATATATGTATATTTTTATTTTTAAGTCCCTATTTAAATATTTTTCATTAAATTAAAATTTATAGATTTTATTCTTGTTTTTAGTCAAAAATTAAAAACATAGCTTTCGCCGAAAATCTACTTACAATCCTTTTAAAAATTCAGCAATCTCTGTATTTGTCTTGGAAACTTCCACCACCACCATATCAATGAACAATGGAACATTTATTTATTTTCATTATTGCCTTCGTATTATTTATTGTAACCAACGTATTGTTTAAACTTCAAAACAGCATCGAAATTTCGTGAATTTGTGATCAGATTATAATCCCAGTAAATCATAAGAAATCATACGAAACCGGCAACAATGCAAATCACCTTAACAACGATTTTCACGTAAAAATAAGTCAGATTTTCGCGTTAAAAACTACCTAATTTGTGGACCGTTTTGACGAGTATTCAGAAATACACGACAAGAAAATAAATTTTCGTTCTTTAAGGCGTTCGTTGTTTTGGGCCTCGAATTCTAACGATGCTTTTAAGTAATTTTAATATGCAAATGATTGACGTGCTACACCTATCTCCGTATTATTATTCAAATGCAGAAAATAAACACTCCCGCAATCGGACCCATGACTTCAATGTGAACGGCGAGCAACTTAGGTCATGCTGCCATGCAATTCCTGAAAGTTGGATCGAAAAAGAATGGAACGTTTTTGAGTTAATAGCATTTTTGTTACGAGTTGTCGGTGCTTGCATACTGCAAGCGCTTAAAAAATCACCATACTCCAAGATCTAAGCTCGTAATTAAACCAACTTGATCTCCAGAGCAACAGCACTTCAGCCACGTGGAGCCTATATGTATTAGACAAATTCCATGAGTTCTAGCTGAATATGTATAATTTTCCACGAAATTTAGAATATATCCGTAATTTACAATTTCTCTGGCAATCGGCTCGTGTCCAATTTTTCGTATTTAAAGTTTCGTGAGCATGAGCAATAAGAATAATCATCATTAAGACAATACCCTATACACTGAAATTATGGCAAATTAGGATATTTTGTGTTAAGATTATGGCATCATCATCCGTGCCTTTAGCTCATATTTTGATTTAAAAAATCGCGAAATAGGTATGACGCCATTATATTTAACAATTGAAAATGGTTAAAATTTCTCGAAAAACAACATTATAATACTTTTCACGTTATACTAAATTTCGTGTTAGTATAATGACGTCATCATAAGTTCATGTCGTAGTTTAAAATCAATGGCATAATCATCTATAATAATATTATAGAAGTTCGTCTTCCCGCAACAAAATTACCGAAAATAATAAAGTCGAAGAATTAGTAAATAAACTTACATTTTCGCTCTATTTAATAGTTTTTAATCACTAACTTCCGATTTAATTCCGTTTTGATTATAATTAAAGTAATAATACTTTATATTAAATCCTTTGTAATAATTATTATATATATTGTATATATATCGTTTAGGATTATTTGATTCTTTAGCTTTGTTTATGTAGTAACGGAAGCTTTGTATGTGTAAATTTTGAATTCTAGCGAAAAATTTGATAACGTTATAGTATTTTGTCTAAAGGTTTGTATACAAAAGTTTATTGTTAATAATTTATTTCATTAGCTTTTTTATTTATTTGGAGATTTGAAGACCTGGTTGGTATACAAAAGTTTATTATTAATAATTTATATTATTAATTGATTATTAGTGTTTGTTTCTTTTATCGAATTAGTGACCACGTATTTATTTTACTTCAACTACACTTCAGCAAAATTCATAAAAATTTAAATGTATTGATAAAATTAATTTGATCGGTTTTAGTCTATTAAATGCCTTCGAAGATATTATAAAATTCCCAATTCAAGAGTAGAATATTTTCGGCGATATAGGAAAAGGAATCAATCAATGCGCAAAGCAGAGAACTTTATCATATCAGACGTCGAGAAGCATAGTAGTTCAAGAGAACGCTATGAAAAAAATCGGCAAAGGATTAATAAAAACAGAAAAGCTCAATATAAAGAGAATCTACAGTTGCAAAGAAGATCCCCAGGTTTATTTTTCAAAGCGGCTGTCAGTGGTTCTTTTAATGCTTTTTCACCACCACCTTTCTCTCTCTAGGTTTGCTAACTGTATCGTGTACTTATTGAATGAAAAGTCTAATTCGTAATAGATTTACGGGGGCCTATAGTCTTATAAATATTTTGGAGTGTGTGTATGTATGTTCTTTATACGTTTTTACACCGTTGAAGCTATCTAATTCAAAAGTTTCATGGTCCATTCTACGGACCAAAGGAAGAAATTGGTCTAGGTTTGCAGACCGTGGGTCTCTTATACTCTATGGGGTCAACAAAATACTACTTCCATAAGAATGCATGGGAAATGGTGTGGAGAAACCCCAAAATGCCATGCAGCCCTTCACTGATGTGGATATAAATATATCTAAATATTAACTTACGATCACGAGAAATGGCTTATTATACGCACAAAAGACTGAATATTTTAATTTTGTTCATTTTTTGTCGTATTACATACGAAATAGCTCGAAATTGTACTTTAAGCGCAAAATTTATCGGTTTAGACTACCATTTTCCAGCCGGCAACAAAGCTAAATTTCTCAATTGTTGTCCTCTTCACAGGCAGATAGCCACGTAAAGATTAATGCAAGGAAAGTCCACGCCGTGGCACGCCGAAGAGGAAGAATAGCCAACGACACGATAAAAGGTAGAAATGGATTCATGCCTAATTTTGGCCTATGAATACTTTTAAAGTGAGTCAAATGATTTTTAAGAGATATTAGAACATTGCTATATTTTACCATTAACATTGAAAGATTTATCGCAACATAAATTAATACATCTACTTACATTTGTTCGGTAACCAAGATGTTGTTTATTGTTTACGTTTTGGCTAATAGTATTGACATAATCCACAGTTTTATTGCTGCTTTAAAGGCTTCGGTGCATCTATCCAAGTGAATATTAAGTAAGACTTTAATGCGTAATTATATTAATGGTAAAACTTTACAATACTATACATAAAATAGTAGATGTTAATGTCAACATCGGAGTAATACCTATTTTAATAAAACTGCTCGATTACGCCAAATATTCTTGGAAAAGCAGTCTGCCTTGATCATATGACGGATTTACCATTGAGATACACCAGCGAGCACAAGCCTGACTAAAATTTTTCAAAAGTTTTTTTAGGTGGAAGTTAAAATTCCGTGTGAACCTCTTCTGCGAATAACACATTTGAGAAATTTGTGGGCACCCACAGCGCGGGGCCCCGAGCAATAAAAATCGTTTGCTACTTTCCCGAGCGAAGCCGGGCGTTTCAGCTAGTAATACATAAATAAGACAATTTACATTTTCCGCGAAATTAACGCATATATCCGGAATTTCTAAATTCTCTGGCAATCGGCTTACGTCCATGTTTTCGAACTTCCGGCTTCATGGCTTAGATCGCCCTGTTTCAGCAATAGCATAATCATCATTAAAAAATAGCATATATATATATATATATATATGTCACTAAAATTTATGTAAAAATTAGGATATTTTGTGTGTTACGATTAAAGCGACATCATCCGTGGATTTTAGTTCGAATCCGGTTTAAAAAATTAATTTAAAATTATCATATCATCATATGTATACTTCGTCGTCTGAAATCAAATAGATAATAATGCATTCTAAGGATTAAACCAATGCCGTTGAAATGTGATAAATCAATTCCCATTGAAAGGCATTGGAGTCGTTGATATGGTAGTTAATATTTTTCATTGTTGAAAACCGAAAAACCTTTCATAATTATATGATTAAAATTTTATACGAATTCAGCATGGATTTAAATTATGTCTCCAAGAAAAATATACGTCATTCTTTCATCCACAGTACAGTGCATATCCCGACTTTGTATCTTAATTGTAAATAATTTAAAAATATATATCCTATAGGTAAACTTATGTATGTAAGATGCAGCTATTTATAATGATTCCCGAAGTTGATCGACTATGTTACAGCATGACCGGATATCTTAGCTCATTATTAAAATAGATTAAGCTTTCTATTTCCTCGAATTTTTATCTCTTAAACTATAACTCGTAATTATGTGGTCTTACCGAATTGATTGCAGTAAATGTTGTTCTCTATCAGAATAATTTTTTAATCTATACCTCACAGATCATATAAGAACTAGGAGATAAATATATGGTATTTAATTGTGGCTTGATGGATACCATTTAACGAGTATAAGTTTATTAAGGTAGTTATGTAAAATGGAAGTTCTAATTGACGAATGCAGCTCGAAATTTTATTAAGGATCACTCCTACTTAATTTATTTAAAATTGCTCCAGCGGTTTTGGAGATGAAAGTTACGAAAGACGGAAGGACGGGTGGTGCCGTACAAATTATATGCTGACTAGAGGACCATTTCTTATAAAGTTACACAACTTATTTTGAATATTCTTAGCAAAATATCAAATTCGAGTCCATATTTAATTTGTTCGTACCAATTATCTTGAGAGTATCTTGGGTTTGAATGAAAGTATTAGCTAGTGAAATGAGCATGAAAAATTCGATAATGTAAACCCGGGGCAAAGCCCAGGTAATTATCTAGTTATTTTATAATTTTCCAATTTCCACCAATGCTGGACTAGATTTTTTCATCTGAAATATTTTACACGAATTCAGTTCTTTTGGGCATTTAAATATTTTTAAACTTTTTCTAAGGAGTTGAACAAATTATCTCTCTCCCTCAAAACTTGTGAATTTATTTTAAATTGCTCTAAGAAGGAAATTTATTCATTTTTAACTTGCTTCTAAAATATGTTTTACATTCTGTTGTCAATTGCCACAAGTAAAATGAAAATTGAAATTCACTTTTTAAAGAAAGATCTTTTTCTGGATATTAAGTTGTGCACCTGAGTGTCTTTTACTATGCCAGGGAAAAATTACTGTTGGTAACAGGATATACCGGAAACATTTTATTTACAAAATATTTACAAATATCTTAATTTGAAGTAATAATATCAATAACCCTTTTTCGTTACATGCATGCATAAAAAAATCAGTGCGATACATTTCCTAAATTTAAATCAATCTCCTACCCCTTTTTATAAATGAATGAAGTATTTGGCATGATGTTGTTATTTAAATGGCAATAACAATGATTGAGATGACGTGGAACTACCGTCTTACTATTAACGGCAAATGATGAAATGGATGAGAGGACATTTCTTTGCTTCATGAAGCTATGATGAAAATAAGTAATCAATCCTTGATATGCGAATACCAAAAATCCGCTCCCTTGGCAGGCGCTTATCTACGATCAAACTTCGATGGCTCGAATCTCTGTAACTCAAATTCTCCATGGGTCGAAAAGGATATTTTCACTCTCTAATTCATATATTTTAAGATAAATTTCTTTTAATCAAAATTTGGATAATTCGATTTTTCTCTCTTCTCTTGAGTTCGAGTTATCGAAGTTCGACTGTACATTTACAACTATTTTTTTTTAATCAGTAATTGATTCAGCAAATGAATTACCTTTATAAGGTACAAATTTTAATTCTTTATAAGTGACATTATTTACCAAGATAAGCTATACCATCTGATGAGTATTATGAAAATTGACAGAGGTCTTTAAAGTTAAAATCATAAAACCTTTGGCAGTGGATCGCGACATTCAGAGCCTTAATTAAAATTCTAGAAAAATGAGTTAGCTGCCCTGACTGAACTGTGCCTCAAATACTTTTGTAACTCATTGTTTTGCATAATTATCTTTATATTTCCTTTACCTGTATTATGTATGATACGTAATTTTTTCAAAAAATATATTTAGAGGCATTTGGCAAATTGACGTTTGAATATATTTTCTTTGGTGCTTTTTTGAGGAAAAAATTAGTCTCGGGAGAGTCGAGCGAGCATTATCGATTGCAATCAATACTCAGCAAAATTTTTTGTTTCAGTGTTACCTGGTCTACCATACCGATTTTGGCCTAACTCTTAATTACATATTTAATATTAATTTGATATGATGGTGGGAGGACGTATCTCCCATTTAGTAGTTTGCATATCAATTTCGGAATTTTACGTGATGTCATTTTAGTGCTGAAATGTAGGTGGGGTGTCTGATTTTATGCGTCAGTGCATAATTGATTTTTTCATCTCTTGACAACTTTGAAAGATTTAAAAGAAATTTGCGTAGTTTAGCTCTCCGACGCCGCCGCCGAAGTTCACCGCACCTTGCTGTTCGTCGTCGGGGGCGGGAGGGAACTGCACGGGGCCAGACGGACTGGTGGCCGCTTTCAATGCGCTTCCCGTAGGCGCGGAGGCGAACAGCGGGTGGTGGCTCTGATGGTGGTTTGACGGTATGGCGGGAAGCGACTGCAGCGCTGCCGCAAACGGCTGGTGTCCGATCGGCGAAGAGACCGCCTGCTGGAGAATTGGCGCCACCGCGTGCTGGTGGCGGAAAAGGGAAACGTAGGACGGCTTGGATGACGGGGTGTGGGTCGGGTGCACCGAGGACGCCGATTTGTGCACCACTGCGTTGAAACCGTTGTGTCCGTCGGCCGTGTACTCGACGGTTCTGACGCTGCCGTCCGGTTCTACGAGGCTGTATGCGCCCTTGACCACGTCGCCGTCTCTCGATTCCCATTGGCTCTTGAAGTCTCCCGTGTGGTGGTCTTTGACCCCGTATGTGAAGTGGTAGTGTGGATGTGCCTGTAGAGACAGATAAATAGGTGAATAGGTCACTTGACTGCGTGACGAAACTATCATCGCACCAATTCGAATCATAAAGCTTTTCGAACGGCCTTATCGTATGTTTACTGCGAAAATCGCGAGCGCATTCCTTAAACTTAATACAAACCTCCTCTAATGCAGGGGAGCCCAATAATTTCACCACTGACGACCTGTCGAATCGGCCGTATTAATGTGGTGAATTGATAGCAAATGCAGTTCTTGTGGAGCCGGTCAGCTCTTCGTCGGTTATTTATTATTTTATAAATTTTTGTCGATATTTCAAAACTCACAACTTTCTGTGGTTTACTGTTTAGAGAAACAGTTTTGATTGATTAATTACAGATTTTCAAAGATTGCAGATATTACTTATTAACTTTGCATTTATGTTGTATCGTGTGACGAATATAGTGACCCCATCGGCACAAATTTGGCGATCGTAGAAATTCTATTGGACATCACCCCTCTAACAAAAATTACGAGAACTAAAAATTACATCTCAGTCTACAGTATTTTCAAAACTTACTATTTTCTATTATTTATGTATAAAAAAATTATGATAACAACAAGAAGTTCTCAGCTCTTACCTGAAATATTAGCCAAAATTTTGAATAAGTTTTTGATTCATTATAAATTCAGTTTGTTGTACCCTGGGTTATAAGGTGACCATGCTTGTTCATTGATTGTTCCAAAACTTTCACACTAAATTTAGTAAAGGTCAAGTTTAACTTGTAAGTTATCTTTTATAAAGCTTTCCGTCTTAAAGGAAGTTGTTTGATGTGCTATTTACTAGAGTTATTGTTATCACCTTCTAATACGTAAAACCATTTGTAAAATTGAAATGTATGAGTTTGGAATTGTGATTGTGTTACGGATATTGTAACGAGTATCTCTATCAATTGGCCAATCAAATTTAATTCCAGAACAATAAAAAATTACGTTTACATTTTCGTAATTAACACTTAAGGAATCTTTCGCCCAACAGGTGGAATCGAACCACTCTGACGTTAGTCAGCTACAGGTTTGAAGCCTGCACCCCGGACCACCGAAGCTCAGTTAGGCGAAAGATAGTATGTAACGACGGCATATATAAACCACTCATGTTTGAGCTTTCTGTACCTCTGATGAGCAACTAGTATTTTTCGAATTTATGGTAATAAATTTAACTTTATTGTGAGGCCTTTTTGAATACGAATTATAAATTATTTTTGACTCGTTATGGATATAACGAATTTAGGTAGCAATTTTGTTTAAATATGCAAATTACCTCACTGAAGGGTGGCACCGTAAAAATGACAAATGGCAGGCAAGACTTTTATTTACAAATTTATTTTGTCTGCATCTCATTTTTCAAAAATATCAATTTTACGAGTTTGAAAAAAATCACTTTACCGAGCATTTGTCACTTCCCTGTCAAACTCGTAATCTAGCTTAGCCACTAGCATAAGCTTGGACTCAATTTCATATATTCTCATTGGTAAAATTCCGTCGTGTGAAATCATTCCAATCTGTGTGTTTCATATCTCAATCATGATCGCTTCCTTAAATTATCTGTAAAAAAATTTCAAGGAAGCGAAAGGAATATTTTTTTCAGTTCTTTGGCTCCTTTCAATCGGAAAGCATGCTAGTTGCTCCGTGAGTCTCAAGCACCCTTCCCTGCCAGTTAGGAAGTCGGTGTAATGTTTGTTTTGCAACACATGGTGCATATCGCGGCGAGGAAAACTTCCGCTTTGGACGCTTTCACTGAAGCGTCTGAGTGACATGTGGCACTTAGTTTGACAATAATTTTCTTTATCAACTGAAGCAGTTTCAATCGTCGAACTTTGATCTTATCTTAGAGTTTGTAATTTTAAAACTATGGAGTGAGTTTAAATAAGCATGCCCTAGAATTTCTAAGAAATAGTTTATAAAATCAAGATAAAATGTTCATGTCAAATAACTATTTATAAAAACATTTTTGTTAGGTATGTTAGTAATGAAGTTTCCATTATAGTTCAAATATCTTTACTTTGATGGAATAATACAATGAAATAATGATATTGGTTGTTAAACAGTTACACTGGCAAAATCATTTTCGTTAAAAGTCCATGTAATACCTATTTCATTGTAGTCCAAATTAAAGGATGTTCTGTTGTAAATATTTTAGGAATTTATTTGACAAAAAATTGAACTAACTTGAATACGCTTGCCACTTATACGTTTCACAAATACATACAGAATTGCTAAGAGATAGCATGTCCCCGTTGTGTAAGAAGATAAAATTTACGATACACTTGGAGTATGAGTGAACCCAGATAAAGCGACACAACGAACTCCCTATTAAGACTCAAGGTTTCTCCTTCAAAAGATTTCCTTCCCAGAACGTTCAGTGAAAACACGACGGAAGGAGCTTTTTTTAACCGCCACCGACCTTCTTACGATGTATTTCACGTATTATTACCTAATGTGTAGCGATTCCTCCCCCCTCCCCCACTCCTCGGACTTTGTCTAGGTTCCGAGGACTTAGTTTTGAGAGGTCTGCTCGGAACCTAGACGAGGATGCCGCGAGAGTCTTTTCATAAATATACTTGTAATTCACGCTAATGTGTTATTGTTATGATACCCATTTAAGGAATTACTGAGTGACTCGCGTTAATCTCACCAATCCAAAAGCAGCGGCGATTTCGTGAAGGCTCTGGAGGATACGATTCCCAGCAAGGGATATAGTACCGCGTTAGGAGTGGGTGGTGCGGCATCTTTTCGTTTCCATTTTCTCTGCAAGTGGCATCTCTAAGGAAATGTAAACGCGACAATGTTTTACCCATCTTTATGTAATATATCTATATCTTTCTTGACGCTCTGTAATCATCTACATCAATCAAGCGACAATGATATAGACTCATTAAGTAATTTAATCGGAAAAAATGTGTTTGAGCGTATTAGAAAAATGATAATTTCTGTGAATATAGATAACGACTTTCAGTTTCCAAACTTGTATAAAATAAGTATTTATAACTTTAACGAGTAATATGAGATTCCCTATTTTAAATATAATAATTACACTCCGAAAATTAGTCGAAATGCGAATGATTTGACCAAAACCCAATTCATATTCATATGAAATATACATTTTGCCTTTTCTGAGGGTATTTTTGTAGATACATTGCCGTGCGTAATTTTCCTATTGAACAACGCAAAACCTTCCGTATCGCATCACTAAAAAATGGATTTAAACCACTTTCGCTCTGATCGGCTCATATAATCACTGTAGAAAACGTGAGAAAATTTTGAAAAACACGCTTACGACAATTTTCACCTAAATTGCGAGAAAAGGATAATTTAATGAAAATTTCAGTATTTTTAATTTTTATGGCCGCACGGAAGTTTCAAGAAGTCTACCGATAAAGAAAAAAATTAGTTGGCGCAATATTTCATTGCTTAAAAGGAAAACGATTAAATGATGGATAATAATGCGACAAGTTGTCTAGATTAGAATGAAGTGAAAGCTCGTTAATATTCCTAGATAGATAATTATCCGCCCATAAACTTCGTTAGTTGCTTTCTAGTTTCGCGTCCACTAATGCGGTGCTTTCCAACCTTTTTTATTTCACGGCACAGCTATAGATTTTTACATTTATCGCAGTACACCGAAATTAATTTCACACGAAACCTTGTTGAAGATTTCTATTACAACATCAGAAAATAACTAAAATAATTGAAATCAGAAATAAATGAAAAATGAAATATTTTCTTAAGAAGGGAATAAATTGTGGCTAAAATTCATTGGAAATAATTTTTATAATTCAGTTAATTTGTGAAATAAAACCAAAATTAATTTTTCAAATTTTTTACCAGTATCACTATGTTCAGATGCAGTACAACACGTTTATAACGACATCGAAGAAACGGTGAAAATATTTTCCCTATAATGAATGTCTTAATATCTAAAGATGTAGGTATGGGAACTTTACTAAATAATTTTATTAGTGAGAAACCTGTCCCTGTCTTGAAGAACAGTCTTTTGATGTTAGGCTCTATGGTGGAAAGAGCCACTCGAAGTTTCTGGTCGAGGTATTTCATACACGATCTCTTATAATTCTTAATCAGCGACAATGTTGAAAAACTTAATTCACATAAATATGTTGTAGGAAACGGTAACAACGCATCAATTGCACATTCAGCA